>OX336396.1:156222207-156884707 GCA_946902985.2 Meconema thalassinum | reverse complement strand
GAGGAAGGTAGAAAGGGAGGAAGGAAGAAAAGAACGAAGGGAGAAAGCAAGAAAGTAAGAAAAGATGTAAGGAAGAAACGAAAGAAGTAACGAAGGAGGGAGTAAGAAGGGAACAATGGAAGTAAGGAAGGAAGTAACGAAGGGAGAAAGAAATAGCGAAGAAAGGTGACCGTTAACAACACGATATAAGCCATAGGACCTCCTTTTCACATGGAATCAGAAACTCAGGAATGGCATTGCTTCATCGACATGCCTGCTAGAAACTGATTTACCAGTCAGTATCGAACTGGCAAACGCCTGATTGTAAGGCAGCCGGTCATGCACTTTTATTCAGCGTTGGACTACCATATAGGCGCATATAATACGAAGTAGTAAATATATTTCCATCTTTCTTTTGCAGAATCTGTGGAATACAGCAGACATCTCAGGGTCATGGCAGGAACTTTGTTACACGAAGTAATGCCGCAAAGCACGCTTCTGTCATAACCGACCAGTATACTTGGCTGTCACCCCTGAGATCAAGGTCGACTCCCAGCTCTGTCAGGAAATTTAATTCTGGTCTAAGGACTGGAAAGGGGCACACGAAGCTTCGTGAAGCAAAGCTATAGTAGCCCAGGAATTTTAGTCTAGAAAATGTCAAAACCTTGAAAAAATGTTAGTAAAGCTGAAAATTGGTACAGTTGTCCTATTTGATGATCTTAACAACATATTAAAAGTCTCCGGTCTTCCCGTGTCGGCTTCCTGGATTTCCAGCCGTTTGAACTCCTGGAATGCTGGAGAAGTAGGTGGTACCGCTGGAATGTGCATTGTAAGCGAACGATTTGGCTTACAGTGCTCTAACATGGCTTAAATTAAAGGAGAAAAAATAAGCGATAAGTTAATTCATGGGTTGGCATGTTAGCAATACTTCCTGTCTAACAGGAAATGAAAAACTGCCGCATTTTTTTTAAGTGCCATGTTTTTATTTTTTTGACGTTTGTTGGCAAACTATCACGAATATCGCAGACAAGTCTTGTATAAAAGTTGTTGGCAACAAAATAAGCTTTCATTTGATGTATTCATAATTGATGTGCAAGTAATAGTTACCGAGTTACAGAGATTTAAACAATGGCGCGCGACCTGAATCAGCCCGTGTTTGCGTGGTTTCTCAGCGGCCAACTGACACTTTCGCCCGCAGCATTGATGCGTCGAATTGGCGGAGCTTCTTGTTTTCTATTGTTTCTAAATTTTAAACAGTTGGTCGTTGGCCGATGTGTGTAATGCCGTATAAGTGTTATTTATTGTGCTGTCATAAAAATGAGTTTTGAAGACTGCATTTTGTGTAAGAAGCCACTCGACGATTCGGTGGGCGTTGTTTGTGTTTAAAAGGTTTTAGAAGGAATACTAACACCGCAAGAAGTTTGCGAAGATCAAGTTGTAACTCCGGTCATGGAGTACATGGAAGACAAGATGAAGACTCTGTCAGAAGCTAGCCGGACAGCGAACCTTTTCCATCCGACGCTCGCATGATTTTTGGGCTGGAATATGGTCATATATGGCCATAGAACAGGATCTTATGCGGCCTATGAAATCACATGGAGGTTTAACAAGAGGACGAGGAGTGAACGATAGCGCGCTGGCTCACTTTGTCTCGGCGTTTCCACTGTGCATCCCGATCTGTGAAGCTGTAGAAAATGTGTCTGGTATAAAGACAAAATCCTCGGAACAGCACGTTGAGTTGAGAGACTCGCGGCTGAAGCTGGAGAACCGCCACGCAGAAGTGTTTCACTCGTGGGTAGAAGATCGCTCTCCGTGGGATTTAAATAAAGAAAGTCTTCAATCGTTTTCCACTGACGTAGTTGCAGACAACAGCATCAACTGCGACAAGACTCGAGAAGTTGGTGAAGAAGCAATACAACAAATGGTGGGGAAAAGTTTTGAGGGTCTCAAGCTCGCAAGAAAAAGCCGCGTAGTCCCTTTGTCAGTTGTTGGGTACCAACTAAAAATTCGTGATGACATCGTCCCGATCAACCCGCACTAACTTTTCATGCGAATCATATGTGTGATGAAATCGGAAGCGGATATCGTGGAGTTCTTGCACCGACGCCTCCAGCTCTCTTCGATTCATCCTTATTGAGAAAAACAGCCAAGTCAGCACTTCAACACTTTTCAAATCTTCAGAAGCCCCCAAAGATTTTGAAGAACAACACAAAGTAGTCGATGATGGAGGTCTGCTTTTGCGTACCGTTGTATGGCCAAGACCTGCAACTTTTGGTGACATAATCCAGTCCTACAAGTTGTACATAAGCAAGCACTATCCTTCAAACGTTACCATTGTGTTTGGCAACTACGATCAGACTCCAAGCACGAAGAACCAGGAGCAGGCACGCCGTGCGGGTAAGCGAACGTCCATAGACATCGTCTTCGATTCCAACACAATGGTTTCCACTTCTCAGGCAGACTTTCTAAGTAACACCAAAAACAAGGGCCGGTTCATCTCTACGTTGACAAAGGGGCTTAGAAATGCTGGAGTTGCTGTTCGTCAGGCAACAGGGGACGCAGATACACTAATTGTCGACGTAGCGTTGTCTCTAGATCATGCTGTTACTGTTATAGCGTCAGGCATTGATGTCCTATGCATGTTGTTGGCAAAAGCAAGAGAGAATAACAACATCCATTTTTACAGTCCTGGAAACACAAAATCTCTTGGAAAGATTTTCCCTATCACAAACATTCAGGAAGATATCGGCGAGATGAAAAGTTGTGTGCTATTTGCACATGCCGTGAGCGGATGTGACACACCTTCGGCTATTTTTAGCAAAGAGAAGAAGCGTCCATGGGGCATTCTCAAAAACAACGAAGATCTTCGGAAGACTGTCGAAGGTTTCAATCTGCCTGGCGCATCCAAGGAAGATATCAAGATAGCTGGAGTTACTGCTTCGTTCGATTTGGCCACTTTGCCGCCAACGTCCGACGCATTCCGGCAGCATTCACTAAGTACATATTTGCAGATATATATTATTTTCAGTATGTTGTTACACCATTTTACTTTGCTGTTATAAAATTCACATTCTCTTTTGTTTACAAATTGGTTTCTAACAACAATTATTTGAATTATTTGATAAATAATACATTATAAACTGTATTAGTTTTAAGCAGAAATATCTACTCCGATATTCGCACTACCTTTTACTTAAGATATTTGCTCTCCTAAAAATGGCATTAAAATAATAATTTATGATCACCAAGTCACAAATGGTTCATATTTTACATATTAAAACATTAATTTTGTTTACCTAGCTCAATAAAGCATATAAAAACGCACCGAGAACACCTTATAGAATGAAGAGATGTCGATTGGGGGGGGGGGGGGACTCAAAATTGAGGATGGACTCAAAATTCGAAATTGAATTATTTTCACTATTAGGAGCAGATGTAAAAAAGGGTGATTTTCATTAAAAAACACTCAAAAAAATTTGAAGAAATTTCAATTTATTTTTTGTGTGTGTGGGGGGGGGGGGGGGGGGTTGAGAAGGGGGCGGTTAGGCGTTAAATATTTTGAAAAGAGGGGAAGCACTTGATTTATCATAAAGAAAGGAAGCTCCTGTCGGATTTAACAATGCAAAATCAGAGAGCGTCCCGGTCGCAGTGTGTGTAGCGCAGACGGAGAAGAGAATGACGTAACAATCTTTTGTTTACACCGCTATAGCTCGGCAACTATTATTCGGATATCGATTATAAATACATCAAATGAAAGCATATATTGTCGCCAACAACTTTTATACCAGACTTGTCTGCGATATTCGTGATAGTTTGCCAACAAACGTCAAAAAAGAAAAAAGTAGCATTTTTTTAAACTTTCGCGGCATTTTTTCGTTTCCTGTTAGACCGGAAGCATCGCTAACATGCCAACCCATGAATTAACCTATCGCTTATTTTTTCTCCTTTAATTTAAGCCATGTTAGAGCACTGTAAGCCAAATCGTTCGCTTGCAATGCGCATTCCAGCGACACCACCTACTTCTCCAGCATCCCAGGAGTTCAAACGGCTGGAAATCCAGGAAGCCGACATGGGAAGACCGGGAACTTTTAATATGTTGTTAAGAACATCGAATAGGACAACTGTACCAATTTTCAGCTTTACTAAAATGTTTTAAAGGTTAAGACCTAAAATTCATTGGCTGTAGGGAGATGTGTTCGATTCTCATCTCAGCCATCCTAGGAGTGGTTTCATGTGGCTTCTCCTACTTCTACTCCAAGCAAATACCAGGATGGTTCGTAGCTTAGGACCACGGCCACCTCCTTCCCAATCCTCGTCTGAATCACAAAGAAACACACTACTACAGACAACATAATGGCACAGGCTATGAGACAAACACCGACCCCATGGTGTTGGGATAGCGTGCCTGCCTCTCACCCGTAGGCCCCCGGCTCGTCAGGGATTTTAGAAACTGTCGTGAGGACTGGAACGGGGTGCACTCAGCCTCGTCAGGGTAATTGAGTAGCTGTCTGACAGTGAGGCAGCGTCCCGGTCATGAAAACCAAGATTAACGGCCGAGGGGACTTGATGCACTGACCATGCGTCACCCCAATATATGCTGGCCATATGGCTGAGCAGCGGTCACTTGATAGGCCTAGGCTCTTCATGGGCTGTAGTGCTACAGGTGTTCTTTATCAGACAAATTAATTCTACACACACCCAAGTACACGGGGCTATATGACCACGATGTCCAAGCTCCTCAAATGAAACAACAACAACAACATATTATTTTGTTCTGCAACACTATAACTTCATATTCTATTTGACTTACTTTTTATTCCATTTTTCTAAAATGATATCGAAAGACGATTGGCCGTTTAGATTCATTGGTATTGTAGTTTAATTAATAAATGGAGAGACACTATTACAGAGACAGATGGGCATTTTAATGGACCCTCCTGAGTTGGCTTTATCATGATTACGGTTGCTGGGAATAGTTTTATTGAAATACTAGCAACCCGGTCCGGCTTCGCCCGGTTTCTTTAACGGTTTACCCAGCGTAAGGTTGAAAAGCGTATGGACGGCAGGCCCCAGACAAAGTTCAGAAAAGCCGAGGTGAACAGCGAAACTCCAAACACGTATACTCTTCCCTGAAGTCTTAACTCGACAAGACTCGACAGTTTGACGCTGGCCGAAGCTGGGGTGATAGGCACGCTCTATAGTTCGTAAACTCGCTCCGAGGCTAGTAATTTAAATTTCCACTCAATGGAGGTTGTTGCAAGAAATGAAAACGTAAAAACAATTATAGTGGGCGATGTATTAAAGATAGATGTATGCTCTCCGTGACTTTCTTGTAGTACGTTTCATGCTGAACAATTCCTACACTCATAGTATATTGATATGATAACAGTTTACCCAACGTAGGCTCAAAAGGCGCATGGATGGCAGGTTATTTCGACTCGATTCACTGAAATCGTCACTGATCGACTTGCTTTGGTCTTAAATGAATGTTTTTTTCTACAGGAACCATTCTCGAGAAATTCTTTACAGAATGGTGAAAACCGCATCAAAATCCATCCAGTTTTTCTTGAGATTACCAATTACATAAAAAAATTAGGAATTTTGTTTTTGTACTATGTAGAGATATCATAAACGGTTTATTTTAGGTCTTAGACCTATTAGCACTATTCGTGTATTATATGACGTAATCGATTATTAATATTGTTATGGGTTGAACAACAATAACTAACTAACTAACTAACTAACTAACTAACTACGCCCCTTGTAACTACTGTGGTTTTTAGAGACGCTGGGGTGCCTGAATGTTGCCCCGAAGGGGATTTTTAACTTGCCAATAAATCTACTTACCCTAACAGATTTGTTCCTCATTGTGAAATCCAATTCGTCTGTCAATAGAAGGTTTTCTGTCGATCAACACGAGCGTGTCCAATTATATTGGGCGAAATTATAATTAATTTCCTACTGCCTGGAATAAATTACATTAATTATCTATACACAACCTTGCAAGACTTCTACTTTGGGACAATACGTTACCCAATAGAACGAAAATGACTTTGTACTGACCATACTTTCTAACTATTCTCGCATACAGCATAGAAACACGTAGCCTACGTTAAAAAAGAGAGAGCTCAGTAAACTCCAAGCATGTGAAATGAAGTTTCTAAGAACTATCCTACAAAAACACGGCGGGACTGGGTAAGGATTGAAGACATCAGAAAGGAATTGGAAGTATATTCGCTGGATGAAAGATTAAGACTTCTAGAATGGCATGGAATGGACACGTGCAGAGAATGCATAACACAAGAACACTACATGCATACCTAGAAAGATGGGCTGTTGAAATAAGACTCGTGGGAAGACCTAAGAAGAAATGGCTGCACCAGCTGAGAGAAGATGTGGAGAGAAGAGGAGAAAACTGGGAGTGCATTGTGAGGGAAGAGATGGTTGGTTCCTGCGACAACGCGGTCATGTAACCCCGTGTACTTTGGGTGTGTGTAGAATCTGTCTGATAACCGGTGTTACCTGTGATGACTGTATTAGTGTGTATTATCAGTAATTCAGGTAAGGACTGCAGACGGTTGAATTCAAGTTGTTCCTAATTTTGCTACCAAATGCTACCGTCAATGACACCTAGCCGCAAACTTGGCTACTAGATGCCATTGCAACGGGTACCTGGCGGCGAACGTTGGAACTTAATAGAGCATTAATCAAATGTAACCTAAAAATTTAGCTTCACACAATGTAGTTAGTGGAATGTTCTTTTGCTAGCCATAAATCTATTACATGGGCCCACCGGCTTTACTTCCCCTCCGAAGGAAAGGATACTGAGGGATTTTTAAAGCTCTTAAAAACACCGACGACTTCGGCCGGGTTTGAACCCACGATCTTGGGCATAGAAGCTCAGCATGCTACCAACTACGCCACCGAAGCCGCCTTGAGGAGAAAGACATTCCTGGATAGACAATGGCGAAGACTCGTTCTGCACCACCCTACCTGGCACGCTGGAAGGGTTTTGTTATGATGATGTAAATGATGATCTAAACACTTAATAAAACACTTCTCACAAATGGGAGACCACCATCATCTACAGCTGCAACAACAACAACTAACATTACAATTATATATTTTGGGATTTTCAGCATATTTTTATTTTATGAAAAAAAAATAAGATGTTCAGTAAAGAACATATAGCCTACTTTCTCCTAAATGTATGAGTATAGTTATAACTCGTTGTTATTATCAAAGAGTATAATAGAACTATTCTTTGTTGAAGACCTTAGAAACGATTTACCTCTACCAAACGCCACAACCTAGATAAAAACTGCTACCATCATTGAAGAAAGAAAGAAAGAAAGAAAGAAAGAAAGAAAGATAAGATGTATCTAAAGAATGTTATGGATCTGCAGACATAATCGACCGGACTGGCGGCGTGGCTCAGCGGTAACGTTCTCGCTTGCTGGACCGTATGTTTCAGGTTCGTATCCTGGCGCAGTCAGCTGGCATTTGAGGGTGCACAAATGCGAGGGAGCCGTGTTAGTAGATTTACTGGCAAGTTAAAGATCCCCTTCGGGATAAAACTCTGGCACCCCGGCGTCTCTAAAAGCAACAGTAGTTATATGGGACGTAAAACCAATAACATTATTATTCATTCATTCAATTTCGCTAATCGGCCAACTAGGGACCACGATAAGCCTCATTTTACATTCTGGCATTTGCTAATTTTTTTCTTGATCCACATTGCCTTCATGAGCTCACTGTGTTTAGCACGACGTTCCTCTGTCCATTTCGCACCAGTTGTCCGTTTTTCGTCCCGGAAAGTCCCAAACGTCTTGATGGCTGCTCTATAAAGATTTCGGTCTTGTGCATCTTCTGCTCGTATCCCCATTTCTTTCAGATCTTTCTGGACGTTAACATACCATGGCATTGTCGTTTTTGGTTTTGAGTCGAATATACTGAAGATACGTTTCGTCCATCGGGAATCGATCATCCGTCGCATATGACCGTAGAAGCAAACTCTGCGTTTTCGCATTGTGTCTGTGATCTTCTCTATCCTCGAGTAAACTTCTTGCCTGGATTTTCTGATGTAGATGCCATTTTTGTAGTCTGGGCCAAGTATGATGTGTAGGATCTTTCTTTCTTTTCTCTCTAACTTCGCGAGCAAACATTTCTCGGATAGGATAAGGCATTCAGATGCATATAGCGGTACTGGTTTGATGACAGTGTTGTAGTGACGAATTTTTGCGTTCATAGAAAAGCACTTTTTGTTATATATGTTGCGGGTGGTTTGAAAAGCGACTTCCATTATTATTATTATTATTATTATTATTATTATTATTATTATTATTATTATTATTATTATTACATAATCGGCCTGACGCGGGCAACATCCAACTTTGAGTTGAGGCATGTCTTTACACGTCTGGCTGCGTATGACTTTCACAACCCTAATTGAATTAACAAATCTTTCCATGACCCTACAGAGACGTGTGTATACCAACTATGTGGATATTTTCGATTGCTATTTGGCTGAAATAAAAGTAGTAATTAATATCCTGAACTAGCACCAACGGTAGAGTTCAGATACTATGTGAAATCGTTTTGTTCTTTACTTCAATTAACATTTTCAAATAACGCACAATAGGCTGTTACAAACCCTTTAAAATAAAAAGTAAAAATGTATCGTAGTATCATCTTGTCATTCTTCAAATTCGATGCGCATAGAATGCCAATGGTATAGTAATCAATGGAGCCCCACGTAGACTAGTCGTGACATCTAGTGGTGAAATATCGAACAATATAATCCTAACAGAGCGAGTGCATTCTAGCGGCCAGAAGAAGAAACTTTTCAATAAAATCTGGAAGTTAATAAGTAGCGGCGTGCAGTTACCTTTTTGGCAGCTAGATGTCTCGAGTAAATCTGCTGGCGAATTATGTTTTAATTAAATATATATTTTACACCATAATATGCACAATATAACGCTTAATTTTAAAACATCTGAGTCATTACATAACAATAAACATATAACTTTTCAAGCAAAAAAAATAGCTCTGATCGGGTTTGAACCATAGGCATTTGAGCGATAGGCTAACGCTCTACCACTGAGCTAATTGTGTCAACGAATATCGTTCTATATAAAATGACTTACATAGAACTTGTTAGCAAATAATGATTTATACTAAACGATTTCATCACTGGAGTATATTATTTATATATAAAGCATTTCATACAAAGTTTATTTATTTTGTATCAGTACGCTATATTGCATGCAATACTCAAATTAGTGAAATATAAGTCAGGCACAAGATATCCGCTGCCATCTTGTCTTATTACTGAATCGGCTCAGCTTTTTAAAATCACGTCTGCACTATAGTATTACAAAATAAACTTTTAATTTCGAACGTGCCTCTTCCTTTAGAACAGTTAAAACGATTCTCGGCTCGATAATCGGAACTGGTGGGTCCCATGATATGGATTATAAAGTTTGCATAATTCGCACGGCTGCCACCCTGAAATGGTATGGCGGACGACCTTGTAGTTTGGTCACAAGACGCACCCTATACGAAGGTATGTTGTTACCAAATTTGGTAGAGATCGGATGATTTTGTTAGTCGTTATTTGATTTTACGTTTTGAACGTTTGAGTGGCCGCCATTCAGTTTTAGTAAAGATGGCGGCGATATAAAACATGACACTGAGGTGTCCTTTGCTAGTGCTACCTTTGTACCAAATTTCGTTCAATTCGCATTCACCGTGTTCGAATTGATAGGGGGGGACAGACATTCAGAGTACACACACTCACACACACACACAGACACACACACACAGACTCACACACACACATACACACACACACACACACACACACACACACAGACTCACACACACACATACACACACACAGACAGACACACTTTTTTCGCCCTGTGTTGATCTCATAAGTCTACTTTCATTTTTTGCAAAAATCGAAAGTAGGCTAATAGGCTTTTGAGATCACCTCTTGTCCGTGTGTGTGTGTGTGTGTGTGTGTGAGTGCGTGTGTCTGTGTGCCTGTTGGTCTGTCTGTGTGTGTGTGTGTGTGTCCCTAATAACGTTTAAACGGCTGGGGAGATTTCAATGAAACTCGGTAAGGTCATAGCACCATTTTGGCCGACCCCAACCGTGGCCTTCAAACTTTATTACGTCTCACCAATCCAACATGGCGGCTGTGCAAAATATTTCATTCGGCATTCAATATCTCCGAAACTATTACCGATATCACGCTGAAATTTTGTACGGTGATAAAGGGCACTACTAAAAGTTCACCTATGAGACTTTCAAAAACCTGGTAACTACAAAACCAACATGGTGGCCAGTCAAATTTGAGACTTTTAAATAGACTTTTCTCGCGATTTAACCATCCAAACGCAATCAAACTTGGTACAGCTAAAGATTATACACATTGTAATGTACTGACATCTAATTTAGTTCAATTGTTTATATAACCCATAGATGGCGACTGTGCAAAATATTTTACCGGCATTCTATATCTCCGAAACTATTTCTGATATCACCCTGAAATTTTGTACGGTGATACAGGCCACTACTATAAGTTTATATTTGTAAGTTTCAAAAACCTGTAAAGCACAAAACGAACATGGCGGCCAAGCGAAATTGAAACATTTTAATAGATTTTTCTCGCAATTTAACCATCTGAGCAGAGTGAAATATGGTACATTAAATGTGTATACATATTGTAATGCACTGGCATCTAATTTAGTTCCATTGTTTTCATAACCAGAAGATGGCAGCTGTGCGAAATTTTAAAACCTCGTTTATACTTCTTGTGCCCTAATCAAGCGATTGAAGTTTGAATACTACACCTACACAATAATCTTCATGTAATAGCACATAACTCTAAGACCTACATAATATAAAAATCCAACATGGCGACCATCCCAAATATTAGACGGTTCACAAAATCTACGAATCTATTAGATCTACAATCAAACTGAAATGTTGTATGTTGATAGAGGCATAAGTAGGATACATGAAAATAGGCTTTAGTTCTTCGCGGAACTTCTTGTTAAGTACGAAAAACACTAATGCCTGTTTATAAAAAATAATCCTCTCAAAGAGTCCTTGTGGAACACTAAACAAACGAAAAACACACACAAGAATTAATCAAGTGAGAAAACAGCGGCTCCTTCTGTCCCGTTATAAATGGCCTTGTATTGTAGAGATGGAGAAGGTAATCGCGTCAACAAGGAAATTTTAGGTCACTCCAAACAATCGTGAATAAATTATATGAAACTTGGCATACATTAGACTATAATCTATTTCTGTTTGAGTAATGTCCCTTTTGCGTGTTTTGGCAGCGCGAGTTGGGTTAATGTCGTCTCGGTTGTCAAAAATGTAGACAATTCCCCTTAAGAGCATTCAAGGACTACATTATATAAACACAATATGTCACAAGTTTTCTCTGACCTGCCAACAATGGCGTTCCTTTACTAATTTTATTAGTTCATGGACGCCGAAATCGTGGTGCGTCTGCTTCTCACCGTTTTAGGTGGCAGATAACCTTGTAGTTCCGCCCCTTAAAACAACAATAACTAACAATTTTTTCACCTTTTAAGTCCCCGCTTTTAATCTCGGCTCCTTCAGGGTTTTAGAAATTAGTTTCAGTGCTGAAGTGGGGTGTAATCAACCTCGTGAGGTCAATTAAGAAGTTGTCAGCCAGACAGCAGTGGCCGAGCGAAGAAAATCTAGTTTAACGGTCGAGGGAACTGGTCGCGGTGACTAGCCGTCACCCCGCAATCTGCAGGCTAATAATGGCTGAGTAGTGGACGCTTGAAGTGCCTCCGACCCTTACCTTTAGGTTTTTGAACGTAGATCAATTGAATGGAATTTTTGCTGTTTTATTTAAGGGGTATTCACATCGTGGTTATCATCACCATGCACTTGTGTGCGTGTGTGTAGATTTATGAAGGCCTGTGTTATTATGGAGTCCATCCAATTGTGCTAATTTATAATTAGAGACAGAATTTGGAAGGTCCCGTGCCATAACTTTGGTACATTCTTGCATTTGTCTAGAGTAGAATTTAGAAACAAAAGGTTGGTTGGTTGTTTCCTTAGTTTAGGGGCTGCGACAACGTGGTCATGTAGCCCCGTGTACTTTGGGTGTGTGTAGAATCTGTCTGATAACCAGTGTACATTGTGACGGCTGAATTAGTGTGTGTTGTCTATTTTTAATTCAAGTAAGGACTGCAGACCTACAATTTTCAAGTAGTTCCTAGTTTTGCTACCAAACGCCACCGTCAACGACAACTAGTTCTGAACTTGGTTACTAGATGCCCTCACAGTCGGCTCCTGGCAGTGAACGTTGGAACCTAAGAGCGATAGTCAAATCTAACCTATAATTTAGCTTCACACAAGTGTAATTAGTGGAAGGTTCTTCATCATGCCATACATGTATGACATGAGACCGCCGGCTTTACTTCCCCTCCGAAGGAAGGCATACTGAGGGATTTTAATGCTCTTAAAAATCTGACGACTTCGGTCGGGTTTGAACCCGGAATCTTGGGCATAGAAGCTCAGCATGCTACCAACTACGCCAAGAAACAAAAGAAACCCCCTTCTGAATAGCTTAAATGGGTTTCGAACCGGCTTCTTCTCATTTGGTTCCAACCCTGAGACATTGCAGAGCCGGGGAAAAATATGAGTCCACTTGCTGGCAATAATAATGTTGTTATTGGGATTACGCCCCTTTTAACAACACTGTGGCTTTCAGATTCGACAGGCTACCGGAATATTGCCCCGAAAGGGATCTCAAACGTGCCAGAAAATCTACTGACACGGCTCCCTCACATTTGCGCAACATCACATGCCAACTGACTGCACCAGGATTCGATCCTGCAACCTTGGGAACAGCAGGCGAGAACGTTACCGCTGAACCTCACAGCCAGTCATTGTATGAAAATAATAATAATAATAATAATAATAATAATAATAATAATATCGTATGGCCTGGGGGTGCCGGGTGCAAGCTTTGTTAATTGACAACCAAAGAGCAACTTTCGTGTTGAATTGTATCGTTCCTTGAAGCTCTATGAAGGTCAAGGAGATTAGATTTCTAAACTCCTTGACTCTATAGCGCTTTCTAGTAGAGAAATGAGGAACTTCGTGTTGATGGAAAATCCCGAGATTAATTTTGCCATTATGAACACGGCCTACTGAATTCAAATGGGTTCTTTAATATGCCATCATCGTATAGCATGCGTATCCTGATTTTTTGTCGCATTTCAAAAAATCGCTTACCACGGCCAGGAGCGAACCTCTAAGCTTGGGGTTGATAGTTCGACATGGTAACCACACACCCACCGTGGCAAGCATTGGATTACAATGATAGTTTGTGTTACTATACAGTAATTATTACGAATTTTTTCTTTTCTCCTCTTCTTTTTTTTTTCTTAGTCGTTTACCCTCCAGGTTGGTGGAATCCACGGACTCAGCGAGGGAACTCACCACTACCGCCTCTACGGGCAGTGTCCTAGAGCTGGGAACATCTAAGTGGAGTGGATACAACGCACCTCGCCCAGGCGGCCTCACCTGCAAAGCGAACAGGGGCCTCATGAAGGGAGGGATTGGAAGGTTAGGATGGATAGACATGGAAGAGGGAAGGAGGCGGCCGTGGCCTTAAACAAGGTACTGTCCCCGTTTACCCGGATAGTAGGCTGTCAGATATCCGCCCCCTCAATCGGATTGCCAAAAATCAACCGCACCGGCTCAGCTACACCAATGAAAATGGCACTGACAGATACTACCGAGGTTTGAGCACAGAAGTTAACAAGAAATTATTGTGGAACACACCAAAATAGACGGGGGTTCATACTTACCTCTACTTACCTCTTAAAAATTATCTCGGGGATTGGGTTGACAACAGGATCTCTAAAGTATGCTCCCACAATAACCTTCACCATGACATTTAAAAAATGAACCAGAACGAAGACAAGAACTTTGAACTGTACAAAAGCTTTTATTTCAAATAAAGGGTATGATTTTAACACAGTCAACAAAATAAATGTGGCTATCAGTAGCCCATGTCAATCTGACTATGTCCTCCTGTAGGACTTGCAAAGTTATCAAACAACATGATAGCTCCCACGAGCTCAAAATAACGTAATATTCATAACACATTTGGACTGGAAAAGGAAGTCAGGACGAGACATATATATAGAGCATTTGTTTTCTTTTAATAAACATGACACTGATATATATAGGCACAAGGCCAGAATGTAGACGACCTTGCCCGCTGATAACCAGTTGTCTGGCCAGCTGCGGTCTACCCTTCAACCTGACGCACACCTGTCAAATGGGCTCACTTGTCAAGCCACGTTGCGTAAGAATCCAGCACTCTCTCAAACGCTATAAATGTCCGCAAGACACCACAAATATTGTTACGCAAATCTTTCAAATGCTTTACTCACACACCACTGGATTATTCTGACAATCCCTAAGCTTGTTAAATTATCATCCAAATGTTTAATAAGCATTGTTTAGAGTATAAAACAAACTCTTAAATGTTTATAACAAAAGCTCAAAATAATTTATAACAATTAGAAATTGTTTATAATATTGTCTAAGACAATAAAAAAAATTAAACACGCCTCTAACATTACATTCGTTCCACATTATTGTCAAAGATATTTACATTATTATTTACAATATTAACATTTAAATTATTCAAATTATTAATTTAAGAAATACATTTAACCACATGTTCATCCGGTTGGTAATTTCATAATCGTGTCAATATAATCGACCAATGAAGGTTAGTTATACATTTTTAATGTCACAATCTGGTTTAATAAATGTTTAATAATTATTATTATTATTTGTGACGGTAATCTTCATTCAAAATCTTATCTCAAATTCTTTCAATACTCTTGTTAATTATAACAGTAAATTCACTTGATTAATTTTCAAAGGACAAATACAATACACTCCATCGGAAAATACTTCGCTTACAAAATAATGCACAAAACTGCATTAAAATAGGCCCAAAATTCATCATATATTAATATATACGGCATCAAAATCTTCCACAGAACTTACAAAAACCTCCACTAACAAATTCTTCAACATCATTAATTACTGTGGGAACCACCTTCATTAATTCAAGGGCATTATACATCAGCGACTTTCAACACGTCCGCTGCACTAGCGATTATACATTCATAGTTCCACTTCAAAAATTCTTATAATCATTAATTGTTTCAAAACTGTTATCTTAAACCTTCGTGGATTTCATTCATGAATCGAAATGAAGTAAAAATTTGCCAATCACAAACAAATTTAATAGAGAATACGCTTATATACGCCTGTCTGGTCTATCAAAATTTAAGATTATCATCTTCAAAGAATTGTAGTATAAAAATACTATCATCAAACAAATTGCGACTAAACTGCAAAATAGTCGAATAGAATCCAATTAGATTGTGGAATGCAAACATTATTATTCAAATCTCTAACTGAGAAAAAAAACTCCTAACAAAAGTTCATGACTTTAATGCATTCAATAATTCATAATTAAAGTTCATCTTTCACAAAATTGTCTATGGTGCAATGGTCGTTCATAACTGACGATAAATGTCTGTGTTGCAATCAATTTCAAATAACGACTAGTATTTCCAAGATCGTCGACAACGTAAGAGATTTTAACGCTCTAAAATCATTTAAATGTTCTTCCTTCTTGATGATGACAGAAAATTGGTCAAAGTAATTAAACTGGGGTAGAATTACTTTAATAAAGTGACACGCTGTCTGAATTTAAATCTGCCATAAAAATCATTAACTTACAGTCAAATCGTGACTACAAAAATAAGCAAAATACTGAAATATCTAAATATCAGTCTCAACTGATCCAAAATCATTTAACTATGCCCATGACATAACAATGTCTTAATAAATCGTCGAAAAAGGCATAACACACCAAGGTGTACTGAGAATAGGAATCTCAAACAAGAATATAGGGCAAAATACATGAGGACAGAAAATATGGGAAAATGGTTGCTCAGATATCGCTAAAAAACTCAAATAAAACAATAAACGTTCACGACTACCTTATCTGCCGATTGACGTTCCAGAGGAAAATTCCCCAAAGAAGACTGCCGATGGATCCATTTCACCAAGTTAAAGCTGAGCTCCATCCTCGAAACAGGAAACAGCACCCTCGGAGAATCGAACTGCTTCCTTCTCCGGAAATTGCACTGCTCCGTGTAGACGAAAGACATCCTTCCGGCAAAATTCTTCTTTGTGAGTCGGGACTACCCTGACCTCTCTTGAAAAATCCCTGAAGTTCTTGTAGAAAATCGCCATGAAGTTTTTGTAGTAATTTCCATTGAAATATTCATATTGAGTGAGTATGAAATCGTTTCCATTGCTGTTGGATAGTATTCAGCGTTGGACCACGAAACATGGGTGTAGATGGTTGTTCACCACATGTTCGCTTGTATGGAATGGCAATTAGCGAAGTTCCATGCTGCTATCTTACTCCGTTAATGTATGTCCCAATTGCATTAAAGTCCTTTAGCCTTCCATCTTCTCTTCGGTTATGGTAATAGTAGAACAAACTGCCATATTAAATTGCTCCATAATACTGTAGCGTTGTGTCACAAAAGCAATCTGAAGTCTCCCTGTTATACTAGCAGTGTCAGCCGTGGCGTAGAATCTGACGATATAAAGTGCTTCTCAGGTGGCGAGAAAATCACTTTTGTCAGTCTTTTAAAATTGCCAATATCTTCCAAAATAACTTCACGAAATTGTTCAACTTTTCTACACTCCTTAATGTAGCACTGCACAATAGAATTAGCTTATAGGCGACCGCTAACTGTTCATAGCTAATCTTGTAGACGCGTTATAATGTGCGTTTTAACTTCACCTAGTTTTACTCACTGTAAACTTGCACTGCTTGTCTGCTCGAATCTCGTTTAATGCGGTGGCTTCACCACGCGTTATAATGACGACTCTTTCTACTAATTTCACTCGACGTCTCACCAAATGACTATATAAGAACTGATACTGAAGATCTGAGCTTAGGTTCTGACGATTTGAGACTTGACGATTTGAGATATGAGACCGCTCTCTTCTGCGCAAGGCCTTTTATAAACTTCATAAGGGGCGTATCCATCCCTTCCATAGCGTGTTACTGCGTCATCGCTAGAAGTTCCAACTTCGTCAATACATGACGGATTTTCAAAATTCAAAAACTGAAAATAAACTTCACCAAAATTCCAGATCAATGCCTCTACTGCAAATGGATTTCCACTATTCTGCATTCCAAAAAGTAATAAAAATACCATAGTTTCAGCAATCTCCGTCTTCCTTCAGACTATCGTTCATTGGTTCGAGCCTCCCCTCCAATAGCATAATTTCTTCCTCAGCATAATTCCACGTTTCCTGCGACTGCGTCGTAAATCTCGGATCTTTCTCGAATAAATGCTGACGTCATAAAGAATCTCAGCTCATGTAGCCTGCTCGCATAACGTCTGCGTCATCCGTGCTTACGTCATGACTATCCACGTCATAACTATGACAGCCATAACTTTCTTCAAAATTTCCAAAATAGCCACCGTGGTCTCTATATAATTCAATTTACGGGGGCATTCTCCCCTCACCACGTTTTAAAAACAGTTGCAAATTGTTTTTAAACTCAGTGTTACAAGTACCTCAACTCTCTTGAACACGAAATTGAATTATTACTGGTTTACTCTAGGATAGTATCTTTTCAAATTTCCAGCATTGAACTTGCCGTAAATGACATTATTCTCCTTCTTCATATATCTCATTAATTGTAATCAGGTGTGGTGTGGCAATGTATTTACAAGTTCTCACTGTCGTTGAGAAATCGGCGTTTTTTTTTTTTTTGTTACCGACCTCAAAATTCTGCTGGCTCGTAGAAGGCCCAGGATCGATTACAACATCCTGCCTTTTCTTTTGGTTTTCGGCTTCTTTTTTCCGTAATTCGTTCAGGTATTGCTGGCTTTCCCTCTCTCTTTCCTGATACTGATCGGGTGTCATAACCTGACCTTGAGGATCTTGATTTCTATTTTGGTTCTGGTTATTTCTATTATAATTTCTGTTATAACCATTATTGTTATAGTATCTGCCTCTTCCATTGTTGTAATTTCCTCGATTAGAGTTCCAGCCTCTTCTCTGTTGATAAGGACGGTAACCTTGCGATCTGTTATTTCGAAACTGATTATTCCTGTGGGGACCTACATTGTCAGTTTTCTCTTCATCTGGCTTGTCAGTTTGTTGGACTTGGTCCATATATACAGTATTTATTTCTTTAAAGTCATGCCTTTGACCTTTCTGTACCACGTTAGGCATTGGACTTGTGTAGTCTAACCTCCTCAGTAATTCATCCATGCTGGTCAAATCCCTTATGTTTGACGAAATGATTAGTCTCCTCACCTCCACAGGCAGCATACGAGAAATCGCATCAATTAATTGCTCCGTTGACAATGGGGGTTGCAAAAATCTCAAGCGGGACAATTGACTCGTAAAGAAATCAGCGTACCGTGTTGGAAGAGTACCTGAGTATTTTCTTGAATAAACCTCCGCTCTTAACGAATTCTGCGCTTCTATGGACCAAAATCGCTTGATTAATGCCTCTGCAAACTCGTCAAAGTTACTGAATGTGTATCTAAAAGCGCGAAACCATTCAAGGGGTCCTCCAATCAAAAATCTCTCCACTATCTTCATCTCTCTCTCTCTGGGAATGTGAGCTTCGATGAAATAATCTTTGAGGTTCCTTATATATTCTATAGGCGTCAAACTATCAGTGTTACTGAATTTTTGCGGTTTGTCTTCAAAATTCCTGATGACCGTCACGTTCCTCGGATATGTATCCGGGTAGTTTTTCCCACTATCTCGGTAGTTCCACTCAGGTTCCATATTCCTCTCGTCATCTTCCTCCCTGAATCTGGATATACGTTCTTCAGGAGTCACGTCTCTCTCTTCTGGAGCTAGGTTATATCTTCTGGCGTAGTTCCTATTGGTTTCGCAAGCCAAGCCTTCTGTATCCTTGTCAGTGATTTCCGTTAAGACTTTCTTGATTAACTCTTCTTTGTAGGTCTCCATTAAACTAGCTTCTCCTAGCTTCAAATTTTGCAGCTTGCTCGTCGTTTCATTTACATCAGAGACAACTTTATGAATCTGTTCCTCTAATGCAGATTTTAATGCTTGCACATCCTGACCTAATTGTGTTCTATCTTCTACTTGTCTCTCGGATAGCGAATCCATCCTGACGCTTAAATCTTTCCTAATCTGTACTACTTCATTGTTAATATCTATTTGAGTACTGGCAAGTTTCCTTTCAATACGTTCCTGAATTTGGGTTACATGTTCCCCACTTGACCTATTCCACTCGTCTTTCCATACTGCTACATTTGCCGTTAACATTTCTGCTATGTCTACTTCAATATCTTCTTTCAATAATCTATTATGGTCTAATACCTGGGTTCTCATGACCTCTACATCATACTTTAAATCTGCTAAAGACGCTGTCGTTCTAACTGACTCATCAACTAACCTAGTCGTTAATGCACTCATATTCCGCGTACAAAGGGTTTTCGAATTTTCTATTTCTTCCCTGACTTTATTTACATCAGTTTGGACTTTAGCAATATCTACGAAAACTGTGTTGACTTCTACTTGAATCTTATTTATGTCACTTTGCATCTCATTTACATCCGAATGAATGTTATTAATATCAACCTGAACATTGGACACATCAGTTCTAACATTTTGGATTTCTCTTTGGACTTCCTCAACCTTGTCCTGGACGGTCGCAACATCATTTTTAACAACAACTACTTCAGCCCTAGCACAAGAAATATCACCTCGGACATTAGCCACATCTAGATTCAACATTGTAAGATCTTTTTGTACCTTAGAAACATCAATTTTAACATCAGCAACATCTTTATGCACATTAGACACATCTTTATGGACATTAGACAAATCTTTATGGACATTGGACACGTCTGTGCGGATGTCAGTTACAGCATTCTCGATTCCTTGGGTATTAATCTGTAAACGCGACATATTATCCTCTACGTTAGCAGAACTGGTCTGGAGAACTTTCATATTCTCCTCCATTCGACTAGTACTCTCCTCCATCATCTGTTTCATACTGCTATTCATGCTAGCTTTCATCTCTTCTAACATCATTCTAAGACTTTCATCTGCCATTACAATATTATTCAAAAATAGACTGCTGTAGGGACATACATCAATAGAGCAAAATAACAACATCTGAGCAACACTTTTCACCATATATAAATTTGATCAATTTTCTGTCTTAAATCTAACTTATAACTACCTTATAATTAACCTTCGAAGACCCTTCATGTTGAAACAAACTCAAGCACATGTTCAAATTTCCCTGGCTCATTTTAAAATATCCTAACACAAATAATTTACATTTACAATCCAAATAATTTAATTTTATCTTTAATATGACTAAAATGTCATAAGCCGGTCAAATAAAATAAGATTCCAGATCATAGGCGATTTTCCTAAGTTTCCAGCCTATTTAACCTCTCAAGTTATATAAGATCTGATCTTTTCTGAGTGTAATTTTCCTAATACAATACAACATTTAATTCCTATATAATCACACTCTTAAATACTACAATTGGCCAAGACATCTAACAAAGAATCAACCTCTTTATTTGAGTCTAATCGAGCCACACGTTTTAGGTTTGCCAATCCTACTGGCGTTCAACCTGGTGATCCACTTATGTTGAACAAGCCCCATACGTTGACTGCGCCAATCCTTCTGTCCCCGTTTACCCGGATAGTAGGCTGTCAGATATCCGCCCCCTCAATCGGATTGCCAAAAATCAACCGCACCGGCTCAGCTACACCAATGAAAATGGCACTGACAGATACTACCGAGGTTTGAGCACAGAAGTTAACAAGAAATTATTGTGGAACACACCAAAATAGACGGGAGTTCATACTTACCTCTACTTACCTCTTAAAAATTATCTCGGGGATTGGGTTGACAACAGGATCTCTAAAGTATGCTCCCACAATAACCTTCACCATGACATTTAAAAAATGAACCAGAACGAAGACAAGAACTTTGAACTGTACAAAAGCTTTTATTTCAAATAAAGGGTATGATTTTAACACTCTCAACAAAATAAATGTGGCTATCAGTAGCCCATGTCAATCTGACTATGTCCTCCTGTAGGACTTGCAAAGTTATCAAACAACATGATAGCTCCCACGAGCTCAAAATAACGTAATATTCATAACACATTTGGACTGGAAAAGGAAGTCAGGACGAGACATATATATAGAGCATTTGTTTTCTTTTAATAAACATGACACTGATATATATAGGCACAAGGCCAGAATGTAGACGACCTTGCCCGCTGATAACCAGTTGTCTGGCCAGCTGCGGTCTACCCTTCAACCTGACGCACACCTGTCAAATAGGCTCACTTGTCAAGCCACGTTGCGTAAGAATCCAGCACTCTCTCAAACGCTATAAATGTCCGCAAGGCACCACAAATATTGTTACGCAAATCTTTCAAATGCTTTACTCACACACCACTGGATTATTCTGACAATCCTTAAGCTTGTTAAATTATCATCCAAATGTTTAATAAGCATTGTTTAGAGTATAAAACAAACTCTTAAATGTTTATAACAAAAGCTCAAAATAATTTATAACAATTAGAAATTGTTTATAATATTGTCTAAGACAATAAAAAAATTTAAACACGCCTCTAACATTACATTCGTTCCACATTATTGTCAAAGATATTTACATTATTATTTACAAAATTAACATTTAAATTATTCAAATTATTAATTTAAGAAATACATTTAACCACATGTTCATCCGGTTGGTAATTTCATAATCGTGTCAATATAATCGACCAATGAAGGTTAGTTATACATTTTTAATGTCACAATCTGGTTTAATAAATGTTTAATAATTATTATTATTATTTGTGACGGTAATCTTCATTCAAAATCTTATCTCAAATTCTTTCAATACTCTTGTTAATTATAACAGTAAATTCACTTGATTAATTTTCAAAGGACAAATACAATACACTCCATCGGAAAATACTTCGCTTACAAAATAATGCACAAAACTGCATTAAAATAGGCCCAAAATTCATCATATATTAATATATACGGCATCAAAATCTTCCACAGAACTTACAAAACCTCCACTAACAAATTCTTCAACATCATTAATTACTGTGGGAACCTCCTTCATTAATTCAAGGGCATTATACATCAGCGACTTTCAACACGTCCGCTGCACTAGCGATTATACATTCATAGTTCCACTTCAAAAATTCTTATAATCATTAATTGTTTCAAAACTGTTATCTTAAACCTTCGTGGATTTCATTCATGAATCGAAATGAAGTAAAAATTTGCCAATCACAAACAAATTTAATAGAGAATACGCTTATATACGCCTGTCTGGTCTATCAAAATTTAAGATTATCATCTTCAAAGAATTGTAGTATAAAAATACTATCATCAAACAAATTGCGACTAAACTGCAAAATAGTCGAATAGAATCCAATTAGATTGTGGAATGCAAACATTATTATTCAAATCTCTAACTGAGAAAAAAAACTCCTAACAAAAGTTCATGACTTTAATGCATTCAATAATTCATAATTAAAGTTCATCTTTCACAAAATTGTCTATGATGCAATGGTCGTTCATAACTGACGATAAATGTCTGTGTTGCAATCAATTTCAAATAACGACTAGTATTTCCAAGATCGTCGACAACGTAAGAGATTTTAACGCTCTAAAATCATTTAAATGTTCTTCCTTCTTGATGATGACAGAAAATTGGTCAAAGTAATTAAACTGGGGTAGAATTACTTTAATAAAGTGACACGCTGTCTGAATTTAAATCTGCCATAAAAATCATTAACTTACAGTCAAATCGTGACTACAAAAATAAGCAAAATACTGAAATATCTAAATATCAGTCTCAACTGATCCAAAATCATTTAACTATGCCCATGACATAACAATGTCTTAATAAATCGTCGAAAAAGGCATAACACATCAAGGTGTACTGAGAATAGGAATCTCAAACAAGAATATAGGGCAAAATACATGAGGACAGAAAATATGGGAAAATGGTTGCTCAGATATCGCTAAAAAACTCAAATAAAACAATAAA
Organism: Meconema thalassinum; assembly: GCA_946902985.2. Taxonomy (NCBI): domain Eukaryota; kingdom Metazoa; phylum Arthropoda; class Insecta; order Orthoptera; family Tettigoniidae; genus Meconema; species Meconema thalassinum. The sequence continues at coordinate 156,861,507 of OX336396.1, read as the reverse complement.
CGTTCACGACTACCTTATCTGCCGATTGACGTTCCAGAGGAAAATTCCCCAAAGAAGACTGCCGATGGATCCATTTCACCAAGTTAAAGCTGAGCTCCATCCTCGAAACAGGAAACAGCACCCTCGGAGAATCGAACTGCTTCCTTCTCCGGAAATTGCACTGCTCCGTGTAGACGAAAGACATCCTTCCGGCAAAATTCTTCTTTGTGAGTCGGGACTACCCTGACCTCTCTTGAAAAATCCCTGAAGTTCTTGTAGAAAATCGCCATGAAGTTTTTGTAGTAATTTCCATTGAAATATTCATATTGAGTGAGTATGAAATCGTTTCCATTGCTGTTGGATAGTATTCAGCGTTGGACCACGAAACATGGGTGTAGATGGTTGTTCACCACATGTTCGCTTGTATGGAATGGCAATTAGCGAAGTTCCATGCTGCTATCTTACTCCGTTAATGTATGTCCCAATTGCATTAAAGTCCTTTAGCCTTCCATCTTCTCTTCGGTTATGGTAATAGTAGAACAAACTGCCATATTAAACTGCTCCATAATACTGTAGCGTTGTGTCACAAAAGCAATCTGAAGTCTCCCTGTTATACTAGCAGTGTCAGCCATGGCGTAGAATCTGACGATATAAAGTGCTTCTCAGGTGGCGAGAAAATCACTTTTGTCAGTCTTTTAAAATTGCCAATATCTTCCAAAATAACTTCACGAAATTGTTCAACTTTTCTACACTCCTTAATGTAGCACTGCACAATAGAATTAGCTTATAGGCGACCGCTAACTGTTCATAGCTAATCTTGTAGACGCGTTATAATGTGCGTTTTAACTTCACCTAGTTTTACTCACTGTAAACTTGCACTGCTTGTCTGCTCGAATCTCGTTTAATGCGGTGGCTTCACCACGCGTTATAATGACGACTCTTTCTACTAATTTCACTCGACGTCTCACCAAATGACTATATAAGAACTGATTCTGAAGATCTGAGCTTAGGTTCTGACGATTTGAGACTTGACGATTTGAGATATGAGACCGCTCTCTTCTGCGCAAGGCCTTTTATAAACTTCATAAGGGGCGTATCCATCCCTTCCATAGCGTGTTACTGCGTCATCGCTAGAAGTTCCAACTTCGTCAATACATGACGGATTTTCAAAATTCAAAAACTGAAAATAAACTTCACCAAAATTCCAGATCAATGCCTCTACTGCAAATGGATTTCCACAATTCTGCATTCCAAAAAGTAATAAAAATACCATAGTTTCAGCAATCTCCGTCTTCCTTCAGACTATCGTTCATTGGTTCGAGCCTCCCCTCCAATAGCATAATTTCTTCCTCAGCATAATTCCACGTTTCCTGCGACTGCGTCGTAAATCTCGGATCTTTCTCGAATAAATGCTGACGTCATAAAGAATCTCAGCTCATGTAGCCTGCTCGCATAACGTCTGCGTCATCCGTGCTTACGTCATGACTATCCACGTCATAACTATGACAGCCATAACTTTCTTCAAAATTTCCAAAATAGCCACCGTGGTCTCTATATAATTCAATTTACGGGGGCAGTACCATCCCGGCATTTGCCCGAAGACGAAGTGGGAAACCACGGAAAACCACTTCGAGGATGGCTGAGGTGGGAATCGAACCCCCTCTACTCATTTGGAACACCCGAGGCTGAGTAGACCCCGTTCCAGTCCTCATACCACTTTTCAAATTTCGTGGCAGAGCCGGGAATCGAACCCAGGACCTCCGGGGCTGCAGCTAACCATGCTAACCGCTACGCTACGGAGGCGACATTATGAATTTTACAAATATATATATATTTTTAAATCGCTTATCCACCCAGCTCTGCTTCACCCACAGGTCATTCCTCTACCGTCACAAGGACGGTGTCTGGGAGCTGAACACACTTTGTCAGCAGATACAACTGGGGATGGTGACAGGCGACGCTAACTTGGGTCTATGATAATGATGATGATGATGATGAACATGATAATTGATGCTTTAAGGGGCATAACATCGAGGTTACTGCCCCCTATATACCCTCGATGAATGAGAATTGAGAGACTTGGAAGGAAGGAGAGCGAAGAAAGGCAGATAGGAAATGGAAAGAATCCTCTATGGACATCAAATTGGCAGGTGAAAAACTAAAGTAAGTAGGAGACTTCTGTTACTTAGGAAGTAAAATAACCAGTGAAGGACGAAGCAAAGAGGATATAAAAAGTAGGTTAGCACAGGCAAGGAAAGCATTTCTATAAAATGGAATCTGTTGACATCGAATATAGATTTAGGTATTAGGAAGTAATTTTTGAAGGCCTTTGTCTAGAGCGTGGCGCTCTATGAAAGCGAAACTTGGACTATTGGTGCAGCAGAAAAGAGGAGAATTGAAGCGTTTGAAATGTGGTGTTGCATGAGAATGATGAAGATCAGATGGTTAGATAGGATTACAAACGAAGAGTTATTAAGACGAGTGGGAGAGGATATATGTTTCTGGCGACTGCTAATGACGAGAAGAGATAGGTTGGTAGAACATATACTAAGACACCCAGCAATAGCAAGCTTAGTACTTGAAGGAAGGGTCGAGGACAAGAACTGTAGTGGTAGACCAAGGTTAGAATATGTTAAACAGATTGCATCGGACGTAGGGTGTGGTAGCTATGTAGCTATGTAGAGATGAAACGATTAGCTCAGGACAGGGAGGCATGGAGAGCCACATCAAACCAGTCAAATGACTGAAGACTCAAACAACAACAACAACAGAGGAGAGGGTCCGCCCCAATGGCAATGGAAAAACAGAAGGGAAACTTGACCCAGCTCAGGAATCCCTCGGGGTCGCCAAATCCCGAGCTCACCAGCCGTGAGCCCTCGAGAGGGTAGCACTATGCAGGGTGCGCGAGAAGTGGGGGGGGGGGGGGGGGCTACATACATCCTGCCTCCTTTAGGGCCTTGAGCAGAAGGCAGGAGATATCAGGAAAATGTGGATAGGCCTGTTCCCTGGTTATTAATGTTACCTTTTAGTTTATTATGTAATAATTTCAAAACCTGCTTTTATATTTGGCATTAGATCAAATTTAGATTTAGTTTTTATATTATCTTTTTACTACTATGCATTTTGATCTGTGTGAACTTCCTAGTTTTAAGAATTACATTAAGATATTAATACTTAATGCAGACATATCAGGAAATGTATCTTACTGTGTAGGTGCACTGTTATTGGGGCGCACACTGAGCCCTGTTGTGTACCATCAACAAATAAATAAATAAATAAATAAAACAAATAGGTCTGTCCCCTCGAAGAAGGAGGGATCAGGAAAAATGAGAGAAGGGACAAATTAAGGCGGGAAAGTGAAAGACTCCCTAGGCCTCGGATACCCTATTACCATCGGGGTCGGAAGAGAACAAGAGTTGGCCAAGGAAGGCCGAAAGAAAAGGTGACAGTGAGGAGCCCAGCACAAGTAAGTGGAAGTAATGCTGGACTCAGCTGGGGTCCCGTGGTCGCCATCCCACGAACCAATAGTCGTGAACCCCTGGGGGGAAATTGGGTCTAATTAAGGAAGGGATTCTGGAAGAACGCCGGCCGTGGAGCTGTTGAAAGGAACCGTCCTGGCATTTGCCCGGTGATGAAAATGCGAAGCCACGATAACGCTTCTCAGGATGACCGAGGTGGGATTCGAACCCACGTTCTCCTGATTGCGAGCGAAGGCACCGTGACCGGTACAAATAGAACAGTTGAATTATACAGCTAGTATCAAAATAAATATTGAGGTGCTTTCCTTGTTGTCTTTTGTAGCTTTTCAGTCGGTCAACACGATTGTGCCCAATGGATGGGCGGGGTACAAATTATAAATATGTAAATACACTCCTGAAAAGAATTAGGTGTATTCGTTAATTTTCGTCGACTCCATGGTGTAGTGGTCAGCGTGGAGGTCCAAGGTTCGATTCCCGGTTTCCGTGGTTTCCCATTTCGTCTCCAGACACCTAACCTAACGTAAGGCCACGGCCGCCTCCTTCCCTCTTCCTTGCCTATCCCTCCCAATCTGCCTATCCCTTCCCATCCCTCATCAAGCCCCTGTTCACTTTGCAGGTAAGGTCACCTGGGCGAGGTGCTCGTCCAATCTCCCCAGTTGTGTTCCCCGAAGTTTCAAGCTCCAGGGCACTGCCCTGGAGACGGTAAAGGTGGGATCCCTCGCTGAGTCCGAGGGAAAAGCTAACCCTGGAGGTGGTAATGGTGGGATCCCTCGCTGAGTCCGAGGGCAAAGCTAACCCTGGAGATGGTAAAGGTGGGATCCCTCGCTGAGTCCGAGGGCAAAGCTAACCCTGGAGGTGCTAGAGGTGGGATCCCTCGCTGAGTCCGAGGGAAAAGCTAACCCTGGAGGTGGTAAGGGTGGGATCCCTCGCTGAGTCCGAGGGCAAAGCCAACCCTGGACGCGGTAAAGGTGGGATCCCTCGCTGAGTCCGAGGGCAAAGCCAACCCTGGAGGCGGTAAGGGTGGGATCCCTCGCTGAGTCCGAGGGCAAAGCCAACCCTGGAGGTGGTAAAGGTGGGATCCCTCGCTGAGTCCGAGGGAAAAGCTAACCCTGGAGGTGGTAAAGGTGGGATCCCTCGCTGAGTCCGAGGGAAAAGCTAAGCCTAGAGGCGGTAAAGGTGGGATCCCTCGCTGAGTCCGAGGGAAAAGCTAACCCTAGAGGCGGTAAAGGTGGGATCCATCGCTGAGTCCGAGGGAAAAGCTAACCCTGGAGGTGGTAAAAGTGGGATCCCTCGCTGAGTCCGAGGGCAAAGCCAACCCTGGAGGTGGTAAAGGTGGGATCCCTCGCTGAGTCCGAGGGAAAAGCTAACCCTAGAGGCTGTAAAGGTGGGATCCCTCGCTGAGTCCGAGGGAATAGCCAACCCTGGAGGGTAAATCAACTAAAAGGAAAAGAAGTTAATTGTCACATTAAAAGGGATATTAACTAATACATGTAATTCTTTCCAGAAGTGTATTTACATATTTATATCTTGTGCCGTCGCCTCCGTAGCGTAGCGGTCAGCATGGTTAGCTGACGCCCCGGAGGTCCTGGGTTCGATTCCCGGCTCTGCCACGAAAATTTGAAAAGTGGTACGAGGACTGGAACGGGGTCTACTCAGCCTCGGGTGGCCCAAATGAGTGGAGGGGGTTCGATTCCCCCTCAGCCATCCTCGAAGTGGTTTTCCGCGGTTTCCCACTTCGTCTTCGGGCAAATGCCGGGATGGTACCTTCTTCAAGGCCACGGCCGCCTCCTTCCCTCTTCCTTGTCTATCCATCCTAACCATTCCTTACCTTCCCTCATGAGGTCCCTGTTCTCTTTGCAAATGAGGCCGCCTGGGCGAGGTGCCAATCCCACCTCACCAGTTGTATCCCTTCCGATTCCATGTTCCCAGCTCTAGGACACTGCCCGTAGAGGCGGTAGTGGTGAGTTCCCTCGCTGAGTCCGTGGGTTCCACCAACCTGGAGGGTAAACGACTAAAAAAAAAAACTTATACATTTAATTCTTTCCAGAAGTGTATTTACATATGTATACAGTACGTTGTACCCCGCTCATTCATTCGGCACAATCTTGTTGACCGACTGATGAGCTACAAATGACAATTTGTGTAGGCAACACTGAAAAAGAAAGGCCTTCCTAGTGTCTGAATTCCACTAATGAATTGGAACTCAGCTTTTTTTTTTTTAACTGAACCATCTAGACTTCTATGTCCTAAGTGTGGTGTCATATTATAGGCGTATCTACTGCACCGATAAGTCTTTACTTGTTTAGTGGCAGGATGTCCGTATCTCAGTAGTTACGTTAACTGGCTGAGTTATCGAAATATGTGTTTCTCTTATCACGCCTTGCAACTAACATTACACATGTCAGGATGGCCGAGCGGTCTAAGGCGCCAGACTCAAGGTACAACCTTGCCTGCACAGCACGGGTCGGAGGATTCTGGTCCTCTCTGAGGGCGTGGGTTCGAATCCCACTTCTGACACAAATTTTATTTCACCCATTTCTATCTGAAACACACAAATATAGCTTCCTGATTCATACTCTTGATTTTATCTTCATTGAAGCTTTGCTAAACGAGGCCATCAGCACGTGTACTTGGGTATTTAGGAAATCTGACACACTGTTTTACTGTGGTGTCTACGTTAGTATGCACTTGGAGCTAGAATAGCAGGAGGCTACCAGTTAGGAACTAACAGTGACATTTACATGGGATAGAAATGGAAAATCACGGAAATTCACGTATACGAGGGGCGTACTACAATTATTGTTTTACACTTTATTTTTTGTACGTCCGGGTATGGTTCACATTTCACTTTTAAAAGTGGTGACGTGTAACTAGTGTCTTTTTCCACCGTTTGGTAGCAGCACACGCACAGGGGCCAACGAATGCCCTCGTCATAGCCGACTTCAAGGCTAGGCTTGTGACTGGTGATGAGACATCGCTCCATTACCATGAGCCACAAACAAAACAACAATCGATGCAATGGAAGCAAAGAAATGTCGAACAGTGCCATCAGTTGGCTAGTGAATGGCGTCAGTGTTCAGGGACACAAAGGGCATCATCCCCATTGACTGGCTGGAATTGGGAGCCACGATTAACAGTGCAGCATATGGGAGAACCCTTTAGCGTTTACATCGGGCCATTCAAACTAAGCGGCCATGAAAATGGGCTAAAGGTGTGCTTCTGCAACATGACAATGCCCGCACCCACACTAGCCGAGAAACCACGCTGCCATAGATCAAATGAGATCCACGGTGCAGCCAGGCCACCATACTCTCCCAACTTGGCTCCAAGTGATAATCACCGGCGTGGCCGCCGTTTTGCGGAACTGGACACAGCTGTCAAGGCATGGGTACGCAGCACTCCGAAAAAATGGTTTCAGGAAGGTCTGGAGAGACTGACACATCGATGGCAAAAGTGCATAAAATTACAAGGAGATTATGTTGAGAAGATGGACGTAACAACTGATGTGTAATGTACTTCATTTGGGTAGGAAAAAATAAAGTGTGAAACAATATTGTACGCCCTTCCTAGCTTATGGTCAACAGAAAGTGACTGTCCCTGTGTTAATTGTTGTTGATTTTAGAAGAAACGTTCATATTGGTCATCAGTCCCATCAACTTGAGTGTATATTGATTTTTTTTCTGATATAAGTTTTTGACGCCATTTCTCCATAGGAGGATAAGCGATTGAAAATGAAAACAATATTATACCCTGGAGATTCCCCTTTCAAATAATGTGATGTCCATTGCTCTATTATAACTCCAGGGGTGTGTATATTATTAGACTCAATCCCAATTTTTCTACATTTTTAGCCTACTTTCGATTTTTGCAAAAAAATGAAAGTAGATTTATGAGATCAACACAGGGCGAAAAAAAAGTGTGTCTGTCTGTGTGTGTGTGTGTGTGTGTGTGTGTGTGTGTGTGTATGTGTGTGTGTGAGTGTCTCTCTCTGTGTGTGTGTGTGTGTGTGTGTGTGTGTGTGAGCACTCTGAATGTCTGTCCCCCCCCCCTTATCAATTCGAACACGGTGAACGCGAATTGAACTAAATTTGGTACAAAGGTAGCACTAGCAAAGGACGCCTCAGTGTCATGTTTAATATAGCCGCCATCTTGACGGAAACGTAATGGCTGCCACACAAATGTTCAAAGCTTAAATCAAATTACGACTAACCTAATCATCCGATCTCTACCAAATTTTGCAACTACATACCTTTATGGAGGGAGCATCCTTAGCCTAATAGTTTGCGGATGGCGGCCATCTTTGTGTCAAAATCGATTCCCCCTATTAATTCGAACACGGTGAAACCGAATGGAACGAAATTTGGTACAGAGGTAGCACTAGCAAAGGGCACCTCAGTGTCATGTTTTATATTGCCGCCATCTTGACGGAAACGTAATGGCGGCCACACAAATGTTCAAAGCTTAAATCAAATTACGATTAACCTAATCATCCGATCTCTACCAAATTTTGCATCAACATACCTTTATGGAGGGAGCATCCTTTGACCAAACTAATAGGTCATTAGCCTAATATTTTGCGGATGGCGGCCATCTTTGTGTGAAAAACGATTCCCCCTATTAATTCGAACACGGTGAAACCGAATGGAACGAAATTTGGTACAGAGGTAGCACTAGCAGAGGGCACATCAGTGCCATGTTTTATATCACCGCCATCTTGACGGAAACGTAATCGCGGCCACCCAAATGTTAAAAGCTAAAATGTAATTACGACCAACCTAATAATCTAGTCTCTACCAAATTTTGCAACAACATATCTTTATTTGGGAAGCATATTCTGACCAAACTGCAAGATCATCAGCCCAATAATTTGCAGATGGTGGCCAAGTATGGGTGCAAATCGATTCCCCTATCAATTCAAACACGGTGAAACCGAATTGAACGAAATTTGGTACAGAGGTAGCACTATCAAAGGGCACCTCAGTGTCATGTTTTATATCGCCGCCATCTTGACGGAAGCGGAATGACGGCCACCCAAATGTTAAAAGCTTAAATCAAATTACGACCATCCTAATAATTTGATCTCTACCAGATTTTGCAACAACATGCCTTTTTGTGGAAAGTATCTTATGACTGACTACAAGGTCATCAGCCAAATAGTTTGCAACTAGCGGCCATGTATGTGTTCATATCCCTTCCCCATATCAATGCAAACACGGTGAAACCGAATTGAAAGATTTTTTTTACAGAGGTAGCTCTAGCAAATTGCACCTCATATTCATGTTTAATATCCGTATAGCACGTTGTACTTCAACAAGCTACTACAACCAACATTCAATTACACTCCTTTAAAAGGACAGAGTTATAACAATACCCATGCATTTAGGAGAAAGTAGGCTATATGTTCTTTACTGAACATCTTGTTTTTTTTTTTCATAATTTCTTTTTTTGTAGTAATTTTACCCTCCAGGTAGGCTTTTCCTACGGACTCAGCGAGGGATCCCACCTTTTTCGCCACTACGGGCAGTGTCCTGGAGCTTGACATCGGGTCGTTGGATGCAACTGGGGAGCCGGGACTAATGCCTCGCCCAGGCGGCCTCACCTGCAAAGCAAACAGGAGGTCTCATGAGGGATGGGACGGGATGGGAAGAATGGGAGGGATTGACAAAGAAGAGGGAATTTGCAAAGTACTGAAATTGTTCCGAGTGTTTAAACAATAGTCTTATTTACATTTCATTAAAGAAAAAGGTGGTAGAATGATTGTTTAGAATTTCCACTTGAAGAGGAATATTCCTAATGGAAAAAGTCGCACGTTTTCATTTAATTACTTTTTTCTAGTCTTTTAAAGCTGAGGGATTCGAAATTCATTCATTACTGAGGTTCACCCTTAAACTATTCAAAGATATGTAGACGATGGATTGAAATCACTTGATTGAGAAGGTACATTCCAAAGTCAATAAGAAAAAGAGAATGCGGACACAGCTCAGGATTCCCAATTCAGCAAATTTTTAGAAAGAATTCCTTATGGAAAGAAGCTATAAGTCTACGGGGAATAAAATATGACTAACAAGGGAACGGATTGCGGTGTAAAATTTTAATTTGTTTGAAATTTAGTACACAATATTCCTACAAAGTTGTACAATGACGTAGTGAAAACCGCACGGGCCACTTTCAAATTTGTACACCAATATTGAAAGCCGAAAACCTGCCTGGTGACGGCATAAGCTAGTAGGTGCGGAGAGGTAAAGCTGTCCTTGAAGCCTAGCAGCACGCGCTGGCTCCCGGCCTCCAGGCAGCTTTGTTTCAAGGATGGTGCTATCCAAAATACGTGCGATATGTGTAAAAAAGAAAGTGATGCAAGGTGTGCGTGGTGCAAGCAGTCTCATTGCATTGACCATTTTCTATTTGTTAGCATCCACAATTGCTAGGATTACAAAGAGTAAAGGTGGAACAAAATGAAAGGTCGTCTTATTTATTTAGAGTAATGGCAAACGCAAAACATCACATTATGTAGCATATTATACTACTGTATAATCGAGAGGCTAGAAGAGTGAGGGGAACGTTTGAGGTGGGGAATGCAACGCAGCACGGGAGCTTTTCAGCGTTCAATATTGGCGTTCAAAATTGAAAGTGGCCCGTACCGTTTTCCCTACGCCATTTTTCAACTTTGTAGGAATGTTGTGTACTAAATTTCAACCAGATTAGAATTTTACACCGCAATCCGTTCCCTTGTAAGTTGTGTAATAAAATATATCAGCAAATGGCTAATAAAATGGTTTTGAATAAAAAAAAAATTGTTTTTGTAAATTTACCCTCTAGGTTGGTGGTCCCCACGGACTCAGCGAGGAAACTCACCACTACCGCCTCTATGGGCAGTGTTCTGGAGCTTGGAACATCTGGTAGCGATGGATACAACTGGGGACGTGTGATCAGCACTTCGCCCAGGCGGCCTCACCTGCAAAGCGAACAGGGGCCTCATGAGGGAGGGGAAGGGATGGAAGATTGGGATGGATAGGCTAGGAAGAGGGAAGGAGGCGGCCGTGGCTTTACAGTAGGAACCATCCTGGCATTTGCACGAAGACAAAGTGGGAAACCACGGAAAACCACTTTGAGGATGGCTGAGGTGGGAATCGAACCCCCTCGACTCATTTGGACCACCCGAGGCTGAGTCGACCCCGTTCCAGTCCTCATACCACTTTTCAAATTTCGTGGCAGAGCCGGGAATCGAACCCAGGACCTCCGGGGCGGCAGCTAACCATGCTGACCGCTACGTTACGGAGGCGACTATAAAAAGTTGTGACAGATTTAAATTCATTATTTCATTCTAATTAATTACACACCACTGAATGTTAAATTCTCACATTCCTGTGCTAATCAGCAGACATATTTTAAACTTTGAATTTAATCTCTATTTATTATTTTTATTACAGGGAAAATGTTGTCACCTTTTAGTAGAACTAAGAAGAGAAACTTCGAGAAGCAATTTATTGTGGTGTGAAGACAAGGTGGTTCGCAGGAAAATGGACCTATAATATATCATGGTGAAGATAGGCGATTCCATTTACCCTTAAACAAGAAGTTCCGTGACGAACTAAAGAGCCTACTTTTCTTGAAATGTAAGATTCATACCAATCTATATAGACCTATCTAGAATAACGACGAAATTAAGTTGGTAATATCAAAATTTCTAACTTGTTCGAAATATTCCTGGTATAATGTAGCCTAATAGAGCAGTCCAGTTGGCAGCCCTGGTGACTGATTATAAGCTATTGTTAGTTGCATCTCTTAAGGTACAGAATACAAAATTTGGTTTGAAGTCCAATGGATAGCATGCACGTTACATGCAGTTAGACATTGGTTCTATCAGCGCGTGTAAAATCATGTTGGCAACAATATCATGCATGTGTTGGTCAGAAATAATCTGAAATATTATGATGTCGTGTTGTGCCAATTTTGGATGAAATCCATTTGTTAGTATAGAAGTAACATATATTTTAAAATTGGACCTATCAACAGGCTTAGAATCATGATGGCAGCACTGGCGTAGGCCTATATTAGTTATTCCAAATTAATCTAGAATGCCAGGTACTATACGTGTGCAAAGTTAAGAGCCATTGGCTTGCATACTTTCTGATATATTGATATTAGGGTAACAAAAAGAAGACAGTATTTATTAACAGTTGACAGCCCTGGTTACTCTTAAGAATCGGCATAGTCATATCTGTTAAGGTACACATAGCACCACGAAATTAGGTTGAAATCCAAATGATAGTGTTACGGCTGTGAGTTTGTGTCATCGCTCGCCGCATGAGTCACAACTGCCCCAGGGCTGGGCTGTGCCCTGCCTCGTCTATTGCGTGCGCCTTATGCAACAGGGCTACTAGGACAAAGGGATGGTCCAGAATATTCGTACCTCAGCCAGTGGAGGAAGCCTCGAGAAGCCGTGAACCCTGGATGGGTCTAGAAGCATTTATTGAGTCACCGGCCTGCTATATAAGAGCGACCTGTCAAGCAGTGGTTGTTGTTGTGTTTTACGAGCGAGTGCGAGCGTTTATCCTGAGCGACAGAAGTGTGGTGAGTTACGAAACCCAGTGACATTGTTTCCCAGCTCGTGAACAGCGAAGCAGCGTGTAGCAGGTTTTCGTAAGTAACTGTAGTTTGTGTACATAGGGGAGAGTTGCATGTAGTTCTGTCAAGGCCACCAGACTCATTAGCGAGAAGATTAACTGTTGATAAGTGAAAGAGGTCAAGAGCTCTTCATAAGGAAGAGACTTGAGGAAACTGGAGTAAGGTAATAATTGCTTGTATTTGCTGATGAGTGGTGTATGTTCTGGCCGCAATAAATTTAATTATTTCATTTAAAGGAACAATCTGTGTTGTGCTTCAACCCTCCGTAATCCAGTTAACAAAAGTGCCACTAGGGGGGTGGCACGTAACAACTGGTGTCAGAAGCCGGATTACGAACTCAAGCACAAGCACAACACCTGGCGGTCCTGGTTTCAAAACCCGAGCAGGTCATTTTCTCTAATTTTCCTGTGAGTGCATGCCCTTTACAAGACAAACAACCAAAATGGAGGCCGGCCAGAAGAAGATGGAAGACGGCCAGAAGAAGATGGAGGACGGCCAGAAGAATTTAACCAAGGACTTAACTGCCAAATAAGAAGACGGCCAGAAGAAGCTAGAAGACGGCCAGAAGAAGCTAGAAGACGGCCAGAAGAAGATGGAAGACGGTCAAAATAAGTTAGCGGAGGACCTGAAGAAGATCGAAGACAGCCAGAAAAGGTTAGCCGAGGACCTAAATTCCAAATTAGAAGACGGTCAGAATAAGCTAGCAGAGGACCTGAAGGACGGCCAGAATAAGTTAGCAGAGGACCTAACCGCCAAATTTCTGGATGGCCAGAAAAATCTGGAAGAGTGTCTCCTGACGAAATTAGAGGAGAGCCAAAGGAAATTAGAACAGGGCCTACGTGAGGAAGTCGCAGCAGTGGAAAAGAAGTTCGACGCCTTACAAGTGGAAGTTGCCGAGCTGCGCCAACGCCCGCTGATGGGGGTGGAGGAGAAATTCAACGCCTTACAAAAGGAAGTTGCCGAGCTGCGCCAACGCCCACTGACGGGGGTGGAAGAGAAATTCAACGCTTTACAAAAGGAAATTGCTGAGCTGAGCCAACGCCCACCCACCGTTACACCGGGAATATCAGGAACGGGACATAGCAGAGTGACGCCCCCAACCTTCGACGGAAAGGTCCCGTGGAGCACCTACTTACGTCAGTTCGAGGTGGCCTGTTCCATAAATAACAGGAACAACACAGAAAAGCCCACAGCCCTCATTGTAGCGCTGAGAGGTGACGCCCTTAATGTCCTTCAGGCCATCCCGACTGGATCCCAGGACTACGCTTCACTGATCGCCCATATGGAGTCCCGATATGGAGATAGCCATCTTCAGCAGGCCTACCAGATGCAGCTCCGGACCCGGGTACAGAAGAACGCGTAACCCTGCAGGAGTTCGAGATGGACATGGCACGCCTCGTAAGGCTCGCCTGTCCAACAGCGCCGGCCGACTTTCTGGAACAGATTGCAATGCAGACCTTCACCGACGGGCTACGGGACTCGGACACTCAACAGGCGCTGCGACTCGCGCGCAATAAGACCCTGCCAGATGCGCTGAGCCACGCACTTGAGTTCGAGACGGCAAAACAGGCATCCAGAATGCACGCGCGGGTGCGTCAAGTGGACGTCGACGAACCAGTAAAAACCAACGAGACCAAGCCCTGGCCGACGAATTAATGGAGGCGCTAAGCCGTTTCTTCGATAGCCACGGCACCACCAGTAACGACACAGCCGGAAGGAACCGGAGAGGCGGCCCGGAAGACGACTACTGACCTGCTGGACCTGCGGTAAGAAAGGCCACCTGAGCAAGGACTGCGGTGATCGCCGCCGCCGAGGGTATCCGACGGGAAATCAGTCGTCTGAAAACCGCGCGACCCAGGGAAACGAGTATTAGCCAGCCTCGGGGGGCAAAGGTTGGCTTGTGACAGTCGTCAAGCCCCGGCAGTCCAGGTTCATGTGACGAAGTTAAGGAGGGACAATAGCAGCCTGATGGTCGACGGAGTCGTCAACGGAGAGAGCTGGCCGATGCTAATGGACACGGGAGCATCGAGGACCATCGTCAGTCCCACCGTGATCCCGAAGTGGAGAGTGCAACCCACACAAAGGAACCTCCAGCTAATAACCGCGACCGGAGAGACCGCACCGGTACATGGCGAATCATCACTGGAGTTCGTCATTTTTCGACGGGCGATAAAGCATCCAGTGCTTGTGGCTGACGTATCAAATGAAGTGATCATCGGACTGGACTTCCTGGACCAGAACAACATCATCTTGGATCTGAGTACCAACACACTGCACTTCGGAAGTGAGGAACTTGCTTTGCAACCTGCGCACGAGTCCATCACCGCACGACGAGTAAGGCTGAGAGAAGACGTCATCGTTCCCGCCAGGACGGAGGTCAGCGCTGCCGTAATTATCGACGGAACTGCTGAGGGATTGGCGGCTGTCGTCGAGCCAAAATATGAGGACATCCAGACAAAAGGATTGCTAGTTGCCAAGACTCTCATCAACACGACGTCTCGGCCGTACGTCCGCCTGTCCAACCTGAACGACTACGACATTACGGTTCACCGGGACACCAACCTAGGAGTCTGCGAGCCCGTTACCTGGATTTCCCGCATCACAGATACGACGGACGGACACCTGCAGACGGACAACCGAAGAAGACGCACACTGCCAGAAGAACTACAGAAGCTGTACCAAGGATCCCAGGACCATTTAGACGAGGAACAATCACGCCAACTTCAGGACCTGCTACGCGAATTACAGGACGTCTTCCTCGTGGGGGGCAAAGACTTCGGCAGGACAAGCTTGGTCCAGCACAGAATCGACGTTGGGGACAGCGCACCGATTAGGGCCCCATTCCGACGTGTCCCGCTCGCCAAGCAAGCCGAAGTCGACCGGATGGTAGAAGAGATGAAGGAGCAAGGGGTGATCGAGCCATCACATAGTCCTTGGAGTTCTCCGGTCATGCTAGTGAAGAAGAAGGACGGTTCCACCAGGTTCTGCGTGGATTACAGGTGGGTGAACGACGTCACGAAGAAGGACAGCTACCCTCTACCCTGGATCGACAACACGCTGGACACCATATCAGGATCAAGATGGTTCTCCACCTTGGATTTGAAGAGTGGCTACTGGCAGGTGGAGGTCCACCCTAACGACCGCGAGAAAACGGCGTTCTCTGTGGGCAGCGGGCTCTGGCAGTTCACCGTCATGCCATTCGGTCTGTGCAACGCCCCTGCGACCTTCGAAAGGCTAATGGAGTCCATTCTGAGGGGACTACACTGGAAGACCTGCCTGGTCTACCTAGACGACGTCATCGTTCTGGGAAAGAGCTTCGAGGAGCACTACAGCAACCTGAAAGAGATCTTGATGAAGCTACGGGCTGCCCAGCTGAAGTTGAGCCCCAAGAAGTGTCAGCTCTTCCAGGAGCAGGTCCAGTACCTTGGGCATATTGTCTCCGAGGAAGGGGTGCACACCGACCCAGAAAAGACCGCAGCTGTGATGGAGTGGCCAGTTCCGAAGGACAAGTCCCAACTACGAAGCTTCCTGGGACTCTGCACTTATTACCGTCGCTTCGTGAGAGGATTCGCGACATCGCCAAACCTTTATATCGACTGACTGAGAAGGACCAACTCTTCACGTGGACAGCAGAATGCCATAGTGCCTTCGAACAACTCAAGCAGGCTCTGTGCACCGCGCTTATTCTGGCCTACCCCAGACCTGGAACAAGGTTCATCGTCGATACCGATGCCAGCGACTTTGGCATAGGGGGGATCCTGTCGCAAGTAGTGGACGGCGAGGAGAGAGTAGTTGCCTACTTCAGCAAGGCCTTGTCAAAGCCAGAAAGGAACTACTGCGTCACCAGGAAGGAGCTGCTCGCCATCGTGAAGACCATTGAACACTTCCACAAGTACCTGTACGGGCAAGAATTTCTCATCAGGACCGACCATGCATCCCTGCGGTGGCTCCTGAACCAAGCAGCCCGAGGGTCAACTCGCGCGGTGGTTAGAGAGGCTTCAACAGTACAACTTTGAGATTCAGCACAGGAAAGGCTAACTGCATTCTAACGCCGACGCCCTGTCACGAAGACCGTGCCCCGAAGACTGCACCGTCTGTACAAGGAGGGAGGAGAACACCAGGATACAGTGCCGAAGAACTACCGTGGGACTTCAAGGGAGCTGGAGCTGCGAATCTTTCACGCGGGCACAAGCAGAAGATGATGACCTGGGACTGATAGCCGAATGGAAGAGGGCCTGTGTCCCCAGACCCGGGTGGAACATTGTGAGTGACTGCAGCCCGAAGTTTAAGTCCTACTGGGCGCAGTGGGACTCGCTGATTGTAAGGGATGGCCTCATCTGCCGTACCTGGGAGAGCACCGACGGGAAGACATCTCGGGAACAAGTCGTCGTTCCAAAGGCTATGACGGAGGAAGTCCTGAAGGAAGTTCATGGAGGATCATCTGGTGGACATCTAGGGATAAAGAAGACCCTAGAGAAGCTGAGAGAGCGGTTCTACTGGATCGGATGCCGAACAGACGTGGAGAACCACTGCGCGAGGTGCCACGATTGCGCAGCCAGCAAGGGCCCAGGACGAAGACGACGGGGTCCACTGAAGACCTACAACGTGGGCGGCCCCATGGAGAGAGTGGCCATCGATGTTGCTGGGCCATTCCCGTTAAGCGAGGCAGGGAACCGCTACATATTAGTCGTCAGCGACTACTTTACCAAATGGCCGGAGGCGTATGCGCTCCCTAACCAAGAAGCCGCGACAATTGCAGAGACCCTGGTGAAGGAATTCGTCAGCCGTTACGGAGTACCCCTGGAGCTGCACTCCGACCAAGGGAGGAACTTCGAGTCGCAGGTGTTCCAGAACCTATGCCAGCTGCTGGGAATCCGGAAGACAAGGACAACGCCGCTACACCCTCAGTCCGACGGGATGGTAGAGCGATTCAATCGCACCATCGAGAACCATCTCCGAATAGTCGTCAGCGAGCACCAGAGGGATTGGGACAAACATCTTCCACTATTTCTCCTGGCCTACCGCGCCGCCGTGCATGAAGCCACCGGGTGCACACCAGCCCGGGCCATGTTTGGGAGGGAGCTCCGTCTACCTGTCGATCTTGCCTTCGGCCGACCTGGGAATGATCCGATCCCGGTAAGCCAGTATTGTCAAGAAATGGTCGACCAACTGGAGGACGTGTGGGTAGATTATTGGCTGAGGAATAACCCAACCACCAAGGGAAGATGATTAAGAAAAGGAAGTGGGTTTCGGACTGGAGAAGAAGGATAGAGAAATAGGATGAGAGTTCCACAAAAGTTATAAATTTAACCGTTAATGCTCTTAGAGGCGGTTTCCACTGAAAATCCGTTCTCTGATACCTAAAATGGGTAAGAGCTTGGTCCAAGCTGACGGGAAGTACAGCTAAGACTTGGGCGATTTGCAAGAGAGCGGCCTTAGTATATTCCCTCTCAAGCAGGCATAAGACTACTATGGGGAAGGGTGTTGGTCTGGCAAGACTGAGAGTAACAGATTTATTGTATGTCTTTTCAAAGAAATTTCGTTTTTTTTTCAAAGTGATTCGAAGAGTGCAAATAATTTGAATCAAGTTTGGTATTTCCAGTTTTTGAAGTTATAGAGTTCCTGAAAAAGCGACCAAGTGCTTCCAGGATTGATAGTGATAAAAAATTATACCTTGGAGAGTAATTTTGGTAAGTTAACCAATGGTTGCATCTGGAAATGGCCAAGCTTTTACTCAGCGAGAGGCCGGCTAAAAGTTTAGACAGAGAAAACACTTATCTTTTGAAAAACTGACCATAAGTTTTCGGAGAGGATCTCCACAAGCAGGTAGCTGGCGTAGCGAGCTTTACTTGCCTTACTGGCCAGTTAGAATTAGCTATTAAAGCTAAGAGAAACTTTAACGAGATTACTACTAAGAGTTCTTGCTCAAATGCAACGAGTGGTGAAAGTCCTATAAATAGATTTAATAACATCGAGTAGGGAGAGCCAAGGAGGACAGGATCTTGCCTAACCGTTGTATTAGAAAAATGAAAAGGCAGAAAGAAACGCTTGATTTATTTAACAATTCAAAAGAAGTTGATAACTTTAATAAATATATATTTTTCTGACAAATATAGATCATTTAAACTTTTTAACAAATGGGGTCGCAGACCTCCTAACATTTAGAGATTGCTCCAGGCAAATAACAATTTATGAGGTTTCAAACCTTATATATGTACTAAATTCTTTGTAAGATTTAAAGAACAAGTAAAGTGATTAAATTTTAAACATTCAATTGAGTACAAGGAGTGTACTTTAAGAAATTTCCAGGTAACTGTTTTAGAAAAAGTTACAACTTCGAAAATAACAATAGAAAAAACATGAAGAATAAGATAGAAGTTCCTACAACTTCTTATATTTGTGCAGAATTACTTTATAACAATTATACAAAAGAGAGCAGGTCACTTACGGTGAAACCTGAAGAGAAAGTCAGAAGGAAGGTTCTAGACTTCCTATGTTTAAGTAGTAATCACGAGCCAAATGGGGAAGTTTCCATTTCGTGAGACCCAGAAATAACTCACTCAAGAGCTGAAAGTATTGTTTTCCCTGATTATGGGGACGAAACAATGTAAGTTTGAACCGTGTATAAAACACGTAGTTATACAGCAATTAATTAATGATAAACAAGCAAAATGGAAGGGCACTTCGTAGAGTGACACCTTATAGAAAAGTTACAATTTTATTAATAAGGTTTGTTAGTAGAAGGTTGAGGAAAGAGCGTTGGGATTTAAGATCAATGTTCATGGCCTTATTTAATGTAAACGGACGATCGCGACGCGGAAGGAATACTGAAAGCACTGTTTATCACTATAGTCTTTTAAATAGATGAAAAGTTCACTGTAGAGACACGAAAGTTTATGGGAAAGAAAGTTATTGCAATGGTGAAAATAACTGGTTGCACTAGGTAGGCGAGAGTCTATTTCTTGAGAAAGTTGGGAATTACAATTAAATGCGCCATAGAACATTCCAACGGTGGAAGAAAGTTAGCTATTGCAGTAATTTATAAGGAAGGTTCCTCATTTTAATTAGTATTTTCACAAGTGAGTGAAAAATACCTGACGGCAAGACTCGCAGATAGAGTACAGGATCTGGAAGGTTCCAGAACGATCTTTATAGAAGAATGGGGTCAAAGTTAATCCAGCGGAGGAACTAGCTTTGTAATTTATAGACAGCGGGTATTAGATAATATCCCACGTGGTGAGAAGATTTCTCATTTAACAAGCATAAGAAATGCTGCTTTTCACCAAGATTGGCTTGATTAGACAAAAGCCCAACATGGAAAATCCCGCGAAGGATGATTTTTGCCCCAAAATAAGTAATTTCACACTGCCTATAAAAGTTCGTTAAAAGCATGTAGACGTTAAAATCATGAAGATGAGGTTAAAACTTGAAGTTTGTACTTAACTTTGCTGCATGGCGAAAGTGAGGTTTTCCTTGATGGTTAAAGCTACCACATGGCGTGGAATCTAAAAAATGCCTCGTTAGGTCAGGAGGCTAGCTCTAGTTGAGCCTTAACTGAGTCGACGGCCGGCGCACAAGTGAGACCCACTCAGCGGAGCACAGAGGGTCCAAGGAAGGGAAAAGAGTGGGGGTAGGAAACAAAAGGTATACATATCAGAATAACAAACTTAAGAAATTAAATTTTCTTCTTGATGAATGGTCTTCAAAGAGGTGATAGCAGGCGATACTAGCACAGCATGGTGAGTGAAAAAGTAAACGACGTTCTCTTGCTCATGGAGAAAATAGCTGGCGATGACAACGAGAACTGGTGGCCAGATGGAAAAAGAAGTCCTCTTGCACCAGGAAGAATTGAAGAGCTTCAGAGATTCGCTGCTAGATGACGCTAGGAGGGTCATGGGAGATATATATCTAGAACAGACTCACAAAAGATATAAGCGAAGTGATCGCCACAGAGAAAATAGAAGATCACTGTTGGTGTTTGACAAAGAGGAAGGAATGAACATGCAAAGAGCATTGAACTTTATATTCTCTCGTACCGTGTATTCCAAGAATACACCAACGTGCACGCGTTCGCGAGGAGGAAACTGCGGATCGAGACCGACCGAATGAAGACCCGATACGACCAGCAGACGGATGCCGGCGGATTCCACGAGGACGACCTGGTCTGGCTCTTCAACCCATTACGGAAGAAAGGCCTGTCACCCAAACTGCAGAAGTCCTGGGGGGGGCCATACCGAGTCGTGAAACGGATCAACGATGTCGTCTACAGGATCCAGCGGAGCCCGAGGGCGAAGATGAAGATCGTGCATCGAGATCGCCTGGCAGCCTACGGAGGGACACAGACGGACCAATGATTGATCGGGACGATCAGCCTTTTTAGGAAGGTGGTGGTGTTACGGCTGTGAGTTTGTGTCATCGCTCGCCGCATGAGTCACAACTGCCCCAGGGCTGGGCTGTGCCCTGCCTCGTGTATTGCGTGCGCCTTATGCAACAGGGCTACTAGGACAAAGGGATGGTCCAGAATATTCGTGACTCAGCCAGTGGAGGAAGCCTCGAGAAGCCGTGAACCGTGGATGGGTCTAGAAGCATTTATTGAGTCACCGGCTTGCTATATAAGAGCGACCTGTCAAGCAGTGGTTGTTGTTGTGTTTTACGAGCGAGTGCGAGCGTTTATCCTGAGCGACAGAAGTGTGGTGAGTTACGAAACCCAGTGACATTGTTTCCCAGCTCGTGAACAGCGAAGCAGCGTGTAGCAGGTTTTCGTAAGTAACTGTAGTTTGTGTACATAGGGGAGAGTTGCATGTAGTTCTGTCAAGGCCACCAGACTCATTAGCGAGAAGATTAACTGTTGATAAGTGAAGGAGGTCAAGAGCTCTCCATAAGGAAGAGACTTGAGGAAACTGGAGTAACGTAATAATTGCTTGTATTTGCTGATGAGTGGTGTATGTTCTGGCCGCAATAAAGTTAATCATTTCATTTAAAGGAACAATCTGTGTTGTGCTTCAGCCCACCGTAATCCAGTTAACAAAAGTGCCTCTAGGGGGGTGGCACGTAACAATAGTATAGAAGCTACATGTATTTAAAGTTGGACCTCTCAGCAGGCTTAGAATCATGTTTGTAGCACTGACGTATATAAGATACACCAAATTGAGACTAGTGGGAGAGGGGCGAGTGCTAATGAAGAGAAGAGATAGGTTGGTAGGACATGTACTATGACACCCAGAATAGCAAACTTAGTTAAGGAAGTAAGGTCGAGGACACGAAAAAGAAAACAAATTAATCTAGAATGTCAGGTACTATACGTGTGCATAGTTTAAAGCAGTCGGCTTGCATACTTTCTGGTATATGGGTATTTGGATAAAATAAATTGAGATCATTTATTAACAGTTGGCAGCCCTGGTGGCTTTTAAGAATACGCTCAGTCATATCTGTTTATGTACACATAGCACATACGAAATTTGCATGAAATCCAATTGTTAGTGTAGAAGTTATATGCATTTAAATTTGGACCTATCAGCAGACTAATAATCATTTTGGCAACACTGCCATGTATGGCCTATTGGAAATTAAACTGCAATATTATTATCTATACGTGTGCCAATTTTGAAATAGCTCCCATTCATACCTTCCATGATATCCAACATGGAGATCAAATTTCAATTGCGATTTTTCAGCAGTTGGTAGCACTGACATCATTTCCAAATTTGGCCGTGAGATATTCAGGTATAGATCTCTACTCCTACCAAATTTTGTTTCGATTGCTGCAGCCGTTTAGGAGTTGATAGGGGGGGGGGACATACAGACAGACAGACAGACAGACAGACAGACAGAAGGACAGACAGACAGAAGGACAGACGACAGATAGACACACATTTGCCCGATCTCATAAGTCTACTCTTTCCTCATTTTTGCAAAATGTGAAAAGTAGGCTAAAAATGTAACCAGACCATTTTATCCCCACTAAACCATAGGCCTATACCTTTTATTATACGTATTCCACGTCTTACGGGTCTTCTTGACATTTCTTTTCTGATAACCCTGTGTCATTGTGATGTATGTAATAGTGTGTTTACTTGTAATTCAGGTGTGAATTGGGAAGAGGTGGCCTTAAATTAGGAAAGTAAGAGACCACTGTTACTTAGGAAGGAAAGTAAGCAGTGAAGGACGAAGCAAGTAGCTTGGCACAGGCAAGGACAGTTTATCTACAAAAAAGAAATTTATTGACATCAAATATACATTTAGGTATTAAGTAATTTTTAAAAGCCTTTGTCTGGAGAATGGCGCTTTATGGAAGTGATACTTGGATGGTTGGTGCAGCAGAAAAGAGGAGAATAGAAGCATTTGAAATGTGTTGTTACAGGAGAATGATGAAGAACAGAGTAACAAATGAAGAGGTATTGAGACTAGTGGGAGAGGGGCGAGTGCTAATGAAAAGAAGAGATAGGTGGGTAGGACATGTACAATGACACCCAGAATAGCAAACTTAGTTAAGGAAGTAAGGTCGAGGACACGAATATTAGGGTTGGACCAAGGTTAGAATATGTTATAAAGATGTTGGTTGTGGTTGCTATGTAGAGATGAAACGGTTGATTCGCACATTTGAATTCAAAGTATTCGATCATTCGAATATTCCAATAATTTGAAATTCAAACCTATTAGAACATTCGAGTTTCGAAATATTCGCATTAATGAATAACTCGACTCTTCTATCAATAGTCGAATGATTCGAGGAACAAGTCGATTCATTCGAATGTTTGAATAATTATAATTAACAGAGCCCTCGGCCCAGGACGTACAGGGGGCTTGGGTTGTAACTGTGTGCTCCTGGGCAACTCTTGGCTGACACGTCCACGTCATGGGGGGGGGGGGGGGGTAACACTGAATTACAGTGGCTGAGTGCAGTCGGAGACCGAGATGGGGCGGTATATTCCCGAGTTAGCAGCTGAGCAGACAGGAAGCCTTGATTTTCCTTTTTGTAAAACCTCGACACTGGCGGGTAGAAGAGGATTCGACTAAGTAAGTAAAATTAACAAAGAAAATAAAAAGCATGAAGGGGAAAAGAAGGAAATATATAAATAAATGAATAAATAAATAAAGCACTAAAGAAAGAAGGAAAGAACGAAAGAAAGAAAGAAAGAAAGAAAGAAAGAAAGAACGAAGCAAAGAACGAAAGGAAGAGATAACAAGTGATGCTTGTTTTGAATGCTATTTATTTATAACGATCTAATAATAATAATAATAATAATAATAATGCTAGGCATATTGGTTTTACGTCCCCTTTATCTACTCTAGCTTTTAGAGACGCCGGGGGTAACGGAATTTTGCCCCGAAGTGGATCTTTATAACGTGCCAGTTAATCTACTGACACGGCTCCCTCGCATTTGTGCACACTCAAATGGCAGCCGACTGCGGCAGGGTACGAACCTGCAACCTTAGGTCCAGCAAGCTAGAACGTCACCGCTGAGCCACGCAGCGAGCCTATAAGGATCTATCAGGCTGAATGGGGAAGGGGTAAACCCCCATCCAACACCTTGCATTCGCCCCTGCTTTGAACGAATATTTCTTTACACAAACTGCAGTTTGCTGTGTACATATCATCTTCGAATAATTCAAATATTTGAATTGTTCGATTTATTTTAATGAAGAGCTGCATCAAATCAGTCTAAAAACTGAAGACTCAAACACGCACTAATACAGGTAAAACCCATAGGTTATTGCCTACATTTTGACCTTGAAAAACATTTTGACAGAATGGACAGTAAGCCATGAAACAATAAATATGTCTAAAATCTGTCGCAGACTCTATAGCTTACACACCCCTGTAATTTTGTGAAACTTTTCACGTGTATGATTTCATTGCTTGTGGCGTAATAAACCAATCTAGAGAACCACTGGATGGATTTTGATGCGGTTTTTACCATTCTGTAAAGGATTTCTCAAGGAAGAGTTTTGGAGAAAACAATATCATTTATGACCAAAGGAAGCCAAGCAGTGACGATTTCAGTGAATCGAGTCAAAGAAATACCTACCGTCTGTGAGTCTTTTAAGTTTACGCTGGGTAAACCTTTAGAGATACCGGCTGAAGCCTGGGTGGGTTGCTAGTAGGTAAATAAATAATTGGGTTTACGTGAAAGTACAATAAACCTGACCTTATTCTTCAATGCAATGTGTGGGTAAGCATGCAGGAAGAAGAATGCATTACGTACTAAATAGTTGGTAACCGTATAGTCAAAAAGAATAATTGCCAAAGGAAAAGACTCTTCTGTGACCTTGATTTGCTAATGCGTAGATCAGTCCTCTCATACTTGTTCTTTTTCCAAGCAACCATGTCCTCAGCTGCTACAACGCATCGTAAAAGTCACTTTCTTGAAAATCGTCCAGCAGTTTCTACAATAAAATAGGACTTTTACTGAGTGTAAACAAAAACGAAATAATAATAATAATACGATTGGCGATAAGGATAATCGATTATGTAACCCCACTCAAGAACTCAACACCTTGGCTAGAAGAACTTCGAAAGGATCTCAAAAGCGCAAACATAAGTTCAACAGAAATTTCAGAAAGGGACACCTTCGGACACAAAGTAAATAAATGGGAAGTTACATTGAAGCAACCAAAAGAAAACCAGTACACACCAAAGTGGTCCGAAGAACGTAAACGATCCTTCTTGGCAAGAATTAAAGCCTATTGGA
The DNA here is from genome assembly GCA_946902985.2 of Meconema thalassinum. Taxonomy (NCBI): domain Eukaryota; kingdom Metazoa; phylum Arthropoda; class Insecta; order Orthoptera; family Tettigoniidae; genus Meconema; species Meconema thalassinum. The sequence goes on along the minus strand of OX336396.1, from coordinate 156,836,732 downwards.
GCCACAAGGAGAACCAAACTAGAGCAGATTGAGTTATTTACTTAATGTCTTCCATTTATTGGGAGAATTCGCTTAAAATAAAACAATATTAACTAGTTACGCCTGGTAGTGCACGTCAAGGAGGTGATGACCAGGAAGTAGTTTTCATGGGAGGAGTTGTTCCAGTAGTACCTACAGTTCAATGATAAGGACGAATGATGAAACGAAAAGAAGACAGTTTGTAGCTGGTGAGACCAAAGACGATATAACAGAAAGATTGGATACACAATACAAAATGGCGGTTCCAACATTCGACTGTAGCGGCATCTTCGTGAAATTAGTTGTCTTTCGTATACAGTATTTGTTGTCATTCAAAGAGATGTTGACATGACAGTGTCATTAGCAAAATGGCTGCTGATTGTGCATGAGCATTTCAGTCTCAAAGTACCGGGTGAGTTAGCCGTGGTCGTTACGGCATGACTGCTGGCAGTCGCTCACATCCGGGAGGCGAGGGGGTTGGTCCCTCACTATAGGCCACAGCCGCTACCTTCCAATTCCTCGTCCTTCCATTCCAACTTCCCTCCCCATCGGTACTTGTAGCTCACCCATTGGGTGTCCGTCTCGAAGCAGCTACAAAACTGGCGAGCCGAACAAGTCCTCGGACACTCCCGGCACTATGAGTCATACGCTAAGAGAAAAGTCTCAAAGTAATCCATTCTTTGAGAAGTTTTAATTAAATTATGTGCACAGAATCCCGTTCTGCTTATTGTATGGAAACATGTGACATTAGCGCCCGAGTGGAATAGGTAGAAGTTAACGATATCATGTATGGATACATGCGATATTAACGCCCGAGTGGAGCAGGTAGAAGTGAACGATATCATGACGTAGCCTAATTAGGGAACTGATCGCCCTAAACCAGTGAATGTTATAATTATTTTGGATGTATTGAAACACCAAACGAACGAAATAAAACAAAAAATTGCATGAAGAAAGATTCTGTTTTGGCGTGATTCAAACCGCATAGAAGATTTTTAAGTGAATGCGTCAAGTCCCCAAGGAGATTTGATCTCTGTTAATATCAAGTTAGATTTATTATTGGGGCGGCGTTGAATATCATGATACAGTGTTAGTCGTTGTCGCCTAGCGACAATATGTCCGTCAAGTCTTTCGATTCTATTTTCGTGTGACCTTGAAGGAAGTAATATTCGCAATTATTTTAATACACGAATTATGTAATCAAGTAAGGTGGGTATCAATCGATAATGCGTGACGGGCATTACATTTTAAGACCACAAACGTCGTCGTAGCGCAAATACTTCCCGAGATATTTCAGTTTTAGTAAAGGGTGAATATTTTTGAAAACTATTTTAATACATAAGATAAACTTAAACTCAGCAATTTTTCCTATGTTAATGCCGTGTCTTATGTGGTGTTTCATCTAGAAAAAATGCCAAGTTTTAATTCGCTGGCCGTGAAAGCCAATATACCATCTTTTTGAAGGCCTTCATAGGGACGTTAAAGCTGCTTGAGCTTTTATCTCTCGCAGTTAAGGGGCGCATGTGCGCTTCATAAAGGGGGAGATAGCGTGCAGTTCGCTACTCCTGTGGGAATCCGGGCGAAGAAACCAAGAACCCGCTGATGAGCCAGCTTGGTGTCCTAGGTGAAACCCCATACAAGACACCGCATAAACCTAGAAAAATTGCTGAGTTTTAATTCACTGGCCGTGAAAGCCAATATACCAATAATAAACCTATTTTAAAAATAAGAAGATCAAGCGAGCCTGATTTGAAGAGTTAGAAAGTGACCTACTGGAGATGGAGATTACCTGTGAAGATATTCAAGAACGCAACCCCTCAGGAAGAAACTAAACGACCACCAGGGTTTTCAACAAAAAAACAAAGTTGAAGAAGGGAAAAGGCAACACTTGCAACGTATGATGGAGCACTGGACAAAGATCAAAGCCCAGGAAAGACAATTGAAATGGCATTGTCCTTATTAGGCTGATAAGATTAAAGAAGAAGTAGAAGAAGAAGAAGAAGAATAGTAAACGGGGAGCAGGTGAAGGCTGATTGAGGCTTTCAAAGTCTGAAGTACTAGGCCTATTCACTTTCTTCTTCTTGCTTCCGAATTCGGCCAACTGTGGACCGCGTGTAACTTAACGCTAGTCTTCTTTTCTCTTCCCAGAACTTCTTCATTCGTTCACTCCTTAATATTGTCTCTGCTCCTCAGATATTACGGGTTCGGGCCTGTTCTTCAGTTGTTCTTCGTGAAATTTGTGGTTATCTACTTGACTATTCACTTTATTGTATAAGATTTCTAGGTGTAAAATCTAGGGCTGTAGGCTACATATTCGAACATTCTAATTTCTAAATATTGGCTTTAGTGAAATAACCCGACTATTCAGTCGAAGAAATAAATGCAGCGTTTTAAACTAACAAATACGTATTATTTTTAATATAAGGTGCGTTCAAAAAGTAACGAGCCGGAGGCATAATTTCAGAAACTAGTACCTGTTTGTTAGAAGTATTGGCCCTGGCTGTTGAGGCACTAGTCCCACTGTGACAAGAGGCGGTGAATGGCTGTGTCATAAAATTCCCTGGGCTGCGATGTGAACCAGTTCTGGACGTCGGCGTCCGAGGTGAATCATTGGCCCCGCAGAGCCCTTTTCAGGGGACCAAACATGGCGTAATTACAGGGAGAGAGGTCTGGACTGTATGAAGGGTGGCCGAGAACCTCCCATTTCAATTTCAGCAGGAGTGCCGCGACTGTGTTGAGTGAATCAACCAGCTGGACGTTGTCATCGGTAATGCAGGGGGGGGGGGGGGGGGGGGGGGCAGACCGGGCATCATCGGCTAACGACACCCGTCCTTCCCTGAAGTGCTTGTGCCACGCCTTAACCCTTGCAAGGGACATGCAGTGTTCACCGTACACTTGTGACATTCGGCGATGAATGTCCGTTCCCCCTACTCCTTTCGCTGTCAGAAACCGAACAACACCTCTTTGCTCTTCGGTTGTCGCCTCCATATCACTGTTTGCAATGCGACTGGCAGCGTTGGAAGATTGAAGCATGCTGCTGCTCGCTTTGTATCATCACGTGACGTACACGCGTGCCCTCTAGCGACGGGCTGTGACCTTCCACGCTCTGTTCGGAACCACACCTCGTTACACACGCCACGATTAGCCGATGTCGTCACCGGTTTGAGCATTCCAGCCTCCGGCTCGTTATTTTTTCAACGCACCTTATATATTGGTGAAGGGATGACTTAGCGCCAACGACTAAACTATCGCGGTACATGTAATTATAGTGTGATATATTTTTAGGCAAAGTGTTGGAATGAATACTCACTACAACTCTGTTGTTATTTCATATCTCTTATTATTATTATTATTATTATTATTATTATTATTATTATTATTGGTATTCTGCCCGAAGGCAGGTCCGTGCCTCCGAAGAGGCTATCCTCAACCGGAGTTCACGTGCGTCCCTTCCTCCTCTCTTTTGCCAACATCCAAGGTCCGACCACGCCCAATGCTGCTTAACTGCGGAGTTCTCAGTGGATCCGGTGTTTCAACATGGCCCGGCCGTTGGCTTTCACATCTCTACATAGTATAAAACAAAGACCCCGATTCTTGGAAGTAACGGGTAAACTCGAGAACCACTGGTTGGATTTTGGTACGGTTTTCACCATTCTGTGAACGATTTCTCGTGGAAGGTTTCAAAAGGAAGCCGAGCAGTAACGATTTCAGTGAATTGAGTCGAAAAATGACCATTTAAAAGCACAAGGATTAACAATAAGTAAATCAGAAACTGTTGCTATGTCTATCAACAGGCAGAAGAAGAAAGGACAAATAATGCTAGAGGTACACAGCTGGAATCAATATCAGTACAAATATCTTGGGTGTATCATTCCAAGTGATACCAGAATACAACATGAGATTAACAGCCGAACCCAAAAATCAGCTCAGTTCTATCATCAAGTTCGGAGTCTTCTCAGGAACGAACAAGTTCCCTTACGACCAAAACTGATCCTCCTTCAATCATACTTCACCCCAGGGGCGATAAGTCATTAAGGGCCAAATGGGCCCTGTCCACCCAGGGCCGTTAGGCAGCATAGCAAAGAATGTGTTTAATTAACGTCTTTTAAAATTCCTTTAAATTGCAGATACTCAACTTAAAAGAAGTGTTTTACCCTTCTAGAATCTCTAAAAAGAATTCATTACACATAACTCATCCCTAGCGTAAGATCCTGACAGTCTCGTACTGTGTATCGTCATAGCGAGGGCCACTCCACAGAAAGTCCCATGTAAAGTATATGGCTTAATGGGCCGGGTGAGGAAACAGTGGACATAGCACAGTCTTGCACGCGAATTCTTCAGTGCTATGAAGGGAGGTTTCTCTCGCTTCAGGGACCAGCAGTTTGGGCCCATAGCGTTGCTTTGAAGCGAAATAGAAGATCTCTCCATTTCATTTCCTGCTTCTGTCTCTGTTAAAAATCGGACTACGCGAGAAGGTTCCACCCCACCCCACGCCCTTAAACAGGTATTCAGGTGTTGTTCGCAACTTGCTGATATTAGACAAAATATATTTGTACATTTTCTGATGTTCCAAGTGCAGTACAGTTGTGTTAGTGAATCCTGAGGATGAAGTTAATTTCTACTGTGTAAATGTGTTTCTAACTTTTGTGGCACGGTACGTAGTTATTTAATTTGTCGATGCTATGCGACATGAAAAAATAAAAATGAATTTTTAGCCTACTTTTCACATTTTGCAAAAATTAGTAAAAAGTAGACTTATATTATATTTATTAAACACAATGTGTACTGAGAGAAAAAAAACATGAGAAGTTACATTGTCGTGATTTCACCAATCTTTAGATTGCTCAATTAGTGATACAGTCCTATTTTTACACTCCTGCAGGTGATATTTCGGGCACCGTTCATTACCTAGCTTACAGATGCAGCTGTCCTTAGGATCATGGTAGGTGCTTTCTGTGCAAATCTTTCCATGAAAGCCGTGTACTGCAAATCGTGTGTACAGGTGTCGGAGTTGGAAGTTTGGTCCATTCCAACAGTCTGATGTCATTGCGTCTGTTTCTCTAATCCCCTCCGGTATCTGTCTTGCTTTGCTGCTCCTCTCTTCGATGAAGGTTGCATATGCTTGTGTCTCCGATAAACTAAAGCAGTGTTTTATGTCATCTACGAAGAGAGTTTCCTGCGCAAGGATATAAGCATAACTATTTCTTGTGATTTTTGAGATGGATAACACTCTTTTGAGGAAGCTAGATTTAACGCTTTCCAGCTTTCTTAGATTTCCGACCGTCAGGTAGTTCCAGATTAGTTGTATTCCATAGGTGGCCGTCGGCATGACTTTGATCTTGAATAGTGCCATTGCTGTTGAAACTGACAGTAGTTGTAATTTGGGTATGTCATATATTGCTTTTGCTGCAGCTGCTGTTCGTTCTTGTATGTGTAGTGAAAACGTAATTCCCGTAGTTTGGAGGGTGACCCCCAAGTATTTGAAATTTGTTACGAATTCTAAGGGAGAGTTGCCACAAGTGAAATGATCCCCCTTTGCAAGTTTGCCTCCTCTCTTGAATTTCATTGCTTTGGTTTTCGAGCCATTTATTTCCATAGAGTTGTATGTTGCCCAGCTCCTGATGTCGTCTAATGACGTTTGTAAATGTGTAGGGCTTTTGGAGAAAATGGCCATGTCATCCGCGTACATCAGTAGTTTTACATTGACGTTTATAGCGTTGCCGATATCCGCTGTCATGACGTTGAATAAGACCGGACTCATCGGGTCTCCTTGCAAGACCCCTCGTGTTTGTATGATGTCATTCGATGTAGTTATGCCATCATACACCGCTATATGGTTTGCATCAAGGATAGACTTGATGGTTTGGAGCTCCTGACTTGATTTGCCTAATATGCTCTCCAATTTGTTTACCAATGTTGATCTGCTGATGCTATCAAAAGCTTTGGAGTAGTCTATGAAGATTACATATATCAGGGAGTTGCGATGAGCGAGTGATAGAGTTATTTCCTGAATAATGTATTGCACCGCGTGCAGTGTTGATCTGCCTGGAGTGAATCCATATTGAAATGTAGGTATATTTGCATAAAGGTTTTGCGCGATGCGTCCTAATAGGACTTTGGAGAACAGTTTAAACATTACACTCTCTAGAGCAATTCCTCTATAGGAGTTCGGGTCTTCTTTCCTTCCTTTGCCTTTGTAAAGTACTATTATAGTTGATCTTCTCCATTGATGCGGTATTGAATTCATCATAAGACATTTGTTGAATAGAGCAGTTAAAGGTTCTGCTATGTCTTGTGAGGTGTCTTTTAGATGCTCCATGTAAATTCCGTCTGGCCCAGCCGCTTTGTTATTTTTGCCATTTCTTATAAGATGGATGACTTTATCACATGTGATCAAGTCAATGTCTTGCGAGTGATCTGGTGTCGATGTGAATTCATTTGATATTTTATCTTTTTCTCCTAGAAGGCTACTGAAGTGTAGTTCCCATTGATCAATGTTTATTGGATAACTCGATTTTTGCTTCTTCGAAGACCTAAGATCTTATGTGGACTCCTTTCTGCTTCTGCGATTAGTTTCTGTTCGACGTGGATATCATACGATAGTTTCTTTTCTTTTAGTAGCTGCTTGTATTTTCGACGTTCCGAAGCGTACTCTGCTAGTGCACCATTTCTGTGTTCTCTAGCTGCATTAAGGCACTGTAGAGTTCTTTTCCTCATAGCATAGCACTCAGAATTAAACCATTGTTTCGCTATCCGATTGTTCCTTGGCGTTTTTGTGACAGCCTGCAGAATTATTTCGTTTAGGGCCTCAGTAGTCTCGTCTAGGGTTTTCTGCTTACTCATTATTAATGGTATTTGGATTCTTAATGCTTGCCATTTCTCTTCATTTATGTATCTTGATACTTTCGATTTGATATTTTTGTCCGTGAGAACCTGCATCGTTCCCTTTACTTGGATTTTGGCTATCACGGGTAGATGTTTCCTGAGTGTGGTTTTTCCAGTTTCTAGCTGCCCATGGCCTTGATTGTTAGTGAAGATTAAATCAATCGTACTTTTTCCATTTGGTGCTATGTAAGTGTATTCTTCTTCCTTATTTAGTAATTTGAGTTGGTACTCCATGAGGAATTCTTTAACCTCTAGAGTTTTTGCATCCTGTTTGTCTATACGACAATTTAGGTCTCCCATTAATATAATAGGTTTGTCATCGTCTGTGCTTTCTAGCGCTTTCCCTAGTTCATCGATAATTGTCTCCGGTTATGTCGTAGGCTTGAAGTATACTCCTATTATATTTATTATTCGTGTGGATATGGATAGGGTGTTCGCAGTGCAGTCTATTACCTTGATTGGTTGTAAGTGGGCCTTTATGTAACAACTTATTCCGCCTGAAGGTCTTCCTCTGTCCCTTTTCCTAGTAGACTTATGAGATCGGGCAAATGTGTGTGTGTCTGTCTGTCTGTCCTTCTGTCTGTCTGTCTGTCCATCTGTCTGTCTCTCTGGCTGTGTGTGTCCCCCCCCCCTATCAACTCCTAAACGGCTGCAGCAATCGAAACAAAATTTGGTAGGTCTCACGGCCATATTTGAAAATGATGTCAGTGCTACCAACTGCTGAAAAATCGCAATTGAAATTTGAGCTCCATGTTGGATATCTTAGAAGGTATGAATGGGAGCTATTTCAAAATTGGCACACGTATAGATAATAATATTGCAGTTTAATTTCCAGGAGGCCATACATGGAAGTGTTGCCAAAATGATTATAAGCCTGAGGATAGGTCCAAATTTTAAACGCATATAACTTCTACACTATCAATTGGATTTCAACCAAATTTCGTATGTGCTATGAGTACATAAACAGATATGACTGAGCGTATTCTTAAGAGCCACCAGGGCTGCCAAATGTTAATAAATGTTCTCAATTTTTTATTATCCAAATACCAATATATCAGAAAGTATGCAAGCCGACAGCTTTAAACTATGCACACGTATAGTACCTGACATTCTATATTAATTTGGAGTAACTTATATACGTCAGTGTTACCAACATGATTCTAAGCTTGCTGGGAGGTCCAACTTTAAATACATGTAACTTCTGTACTATCATTTGGATTTCAACCAAATATCGTGTGTGCTATGTGTACCATAACAGATATCACTATGCCGATTCTTAAGAGTAACCAGGGCTGCCAACTGTTAATAAATACTGTCTCTATTTTTGTTACCATAATATCAATATATCAGAAAGTATGCAAGCCAATAGCTCTAAACTTTGCACACGTATAGTACCTGACATTCTAGATTAATTTGGAGTAACAAATATAGGCCTACGCCAGTGCTGCCAACATGATTCTAAGCCTGCTGATAGGTCCAATTTTAAAATGCATGTAACTTCTATACTAACTAATGGATTTCATTCAAAATTGACACAACAATAGATCATATTATTTGAGATTTTTTTCTGACCAATACATGTATATCATTGTTGCCAACATGATTTTACGGGCGCTGTTAGATTCAATATTTAACTGCATGTAACGTCCATGCTATCCATTGGACTTCAACCAAATTTTGTATTCTGTACCTTAAGAGATGGAACTAAGAATATATTCAGTCACCAGTGCTGCCAACTGTAGTTCTCTATTAGGCTACATTATGCCAGGTATACAATATTTCGAACTAATTAGAAATGTCGATATTATCAACTTAATTTCGTCATTATTCTAGATAGATCCATGTAGATTAATCATTGGCATGAATCTTAAATTTTAAGAAAAGTAGGCTCTTTAGTTCGTTACGGAACTTCTTGTTTATTAACAAATCTATTTTCTTCTATAGCTCTGAACAAAAAGTTAGAAATTTAAAAAATAGGACCTCATTAACCAAGCTGATGGATAAATAGATGCTTCATCCAAGCACAGGAGAGAATATATTTACAAATAAGGAACCATGTGAGTACAGTTTATAACTATTTATTAGAATTTGCTTCAAATGTTTTGTTGTGTGGAATTATGATAAAGGCAATATTGGCAACAATAAATGCCAAATATAAAACAATACCGGTACTTAATATGAAACAACAGTAGTATCATCTGGTCCACCATAGAATTATAATCAGGAGCCACCCCTGCTTCACCCCCATAATAACATATGGTTTAGAAACCTGCTCAACAACTATACAAGTGGTTAGCGAACTACAAGCCGCAGAAATGAAGTTCCTCCGAACTATGGTCCAGAAAACAAGGAAGTACAGAGTAAGGAATTAAAGAATAAGGGAAGAAGCAGGTGTGTACTCATCCTTGAATGAAAGAGTGACACGGGCTCGTTTGAAATGATTTGGCCATATCGAACAAATAAACGATGGTAGGACAGCAAAACAGTGGCTTCAGACAGTGATGGTTGGAAAAAGGCCGGTAGGAAGACCTAGGAAGAGATGGCTGAACCAAGCCGTTGAGTATTTTGATATGTTGTTCCCTAGGGTCGAATTAATGGGTTCTAAAAAAATTAGCTTTATAACTTTTTTGGCTCTAAAAACCTTATTTTCCTGGGCTAACACCCGGGCAACTGGAGTGGATAACCGATGATGATTTATTTATTTATATATTTATTTATTTATTTATTTATTTATTTATTTATTTATTTATTTATTTATTTATTTATTTATTTATTTTGGGTATGGCTTTTATGCCGGGAGTGTCTGAGGACATGTTCGGCTCGCCAGAGGCTGTAGCTGCTTCAAGCGGACACCCATAGGGTGAGCTACAAGTTCCGTTCAATTTCAAGCAGTTCCAACTTTGCGCTACCAGATGTCACTGACACCTAGCGGTGAACGTTGGATCTTTGATAGAGCGGTACAACAATATCTAACCCAGAAATTTAGCTTCACTCAAGTGTAGTTATTGGAAGGATCTTTTACATGCCATAAATCTATGACATGGGACCGCCGGCTTTATTTCCGCTCCGAAGGAAGGCATACTGAAGAATTTTAACGCTCTTAAAAAATCCGACGACTTCGGCCGGTTTTGAACCCGTAATCTTGGGCACAGCAGTTCAACATGCTACCAACTACGCCACCGAAGCCGCTATGATGATGATGATGATGATGAATAGTCACATGTACAGGATCACGTGATGGTGATTGTAAAAATAACTCTCTCACCAATCTCTGGCAATCGAAGATTTAGAACTGAGGGGTTTGCAATAAATGTACTCTATATATCAGAATGCCTTCCTTCGGAGGGGAATTAAAGCCGGCAGCCCCATGTCACAGATTTATGGCATGATGAAGAACCTTCCACAAATTACACCTGTGTGAAGCTAAATTATAGGTTATCTTTGACTAACGCTCTTAGTTTCCAACGTTCGTTGGCAGGAGCCGACTGTGGTGGCATCTATGTAACGAAGTTTAGAACTAATTGGTCGTTGACGTTGGCGTTTGCAGCACAAGTTGGAACTATTTGAAAATTGAATGTATGCAGTCCTTATTTGAATTATTCTATGCCCATGATCGCGAGTTCAAACCCGGCCAAAGTCGTCGGTTTTTTTAAGAGCGTTAAAAATCCCTCAGTATGCCTTCCTTCGGAGGGGAAGTAAAGCCGGCGGTCCCATGTCATAGATTTATGTCATGTAAAAGAACCTTCCACTAATTACACCTGTGTGAAGCTAAATTAATTATAGGTTAAACAACGCTCTTAACGTTCCTACGTTCGTCGCCAGGGGCCGACTGCAGTGGAGGCTAGTAGCTAAATCCGAACTAGTAGTCGTTGACGGTGGCGTTTGGCGGCAAAAGTAGGAAATACTTGTAATTTATTGTCTGCAGTCCGTACTTGATTTTTTTTTGTCTTGTAGCCTCCTGAGAGACCGAGTGCAGGTGTTTCTAGTCGACGCCCGTGGGCGACCTGCGCGTCGGGATGAGAGATGGAGTAAATGAAGATGAATGAAACTGGGCAAGGATGTGGAAGGAAGTGGCCATGGCCTGTCAGAAGGTACTGTCCCAGCATTTGCCTGGTGTTGAAAATGGGAAACCACGGAAAGCCATTTCAAGGACAGCCGACGGTGGGGCTCGAACCCACGCGTCTATCGAGTCAGCAGAGAGCTTGGTCCCATGACCTAACACTGAGCTTTAGCCAGCGTAGCCACTACTGTCGGTCTTACTTCAATTAAAAACAGATAACACACACTAATACAGACATCACAATTAACACCGGTTGTCAGACAGATTCTACTCACACCCAAAGTACACGGGGCTACATGACCGCGTTGTCGCAGCCCCTAAACTAGGAACCAACCAACCATTACTTGAATTAAAAACAGATAACACACACTAATACAGCCATCACAATTAACACCGGTTATCAGACAGATTCTACTCACACCCAAAGTACACGGGGCTACATGACCGCGTTGTCGCAGCCCCTAAACTGAGGAACCAACCAACCATACTCTATATATGAATAACCAACCAGAATATTAACAATTATAACAATATTACCAGTGATTTTAAACCGAAACTCTTTGGCCCAAAGTGATGGTGAAACCGTCCGAGGGGGGCCAACACCACGCGAATAAATACTGGTGGTAGAATTAAATTATTATCACGCATACAAGATATAGGCATTATCAAGACGGGGTGTACCATGAATCTAGTTATTAGCTCAATTTGGTATACCTGGACAAAGCCCCTCAGCATTCATAGCAAGAGCCTACAATGTTTGCAAAGTAGTTCTAGGCTAGTAAATTGTTAGTTTAATTCTCAAAAGTGACAATCCTGAATGTCAAAGTGTGGAGGGTCATTCGCGCCGTTGAGTCTCACTTCGTACTGACTTGTTTGGAAATGACTTTAAGACTGTCTGTGAGATGATGTATGTTATATGTGCTAACAGCTGGACTGAGCTGAGCTATATCGGGCTAGCAGCCTGACTTGGCTACGGACCCTCGACTATTTATACTCCACCTTTGGTTGGGCCGAGAAACGCTAGACGGGAAGGGACGACTTTTATTGGAGCGCCTTAGCTTAAGACAGAAAATAAAAGCTTGCGCTTTCAGATCTTCACTCCGTCACTTGCGCGCATACCTTCTTACTGAACACATCGCCAAGTCAGCGAGGCTTCAGGCTTCTACTCGAGAACCATACAGGATCTACGAAACATTTTTGATGATACAAAACCTCCTATAATGCTTACTGCACAAGTGACAACGTATACTCAATACAATGGATAGCATAAAGCTCAGTAAGTTGGGTTGCCTACAGTAACAGGAGCTTTGGAAAAGCAAATATGCAGTCTAGACCCCTGATGTATCGGCAAACCTCATTGCTTTAGGAGCTTGCCTCGGTGGATGACTGGCCAACGTGTCGGTCTACTAATCCCATGCTTGCAGGTTCGCTCCTGGCCGTGGAAAGTGATTTTTTTTGAAAGGCGGCAAAAATTACGACACATTGTCATACGATGTCAAAGAACCCATTTGAATTCAGTAGGCCGTGTTCATAATAGCAAAATTAATCTCGGGAGTTTCCACTAACACAAAGTTCCTCATTTTTCTGCTAGAATGCGCTATAGTATTCAAGGAGCTTAGATATCTAACCTCCTTGACGTTCATAGTGCTTCAAGGAACAACGAAATTTGACATGTAAACTACCCTTTGGGTGTCAAATAACAAAGCTTGCACCCGGCACCCAAGGCCATAGCATATTATTATTATTATTATTATTATTATTATTATTATTATTATTATTATTATTACATCATTTTTGCCCCTATGGACAGTGTATGAACTTAAACATCTCATGATGTCACAATTTTCACTTCTTCTCTTCCCAAAATCTCTTCATCCTTTGACTGTGTTCCTGTTTCCTTTGTTCCGTACACAATGTTCCTATCTTCTTCCTTTCACTTACTAAATATTTGGCGTTCTTAATTTTGTTTCTGAAATTTTCTCTGTCTTCTATCATATTATTATTATTATTATTATTATTGCTTTAGGTGTGTAGCGAAATGAATAATACGGTATAATGTCTTCACACGGACCTCTGGGTTATGGGCCCAGCACGCTTCCACATAAAGCCGGAAATAGTTTATCGTTTTTCCTGCATGCTTTTCATCCAACGTAAGATTGAGATGAAATGATAATTCTTCACCCGCTTTCACTGCTTGATGGTTGTATACCGTCTGCCTTGCTACACCATACAGTCCAGCTCCGTGGTTAGCATTCTAGGCTTCGTCCGGAAGGATCCTGGGTTCGATTCCCGGCCGGGCCATGGGGATTTTAGTATGGTTCTGGGACTGGGTGTTTGTGACTTCCTCAAGAACGAAATACAGAAAATAAAATACTGGTAACCACAGAAATGATCACGATGTTGGTTGGTTGGTTCCTAAGTTTAGGGGCTGCGACAACGCGGTAATGTAGCCCCGTGTACTTTGGGTGTGTGTAGAATCTGTCTGATAACCGGTGTTAATTGTGATGACTGTATTAGTGTGTGTTATCTGTTTTTTAATTCAAGTAAAGACTGCAGACTTTGAATTTTTCAAATAGTTCCTACTTTCACCGCCAAACGCCAACGTCAACGACTACTAGTTCAGAACTTAGCTACCAGACGCCACCGCAGTCGGCTCTTGGCAACGAACGTAGGAACATAAGAGCGTTGTTTACCTTCTTAACCTATACAATTTAGCTTCACACAGGTGTAATTAGTGGAAGGTTCTTTAACATGCCATAAATCTATGACATGGGACAATAATAACGTTAAAATAGTCAAAGCCACGGCGTATGAGCCTGGAGGTCGCACATTTGGTTCCGTATGGGTCATATACAAATAACACAACAAATTCAGCGAGTCATCAGTCCTCGCCTACTCCTTTCACTTGAGGACCAATCAGCAACTGCATAACATCCTTGTTGATACAATACTTGAGGGCGGGGAAGTAACGTGGTCGATTGTAACCTTTAGAGGAGTAATCTTTACTTTTAAGATAACGTGGGGAGTAAGGACGTTACTTTTGCGGTAATAATAATAATGAGCGCGTTACTAGTAACCATTACTTTTGTGATAACGTGGGTTGTAAGGACGTTACTAGCAACCATTACTTTTGTGATAACGCGGGTAGTAAGGACGTTACTAGCAACCATTACTTTTGTGATAACGTGGGTAGTAAGGACGTTACTAGCAACCATTACTTTTGTGATAACGTGCGTAGTAAGGACGTTACTAGCAACCATTACTTTTGTGATAACGCGGGGAGTAAGGACGTTACTAGCAACCATTACTTTTGTGATAACGCGGGGAGTAAGGACGTTACTAGCAACCATTACTTTTGTGATAACGTGGGGAGTAAGGACGTTACTAGCAACCATTACTTTTGTGATAACGTGGGGAGTAAGGACGTTACTAGCAACCATTACTTTTGTGATAACGCGGGGAGTAAGGACGTTACTAGTAACCATTACTTTTGTGATAACGCGGGGAGTAAGGACGTTACTAGCAGCCATTACTTTTGTGATAACGTGGGGAGTAAGGACGTTACTAGCAACAGTTTAATTTGTGATAGCGAGGGACGTAAAGACGTTACTAGTAATCGTTACTTTTGTGATAGCGAGGGACGTAAAGACGTTACTAGTCTCTTCTTCTCTTAGTCGTTTACCCTCCAGGTTGGTGGAACCCACGGACTCAGCGAGGGAACTCACCACTACCGCCTCTACGGGCAGTGTCCTAGAGCTGGGAACATCTAATCGGAGGGGATACAACTGGTGAGGTGTGATTGGCACCTCGCCCAGGCGACCTCACCTGCAAAGCGAACAGGGGCCTCATGAGGGAAGGTAATGGAAGGTCAGGATGGATAGGCAAGGAAGAGGGAAGGAGGCGGCCGTGGCCTTGAAGAAGGTACCATCCCGGCATTTGCCCGAAGTCGAAGTGGGAAACCACGGAAAACCACTTCGAGGTTGGTTGAGGTGGGAATCGAACCCTCTCTACTCATTTGGACCACCCGAGGCTGAGTAGACCCCGTTCCAGTCCTCGTACCACTTTTCAATTTTACGTGGCAGAGCCGGGAATCGAACCCAAGACCTCCGGGGCGGCAGCTAAGCATGCTGACCGCTACGCTACGGAGGCGACCCGACGTTACTAGTAATCGTTAAATTTGTGATAGTGAGGGACGTAAAGACGTTACTAGTAATCGTTACTTTTGCGATAGCGAGGGTCGTAAAGACGTTACTAGCACCAACATCATACGAAAGTCTTTTGCGCAATTTCATGTAGTTTTTCCACTGCATGTAGCGCTTTCTCTTGTCTGTGATAATTGCAATATCGTACGGAAAAGCGAGTCACTTGACTTTAATACGGTTCTCTTTTTTTTATACCAATTTGAATGCCCTTTACATGAGGTTTCCATATTTTTACGAGCTTCTAAAAACTTTCCTCCGGGCCGGATTTGAACCAGCGACCTATGGATGTCTGAGATCGGAGCCACTACAGTCCACCGCTCTACCAACTGAGCTACCAGAGGAGACACGCTTAGTAGAGAAAGCTCTCTAAGATATGGAACAGTAGCACGAGTAGCTTCTTGACTGTGAACTTCGATACAGTACAAACCCTTTATCAGCAGATACTATTGAGTGACAGCTGTAGCCATGGTAACTGTTTCTTACGGGAGGGGAGGGGAAGAAGGAACCCCGGGCAGTAAACTGTATACACATTCCATAATACCGTATCGATACGGGGATTGGATTTAATAGCAGCCTGTGTTCTACTTTGATGCTTATTTCGTATTTATGGATTGTTAACGTCGCCTCCGTAGCGTAGCGGTCAGCATGGTTAGCTGCCGCCCTGGAGGTCCTGGGTTCGATTCCCGGCTCTGCCACGAAGTTAAAAAGTGGTATGAGGACTGGAACGGGGTCTATTTAGCCTCGGGTGGTCCAACTGAGTAGAGGGCATTCGATTCCCACCTGAGCCATCCTCGAAGTGGTTTTCCGTGGTTTCCCACTTCGTCTTCGGGCAAATGCCGGGATGGTCCTTACTGTAAGGCCACGGCCGCCCCATTCCCTCTTTCTTGCCTATCCATCCTAATCTTCTCTTCCTCCCTTCCCTCATGAGGCTCCTGTTCGCTTTGCAGGTGAGGCCGCCTGGGCGAGGTGCTGATCACACCTCACCAGTTGTATCCACTCCGACGAGATGTTCTCAGCTCTAGGATACTGCCTGGAAAGGCTCGCTGAGTCCGTGGGAGCCACCAACCTGGAGGGTAAAATTGACCAAATAATATATATATTGTGCCCGCTGGCTGAAGGTTTCGGGGAGCCACCGGTTTCAAATGACCCTTCCAAGACCCTCTTCCAGTTAACACACAAGTATGGGGGACGATACATTCATAGGCTGGTGTAGCACAAAAGTCTGCACTCGGGGGTGTCGGGAATTAATGAGGTTCGGTCTTTAACCAGCTCAGAGGAATGCATCGATAACAAAACTAAACAAGAAAAGAGAGGTCAGTCTTAGGTTAAAATCACAAATAAATTTTATTCAGAATAGATCCCTAGCCTAGCATGAGAGTTGCAAACGGCTAGTCTGATACTATTCTGCCCTGAAAGAAATATAAAAAAAAGTCCTAAACAAGATCTAAATTGCTCTCATGGTCCTAATACAAAATTCGACAAAATGAACAAGCTAAGAGAATGGCACGTAAGATCGGCCCTAAGCAATTACATCGAAATAACTTACGGGTGGATCAAACATCAAAAGAATCTACAGCAAAGCAAGACATTTACTTGTTTACAAATACTAGAACATTTACATTTAGTAGCAAGGGGAAAATTTGTCCTATGCTATGATGGTGCCATCTCTAACATTTATCTTTTGAGTTAAGTGTTAGCTAGTCCTAAATATCATTAATTAATAAACGAGATGCGTTTATTACTAAGAAAATCAAGCTATGTGCACAATGTTGCTGAATAAAACAACTCTGCTAATTCAACACAAATGCATACAATAATTCAGCACTCCTATGGTTGTGCAATTGGCACTGCCTACGTACTCGATTTGTTACTGTTTGTAACAAACGGTCATAGTGTCAAAGTGCTAAGAAAATAGAAAATATAGGAAAGCCTGCAAATGCGATAGTAATTAAACAATTACATCGACTCATATTGCTACTAATCCGATGTGTGTGCTTCAGTTATCACATCACCAATTAGTGGTCGACTAATCATGTGAAAATGTATCAAAATGTATCTACAATAGCTTAACCATATCTAAGTGTTAACATTTGGTCCAGAAAAATAGTTTATTTTTAATGTTTATAAATTTTATTTAGGTTCAGGGGGGAATTATAAGATTTGTTAGTTTTCAAAACCCTATTTTTGATTATTGAAGTTTCACACAATTATTTACTCCTGACAGTATTGTTGTTCAGTTTATGGACCTTTAAAAGCGTTTAGTGTATTCAGGTAACGTTTGTATCTAACTTAAGCAAATAACTCAATAGTTCAATAGCTTACGAGACACCCTGTGTCTTCACCAATATTTCATCACACTTATTAGACATCCTATGGCTTCACCATTTACTTTACTCTTATTTCGGATCCTTGGATCCAGGCGCCTTCGGTTTTGGTTCGACTTTAGTTAGTTCATTACCACCGATATAACCACAATAACAATGTCGGAGGTATTCATCCACCGTCACGACTCATATAATATTATTATATCGTTAATTTACAAAAGTGTGGAATCCTAATTGATACACGTTTGAATTGCTGGTAATAAAGATTATGTGTACAAAACACATCCTGACAACGCTTTAAATAAACATGAAGGTTTCTGATACAAGCTAACTGTGTGTGTGCGTTTATAAAATTGCCTCTCCCCTGAATAAATCGAACCTGCGTTCATTTGGTTACAAAATACAATTGCATTCATTGCCTGCGTGGCTTCTCATAAAGAAATAAACCTGTTTTCAAGTATTGTTCTGGCCAATAAATGTGAATAACGGAACTCTGCATTCCACCTGTAATAATGTCAAGAAACTCACAGCCTTCTAAAACAAAATATTAATCCACTGCCTAGAATAGAGTGTGCTGTGTAGTGAACTTGGCTCGTAACCTTGGCCTTGATTTAACATTGTCAAACTAGTTTATTTGTCATCAGCCTGACAAAAATAAAAGTTGATAATACTGTTTCTAAATTATACGAATGAGCATTGAAAATCCAGCCTTCCTGGCTTCTATAAATGTTACAACTTATATTTTCCACACGCGTCTTATAATTAGCTACCTGCATTGTGCACTAAATAAATGAAACCAAAATAAACTAAGTCTACTGTTTTCCACTCTTACAATACGCTATAGTCGCCTCCGTAGCGTAGCGGTCAGCATGGTTAGCTGCCGCCCCGGAGGTCCAGGGATCGATTCCCGGCTCTGCCACGAAATTTGAAAAGTGGTACGAGGACTGGCACGGGGTCTACTCAGCCTCGGTTGGCCCAAATGAGTAGAGGGGGTTCGATTCCCCCTCAACCATCCTCGAAGTGGTTTTCCTTGGTTTCCCACTTCGTCTTCGGGCAAATGCCGGGATGGTACCTTCTTCAAGGCCACGGCCACCTCCTTCCCTCTTCCTTGTGTATCCATCCTAACCATCCCTTACCTTCCCTCATGAGGCCCCTGTTCGCTTTGCAGGTGAGGCCGCCTGGGCGAGGTGCCAATCCCACCTCACCAGTTGTATCCCTTCCGATTCGATGTTCCCAGCTCTAGGACACTGCCTGTAGAGGCGGTAGTGGTGAGTTCCCTCACTGAGTCCGTGGGTTCCACCAACCTGGAGGGTAAACGACTAAAAACAAAACAAAAAATCAATACGCTATAAATATTTGATACCGGGTGAGTTAGCCGTGGTCGTTACGGCATGACTGCTGGCAGTCGCTCACATCCGGGGGGCGAGGAGGTTCGAATCCCCCCGCCGGCAACCTTGAAGATGGTCTTCTGTGGTTTCCCATCTTCCTTCCGGGCAAATGCCGGGGTTGGTCCCTACCTATAGGCCACAGCCGCTACCTTCCTACTCCACGACCTTCCATTCCAACTTTCCTCCCCAACGGTACTTGTAGCTCACCCATTGGGTGTCCGTCTCGAAGCAGCTACAAACCTGGCGAGCCGAACAAGTCCTCGGACTCTCCCGGCACTAAAAGCCATACGCTAAAAAAATGATCTGACTTACAGATTCAGCGTCACTTGGTTCGAGTCCCGCCATGAGATGTTGTATGCGGTCTCGTGTATGGCTTTAGGTTACCATTTCATTGTGTCTGGACATTCTCCGTTGCCAACTCCCCACGCATGATTTAGCAATCACATGCCATCGCGCGGTTGGAGTTGTATCTGAAGATCTGCTGGTTTATCTTTATTTCGATTTTAGCGTTGGTAAAAATGTAGCACATAATTAAATAAAAAGGTCGCGCACTGCAGCTAATATGCGGTAAAAATTGCCCATTTTCACTCCGCCACTGGCTCTAGCCTCTGTCGCTTGTGCGACACTCACTCGTGATTTGCACTGATATTTACACAAGCAAATATTAACAAAAAATAAAATAAATCAAAATCACTGCCCATCCGGCAAATAAAGATTGTACTTGTAGATTTTGTACAGTTATAAAGTTAATTAAATACACAGTTTATAGAACACTGAAATATGTGTGTGTGTGCGTGAGAGTGGGACCATGCGGTCGCAAAGTTTTCTTCACACAAGTCCATCATTTCACCTCGGAAAATAATAAAAATATTTCACAGTTTTCGTAGTGGTGAATGTCTTCAATCCTTCAATTATTACACAATGCCATGATGGCTATCCATAAGAAAGTTATTCGCAAATTTTTCCTGCCACATGGTTTCCTTTCACTTGTGCTCCATCATGCACATGTTGTCTCTTCCACATACAAAAAATAGGAACCGGTGTTACCAAATATGGCGTGCTCTCAGTACATGAGCTGGCCGCATAAATTGATAGTTTCTTCGATTTACGAAGTATGCTGTACTTCAAATATGCAGAATTACTTGGTTATAATTATAGTTGATTTTTGGAATGCGAAAAATAAGTAAAAATATAATCATAAGCGATATTGCTTCAGCTTCTTCCCGCTGCTCGCAGGGTATGTTCAGTTACATTTCAGCATAAGTTTTAGTCTCTGTTGTCTGAGCAAACATGCGTCAACGGGCGCAATATATATATCAGCGTGTCATTTACGTACTTGAGTACCCTTAAGGGGCGTGTAGGGGATGGGTATAGGATCAATTTGAGATAGGGAACCTGGGGTCGTAACGGCCTCCTAACCCCAGGAAAGAGGTTTGTTTCAGGCACTCCGTCCCTGTAAAGTAGGCAAGCGCGCTATGTGTTACCCTGAGGTCAGGCACTCTTTCGCTGTCAACGGTCTTGGCGTGACCACCGCTCATCGCTGCGTTAGACACATGGCTTCCTATCTTATACAATTTATCTATGGAGGCTATAGACTATGCCATTGTTTACTCATTCCTTTCGTTTTTTTATTTTTTTAAATTTTCTGTGTCATGTGAGTGAGCCCCCTCCTTCCCCTCTAAAAGAAAAAAGAAAAAATGAAGGCATGGCACCCCAGTAGAAACGAACCCGGGAACACCAGGGCACCGCACCTGGCCGCTATTCTCTTGGCTAACGCAGCGCTGAGCGGTGGTCGCGCCAAGACTGAAGAAAGCGAAAGAGCGCCTGACCTCAGAATAATACATGGCACGCTTCCCTACTTTACAGGGGCGGAGTGCCTGAAACAAACCTGTTTTCTGGGGTTAGTGGCCATTCCGACCCCAGGTTCCCTATCTCAAATTGATCCTATACCCATCCCCTACACGCCCCTTAAGGGTACTCAAGTACATAAATGACACCCTGTATATAGCGTGTGGTAGCTAAATAGAGATGAAACGAATAGGTCAGGACAGAGAGGCTTGTACAGCTGCATCAAACCAATCATAAGTCTTAAACAATAACTAAACGCAAATTAGGCTATGTTAGAAGTAATAACCACATCGAGTTAAGGCTCAGATCATAAATTTTCATTTATCTCCGGCAAGAGTGCAAAACATCCACTTAAATCTCTGTCGACACCAGTAATTACTAAGCTAATCTGCAGGAAAATCCATCCTTGTCTATAACACTCCATTACGAGCTTCTAAAAACTTTCCTCCGGGCCGGATTTGAACCAGCGACCTATGGATGTCTGAGATCGGAGCCACTACAGTCCACCGCTCTACCAACTGAGCTACCAGAGGAGACCCGTTTGAAAGAGAAAGCTATTTAAGATATAGAACAGCAGCACAAGTAGCTTGTCCTTGACTGTGAACTTCGGTACTGTACAAACCCTTTATATCGCCTCCGTAGCGTAGCGGTCAGCATGGTTAGCTGCCGTCCCCGGAGGTCCTGGGTTCGATTTCCGGCTCTGCCACGAAATTTGAAAAGTGGTATGAGGACTGGAACGGGGTCTACTCAGCCTCGGGTGGTCCAAATGAGTAGAGGGGGTTCGATACCCACCTCAGCCACCCTCGAAGTGGTTTTCCGTGGTTTCCCACTTCGTCTTCGGGCAAATGCCGGGCCACGGCCGCCTCCTTCCCTCTTCCTCGCCTATCCATCCCTATCTTCCATCCCTCATGTGGCCCCTGTTCGCTTTGCCTGGGCGAAGTGCTGATCACACCTCCCCAGTTGTATCCATCCTTTCCAGATGTTCCAGGCTCCAGGACACTGCCCATAGAGGCGGTAGTCGTGAGTTCCCTCGCTGAGTCCGTGGGAACCAACAACCTAGAGGGTAAATGGACTATATAAAACAATTCCTCTCGGCACGCCGGAAGGCGGAGGTAGATTTCACCGGGCAAACTAGGGGATAGGCTATAATAGGCAAAATATGCAGGTTTTCGTAGGAGGATCAGACCTCATTTATTGCGAGAAACTATTTTACAATTGGAGGTTAGTTAACATTTTTTCGTCTTTCTATGCATTTTCTTTTAACATTTTACTGTCTTATGGGGATGGTAACCTTCTTGTCATTTGGGGTTAATTTTTATACTTGTGATCACACTGTCCTTATGCAAGGTTTGGAACTAATGTGTAACTATCTAACAGTCTGTTACTTCTTCACGCAAAATTTTATCTCCCGCAGAGATGTTGGTTGGTTCCTCAGTTTAGGGGCTGCGACAAGGTGGTCATGTAACCCCGTGTACATTGGGTGTGTGTAGAATCTGTCTGATAAACGGTGTTATTTGTGATGACTGTATTAGTCTGTAATTCAGGTAAGGTCTGCAGACGGTCAATTTTAAGTAGTAGTACCTAATTTTGTACCAAATACTAACGTCAACAACACCTAGCTGTGAACTTGGATGCTAGATGCCACCGCAACCAGCAACTTGCAACGAACGTTGTAACTTCCCCTCCGAAGGAAAGCATGCTGACGGATTTTTAGCGCTCTTAGAAAATCCGGCGACTTTGGCCGGCTTTGAACCAGCACCTTGGGCATAGAAGTTCAGCATGCTACCAGTTAGCCGCTTCCCTCATAGTCAGATGGAACAAGAAGTTCCGTGACGAACTAAAGAGCCTACTTTTCTTAAAATTAAGATTCATGCCATAGATTAATCTACAGTATATGAACCTATCTAGAATAAAGACGAAATTAAGTGGGTAATATCGAAATGTCTTAATTAGTTCGAAATAAGGTATACTAGGCATAATGTAGCCTAATAGAGCAATACAGTTGGCAGCTCTGGTGACTGAATATATTCTTACTTCCATCTCCTAAGGTACAGAATACAAAATGTGGTTGAAGTCCAAAGGACGTTACATGGATTTAGAAATTGGATCTATTAGTACACGTGAAAGCATGTTGGCAACAATGTCATGCGAGTGCTGGTCAGAAATAATCTGAAATATTATATATTTTTGTGCCAATTTTGGATGAAATCCATTTGTTGGTATAGAAGTTACATGTATTTAAAAATTGGTCCTATCAGCAGGCTTAGAATCATGTTGGTAGAACTGACGTATATAAGTTACTCCAAATTAATGTAAAATGTCAGGTAATTTACGTGTGCATAGTTTAAAGCTGTCGGCTTGCATACTTTCTGATATATTTGGATACAAAATAGAGAGCAATTATTAACAGTTGGCAGCCCTGGTGGCTCTTAAGAATACACTCAGTCATATATGTTTATGTACACATATTACATACAAAATTTGGTTGAAATCCAATTGATAGTGTAGAAGTTATATGCATTTAAAAATTGGACTTATCAGAAGGCTTAAAATTATTTTGGCAACGCTGTCATGTATGGCCACCAGTGGCGAATTCTCCCATGCATCGCATATACCGGCGGTATACCACCAGTGATAAAAATATAAAATGTTTATCTCGACATTTTCTCGACTTGCATGTAGCAGTGCAGTCAGGAAAATCGAGCTTGTCATCATTCATGTTCCGCCGATTGTTGTCAAGGAAGCTGGCGCTCGAATCCCGCTTAACTCGCTAATTTTCTTCTGGGGTACACACTTTTAGCTGTGAGTGACTGTACTTTGGTATACCGCAAGTCTAGTCCGGTCGTTGAAAGGGCTCGACACTGGCCCGCGGGGCGGGGGAGGGAAAGAGTAGCCCAGCCACGTTCCGTATGGGGTATCGCGCTAAAGACTAGCGGTGAGTGTATTGCTGATTGGCTGATTTCAAACAGTACTTTCACCCTGCTCACAAGGGAAGGCACACCAGCGCAGTGCCTCATACACTTCAGTTATGTTGTGAGTTCGTCTTGGCGTGAATTACTTCCCACTGAAATATTAACATGTTTAGATTAAGTGAAACACTGGAAGTGGATAGTAGCGTTGTTGAAAGGATTTTATTCCATTGGATTTCCTCAGTAAGTTGAAATTAAAGCGATCTATTTCTTTGTGCAAGGAAACGAAGGCATTGGTGTCTGCCGAAATCAGGTAGAATTTTACACTTGGAATATTTGTTGCTTTGCAGTTGTTGATTCAATTAGGGAATTTGAAGCATCGTGGTCATGTAGCCCCGTGTACTTGGTTCAGGGGCGGATTTAAGGCAAGATCATGGGGGTAGGCGAACACACACCAGGGAGTCTAGAGAGTATGGATTACCCTTAGCTTGGAGAGGGGTGGGATAGGATAATTTTGCTAAAACTAGGCCCAAATTAGTGAGTAATAGGACATTTTTTAAATTTATTTTTGATATTTTGGAGTAAAAATAAATGTTACCGATCACGGTGGCCAAGAGCAGTAACGCGCTAGCTCGTATCTCGCTGGCATCGGGAGAGTGTGGGTTTGAATCCCACTTCAGCCGTCCGGAAAATGGTTGTCTTGGTTTCCTATTTTCACCACCAGGCAAGTGCCGCGACGGTTCCTTTCAACAGGTCCACGACCGACCGACTGCCCTCCAAAATCCCTTCCCTGGTCCTTCCTTAATTTGACCCAAGTTAGCGGTCACCTGTCATCATCCCCAGTTGTATCTGCTGACGAAGTGTATCCATTTCCGAGACACCATCCTTGCGACGGTAGAGGAATGATCCCTCGCAGAGTCCGTTTTGTGAGTTGGGAAAAATTTGAGTGATATTAGCCATTTTAGGTCAAATATTTACTGTATTCCAAATTATTTTAGTTTTGGTAGTTCTACTATTTACTGTCATAGCCAACGCGTGGTTTAAACCCATTCTTTAGAGAACTGTCAAAAAAGTGTAGTATTTTTTCAAATATACATAAATTTTCATTTGAGACGGTTTTACCTTTCAGCGTCCAGTCCAGTCTGCAAGCCTCTGTTTGCGAACAAGTCGCCTCTATGATCCCCTATTAGCAGTTAGCAATCCGGCTCCCTCTGCTTCTACATCTCTGACTTTGAAATCGTTCAACACTGAAACTAATCATCGCCTCACAGCTCTACCTCTGCTTCTGTTATCCTCTACAGCCGAACACTCAAAATAGTACGTTATCGTAAAATGTGCATTTTGATACAGAGTATTTAAGAGTGAAAGAATTTTTCTAAAGCCACTGTTTTCGTCATGTTTTTAATGTATAACAGCAAGATGAATCGTTCACTCCTTAAATCCACCCCTGGCTTGGTGCGTGTGGAAATTGATGAGATATGTCGTTATGATGGCTGTACCGTTGCCAGGATTTTGGTAGGAGGCGGCTGTGGCCTTAAGATATGTACGAGTGAAAGTGGGAAACCACGAAAGACCATTTCTAGGATGTTTGGGGGTTGGAATCGAACCACCTGTTCTCATTTCTGCCTCTTGGGGGTTGAGTGAATCTCAACCCTCAGACTAGAATTACATTTCTTGGTAGAGCAGAGAATCGAACACGGACCTCCGTAGTAACAGCCCCAGAATACTAGCCACTACGCCACGAGGTGGACCTGTAGAAATCTAAGTGAATGGAACTTACTTTCAAGTAAAATTCTTCCTGGCAGACCAAGGTTGGGAAACAATACGTCAAGGTAGTTTACACTATTTTTTTTTTATTTTTAGCGTATGGCTTTTAGTGCCGGGAGTGTCCGAGGACATGTTCGGCTCGCCAGTTTTGTAGCTTCTTCGAGACGGACACCCAATGGGTGAGCTACATGTACCGTTGGGGAGGAAAGTTGGAATGTAAGGACGAGGAGTTGGAAGGTAGCGGCTGTGGCCTATAGTTAGGGACCAACCCCGGCATTTGCCTGGAAGGAAGATGGGAAACCACAGAAGACCATCTTCAAGGTTGCCGGCGGGGGGATTCGAACCTCCTCGCCTCCCGGATGTGAGCGACTGCCAGCTGTCATGCCGTAACGACCACGGCTAACTCACCCGGTATTATTTTATTGATTGAGGCTGAATGTTCGCTTTCCAGAATATATTTTCACTTTGAGATACTGGCTCTTCTTTAATTGCATTATTACATTGGTTATGAATGAATGCGCTTCTCATGTTTGGACATGTCTAATGATGAGACAATGTATAATTGAGATCCTTCGGAAATGGATCAATTTTTGTTTTTTGTTTTCGTAAAATTTAAGACCTGGTCAAGAACGGGGAGAGAGAGAAGGCAACGTCAAGATGAAATGTACTCAGTACGTTGTCAAAATGAACTAGGAGGGCGAGGGGATTCGAAGGCCATTTACCTAGAAGCAGTTTCATGTAGGCCGTGTTCAGGCGTTAAACGAAGATTTTCTTAATGTATAAGGACATAGTCCTTGCAGAGGGAGGATGACGCACTGGCTTTACCCGGACGGTCGAGGTTCGAATTCCGGTGACAGCACGCTAAATATTTCACATGGAAGATCACGTGGCGTTAGGAAGGGAATCCGACCTTATATCCACGGCCAAAACAATTGGCTAGTGACCTCAATATATTGGGATAACCTATCCAAAATTATAGCTATAAAGTGTGTTTCTTAGAAGTTATGTAAATGTTCTCCAATACAAAATAAAAAAATAATAATTCAACTTTGACTAGAGGTTGAGGCATGGTGAAAAAGGAGGGGGGGGATGTAAGGGGTAAATGGTGCGGTATACCAAGAACGGTGACCACCAGTCGCCACTGATGGCCACCTGGAAATTAAACTGAAATAGTATTGTCTACATGTGTGCCAATTTTAGAATAGCTCCCATGTATACCTTCCAAGATATCCAACATGGAGCTCAAATTTCTAGTGCATTTTTTTTAGCAGTTGGTAGCCCTGGCATCTTTTTCAAATATGGGCCTGAGATATTCCGGTATACACCTTTACTAATACTAAATTTGGTTTTGATTGCTGCAGCCGTTTATGAGTTGATAGGGGGGGGGGACGACACACACACAGAGCCAGACAGACAGACAGACAGAAGGACAGACAGACAGAAGGACAGACACATTTTCCCGGATATATCTTATAAGTCTACTTTTTCCTCATTTTTGAAAAGTGTGAAAAGAAGGCTAAACAAGATGTTCAGTAAAGAACATATAGCCTACTTTCTCCTAAATGCATGGGTATTGTTATAACTCTTTGTCCTTTTCAAGGAGTATAATTGAATGTTGGTTGTAGTAGCTTGTTGAAATACAACGTGCTATAGGGATATTAAACATGAATATGAGGTGCCCTTTGCTAGTGCTACCTCTGTAAAAAAAAATCATTCAATTCGGTTTCACCGTGTTTGAATTGATCTGGGGAATGGATTTGCACACATACATGGCCGCTATTTGCAAACTATAGGGCTGATGACCTTGTAGTCAGTCATAAGATGCTTTCCACAAAAAGGCATGTTGTTGCAAAATCCGGTAGAGATCAAATTATTAGGATGGTCGAAATTTGATTTAAGCTTTTAACATTTGGGTGGCCGTCATTCCGTTTCCGTCAAGATGGCGGCGATATAAAACATGACACTGAGGTGCCTTTTGCCAGTGCTACCTCTGTACCAAATTTCGTTCAATTGGGTTTCACCGTGTTTGAATTGATAGGGGGAATCGATTTGCACACATACTTGGCCACCATCTGCAAACTATTGGGCTGATGATCTAGCAGTTTGGTCAGAATATGCTTCCCACATAAAGATTTGTTGTTGCAAAATTTGGTAGAGACTAGATTATTAGGTTGGTCGTAATTACATTTTAGCTTTTAACATTTGGGTGGCCGCGATTACGTTTCCGTCAAGATGGCGGTGATATAAAACATGACACTGAGGTGGCCTTTTCTAGTGCTACCTCTGTACCAAATTTCGTTCCATTCAGTTTCACCGTGTTCGAATTAATAGGGGGAATCGATTTTCACACAAAGATGGCCGCCATCCTCAAAATATTAGGCTAATGACCTATTAGTTTGGTCAAAGGATGCTCCCTCCATAATGGTATGTTGATGCAAAATTTGGTAGAGATCGGATGATTAGGTTAATCGTAATTTGATTTAAGCTTTGAATATTTGTGTGGCCGCCATTACGTTTCCGTCAAGATGGTGGCGATATAAAACATGACACTGAGGTGCCCTTTGCTAGTGCTACCTCTGTACCAAATTTCATTCCATTCGGTTTCACCGTGTTCGAATTAATAGGGGTAATCGATTTTGACACAAAGATGGCCGCCATCCGCAAACTATTAGGCTAATGACCTATTAGGTTTGTCAAAGGATGCTCCCTTCATAAAGGTATGTTGTTGCAAAATTTGGTAGAGATCGGATGATTAGGTTAGTCGTAATTTGATTTAAGCTTTGAACATTTGGGTGGCCGCCATTACGTTTCCGTCATGATGGCGGCGATATAAAGCATGACACTGGGGTGCCCTTTGCTAGTGCTACCTCTGTGCCAAATGTCATTCCATTCGGTTTCACCGTGTGCGAATTAATATGGGTAATCGATTTTGACACAAAGATGGCCGCCATCCGCAAACTATTAGGCTAATGACCTATAAGATTTGTCAAAGGATGCTCCCCCCATAAAGGTATGGTGTTGCAAAATTTGGTAGAGATCGGATGATTAGGTTAGTCATAATTTGATTTAAACTTTGAACATTTGTGTGGCCGCCATTACGTTTCCGTCAAGATGGCGACGATATAAAACATGACACTGGGGTGCCCTTTGCTAGTACTACCTCTGTACCAAATTTCGATGCATTCGGTTACACCGTGTGCGAATTAATAGGGGCAATCGATTTTCACACAAAGATGGCCGCCATCCGCAAACTATTAGGTTGGTGACCTATTAGTTTGGTCAAAGGATGCTGCCCCCATAAAGGTATGTTGTTGCAAAATTTGGTAGAGATCGGATGATTAGGTTAGTCGTAATTTGATTTAAGCTTTGAACATTTGTGTGGCCGCCATTACGTTTCCGTCAAGATGGCGGCGATATAAAACATGACACTGAGGTGTCCTTTGCTAGTGCTACCTTTGTACCAAATTTAGTTCAATTTGCGCTCACCGTGTTCGAATTGATAGGGGCGGAGAGACATTCAGAGTACACACACTCACACACACACACACAGAGACTCACACACACACATACACACACACAGACAGACACACTTTTTTTCGCCCTGTAGTGATCTCATTAGGGGCCGATAACCCCGCTGTTAGGCCCCTTAAAACAACAATCAACATCATCATGAAATGTATAAATCAATAAAACAATTATGAAAACTTCCGGTAACGGGAATCGAACCCGAGCCTCCTGGGTGAGAGCCAGGTATCCTAGCCACTACACCATACCGGACAGGCAAGAGCTGCTGCTGGAGTAATGATTATCTTGGGGCATTGACGCCACTTGGAATAGAGAAAACTGGTGACGTTTCTCTCTCTCAGTTCTACATGCTCTCTATATTGAATCACTGGGTCATCACTACTCGAGACAAGTGTGTATCCCTTTCCTTATTGCATATCCAGGCATGATATCCCCAGAAATCACCCTATTATTTTAGAATATGAAATATTGTGGACATGGACACTCTTGCACATAACAAATGAACTATATATTTTATTTTCTTTCGCTATCGTTTTAACCTCCAGGGTTGGCTTTTCCCACGGACTAAGCGAGGGATTCCATCTCTACCGCCACTGAGGGCAGTGCCCTGGAGCTTGAGACTCTGAGTCTTGGATACAACTGGGGTGTATGACCAACACTACGCCCAGGCGGCCTCACCTGCAAAGCGAACATGGGGCCTCATGAAGGGATGGGAATAGTGGGACGGTTAGGCAAGGAAATGGGAAGGAAGCGGCCGTGGCCTTACAGTAGGAACCATTCCGGCATTTGCCCTTAGACGAAGTGCGAAACCATGGAAAACCACTTCGAGGATGGCTGAGGTGGTAATTGAACCCCCTCTACTCATTTGGGCCACCCGAGGCTGAGCAGACCCCGTTCCAGTCCTCATACCACTTTTCAAATTTCTAGCAGAGCCGGAATTCGAACCCGGGACCTCCGGGGCACCAGCTAACCATACTGACCGCTACGCTACGGAGGTGACCAAATCCTTATTTAAATATGTTAATATGTACATCTCAGTAGCCTGCTCCATGGAGTCCTTAGTTCCTAATGTTCACTCCCATTGCCAGAGCATACCAGGGCTCTTTCGGGCGTTTTAGCAGGGAGCAGTGAATTTCATATCCGGGCGCATTCGGGTGCTTTTTGAAGGAAAGGGATATGATACATCCCTAATTCCCTATAGTGGAGTTGTTGAATCTTTAGGGGCTATGCAACATCGTGGTCTTGTAGCCCTTAGTACTTGGGTGTGTGTAGAATTTGTTTGATAACCTGTGACACTGTGATGTCTGTACTAGTGTGTGTATTTGTTATTGAGGTATGATTTGGGTGGGAAGCGGCCGTGGTCTTATGGTAGGTAGGCTACTTGCCTGTAGTGGAAGTGGGAAACCTCGAAAAAACACTTTCAGGAAGACTGAGGTAGGAATTAAACCTACTTCTTCTCAGATTCGCTACACGAGGCTCCAGTCATCAGACCAGAATTAAATGTTTTGGCAGAGCCGGGAATCGAACCCGGACCTCCGAGGTTACAGCCACTACCCAACGAGGTGGACGGTGATGGTGGAGATTATAGTTTAGAGGTGTGAAAGTCGAGGTCATCTCCCCTGTTTCCTATAAACTCTTTTTACAATTGTCGATATCTTGTGCATTAATACCGTATATCCTTGACACGAAGATATTCAGCTTTGGGGTTAATGACCAAGATGTCCCAACAACAAGAAGATACTACTTCAACCTCGATCCCGCAAAGAAGGGAATTGTAAAGCAATTCCATTTTTAGCCTACTGTCGATTTTTTGCAAAAAAAATGAAAGTAGACTTATGAGATCAACACAGGGCGAAAAATTGTGTGTCTGTCTGTGTGTGTGTGTCTGTGAGGCTGTGTGTCTCTGAGTGTGTGTACTCGGAATGTTTGTCCACCCCTATCAATTCGAACACGGTGAAACCGGATAGAACGAGATTTGGTACAGAGGTAGCACGAGCAAAGGGAACCTCAGTGTCATGTTTTATATCGCCGCCATCTAGACGGAAACGTAATGGCGGCCATCCAAATGTTCAAAGCTAAAATCAAATTACGACTAACCTGTCCATCCGATCTCTACCAAATATTGCAACAACATACCTTTATGTGAGAAGCGTTCTTTGACCATGCTATAAGGTCATCAGCCCTATACTTTGCGGATGGCGGCCATGTTTGTGTGCAAATCGAATCCCCCTATCAATTCAAACACCGTGACACTGAATTGAACAATATTTGGTACAGAGGTATCACTAGCAAAGGGTACCTCAGTGTCATGTCTTATATCGCCGCCATCTTGACGAAAACGTAATGGCGGCCACCCAAAAGTTAAAAGTTTAATTCAAATTACGACCAACCTAATCATCTGATCTATGCTAAGTTTTGCAACTTTATACCTTTATGTATGAAGAATCATTTGACCAAACTACAAGGTCATCAGACCAATAATTTACGGATAGCGGCCATGTATGTGTGCAAATCGATTCCCCCAAACTATTAAAACACGGTGAAACCGAATTGAACGAAATTTGGTGCTGAGGTAGCACTTGAAAAGGGCACCTCAGTGTCATGTTTCATATCGCCGCCATATTGACAAAAACGTAATGGCGGCCACCCAAATCTTAAAAGATAAAATCAAATTACGACCAACCTATAATAATCTGATCTCTAGCAGATTTTTCAACAACATGCCTTTTGTGAGAAGCATATTTTTACCAAACTACAAGATCATCAGCCCACTAGTTTGCCGATGGCGGCCATGTATGTGTGAAAATCGATTCCCCTAACTATTCAAACACAGTGAAACAGAATTTAACGAAATTTGGTACAGAGGTAGCACTAGCAAAGGGTTCCTCAGTGTCAAGTTTGATATCGCCGCCATCTTGACTGAAACGTAATGGCGGCCACCCAAATGTTAAAAGCTTAAATCAAATTACGACCAACCTAATCATCTGATCTCTTCTAATTTTTGCAACAACATACCTTTTTGTGGTAGGCATCGTTTGACCAAACTACAAGATCAGCAGCTCAATAGTTTGCACATAGTGGCCATGTATGTGTGCAAATTGATTCCCCCTATCAATTCAAACACGGTGAAACCCAATTGAACGAAATTTGGTACAGAGATAGCACTCGCAAAAGGCAACTCAGTGTCATGTTTTATATCGTCGTCATCTTGCCGGAAATGTAATGGCGGCCACCCAAATGTTAAAAGTTTAAATCTAATTTCGACCAACCTAATCATCTGATCACTACCAAGTTTTGCAACAACATACCTTTTTGTGGGAAGCACCGTTTGACTGAAGTACAAGGTCATCAACCTAATAGTTTGCAGATAGCGGCCATGTATGTGTGCAAATCGATTCACCGTATCAATTCAAACACGGTGAAACCGAATTGGATGAAATTTTGTACAGAGGTAGCTCTAGCAAAGGGCACCTCATATGCCTGTTTAATATCCATATAGCACGTTGTATTTCAACAAGCTACTACAACCAACATTCAATTATACTCCTTGAAAAGGACAAAGAGTTAGAACAATACCCATGCATTTAGGAGAAAGTAGGCTATATGTTCTTTACTGAACATCTTGTTTAATTTTATTGTTTGTTGTATCATTTAGGGTCAATTCCACCTCTTGGAGCAGAGACTAGGATTCTTGGTTGTCACTCCTGAGGTAAGGGTTCGATTTCCGGCTCGGCCAAGAAATTTTATTGTGGAGGATACAGTCATTCTCAGGAGGTGAGTTCGATTCCCACCTCTATGGTTTCCCCTCTCCTACTCTAGGCGAATGCCACAGCCACCTCCCCCCCACACACACACTCCTAGTTTCAGATACAAATACTCGTACTATTACTGACACCACCAGATAGTCTTTTTTCTTTGAACTAGTGTACCCTTGCGAGGAATCTCGCATATGTATAAACTCCCCGGTATGTGGGTTCGAAGCGACACAGTTCTGATATATTGTCTCGTTTATTTTTTTAATCGCACTTTTTAAAAAAATTATACGAGCCTTTCAGTAGTCACATTTGATGTGTAACATGTGACATGTCATCCTACTATGTGTGTCCCGGGAGCGCAAATCCCTTGTTATTAGCCTTTCACAAATTGATTGCCGGCGGTCGAGATGGGAACTATTCTTTGTTTACTTGTGTCACACGTCAGCCTGCTTCGTTGACAGGTACAGTTGAGCGAGTAGGATATGACTCAGATCCAGTGCCCTGGTCATCGTTTAACAACTGTCCGTGGTGACATGGGCTCCAGAGACGCTTATCAGACGCAATGCTGCTTGACTTATGTGCAGACCTCATTCTGTCATCAGTGGGTCCTCCGCTGTACCGCGCGTGGCTCCTGCTACAATAATCAACAAACTCTGGCGCAGCCAAGCTCAGCGGCAATCAAATGTTAAATGGGTAATAACAGTGAACTCTGTTGGTCATTGAAATATCTACTTGTAAAACTCCAGTGCCAAATCCTGACCTAATAAATCATAATTGTTATTTGCTAAGACGTTGCATATTAATCGATTGATAACATATTGTGCATTTTGCAATGGAAAATTAAAAGTGCATATTGTAATATTATAGTGCAGAAGTGGCTTTGAAAAGCTGAGCCATCTCGGTTGCAGACAAGATGACAGCCGATCTCTTGTTCTGAACTATATTTCACTAATTTGAGTATGTTGCATGTAATATAGCCTACAGATATAAAAGTAATAGGAACTTTGTATGAAATGAACTTTGTTTGAAATATACTCCACTGAAGAAATCGTTTAGTCAAAGTCATTATTGGCCAAGACGTTGTATCTTAATCGATTGATAACATTCTTTTGGGAGGACATAATATTATTAGGTCTGTGTTTAAAGCGTTCGTCTCTCAACCGGCAACAGAGTTGTAATTTTTTTGCTTGATTTATTGTATATTTATTGTTTTTTTTTTAGTACTGAGGCGTTATGAGCGCAGCTCGCATCCAGTCGGCCGTGGCGGAAGCAATCCACTGCCTACTTGATGCGTGCTGCGCTCTATACCGGCCAGTTAGTGAACCCATGCCAGCGATGTTATTGAAAATGGCCTCTTTTTGTCGATACAGTGCACTGTCAGGCACAGGCGCGATTAAAAAAATATATATATATACATATATACATAAATTATATATAAACTTTTGAACTGACGGTGGTTTTGGGGTCTGGGGGATGGGAAACGCGAAGATATGTCGAAATTTTCCGGAAGTCGAAACATGGGACCCATTGCAATAGTTAGCTTTCTAATGAAATCTACCTAATTAGGAGAGCAGAAGGTAAATTAAATATGTTTCTTCCAGTAATACATTTAGACCATCGAAGTTTCAATTATTGTTATTAGTCGGTGTTGATATACTGAATTCCTACGTTGTTTGGAGTGTTTGTTGATGTGATATAGATTCCACATAGCCACATGGCCAACAGTACATCGAGTGCTTACATTAAATAAGAATACAACAAAAGTATGCAGATTTAATAAATCGTAATTGTTTTCAGCAAATATGATATAATGAATATTTTCACACCAAAGAACGACAACTTGAAGATGATTTATTGTAGAAATATCTTAAATGGGGTCTCCAAACCTTGAACTAAACTGTATGCGATTTACATTCCCCATAGCCACATGGCCTACAGTACGTCGTTGTACCGATCTCCGCCACAACGCGCGCTCATTGTTTCAGTCCCATGCACTTCCGTCCCATCCACTTCCGTCCCTTTTCCAAAATCACTCCCACGAAATGTCCAGGTACCGAATGCCACAAAAATATCCAGATACCGAGTGGAGAGATGTTCTTCTTCTAAAGAATTAAATTCATGGATTGGTCTGCGGCAGTTCTCCAGTCGGCTCTATTTATAGCTTTCCTCTTCATCTCTTCATAGTTTCTGCATCCTACATCAGACATGATTTGCTGTACATATTGTAGGCGTGGTCTTCCTCGACATCTTTTGCCTTCATAACATATTGTGTATTTTGCAATGGAAAATTAAACGTGTATATTGTAATATTATAGTGCAGAAGTGGCTTCGAAAAGCTGAGCCATCTCGGTTGCAGACAAGACGGCAGCCGATCTCTCGTTCTGAACTATATTTCACTAATTTGAGTATGTTGCATGCAATATAGCCTACAGATATAAAAATAATAGGAACGTTGTACGAAATGAACTTTGTTTGAAATCCTACTCCACTGAAGAAATCGTTTAGTCGAAGTCATTATTGGCTAAGACGTTGTATCTTAATCGATTGATAACATTCTTTTGGGAGGACATAATTAGGTCTGTGGTTACAGCGTTGGTCTCTCAACCGCTTTTTTGCTTGATTTAGTTTATATTTATTGTTTTTGTAAGTACTGAGGCGTTATGAGTGCAGCTCGTATCCAGTCGGCCGTGGCGGAAGCAATCCACTGCCTACTTGATGCAGTCTGTGTTCTACTTTGATGCTTATTTCTTATTTATAGATTGTTGACGTCGCCTCCGTAGCGTAGCGGTCAGCATGGTTAGCTGCCGCCCCGGAGGTCCTGGGTCCTATTTCCGGCTCTGCCACGAAGTTTGAAAAGTGGTATGAGGACTGGAACGTGGTCTACTTACCCTCGGGTGGTCCAACAGAGTAGAGGGGGTTCGATTCCCACCTCAGCCATCCTCGAAGTTGTTTTCCGTGGTTTCCCACTTCGTCTTCGGGCAAATGCCGGGATGGTCCCTATTGTAAGGCCACGGCCGCCCCATTCCCTCTTCCCTGCCTATCCATCCTAATCTTCTCCTCCTCCCTTCCTTCACGAGGCTCCTGTTCGATTTGCGGGTTAGGCCGCCTGGGCGAGGAGCTGATCACACCTCACCAGTTGTATCCACTCCGACCAGATGATCTCAGCTCTAGGATACTGCCTGGAAAAGCTCGCTGAGTCCGTGGGAGCCACCAACCTGGAGGGTAAAATTGACCAAATAATATATATATATAGCGTGTGGTAGCTAAGTAGAGATGAAACTATTAGGTCAGGACAGAGAGGCTTGTATAGCTGCATCAAACCAATCATAAGTCTTAAACAATTACTAAACGCAAATTAGGCTATGTTAGAAGTAATAACCACATCGAATTAAGGCTCAGATCCTAAATTAAATGCTCCACAATTTTCATTAATCTCCGGCAAGAGTGCAATACATCCCCTTAAATCTCTGTCGACACCAGAAATGACTAAGCTAATCTGTAGGAACATCCATCCTTGTCTATAACACTCCATTACGAGCTTCTAAAAACTTTCCTCCGGGCCGGATTTGAACCCATAAGTCCAACCCCTCGTCCACGTCGTGGGAGACGGGCAACGGCACAAAGTAGGGGATTGCCTGTAGGGGCGAAGTACAGTGGGGACTTCGTGTGTCCCGGGACCGTTACGGTAGCTGTGAAGGTCCTACAGGAACCCTGAAAAGTGACGGCTAACGGGGCTCTGGTGAAGCTACGATAGGCCCAGCAAGCCAGTAGTGGATAAAACCAAATGCTTTCAAAAATGGAACGAGCCTCGGACAGGATGGATTTAATAGACGACGACACGGCTGTACACACGGACTAAGATTTGGAACTTTAAACCTAAGAACGCTGACGGGGAAGGTGGAGGAGATAGTGGATATGATGGAAAGAAGGAAGTTGGATTTATTGGGATTGGCAGAAACAAAGTGGAAAGGGGAAGGAAGGAGAGTACTGAGAAAGGGCTATAGACTGTACTGGAGTGGGAACGAAGAGGGAAAGAGGAATGGAGTGGGAGTAGTAGTACGAGATGGTTTAAAAGAAGAAGTGAGGAGAATAAGTGATAGGATGATGAAAGTGAAAGTAGCACTGAGGGGAGAGACCGTAGAAATAGTGCAAGTGTATGCTCCACAAGTAGGCTGCGCTTCTGAAGAGAAGGAGGAGTTTGAAGAGGAATTGCAGAAGCAGCTGGTAGGAAGAAATATGATTGTTATGGGGGACCTCAATGCCCATGTAGGAAGAGAAAGACAAGGTTATGAGAGTGTTCTAGGACCAGAGGGTTGGGGTGGAAGAAATGAGGAAGGAAAGAGACTGTTGGACTTCTGCCAGAGGAACAGCCTGCTAGTTGGGAACTCCTGGTTTAAGAAAAGAGAGAGCCACACAATCACATGGTACAGTGATGACTTGACCAGGAAGTCAGTGGTCGACTATATACTGTATGAGAAAGAACTAAATAAGAACATCACGGACATCAAGGTTATACCATCGGAGAACCTGGATAGCGACCATCGATTACTGGTAATGAACCTGAGAGGGAGTAAGGAGAAGAAAGGGACTGAGAACCAGGAAAGACGTATAAGGATATGGAAACTGAAAGAAGGGGATAGAAGGGTCGAGTACCTCAAAATGGTAAAGGAAGGAATTCCAACAGATGAAGAAAGAGGGGTGGAAGAGGAATGGGCTAGATTTAAGAAGACACTAGTGGGTGCAGCAGAAGCAGTATGTGGGAGGACAAGTAGTAAGAAGAGGTGGAAGGAAACACCATGGTGGAATGAGAAGACAAAAGATATAGTAAGGGAAAAGAATAGAGCCTTTAGGAGGTGGTATCAAAATAGGACGGTAGAGACAAGGGAAGAGTACCAGGAAAGAAAGAAGGAGACGAAGAGAGTGGTGGCTGAGGAGAGAAGGAAGTGGATGGAAGAGTGGACAAAGATGATGGAGGAGGATAGTGAAGGTACAAAAAAGGTCCTGTATGGGATGGTAAAAAATAAGAGGCGGAAGGATCCTACGGATTATGTTAGAATGGTGAACAAAAGGGGACAAGAGATAGAAAATAGGGAAGAACTGAAGAAAATGTGGAAAGAATATTTTGAAGAACTTCTGAACCCAAATGGAAAAGATGGTGAGGAGGAAGAAATCGGGGAAGAGGAAGATGAACTGCAAACAGAAAAGGACTTAACATGGAAAGAAGTGGAAGATGCAGTGAACAAGATGAAAGGAGGGAAGGCACCGGGTGTGGATGAGTTGAGTGTGGAGATGGTGAGAGCAGCAGGAGAGGTGGGGATACAGTGGCTGTACCGAGTGATGAGGACAGCATGGAAGGAAAGGAAGACCCCAGAGGACTGGAAAAAAGGAATCATTGTCCCGATCTTCAAGAAAGG
Source organism: Meconema thalassinum (assembly GCA_946902985.2). NCBI lineage: Eukaryota > Metazoa > Arthropoda > Insecta > Orthoptera > Tettigoniidae > Meconema > Meconema thalassinum. The sequence continues at coordinate 156,798,637 of OX336396.1, read as the reverse complement.
TAGTAGAACAGATTGCAGAAACTATCGGGGAATAACACTGATGAGTCATTGTGCAAAGATCTTCGAGAAAGTTTTGGAAAAGAGAATTAGGACAAGGATAGAAGGAGGGATGAGGGAAGAACAACATGGCTTCAGAGCAGGAAGGTCCACAGTGGATTTGATTTTTGCTGTAAGGCAGTTACAAGAACAGCACTATGAGTATGGAACAGATCTACTGATGGCCTTCCTGGACATTGAGAAAGCATATGACAGTGTATGCAGAAACAAAGTATGGAAGTCCCTGGAGGATAGAGGAGTAGAGAAATGGACTATAAAGAGGATAAAGGAGATGTACAAGGGAAGCGTGAGCTGTGTGAAAGTGGGAGGAGAGAGATCTGACTGGTTGGAACAAATAAACGGCCTGAAACAAGGAAGTGCACTGTCACCGTTACTTTTCATTGTGGTGATGGATGACATAATGACCCGAGTGGCACAAGTAATTGGGGACGGAAAGATGAAAGCAATGGTGTTTGCAGATGATTTGATGATTTGGGGAAACAAGGAGGAGGAGGTACAGGAACAGTTGGACGTGTGGGAAGGAATAATACAAGGATATGGGATGAAATTTAGCATAAATAAGAGTGAGATGGTGATCACAACAAGGAAGAAGGAAAGAACCACAACGGGAATAACAATTGGTGGGGAACAGCTGAAGAAAGTGGAGAGTTTTAAGTATCTGGGAAGCCTGATACAAGATAATGGAAGAAACGATAGAGAAATAAATGAGCGGGGGAGGCAGGCAGAAGCATTTCGGAGGAGTGTGAGAAGCATGTTATGGAGCAAGGATGTCCCTCAGAACAGCAAAATGATCATATATCGGACGTACTATGCCCCTATCCTGACGTATGCCTCGGAGACCTGGGTTATGAAAGGAAGGGAGAAGAGCAAAATACAGGCCAGTGAGATGAGGTTCTTGAGAAGCAGTATTGGAGCTACAAAGATGGACAGAATAAGAAATGAGAGGACCAGAGAATTAATGAAGGAGGAACCATTACAGGATGGTATAGAGAAATCTAGACTTAGATGGTATGGACATGTAAAACGAATGGAGGAGAAGAGGATACCCAGGAGAGTACATGAGACGAAGTGGGAAGGAAAGAGACCGAGGGGAAGACCGAGAGACAGGTGGCTGAAGGGGGTGGAAGAAAGCGTGAAGAAGAGAGGAGAAGACTGGACAAGGGTGGAGGCTGAGAGATGGAGGGAAGACAGAAGACGTTGGAGAGGCTTGTGTTCCAAACAGACCCGGCCAGTGGCTGGAAACTGTGCAAGATGATGATGATGATGACCTATGGATGTCTGAGATCAGAGCCACTACAGTCCACCGCTCTACCAACTGAGCTACCAGAGGAGACACGCTAGAGAGAGAGATAGAAAGCTCTCTAAGTTATGGAACAGCAGCACAAGTAGCTTGTCCTTGACTGTGAACTTCGGTACTGTACAAACCCTTTATATCGCCTCCATAGCGTAGCGGTCAGCATGGTTAGCTGCCGCCCCCGGAGGTCCTGGGTTCGATTTCTGGCTCTGCCTCGAAATTTGAAAAGTGGTATGAGGACTGGAACGGGGTCTACTCAGCCTCGGGTGGTCCAAATGAGTAGAGGGGGTTCGATTCCCAACTCATCCATCCTCGAAGTGGTTTTCCGTGGTTTCCCACTTCGTCTTCAGGCAAATGCAGGGCCACGGCCGCCTCCTTCCCTCTTCCTCACCTATCCATCCCTATCTTCCATCTGTCCATCCCTCATGTGGCCCCTGTTCGCTTTGCCTGGGCGAAGTGCTGATCACACCTCCCAAGTTGTATCCATCCTGTCCAGATGTTCCAGGCTCTAGGACACTGCCCATAGAGGTGGTAGTCGTGAGTTCCCTCGCTGAGTCCGTGGGAACCAACAACCTAGAGGGTAAATTGACTAAACAAAAAAAAGCCTATTGAGTCACAGCTGTAGCCATGGTAACTGTTTCTTACTGGAGGGAAGGGGAAGAAGGAACCCCGGGCAGTAAACTATAAACATTCCATAATAGAGTATCGATACGGGGATTGGATTTAATAGCAGCCAACGTTTTAGATTTGTTGCTCTTAGTTTAATGTTATTATTGTGGTGTTTGAAGCCATATTTTCAGTGTTGCCTTAGTAAACAAGAGTTTAGTGCTTTTCAGTCGGTCAACACGCATGTACCCAAAGGAGATGGGTTATGCCCTAATCCTGAAATAAATTACATGAGATTAATAAAACACTAGGATGACCAGTTTCGATCGTCAAGCGATCATCATCAGATCCATTACACTCAGGCTACAAAATCTATGTGTGAAATACAGGTGAAAATATTTACAATATGTACAATTATTTAGTTGCAGTATTGGTACTGCAACTGTCAGTGTATGCTAAATGCAGTATATATGTTAGGTGAAATGCTAAATGGTGATAGCTATCCGTAGATTGTACTTTAGAGAGATTATATGGTTGTAAACTATGGTTAAACTATAAAATTTTTAGGCTAACTACTTATCTGATTGTCTTCCGTAGGAATGCCCCTAATTACAAAATCAGCAAAGAGTTACTAAAAATCTTAAAATGCCGTCTTTCCAACGACAAAAACAACTCTGTAAAGAACACAACAGAACTAGTAACAGCATTGAAGGGCTCTCAACAAGGGAAGTTTCCAGGCGTCTCAGAGTGAACCAAAGCGATGTTGTTCGGACATGGAGGAGGTACAGAGATACAGGAACTGTCGATGACAGGCCTCGCTCAGGCCGCCCAAGGGCTACTACTGTAGTGGATGACCGCTACTTACGGATTGCCGCTCGGAGGAACCCTGACAGCAATGCCACCATGTTGAATAATGCGTTTCGTTCAGCCACAGGACGTCGTGTTTCAACTCAAACTGTGCGCAATAGGCTGCATGATGCGCAACTTCACTCCCGACGTCCATGGCGAGGTCCAGTTTTGCAACCCCGACACCATGCAGCGCGGTACAGATGGGCCCAACAACATGCTGAATGGACCCCACAGAATTGGCATCACGTTCTCTTCACCGTTGAGTGTCGCATATGCCTTCAACCAGACAATCGTCGGAGACGTGTTTGGAGGCACCCTGGTCAGGCTGAACGTCTTAGACACACTGTCCAGCGAGTGCAGCAAGGTGGTGGTTCCCTGATGTTTTGGGGTGGCATTATGTGGGGCCGACGTACGCCACTGGTGGTCATGGAAGGCTCCGAAACGGCTTTACGATATCTGAATGACATCCTCCGACCCATAGTGCACCCATATCGGCAGAATATTGGAGAGGCATTTGTCTTCATGGACGACAATTCTCGACCTCATCGTGCACATCTTGTGAATGCGTTCCTTCAAGATAACGACATCGCTCGACTACAGTGGCCAGCATGTTCGCCAGACATGAACCCTATCGAACATGCCTGGGATATGTTGAAAAGGGCTGTTTATGGACGTCTTGACCCACCAACCACTCTGAGAGATTTACGCCGAATTGTCGTTGAGGAGTGGGACAATTTGGACCAACAGTGTCTTGATGAACTTGTGGATAGTATGCCACGACGAATACAGGCATGCATCAATGCAAGAGGACGTGCTACTGGGTATTAGAGGTAGTGGTGTGTACTGCAATCTGGACCACAAATGCTGAAAGTCTAGCTGTATGATGGTACAACATGCAATGTGTGGGTCTCATGAGCAATAAAACGAGCTGAAATGTTGTTTGTGTTGATCTCTATTCCCTTTGTATTTAAAGGTTCCGGAACTCTTGGAACCGAGGTGATGCAAAATTTTTTTGATATGTGTATAAATGCTATTCAGTTTCAATTAGGTGTAATACAAAGGAAAGAAATTTCCGGTACCGGGAATCGAACCCGAGCCTCCTGGGTGAAAGCCAGGTATCCTAGCCACTAGACCATACCGGACACGTTATATTCATGTACTGGTGGTTTCCTGATAAACCGGCCTTGCTGCGATGTGCCATTGCCATAATTTCTACTCTAAATGGCATGTAGACTCGTCATTTGGTTACAACAACCCAGCATTGGCTCCTAAAAATGCCCATGCCACATCCCCTTGTGATGCTATCGTAATGGAAAAGTATTTTCAAATACGTTTGTAAAACTAAGCTCATAGTTTCTTGTTGAATGGCATCTTAAAGTACGGGACCTCTTCAAACGGTGAAACTGGAAGGCTCAAGATACGCAATTACAATTTTATTGTTTAAGTGACAAGCTCGTCGCCTCAGTTGCCTAGCGGTCAGCAAGATTAGCTGCCACCCCGGAGGCCCTGGGTTCGATTCCCAGCTCTGCCACGAAATTTGAAAAGGGTACGAGAACTGGAACGGGGTTTACTCAGCCTCGGGTGGCCCAAATGAGTAGAGGGGTTTTAATTCCCACCTTAGCCATCCTCGAAGTGGTTTTCCGTAGTTTCCCACTTTGTCTTCAGGAAAATGCCGGGATGGTACTGTACCCGATATCCGGATAGTAGGCTGTCAGATATCCGCCCCCTCAATCGGATTGCCAATAATCAAACGCGCCGGCATAGCTACATCAATGAAAATGGCACTGACAGATACTATCGAGATTAGAGCACAATAGTTAACAAGAAAATTATTGTGGAACACACCAAAATATACGGGGGTTCATACTTACCTTTACTTACCTCTTAAATATATCTCGGGGACTGGGTTGTCAACTGGATCACTTAAAATTATGTCCTCACAATAACCTCCACCATGATATTTAAAATGAACCAGAACGAAGACGAGAAACTTTAAACTGCACAATAATTTATTTCACATAAAGAATGATATTTAACAAAATGAAACAACAAAAATATACGTGGCAATCAGAAGCCATCGATCACATAACCATGTCCTCCTGTAGGACCTGTATTCTCTACATATAATGTTTTAGCTTTCTCAAGCTCCTAGCAACGAAAATATAACAATGCACTGGGAATGGAAACGGGATTTGGGATGAGACACACATATCAATTGCTTTGCGTGTTTATCTACTGCACATTTTATTTATAGCCACAAGGCTATTATGAAACGCCCTTGGTCTCAGTAACACAGTTGTCCGGACCAGCTGCAAAACACCTGTGTCGTCAAAGCGGACACCCGTTCGTTCAACCCTACCATAAGCGTGCTACCTCAGAGCTCGGCTCTCTCCTTTCAAATACGTAAATGTTCACATCTCAACTGAAATATTATCACGCAAATGTCTTACATGCTTCATTCAAACACCATTGGATTCCTCCAACAATCCCAAATCATGATTACTTGTTCAAACCACTTGCTTAACTTGCATTGTTTAGAGTATTTAAAAAAACTCTAAATGTTAATAACAAAAGTCCATTAATTATTTATAACAATAATAAATTGTTTATAACAGTGTCAAATGACGATTGAAAATTTAATACACGCTTCTATTAATCACTATCATTTCAAATTATTTAACAAAGATATTTACAAAATTATTTTACAATATTAAATTGTTTATATTATTTATACAAGGAATACATTGAACCACACGTCTATCCGGTTGATAATTACTCAAATCGTGTTGATATAATCGACCAATGAAGGTTAGTTATATTAAACTGTCAAATTCAGGTTTAATAATGTTTAATAATAATTATTAATATTTGTGACTGTAACCTCCATTCAAAATCTTTATCTCAAATTATTTAACACTCTTGTTAATTTTAACAGTATCTTCATATGAATAATCTTTCAAAGAACAAGAACAATAACATTCAGCGGGAAAATACTTCGCTCATAACGCACAAACATGGCACATCAATTGGCCCAAAATTCATCATATATCTACATATATATGGCATAAAAATCTTCCAAACTACACACAAAAACCTCCACTATTAATTCAACAACTTCATTAATTATTGTGGGAACCTCCTTCATTATTCAAGGGCATTACTCAACAGCGACTTTTACACGTCCACTGAACTATCGATTATACATCCATTGTTCCTCTTTAAAAATTCTTATATTCATCAATTGTAATAATGACTGTTATTATTTAACCTTCGTGGGTTTCATTCATGAATCGATATGAAGTAAAAATTTGCCAATCACAAATAAATTTAATAGCAAATACGATTAGACACTCCTGCCTGGTCTATCAAAATTGAGATTAACATCTTCAAAGTAACGTAGTATAAAAATACTATCTTCAAACAAAGATCAACTAAACTGCAAAATATTCGAATAGAATACAATTAGATTGTGGAATGCAAACATTATTGTTCCAATCTAGAATTGAGAAAAACTCCTATCTTCATTATTCATTACTATAGTGTATTCAATAAATTGTAATTAACGTTCGTATTTCATAAAATTGTCTATAATGCAATGATAAATGTCTATGTTGCAATCATGTTCATAAGACGACTAGTATTTCAAAGATCGTCGATATCGAAAAAGATTTTAATGCTCTAAAATCTTTTAATCATTCTTCTTTCTTGAGGATGACAGAAAATTGGTCAAAGTAATTTACTGATTAGAATTACTTTAATAAAATGACACGCTGTCTGAATTCTCATCTGCCATAGCAAATCGTTAACTTTACAGTCAAATCGTGACTACAAAAATATGCAAATTACTGAAAGAATCTAAATCATCAGTCTCAACTGATCCAAAATTATTTAAGTATGCCAATGACATAGCAATGTCTCAAAAATCGAAGAAAAAGGCATAAATCATCGAAGTGTACTGAGTACAAAAATATCAATCAAGAAAATGGGGCAAAAGGTAGGACAGAAAATATGGGAAAAATGTTTGCTCAGATATCGCTACGATACTCAAATAATACAAGAAACGTTCACAACTATCTTATCTGCCGATTGAAGTTCCAGAGGAAAATTCCCCAAAGAAGACTGCTGTTGGATCCATTTCACCAAGTTAAAGATGAGCTCCATCCTCGAATTTGGAATCAGCGTCCTCGGAGAATCGAACTGCTTCCTCCTCCGAAATGGCACTGCTCCGTGGATACGAGAAACATCCTTCCGGCAAAATTCTTCATTGTGCGCCGGGATAACCCTGGCCTCTCTTGAAAGTTCTCTGAAGTTCTTGCAGGAATTCGTCATGAAGTTTAATGTAGTTATTTCCGCAGAAATATTCATAGTTGTGGAGTATGAAAATATTTCCACTGTTATCTGGTATAATTCAGCGATGGATTAACGATGCATGAGTGTAGATGGATGTTCACTACATGCTCGCTTTTGTAGAAAGACGATTAACGAAGTTCCATGCTGTTACTTTACTCCAATAATATATGTCCCAATTCCATCAAAGCCTTAGCCTTTCATCTCAACTGCAGTTATAATGATCAAAAGCACTGCAATATTATAGTGTTCCATAGTCGAATGTATCGTTGTAATACCAAACTGTTGCACTCCACGTGTCAGCCGTAGTGTATAATGTGGAATATAAAAGTGTTTCTCCTGTGGCGAGAAAATCACTTTTGTTGGCAGCCTAAAAGTTCCAATATCTTTCGAAGTATCACTGTGAAATCGTTGAAATCTTGTATACACCTTAATGTTATACTGCCTAACAGAATTATCGTATAGGCTGAAGTTAGCGCTTGATATCTTGACTGGTGGAAACGTTAATGTGCGCGTTTCAACTTCACCTAGTTTTGAGCAGCGTAGAATGGAACTGCCCCGAGTTCGTTCGATGCGGCAAGGCTTTCACCTCACGCTAAAGACACCTTACTTCACTGAATCACTTGAAAATAACTCTATATCACCAGAAATATATATGCGATCACAAGTATGAGATCTGAGCGTATCAGTATCAGTATGAGTATGAGAGCTCCTCTCTCCTGTGCACGACCTTTTATCAACTTCTTAAGGGGCGTAACCATCCCTTCCATAGCCTGTTGCTGCGTCATTGCTGGAAGTTTTAACTTTGGCTATACTTGACGGATTTTCAAAATTCAAAAACTCAAAAATAATTTCTTCAAAATTCCAAATCAATGCCATAACTGAAAATAGATTTCCACAATTCTGCATGCCAAAAGTAATCGAATATCGTAGTTTCAGCAATCTCCGTCTTCCTTCCAAACTATCGTTCATTGGTTTGCGTCTCTCCTCCAATAGCGTAGCTTCTTCCTTAGCACAATACCTTGTTTCCTGCGACTGCGTCGTAAATCTCGGATCTTTCTCGAATAAAATCATGACGTCACCAAGAATCTCAGCTCAATCAGCCTACTGGCATGAATTCTACGTCATCCGTGCCTACGTCATGAATATCCACGTCATAACTATGACATCCATAACTTTACTGATATTTTCCAATACAGCCATCGTGGTCTCGATATAATTCAATTTCCGGGGGCATTCTCCCTTCACCACGTTTTAAAAACAGTTGCAAATTGTTTTTAAACTCTGTGTTATAAATATCTCAATTCACTTGAACACGAAATTGAATTATTATTGGCTTACTCTTCTTGCATGATATTTCTACTATGTTCCTTAATCATAAGTCTCTTCTTCTCTGGTTTGTGTGTGGTTAATGTATTCTCTCCTCTCTACTGTCTCTTCTGTCCTGAATTTCTGTTTTTCGAATTATGCTGGCTCGTAGAAGGCCCAGGATCAATCACAACATCCTGCCTTTTCTTTTGATTTTCGGCTTCTTTTTCCCGTAACTCCTTCAGGTATTGCTGGCTTTCCTTCTCTCTTTCCTGATACTGATCGGGTGTCATAACCTGACCTTGAGAATCCTGATTTCTATTTTGGTTCTGGTTATTTCTATTATAATTTCTGTTATAACCATGATTGTTGTAATATCTGCCTCTTCCATTGTTGTAATTGCCTCGATTATAGTTCCAGCCTCTTCTCTGTTGATACGGACGGTAACCTTGCGATCTGTTATTCCGAAACTGATTATTCCTGTGAGGACCTACATTGTCAGTTTTCTCTTCGTCTGGCTTGTCAGTTTGCTGAACTTGGTCCATATATACAGTATTTATTTCTTTGAAGTCATGCCTTTGACCTTTCTGTACCACGTTAGGCATTGGACTTGTGTAGTCTAACCTCCTCAGTAATTCGTCCATGCTGGTCAAATCCCTGATGTTTGACGAAATGATTAGTCTCCTCACCTCCACAGGCAGCATACGAGAAATCGCATCAATTAATTGCTCCGTTGACAATGGGGGTTGCAAAAATCTCAAGCGGGACAATTGACCCGTAAAGAAATCAGCGTACCGTGTTGGAAGAGTACCTGAGTATTTTCTTGAATAAACCTCCGCTCTTAACGAATTCTGCGCTTCTATGGACCAAAATCTTTTGATTAATGCCTCTGCAAACTCGTCAAAGTTACTGAATGTGTATCTAAAAGCTCTAAACCATTCAAGGGGTCCTCCAATCAAAAATCTTTCCACTATCTTCATCTCTCTCTCTCTGGGAATGTGAGCTTCGATGAAATAATCTTTGAGCTTCCTTACATATTCTATAGGCGTTAAACTATCAGTGTTGCTGAATTTTTGCGGTTTGTCTTCGAAATTCCTGATGACCGTTACATTCCTCGGATATGAATCCGGGTAGTTTTTCCCACTATCTCGATAGTTCCACTCAGGTTCCCTATTCCTCTCGTCATCTTCCTCCCTGAATCTGGATATACGTTCTTCAGGCGTCACGTCTCTTTCTTCTGGATCTAGGTTATATCTTCTGGCATAATTCCTATTGGTTTCGCAAGCCAAGCCTTCTGTATCCTTGTCAGTGATTTCCGTTAAGACTTTCCTGATTAACTCTTCTTTGTAGGTCTCCATTAAACTAGCTTCTCCTAGCTTCAAATTCTGCAGTTTGCTCGTCGTTTCATTTACATCAGAGACAACTTTATGAATCTGATCCTCTAACGCAGATTTTAATGCTTGCACATCCTGACCTATTTGTGTTCTATCTTCTACTTGTCTCTCGGATAGCGAATCCATCCTTACGCTTAAATCTTTCCTAATTTGTACTACTTCATTGTTAATATCTATTTGAGTACTGGCAAGTTTTCTTTCAATACGTTCCTGAATTTGGGTTACATGTTCCCCACTTGACCTATTCCACTCGTCTTTCCATACTGCTACATTTGCCGTTAACATTTCTGCTATGTCTACTTCGATATCTTCTTTAAGTAATCTATTATGGTCTAATACCTGGGTTCTCATGACCTCTACATCATACTTTAAACCTGCTAAAGACGCTGTCGTTCTAACTGACTCATCAACTAGCCTAGTCGTTAATGCACTCATATTACGCGTACAAAGTGTTTTCGAATTTTCTATTTCTTCCCTGACTTTATTTACATCAGTTTGGACTTTAGCAATATCTAGGAAAACTGTGTTGACTTCTACTTGAATCTTATTTATGTCACTTTGCATCTCATTTACATCCGAATGAATGTTATTAATATCAACCTGAACATTGGACACATCAGTTCTAACATTTTGGACTTCTCTTTGGACTTCCTCAACCTTGTCTTGGACAGTCGCAACATCATTTTTAACAACAACTACTTCAGCCCTAGCACAAGAAATATCACTCCGGACATTAGCAACATCAAGATTCAACATAGTAAGATCTTTTTGTACCTTAGACACATCAATTTTAACAACAGACACATCTTTATGCACATTGGACACGTCTGTGCGCATGTCAGTTACAGCATTCTCTATTCCCTGGGTATTAATCTGTAAACGCGACATATTATCCTCTAGGTTTGCCGAACTGGTATGGAGAACTTTCATATTCTCCTCCATTCGACTAGTATTCCTAGCTTCCATTTCCCTCATACTCTCATCCACGCTAGCTTTCAAGTTAGAAGACATATTACTAGCATTCTCCTCCATCATCTGCTTCATACTGCTATTCATGCTAGCTTTCATCTCCCTAGCACTTTCATTCATGCTAGCTTTCAACTCCTCTAACATCATTCTCATACTCTCATCTGCCATTTCAATAATATTTTCAATAATAAACTGCTTTAGGGACATACATCAAACAGAGTAAAATAACAACATCTGAGCAACATTCTTCACCATATATAAAATTTGAGCAATTTTCTGTCTTAAATCTAACTTATAATTACCTTATAATTAACCTTCGTAGACACTTCATGTTGAAACAAACTCAAGCACATGTTCAAGTTTCTTTGGTTCATTTTAAAATATCCTAACACAAATAATTTACATTTATAATCCAAATAGTTTAATTTTATCTTTAATATGACTATACATGTCATAAGCCGGTCAAATAAAATAAGATTCCAGATCATAGGCGATTTTTCTAAGTTTCCAGCCTATTTAACCTCTCTCAAGTTGTATAAGATCTGATCTTTTCTGAGTGTAATTTTCCTAATACAACACAACATTTATTCCTATATAATCACACTCTCAAATTCTACAATTGGCTATGACATCTAACAAAGAATCAACCTCTTTATTTGAGTCTTCACAATCCCTTTGACATCGATAACTTGGTAATCCAATGTTATTCGAACACTTCACAAAAATTGCGGTGTCATTTCTACTGCAATAACTTGGTAATCCAGTTTTGCTGATCGTGCCCCACGTTTCAGGGTTGCCAATCCTACTGTACCCGATATCCGGATAGTAGGCTGTCAGATATCCGCCCCCTCAATCGGATTGCCAATAATCAAACGCGCCGGCATAGCTACATCAATGAAAATGGCACTGACAGATACTATCGAGATTAGAGCACAATAGTTAACAAGAAAATTATTGTGGAACACACCAAAATATACGGGGGTTCATACTTACCTTTACTTACCTCTTAAATATATCTCGGGGACTGGGTTGTCAACTGGATCACTTAAAAGTATGTCCTCACAATAACCTCCACCATGATATTTAAAATGAACCAGAACGAAGACGAGAAACTTTAAACTGCACAATAATTTATTTCACATAAAGAATGATATTTAACAAAATGAAACAACAAAAATATACGTGGCAATCAGAAGCCATCGATCACATAACCATGTCCTCCTGTAGGACCTGTATTCTCTACATATAATGTTTTAGCTTTCTCAAGCTCCTAGCAACGAAAATATAACAATGCACTGGGAATGGAAACGGGATTTGGGATGAGACACACATATCAATTGCTTTGCGTGTTTATCTACTGCACATTTTATTTATAGCCACAAGGCTATTATGAAACGCCCTTGGTCTCAGTAACACAGTTGTCCGGACCAGCTGCAAAACACCTGTGTCGTCAAAGCGGACACCCGTTCGTTCAACCCTACCATAAGCGTGCTACCTCAGAGCTCGGCTCTCTCCTTTCAAATACGTAAATGTTCACATCTCAACTGAAATATTATCACGCAAATGTCTTACATGCTTCATTCAAACACCATTGGATTCCTCCAACAATCCCAAATCATGATTACTTGTTCAAACCACTTGCTTAACTTGCATTGTTTAGAGTATTTAAAAAAACTCTAAATGTTAATAACAAAAGTCCATTAATTATTTATAACAATAATAAATTGTTTATAACAGTGTCAAATGACGATTGAAAATTTAATACACGCTTCTATTAATCACTATCATTTCAAATTATTTAACAAAGATATTTACAAAATTATTTTACAATATTAAATTGTTTATATTATTTATACAAGGAATACATTGAACCACACGTCTATCCGGTTGATAATTACTCAAATCGTGTTGATATAATCGACCAATGAAGGTTAGTTATATTAAACTGTCAAATTCAGGTTTAATAATGTTTAATAATAATTATTAATATTTGTGACTGTAACCTCCATTCAAAATCTTTATCTCAAATTATTTAACACTCTTGTTAATTTTAACAGTATCTTCATATGAATAATCTTTCAAAGAACAAGAACAATAACATTCAGCGGGAAAATACTTCGCTCATAACGCACAAACATGGCACATCAATTGGCCCAAAATTCATCATATATCTACATATATATGGCATAAAAATCTTCCAAACTACACACAAAAACCTCCACTATTAATTCAACAACTTCATTAATTATTGTGGGAACCTCCTTCATTATTCAAGGGCATTACTCAACAGCGACTTTTACACGTCCACTGAACTATCGATTATACATCCATTGTTCCTCTTTAAAAATTCTTATATTCATCAATTGTAATAATGACTGTTATTATTTAACCTTCGTGGGTTTCATTCATGAATCGATATGAAGTAAAAATTTGCCAATCACAAATAAATTTAATAGCAAATACGATTAGACACTCCTGCCTGGTCTATCAAAATTGAGATTAACATCTTCAAAGTAACGTAGTATAAAAATACTATCTTCAAACAAAGATCAACTAAACTGCAAAATATTCGAATAGAATACAATTAGATTGTGGAATGCAAACATTATTGTTCCAATCTAGAATTGAGAAAAACTCCTATCTTCATTATTCATTACTATAGTGTATTCAATAAATTGTAATTAACGTTCGTATTTCATAAAATTGTCTATAATGCAATGATAAATGTCTATGTTGCAATCATGTTCATAAGACGACTAGTATTTCAAAGATCGTCGATATCGAAAAAGATTTTAATGCTCTAAAATCTTTTAATCATTCTTCTTTCTTGAGGATGACAGAAAATTGGTCAAAGTAATTTACTGATTAGAATTACTTTAATAAAATGACACGCTGTCTGAATTCTCATCTGCCATAGCAAATCGTTAACTTTACAGTCAAATCGTGACTACAAAAATATGCAAATTACTGAAAGAATCTAAATCATCAGTCTCAACTGATCCAAAATTATTTAAGTATGCCAATGACATAGCAATGTCTCAAAAATCGAAGAAAAAGGCATAAATCATCGAAGTGTACTGAGTACAAAAATATCAATCAAGAAAATGGGGCAAAAGGTAGGACAGAAAATATGGGAAAAATGTTTGCTCAGATATCGCTACGATACTCAAATAATACAAGAAACGTTCACAACTATCTTATCTGCCGATTGAAGTTCCAGAGGAAAATTCCCCAAAGAAGACTGCTGTTGGATCCATTTCACCAAGTTAAAGATGAGCTCCATCCTCGAATTTGGAATCAGCGTCCTCGGAGAATCGAACTGCTTCCTCCTCCGAAATGGCACTGCTCCGTGGATACGAGAAACATCCTTCCGGCAAAATTCTTCATTGTGCGCCGGGATAACCCTGGCCTCTCTTGAAAGTTCTCTGAAGTTCTTGCAGGAATTCGTCATGAAGTTTAATGTACCGGTAGTTATTTCCGCAGAAATATTCATAGTTGTGGAGTATGAAAATATTTCCACTGTTATCTGGTATAATTCAGCGATGGATTAACGATGCATGAGTGTAGATGGATGTTCACTACATGCTCGCTTTTGTAGAAAGACGATTAACGAAGTTCCATGCTGTTACTTTACTCCAATAATATATGTCCCAATTGCATCAAAGCCTTAGCCTTTCATCTCAACTGCAGTTATAATGATCAAAAGCACTGCAATATTATAGTGTTCCATAGTCGAATGTATCGTTGTAATACCAAACTGTTGCACTCCACGTGTCAGCCGTAGTGTATAATGTGGAATATAAAAGTGTTTCTCCTGTGGCGAGAAAATCACTTTTGTTGGCAGCCTAAAAGTTCCAATATCTTTCGAAGTATCACTGTGAAATCGTTGAAATCTTGTATACACCTTAATGTTATACTGCCTAACAGAATTATCGTATAGGCTGAAGTTAGCGCTTGATATCTTGACTGGTGGAAACGTTAATGTGCGCGTTTCAACTTCACCTAGTTTTGAGCAGCGTAGAATGGAACTGCCCCGAGTTCGTTCGATGCGGCAAGGCTTTCACCTCACGCTAAAGACACCTTACTTCACTGAATCACTTGAAAATAACTCTATATCACCAGAAATATATATGCGATCACAAGTATGAGATCTGAGCGTATCAGTATCAGTATGAGTATGAGAGCTCCTCTCTCCTGTGCACGACCTTTTATCAACTTCTTAAGGGGCGTAACCATCCCTTCCATAGCCTGTTGCTGCGTCATTGCTGGAAGTTTTAACTTTGGCTATACTTGACGGATTTTCAAAATTCAAAAACTCAAAAATAATTTCTTCAAAATTCCAAATCAATGCCATAACTGAAAATAGATTTCCACAATTCTGCATGCCAAAAGTAATCGAATATCGTAGTTTCAGCAATCTCCGTCTTCCTTCCAAACTATCGTTCATTGGTTTGCGTCTCTCCTCCAATAGCGTAGCTTCTTCCTTAGCACAATACCTTGTTTCCTGCGACTGCGTCGTAAATCTCGGATCTTTCTCGAATAAAATCATGACGTCACCAAGAATCTCAGCTCAATCAGCCTACTGGCATGAATTCTACGTCATCCGTGCCTACGTCATGAATATCCACGTCATAACTATGACATCCATAACTTTACTGATATTTTCCAATACAGCCATCGTGGTCTCGATATAATTCAATTTCCGGGGGCATTCTCCCTTCACCACGTTTTAAAAACAGTTGCAAATTGTTTTTAAACTCTGTGTTATAAATATCTCAATTCACTTGAACACGAAATTGAATTATTATTGGCTTACTCTTCTTGCATGATATTTCTACTATGTTCCTTAATCATAAGTCTCTTCTTCTCTGGTTTGTGTGTGGTTAATGTATTCTCTCCTCTCTACTGTCTCTTCTGTCCTGAATTTCTGTTTTTCGAATTATGCTGGCTCGTAGAAGGCCCAGGATCAATCACAACATCCTGCCTTTTCTTTTGATTTTCGGCTTCTTTTTCCCGTAACTCCTTCAGGTATTGCTGGCTTTCCTTCTCTCTTTCCTGATACTGATCGGGTGTCATAACCTGACCTTGAGAATCCTGATTTCTATTTTGGTTCTGGTTATTTCTATTATAATTTCTGTTATAACCATGATTGTTGTAATATCTGCCTCTTCCATTGTTGTAATTGCCTCGATTATAGTTCCAGCCTCTTCTCTGTTGATACGGACGGTAACCTTGCGATCTGTTATTCCGAAACTGATTATTCCTGTGAGGACCTACATTGTCAGTTTTCTCTTCGTCTGGCTTGTCAGTTTGCTGAACTTGGTCCATATATACAGTATTTATTTCTTTGAAGTCATGCCTTTGACCTTTCTGTACCACGTTAGGCATTGGACTTGTGTAGTCTAACCTCCTCAGTAATTCGTCCATGCTGGTCAAATCCCTGATGTTTGACGAAATGATTAGTCTCCTCACCTCCACAGGCAGCATACGAGAAATCGCATCAATTAATTGCTCCGTTGACAATGGGGGTTGCAAAAATCTCAAGCGGGACAATTGACTCGTAAAGAAATCAGCGTACCGTGTTGGAAGAGTACCTGAGTATTTTCTTGAATAAACCTCCGCTCTTAACGAATTCTGCGCTTCTATGGACCAAAATCTTTTGATTAATGCCTCTGCAAACTCGTCAAAGTTACTGAATGTGTATCTAAAAGCTCTAAACCATTCAAGGGGTCCTCCAATCAAAAATCTTTCCACTATCTTCATCTCTCTCTCTCTGGGAATGTGAGCTTCGATGAAATAATCTTTGAGCTTCCTTACATATTCTATAGGCGTTAAACTATCAGTGTTGCTGAATTTTTGCGGTTTGTCTTCGAAATTCCTGATGACCGTTACATTCCTCGGATATGAATCCGGGTAGTTTTTCCCACTATCTCGATAGTTCCACTCAGGTTCCCTATTCCTCTCGTCATCTTCCTCCCTGAATCTGGATATACGTTCTTCAGGCGTCACGTCTCTTTCTTCTGGATCTAGGTTATATCTTCTGGCATAATTCCTATTGGTTTCGCAAGCCAAGCCTTCTGTATCCTTGTCAGTGATTTCCGTTAAGACTTTCCTGATTAACTCTTCTTTGTAGGTCTCCATTAAACTAGCTTCTCCTAGCTTCAAATTCTGCAGTTTGCTCGTCGTTTCATTTACATCAGAGACAACTTTATGAATCTGATCCTCTAACGCAGATTTTAATGCTTGCACATCCTGACCTATTTGTGTTCTATCTTCTACTTGTCTCTCGGATAGCGAATCCATCCTTACGCTTAAATCTTTCCTAATTTGTACTACTTCATTGTTAATATCTATTTGAGTACTGGCAAGTTTTCTTTCAATACGTTCCTGAATTTGGGTTACATGTTCCCCACTTGACCTATTCCACTCGTCTTTCCATACTGCTACATTTGCCGTTAACATTTCTGCTATGTCTACTTCGATATCTTCTTTAAGTAATCTATTATGGTCTAATACCTGGGTTCTCATGACCTCTACATCATACTTTAAACCTGCTAAAGACGCTGTCGTTCTAACTGACTCATCAACTAGCCTAGTCGTTAATGCACTCATATTACGCGTACAAAGTGTTTTCGAATTTTCTATTTCTTCCCTGACTTTATTTACATCAGTTTGGACTTTAGCAATATCTAGGAAAACTGTGTTGACTTCTACTTGAATCTTATTTATGTCACTTTGCATCTCATTTACATCCGAATGAATGTTATTAATATCAACCTGAACATTGGACACATCAGTTCTAACATTTTGGACTTCTCTTTGGACTTCCTCAACCTTGTCTTGGACAGTCGCAACATCATTTTTAACAACAACTACTTCAGCCCTAGCACAAGAAATATCACTCCGGACATTAGCAACATCAAGATTCAACATAGTAAGATCTTTTTGTACCTTAGACACATCAATTTTAACAACAGACACATCTTTATGCACATTGGACACGTCTGTGCGCATGTCAGTTACAGCATTCTCTATTCCCTGGGTATTAATCTGTAAACGCGACATATTATCCTCTAGGTTTGCCGAACTGGTCTGGAGAACTTTCATGTTCTCCTCCATTCGACTAGTATTCCTATCTTCCATTTCCCTCATACTCTCATTCACGCTAGCTTTCAAGTTAGAAGACATATTACTAGCATTCTCCTCCATCATCTGCTTCATACTGCTATTCATGCTAGCTTTCATCTCCCTAGCACTTTCATTCATGCTAGCTTTCAACTCCTCTAACATCATTCTCATACTCTCATCTGCCATTTCAATAATATTTTCAATAATAAACTGCTTTAGGGACATACATCAAACAGAGTAAAATAACAACATCTGAGCAACATTCTTCACCATATATAAAATTTGAGCAATTTTCTGTCTTAAATCTAACTTATAATTACCTTATAATTAACCTTCGTAGACACTTCATGTTGAAACAAACTCAAGCACGTGTTCAAGTTTCTTTGGTTCATTTTAAAATATCCTAAAACAAATAATTTACATTTATAATCCAAATAGTTTAATTTTATCTTTAATATGACTATACATGTCATAAGCCGGTCAAATAAAATAAGATTCCAGATCATAGGCGATTTTTCTAAGTTTCCAGCCTATTTAACCTCTCTCAAGTTGTATAAGATCTGATCTTTTCTGAGTGTAATTTTCCTAATACAACACAACATTTATTCCTATATAATCACACTCTCAAATTCTACAATTGGCTATGACATCTAACAAAGAATCAACCTCTTTATTTGAGTCTTCACAATCCCTTTGACATCGATAACTTGGTAATCCAATGTTATTCGAACACTTCACAAAAATTGCGGTGTCATTTCTACTGCAATAACTTGGTAATCCAGTTTTGCTGATCGTGCCCCACGTTTCAGGGTTGCCAATCCTACTGTACCCGATATCCGGATAGTAGGCTGTCAGATATCCGCCCCCTCAATCGGATTGCCAATAATCAAACGCGCCGGCATAGCTACATCAATGAAAATGGCACTGACAGATACTATCGAGATTAGAGCACAATAGTTAACAAGAAAATTATTGTGGAACACACCAAAATATACGGGGGTTCATACTTACCTTTACTTACCTCTTAAATATATCTCGGGGACTGGGTTGTCAACTGGATCACTTAAAAGTATGTCCTCACAATAACCTCCACCATGATATTTAAAATGAACCAGAACGAAGACGAGAAACTTTAAACTGCACAATAATTTATTTCACATAAAGAATGATATTTAACAAAATGAAACAACAAAAATATACGTGGCAATCAGAAGCCATCGATCACATAACCATGTCCTCCTGTAGGACCTGTATTCTCTACATATAATGTTTTAGCTTTCTCAAGCTCCTAGCAACGAAAATATAACAATGCACTGGGAATGGAAACGGGATTTGGGATGAGACACACATATCAATTGCTTTGCGTGTTTATCTACTGCACATTTTATTTATAGCCACAAGGCTATTATGAAACGCCCTTGGTCTCAGTAACACAGTTGTCCGGACCAGCTGCAAAACACCTGTGTCGTCAAAGCGGACACCCGTTCGTTCAACCCTACCATAAGCGTGCTACCTCAGAGCTCGGCTCTCTCCTTTCAAATACGTAAATGTTCACATCTCAACTGAAATATTATCACGCAAATGTCTTACATGCTTCATTCAAACACCATTGGATTCCTCCAACAATCCCAAATCATGATTACTTGTTCAAACCACTTGCTTAACTTGCATTGTTTAGAGTATTTAAAAAAAACTCTAAATGTTAATAACAAAAGTCCATTAATTATTTATAACAATAATAAATTGTTTATAACAGTGTCAAATGACGATTGAAAATTTAATACACGCTTCTATTAATCACTATCATTTCAAATTATTTAACAAAGATATTTACAAAATTATTTTACAATATTAAATTGTTTATATTATTTATACAAGGAATACATTGAACCACACGTCTATCCGGTTAATAATTACTCAAATCGTGTTGATATAATCGACCAATGAAGGTTAGTTATATTAAACTGTCAAATTCAGGTTTAATAATGTTTAATAATAATTATTAATATTTGTGACTGTAACCTCCATTCAAAATCTTTATCTCAAATTATTTAACACTCTTGTTAATTTTAACAGTATCTTCATATGAATAATCTTTCAAAGAACAAGAACAATAACATTCAGCGGGAAAATACTTCGCTCATAACGCACAAACATGGCACATCAATTGGCCCAAAATTCATCATATATCTACATATATATGGCATAAAAATCTTCCAAACTACACACAAAAACCTCCACTATTAATTCAACAACTTCATTAATTATTGTGGGAACCTCCTTCATTATTCAAGGGCATTACTCAACAGCGACTTTTACACGCCCACTGAACTATCGATTATACATCCATTGTTCCTCTTTAAAAATTCTTATATTCATCAATTGTAATAATGACTGTTATTATTTAACCTTCGTGGGTTTCATTCATGAATCGATATGAAGTAAAAATTTGCCAATCACAAATAAATTTAATAGCAAATACGATTAGACACTCCTGCCTGGTCTATCAAAATTGAGATTAACATCTTCAAAGTAACGTAGTATAAAAATACTATCTTCAAACAAAGATCAACTAAACTGCAAAATATTCGAATAGAATACAATTAGATTGTGGAATGCAAACATTATTGTTCCAATCTAGAATTGAGAAAAACTCCTATCTTCATTATTCATTACTATAGTGTATTCAATAAATTGTAATTAACGTTCGTATTTCATAAAATTGTCTATAATGGAATGATAAATGTCTATGTTGCAATCATGTTCATAAGACGACTAGTATTTCAAAGATCGTCGATATCGAAAAAGATTTTAATGCTCTAAAATCTTTTAATCATTCTTCTTTCTTGAGGATGACAGAAAATTGGTCAAAGTAATTTACTGATTAGAATTACTTTAATAAAATGACACGCTGTCTGAATTCTCATCTGCCATAGCAAATCGTTAACTTTACAGTCAAATCGTGACTACAAAAATATGCAAATTACTGAAAGAATCTAAATCATCAGTCTCAACTGATCCAAAATTATTTAAGTATGCCAATGACATAGCAATGTCTCAAAAATCGAAGAAAAAGGCATAAATCATCGAAGTGTACTGAGTACAAAAATATCAATCAAGAAAATGGGGCAAAAGGTAGGACAGAAAATATGGGAAAAATGTTTGCTCAGATATCGCTACGATACTCAAATAATACAAGAAACGTTCACAACTACCTTATCTGCCGATTGAAGTTCCAGAGGAAAATTCCCCAAAGAAGACTGCTGTTGGATCCATTTCACCAAGTTAAAGATGAGCTCCATCCTCGAATTTGGAATCAGCGTCCTCGGAGAATCGAACTGCTTCCTCCTCCGAAATGGCACTGCTCCGTGGATACGAGAAACATCCTTCCGGCAAAATTCTTCATTGTGCGCCGGGATAACCCTGGCCTCTCTTGAAAGTTCTCTGAAGTTCTTGCAGGAATTCGTCATGAAGTTTAATGTAGTTATTTCCGCAGAAATATTCATAGTTGTGGAGTATGAAAATATTTCCACTGTTATCTGGTATAATTCAGCGATGGATTAACGATGCATGAGTGTAGATGGATGTTCACTACATGCTCGCTTTTGTAGAAAGACGATTAACGAAGTTCCATGCTGTTACTTTACTCCAATAATATATGTCCCAATTGCATCAAAGCCTTAGCCTTTCATCTCAACTGCAGTTATAATGATCAAAAGCACTGCAATATTATAGTGTTCCATAGTCGAATGTATCGTTGTAATACCAAACTGTTGCACTCCACGTGTCAGCCGTAGTGTATAATGTGGAATATAAAAGTGTTTCTCCTGTGGCGAGAAAATCACTTTTGTTGGCAGCCTAAAAGTTCCAATATCTTTCGAAGTATCACTGTGAAATCGTTGAAATCTTGTATACACCTTAATGTTATACTGCCTAACAGAATTATCGTATAGGCTGAAGTTAGCGCTTGATATCTTGACTGGTGGAAACGTTAATGTGCGCGTTTCAACTTCACCTAGTTTTGAGCAGCGTAGAATGGAACTGCCCCGAGTTCGTTCGATGCGGCAAGGCTTTCACCTCACGCTAAAGACACCTTACTTCACTGAATCACTTGAAAATAACTCTATATCACCAGAAATATATATGCGATCACAAGTATGAGATCTGAGCGTATCAGTATCAGTATGAGTATGAGAGCTCCTCTCTCCTGTGCACGACCTTTTATCAACTTCTTAAGGGGCGTAACCATCCCTTCCATAGCCTGTTGCTGCGTCATTGCTGGAAGTTTTAACTTTGGCTATACTTGACGGATTTTCAAAATTCAAAAACTCAAAAATAATTTCTTCAAAATTCCAAATCAATGCCATAACTGAAAATAGATTTCCACAATTCTGCATGCCAAAAGTAATCGAATATCGTAGTTTCAGCAATCTCCGTCTTCCTTCCAAACTATCGTTCATTGGTTTGCGTCTCTCCTCCAATAGCGTAGCTTCTTCCTTAGCACAATACCTTGTTTCCTGCGACTGCGTCGTAAATCTCGGATCTTTCTCGAATAAAATCATGACGTCACCAAGAATCTCAGCTCAATCAGCCTACTGGCATGAATTCTACGTCATCCGTGCCTACGTCATGAATATCCACGTCATAACTATGACATCCATAACTTTACTGATATTTTCCAATACAGCCATCGTGGTCTCGATATAATTCAATTTCCGGGGGCATTCTCCCTTCACCACGTTTTAAAAACAGTTGCAAATTGTTTTTAAACTCTGTGTTATAAATATCTCAATTCACTTGAACACGAAATTTAATTATTATTGGCTTACTCTTCTTGCATGATATTTCTACTATGTTCCTTAATCATAAGTCTCTTCTTCTCTGGTTTGTGTGTGGTTAATGTATTCTCTCCTCTCTACTGTCTCTTCTGTCCTGAATTTCTGTTTTTCGAATTATGCTGGCTCGTAGAAGGCCCAGGATCAATCACAACATCCTGCCTTTTCTTTTGATTTTCGGCTTCTTTTTCCCGTAACTCCTTCAGGTATTGCTGGCTTTCCTTCTCTCTTTCCTGATACTGATCGGGTGTCATAACCTGACCTTGAGAATCCTGATTTCTATTTTGGTTCTGGTTATTTCTATTATAATTTCTGTTATAACCATGATTGTTGTAATATCTGCCTCTTCCATTGTTGTAATTGCCTCGATTATAGTTCCAGCCTCTTCTCTGTTGATACGGACGGTAACCTTGCGATCTGTTATTCCGAAACTGATTATTCCTGTGAGGACCTACATTGTCAGTTTTCTCTTCGTCTGGCTTGTCAGTTTGCTGAACTTGGTCCATATATACAGTATTTATTTCTTTGAAGTCATGCCTTTGACCTTTCTGTACCACGTTAGGCATTGGACTTGTGTAGTCTAACCTCCTCAGTAATTCGTCCATGCTGGTCAAATCCCTGATGTTTGACGAAATGATTAGTCTCCTCACCTCCACAGGCAGCATACGAGAAATCGCATCAATTAATTGCTCCGTTGACAATGGGGGTTGCAAAAATCTCAAGCGGGACAATTGACTCGTAAAGAAATCAGCGTACCGTGTTGGAAGAGTACCTGAGTATTTTCTTGAATAAACCTCCGCTCTTAACGAATTCTGCGCTTCTATGGACCAAAATCTTTTGATTAATGCCTCTGCAAACTCGTCAAAGTTACTGAATGTGTATCTAAAAGCTCTAAACCATTCAAGGGGTCCTCCAATCAAAAATCTTTCCACTATCTTCATCTCTCTCTCTCTGGGAATGTGAGCTTCGATGAAATAATCTTTGAGCTTCCTGACATATTCTATAGGCGTTAAACTATCAGTGTTGCTGAATTTTTGCGGTTTGTCTTCGAAATTCCTGATGACCGTTACATTCCTCGGATATGAATCCGGGTAGTTTTTCCCACTATCTCGATAGTTCCACTCAGGTTCCCTATTCCTCTCGTCATCTTCCTCCCTGAATCTGGATATACGTTCTTCAGGCGTCACGTCTCTTTCTTCTGGATCTAGGTTATATCTTCTGGCATAATTCCTATTGGTTTCGCAAGCCAAGCCTTCTGTATCCTTGTCAGTGATTTCCGTTAAGACTTTCCTGATTAACTCTTCTTTGTAGGTCTCCATTAAACTAGCTTCTCCTAGCTTCAAATTCTGCAGTTTGCTCGTCGTTTCATTTACATCAGAGACAACTTTATGAATCTGATCCTCTAACGCAGATTTTAATGCTTGCACATCCTGACCTATTTGTGTTCTATCTTCTACTTGTCTCTCGGATAGCGAATCCATCCTTACGCTTAAATCTTTCCTAATTTGTACTACTTCATTGTTAATATCTATTTGAGTACTGGCAAGTTTTCTTTCAATACGTTCCTGAATTTGGGTTACATGTTCCCCACTTGACCTATTCCACTCGTCTTTCCATACTGCTTCATTTGCCGTTAACATTTCTGCTATGTCTACTTCGATATCTTCTTTAAGTAATCTATTATGGTCTAATACCTGGGTTCTCATGACCTCTACATCATACTTTAAACCTGCTAAAGACGCTGTCGTTCTAACTGACTCATCAACTAGCCTAGTCGTTAATGCACTCATATTACGCGTACAAAGTGTTTTCGAATTTTCTATTTCTTCCCTGACTTTATTTACATCAGTTTGGACTTTAGCAATATCTAGGAAAACTGTGTTGACTTCTACTTGAATCTTATTTATGTCACTTTGCATCTCATTTACATCCGAATGAATGTTATTAATATCAACCTGAACATTGGACACATCAGTTCTAACATTTTGGACTTCTCTTTGGACTTCCTCAACCTTGTCTTGGACAGTCGCAACATCATTTTTAACAACAACTACTTCAGCCCTAGCACAAGAAATATCACTCCGGACATTAGCAACATCAAGATTCAACATAGTAAGATCTTTTTGTACCTTAGACACATCAATTTTAACAACAGACACATCTTTATGCACATTGGACACGTCTGTGCGCATGTCAGTTACAGCATTCTCTATTCCCTGGGTATTAATCTGTAAACGCGACATATTATCCTCTAGGTTTGCCGAACTGGTCTGGAGAACTTTCATATTCTCCTCCATTCGACTAGTATTCCTATCTTCCATTTCCCTCATACTCTCATCCACGCTAGCTTTCAAGTTAGAAGACATATTACTAGCATTCTCCTCCATCATCTGCTTCATACTGCTATTCATGCTAGCTATCATCTCCCTAGCACTTTCATTCATGCTAGCTTTCAACTCCTCTAACATCATTCTCATACTCTCATCTGCCATTTCAATAATATTTTCAATAATAAACTGCTTTAGGGACATACATCAAACAGAGTAAAATAACAACATCTGAGCAACATTCTTCACCATATATAAAATTTGAGCAATTTTCTGTCTTAAATCTAACTTATAATTACCTTATAATTAACCTTCGTAGACACTTCATGTTGAAACAAACTCAAGCACATGTTCAAGTTTCTTTGGTTCATTTTAAAATATCCTAACACAAATAATTTACATTTATAATCCAAATAGTTTAATTTTATCTTTAATATGACTATACATGTCATAAGCCGGTCAAATAAAATAAGATTCCAGATCATAGGCGATTTTTCTAAGTTTCCAGCCTATTTAACCTCTCTCAAGTTGTATAAGATCTGATCTTTTCTGAGTGTAATTTTCCTAATACAACACAACATTTATTCCTATATAACCACACACTCTCAAATTCTACAATTGGCTATGACATCTAACAAAGAATCAACCTCTTTATTTGAGTCTTCACAATCCCTTTGACATCGATAACTTGGTAATCCAATGTTATTCGAACTCTTCACAAAAATTGCGGTGTCATTTCTACTGCAATAACTTGGTAATCCAGTTTTGCTGATCGTGCCCCACGTTTCAGGGTTGCCAATCCTACTGTACCCGATATCCGGATAGTAGGCTGTCAGATATCCGCCCCCTCAATCGGATTGCCAATAATCAAACGCGCCGGCATAGCTACATCAATGAAAATGGCACTGACAGATACTATCGAGATTAGAGCACAATAGTTAACAAGAAAATTATTGTGGAACACACCAAAATATACGGGGGTTCATACTTACCTTTACTTACCTCTTAAATATATCTCGGGGACTGGGTTGTCAACTGGATCACTTAAAAGTATGTCCTCACAATAACCTCCACCATGATATTTAAAATGAACCAGAACGAAGACGAGAAACTTTAAACTGCACAATAATTTATTTCACATAAAGAATGATATTTAACAAAATGAAACAACAAAAATATACGTGGCAATCAGAAGCCATCGATCACATAACCATGTCCTCCTGTAGGACCTGTATTCTCTACATATAATGCTTTAGCTTTCTCAAGCTCCTAGCAACGAAAATATAACAATGCACTGGGAATGGAAACGGGATTTGGGATGAGACACACATATCAATTGCTTTGCGTGTTTATCTACTGCACATTTTATTTATAGCCACAAGGCTATTATGAAACGCCCTTGGTCTCAGTAACACAGTTGTCCGGACCAGCTGCAAAACACCTGTGTCGTCAAAGCGGACACCCGTTCGTTCAACCCTACCATAAGCGTGCTACCTCAGAGCTCGGCTCTCTCCTTTCAAATACGTAAATGTTCACATCTCAACTGAAATATTATCACGCAAATGTCTTACATGCTTCATTCAAACACCATTGGATTCCTCCAACAATCCCAAATCATGATTACTTGTTCAAACCACTTGCTTAACTTGCATTGTTTAGAGTATTTAAAAAAAACTCTAAATGTTAATAACAAAAGTCCATTAATTATTTATAACAATAATAAATTGTTTATAACAGTGTCAAATGACGATTGAAAATTTAATACACGCTTCTATTAATCACTATCATTTCAAATTATTTAACAAAGATATTTACAAAATTATTTTACAATATTAAATTGTTTATATTATTTATACAAGGAATACATTGAACCACACGTCTATCCGGTTGATAATTACTCAAATCGTGTTGATATAATCGACCAATGAAGGTTAGTTATATTAAACTGTCAAATTCAGGTTTAATAATGTTTAATAATAATTATTAATATTTGTGACTGTAACCTCCATTCAAAATCTTTATCTCAAATTATTTAACACTCTTGTTAATTTTAACAGTATCTTCATATGAATAATCTTTCAAAGGACAAGAACAATAACATTCAGCGGGAAAATACTTCGCTCATAACGCACAAACATGGCACATCAATTGGCCCAAAATTCATCATATATCTACATATATATGGCATAAAAATCTTCCATACTACACACAAAAACCTCCACTATTAATTCAACAACTTCATTAATTATTGTGGGAACCTCCTTCATTATTCAAGGGCATTACTCAACAGCAACTTTTACACGTCCACTGAACTATCGATTATACATCCATTGTTCCTCTTTAAAAATTCTTATATTCATCAATTGTAATAAAGACTGTTATTATTTAACCTTCGTGGGTTTCATTCATGAATCGATATGAAGTAAAAATTTGCCAATCACAAATAAATTTAATAGCAAATACGATTAGACACTCCTGCCTGGTCTATCAAAATTGAGATTAACATCTTCAAAGTAACGTAGTATAAAAATACTATCTTCAAACAAAGATCAACTAAACTGCAAAATATTCGAATAGAATACAATTAGATTGTGGAATGCAAACATTATTGTTCCAATCTAGAATTGAGAAAAACTCCTATCTTCATTATTCATTACTATAGTGTATTCAATAAATTGTAATTAACGTTCGTATTTCATAAAATTGTCTATAATGCAATGATAAATGTCTATGTTGCAATCATGTTCATAAGACGACTAGTATTTCAAAGATCGTCGATATCGAAAAAGATTTTAATGCTCTAAAATCTTTTAATCATTCTTCTTTCTTGAGGATGACAGAAAATTGGTCAAAGTAATTTACTGATTAGAATTACTTTAATAAAATGACACGCTGTCTGAATTCTCATCTGCCATAGCAAATCGTTAACTTTACAGTCAAATCGTGACTACAAAAATATGCAAATTACTGAAAGAATCTAAATCATCAGTCTCAACTGATCCAAAATTATTTAAGTATGCCAATGACATAGCAATGTCTCAAAAATCGAAGAAAAAGGCATAAATCATCGAAGTGTACTGAGTACAAAAATATCAATCAAGAAAATGGGGCAAAAGGTAGGACAGAAAATATGGGAAAAATGTTTGCTCAGATATCGCTACGATACTCAAATAATACAAGAAACGTTCACAACTACCTTATCTGCCGATTGAAGTTCCAGAGGAAAATTCCCCAAAGAAGACTGCTGTTGGATCCATTTCACCAAGTTAAAGATGAGCTCCATCCTCGAATTTGGAATCAGCGTCCTCGGAGAATCGAACTGCTTCCTCCTCCGAAATGGCACTGCTCCGTGGATACGAGAAACATCCTTCCGGCAAAATTCTTCATTGTGCGCCGGGATAACCCTGGCCTCTCTTGAAAGTTCTCTGAAGTTCTTGCAGGAATTCGTCATGAAGTTTAATGTAGTTATTTCCGCAGAAATATTCATAGTTGTGGAGTATGAAAATATTTCCACTGTTATCTGGTATAATTCAGCGATGGATTAACGATGCATGAGTGTAGATGGATGTTCACTACATGCTCGCTTTTGTAGAAAGACGATTAACGAAGTTCCATGCTGTTACTTTACTCCAATAATATATGTCCCAATTGCATCAAAGCCTTAGCCTTTCATCTCAACTGCAGTTATAATGATCAAAAGCACTGCAATATTATAGTGTTCCATAGTCGAATGTATCGTTGTAATACCAAACTGTTGCACTCCACGTGTCAGCCGTAGTGTATAATGTGGAATATAAAAGTGTTTCTCCTGTGGCGAGAAAATCACTTTTGTTGGCAGCCTAAAAGTTCCAATATCTTTCGAAGTATCACTGTGAAATCGTTGAAATCTTGTATACACCTTAATGTTATACTGCCTAACAGAATTATCGTATAGGCTGAAGTTAGCGCTTGATATCTTGACTGGTGGAAACGTTAATGTGCGCGTTTCAACTTCACCTAGTTTTGAGCAGCGTAGAATGGAACTGCCCCGAGTTCGTTCGATGCGGCAAGGCTTTCACCTCACGCTAAAGACACCTTACTTCACTGAATCACTTGAAAATAACTCTATATCACCAGAAATATATATGCGATCACAAGTATGAGATCTGAGCGTATCAGTATCAGTATGAGTATGAGAGCTCCTCTCTCCTGTGCACGACCTTTTATCAACTTCTTAAGGGGCGTAACCATCCCTTCCATAGCCTGTTGCTGCGTCATTGCTGGAAGTTTTAACTTTGGCTATACTTGACGGATTTTCAAAATTCAAAAACTCAAAAATAATTTCTTCAAAATTCCAAATCAATGCCATAACTGAAAATAGATTTCCACAATTCTGCATGCCAAAAGTAATCGAATATCGTAGTTTCAGCAATCTCCGTCTTCCTTCCAAACTATCGTTCATTGGTTTGCGTCTCTCCTCCAATAGCGTAGCTTCTTCCTTAGCACAATACCTTGTTTCCTGCGACTGCGTCGTAAATCTCGGATCTTTCTCGAATAAAATCATGACGTCACCAAGAATCTCAGCTCAATCAGCCTACTGGCATGAATTCTACGTCATCCGTGCCTACGTCATGAATATCCACGTCATAACTATGACATCCATAACTTTACTGATATTTTCCAATACAGCCATCGTGGTCTCGATATAATTCAATTTCCGGGGGCATTCTCCCTTCACCACGTTTTAAAAACAGTTGCAAATTGTTTTTAAACTCTGTGTTATAAATATCTCAATTCACTTGAACACGAAATTGAATTATTATTGGCTTACTCTTCTTGCATGATATTTCTACTATGTTCCTTAATCATAAGTCTCTTCTTCTCTGGTTTGTGTGTGGTTAATGTATTCTCTCCTCTCTACTGTCTCTTCTGTCCTGAATTTCTGTTTTTCGAATTATGCTGGCTCGTAGAAGGCCCAGGATCAATCACAACATCCTGCCTTTTCTTTTGATTTTCGGCTTCTTTTTCCCGTAACTCCTTCAGGTATTGCTGGCTTTCCTTCTCTCTTTCCTGATACTGATCGGGTGTCATAACCTGACCTTGAGAATCCTGATTTCTATTTTGGTTCTGGTTATTTCTATTATAATTTCTGTTATAACCATGATTGTTGTATAATCTGCCTCTTCCATTGTTGTAATTGCCTCGATTATAGTTCCAGCCTCTTCTCTGTTGATACGGACGGTAACCTTGCGATCTGTTATTCCGAAACTGATTATTCCTGTGAGGACCTACATTGTCAGTTTTCTCTTCGTCTGGCTTGTCAGTTTGCTGAACTTGGTCCATATATACAGTATTTATTTCTTTGAAGTCATGCCTTTGACCTTTCTGTACCACGTTAGGCATTGGACTTGTGTAGTCTAACCTCCTCAGTAATTCGTCCATGCTGGTCAAATCCCTGATGTTTGACGAAATGATTAGTCTCCTCACCTCCACAGGCAGCATACGAGAAATCGCATCAATTAATTGCTCCGTTGACAATGGGGGTTGCAAAAATCTCAAGCGGGACAATTGACTCGTAAAGAAATCAGCGTACCGTGTTGGAAGAGTACCTGAGTATTTTCTTGAATAAACCTCCGCTCTTAACGAATTCTGCGCTTCTATGGACCAAAATCTTTTGATTAATGCCTCTGCAAACTCGTCAAAGTTACTGAATGTGTATCTAAAAGCTCTAAACCATTCAAGGGGTCCTCCAATCAAAAATCTTTCCACTATCTTCATCTCTCTCTCTCTGGGAATGTGAGCTTCGATGAAATAATCTTTGAGCTTCCCGACATATTCTATAGGCGTTAAACTATCAGTGTTGCTGAATTTTTGCGGTTTGTCTTCGAAATTCCTGATGACCGTTACATTCCTCGGATATGAATCCGGGTAGTTTTTCCCACTATCTCGATAGTTCCACTCAGGTTCCCTATTCCTCTCGTCATCTTCCTCCCTGAATCTGGATATACGTTCTTCAGGCGTCACGTCTCTTTCTTCTGGATCTAGGTTATATCTTCTGGCATAATTCCTATTGGTTTCGCAAGCCAAGCCTTCTGTATCCTTGTCAGTGATTTCCGTTAAGACTTTCCTGATTAACTCTTCTTTGTAGGTCTCCATTAAACTAGCTTCTCCTAGCTTCAAATTCTGCAGTTTGCTCGTCGTTTCATTTACATCAGAGACAACTTTATGAACCTGATCCTCTAACGCAGATTTTAATGCTTGCACATCCTGACCTATTTGTGTTCTATCTTCTACTTGTCTCTCGGATAGCGAATCCATCCTTACGCTTAAATCTTTCCTAATTTGTACTACTTCATTGTTAATATCTATTTGAGTACTGGCAAGTTTTCTTTCAATACGTTCCTGAATTTGGGTTACATGTTCCCCACTTGACCTATTCCACTCGTCTTTCCATACTGCTACATTTGCCGTTAACATTTCTGCTATGTCTACTTCGATATCTTCTTTAAGTAATCTATTATGGTCTAATACCTGGGTTCTCATGACCTCTACATCATACTTTAAACCTGCTAAAGACGCTGTCGTTCTAACTGACTCATCAACTAGCCTAGTCGTTAATGCACTCATATTACGCGTACAAAGTGTTTTCGAATTTTCTATTTCTTCCCTGACTTTATTTACATCAGTTTGGACTTTAGCAATATCTAGGAAAACTGTGTTGACTTCTACTTGAATCTTATTTATGTCACTTTGCATCTCATTTACATCCGAATGAATGTTATTAATATCAACCTGAACATTGGACACATCAGTTCTAACATTTTGGACTTCTCTTTGGACTTCCTCAACCTTGTCTTGGACAGTCGCAACATCATTTTTAACAACAACTACTTCAGCCCTAGCACAAGAAATATCACTCCGGACATTAGCAACATCAAGATTCAACATAGTAAGATCTTTTTGTACCTTAGACACATCAATTTTAACAACAGACACATCTTTATGCACATTGGACACGTCTGTGCGCATGTCAGTTACAGCATTCTCTATTCCCTGGGTATTAATCTGTAAACGCGACATATTATCCTCTAGGTTTGCCGAACTGGTATGGAGAACTTTCATATTCTCCTCCATTCGACTAGTATTCCTAGCTTCCATTTCCCTCATACTCTCATCCACGCTAGCTTTCAAGTTAGAAGACATATTACTAGCATTCTCCTCCATCATCTGCTTCATACTGCTATTCATGCTAGCTTTCATCTCCCTAGCACTTTCATTCATGCTAGCTTTCAACTCCTCTAACATCATTCTCATACTCTCATCTGCCATTTCAATAATATTTTCAATAATAAACTGCTTTAGGGACATACATCAAACAGAGTAAAATAACAACATCTGAGCAACATTCTTCACCATATATAAAATTTGAGCAATTTTCTGTCTTAAATCTAACTTATAATTACCTTATAATTAACCTTCGTAGACACTTCATGTTGAAACAAACTCAAGCACATGTTCAAGTTTCTTTGGTTCATTTTAAAATATCCTAACACAAATAATTTACATTTATAATCCAAATAGTTTAATTTTATCTTTAATATGACTATACATGTCATAAGCCGGTCAAATAAAATAAGATTCCAGATCATAGGCGATTTTTCTAAGTTTCCAGCCTATTTAACCTCTCTCAAGTTGTATAAGATCTGATCTTTTCTGAGTGTAATTTTCCTAATACAACACAACATTTATTCCTATATAATCACACTCTCAAATTCTACAATTGGCTATGACATCTAACAAAGAATCAACCTTTTTATTTGAGTCTTCACAATCCCTTTGACATCGATAACTTGGTAATCCAATGTTATTCGAACACTTCACAAA
Organism: Meconema thalassinum; assembly: GCA_946902985.2. Lineage (NCBI taxonomy): Eukaryota > Metazoa > Arthropoda > Insecta > Orthoptera > Tettigoniidae > Meconema > Meconema thalassinum. The sequence goes on along the minus strand of OX336396.1, from coordinate 156,765,660 downwards.
AATTGCGGTGTCATTTCTACTGCAATAACTTGGTAATCCAGTTTTGCTGATCGTGCCCCACGTTTCAGGGTTGCCAATCCTACTGTACCCGATATCCGGATAGTAGGCTGTCAGATATCCGCCCCCTCAATCGGATTGCCAATAATCAAACGCGCCGGCATAGCTACATCAATGAAAATGGCACTGACAGATACTATCGAGATTAGAGCACAATAGTTAACAAGAAAATTATTGTGGATTTGAATGAGTTTTTGAATGGTATGGACTCCGTCTTACGGAAAGATTTCATGATGAAAATTAATAAATGTAAAACAAAAATACTGGAATGCAGCCGAAATAAATCAGAAACCTCTATGGAGATCAAATTGGCAGGTGAAAAGCTGAAGGAAGTAGGATACTTCTGTTACTTAGGAAGCAGAATAACCAGTGATGGACGAAGCAAAGAGGATATTAAAAGTAGGTTGGCTCAGGCAAAGAAAGCATTTCTACAAAAAAGGAATCTGCTGACATCGAATATAGATTTAGGTATTAGGAAGTCATTTTTGAAAGCCTTTGTCTGGAGCGTGGCGCTCTATGGAAATGAAACTTGGACTATTGGTGCAGCAGAAAAGAGGAGAATTGAAGCATTTGAAATGTGGTGTTACAGGAGAATGATGAAGATCAGATGGGTAGATAGGGTTACAAACAAAGGGGTATTAAGACGAGTGGGAGAGGAGAGATGTTTCTGGCGACTGCTAATGAAGAGAAGAGATAGGTTGGTAGGACACATACTAAGACACCCAGGAATAGCAAGCTTAGTTATGGAAGGAAGGGTCGAGGACAAAAACTGTAGGGGTAGACCAAGGTTAGAATATGTTAAACAGATTGCCTCCGATGTAGGGTGTCGGAGCTATGTAGAGATGAAACGATTAGCTCAGGACAGGGAGGCATGGAGAGCTGCATCAAACCAGTCAAAAGACTGAAGACTCAAACAACAACAACACCAAAATATACGGGGGTTCATACTTACCTTTACTTACCTCTTAAATATATCTCGGGGACTGGGTTGTCAACTGGATCACTTAAAAGTATGTCCTCACAATAACCTCCACCATGATATTTAAAATGAACCAGAACGAAGACGAGAAACTTTAAACTGCACAATAATTTATTTCACATAAAGAATGATATTTAACAAAATGAAACAACAAAAATATACGTGGCAATCAGAAGCCATCGATCACATAACCATGTCCTCCTGTAGGACCTGTATTCTCTACATATAATGTTTTAGCTTTCTCAAGCTCCTAGCAACGAAAATATAACAATGCACTGGGAATGGAAACGGGATTTGGGATGAGACACACATATCAATTGCTTTGCGTGTTTATCTACTGCACATTTTATTTATAGCCACAAGGCTATTATGAAACGCCCTTGGTCTCAGTAACACAGTTGTCCGGACCAGCTGCAAAACACCTGTGTCGTCAAAGTGGACACCCGTTCGTTCAACCCTACCATAAGCGTGCTACCTCAGAGCTCGGCTCTCTCCTTTCAAATACGTAAATGTTCACATCTCAACTGAAATATTATCACGCAAATGTCTTACATGCTTCATTCAAACACCATTGGATTCCTCCAACAATCCCAAATCATGATTACTTGTTCAAACCACTTGCTTAACTTGCATTGTTTAGAGTATTTAAAAAAAACTCTAAATGTTAATAACAAAAGTCCATTAATTATTTATAACAATAATAAATTGTTTATAACAGTGTCAAATGACGATTGAAAATTTAATACACGCTTCTATTAATCACTATCATTTCAAATTATTTAACAAAGATATTTACAAAATTATTTTACAATATTAAATTGTTTATATTATTTATACAAGGAATACATTGAACCACACGTCTATCCGGTTAATAATTACTCAAATCGTGTTGATATAATCGACCAATGAAGGTTAGTTATATTAAACTGTCAAATTCAGGTTTAATAATGTTTAATAATAATTATTAATATTTGTGACTGTAACCTCCATTCAAAATCTTTATCTCAAATTATTTAACACTCTTGTTAATTTTAACAGTATCTTCATATGAATAATCTTTCAAAGAACAAGAACAATAACATTCAGCGGGAAAATACTTCGCTCATAACGCACAAACATGGCACATCAATTGGCCCAAAATTCATCATATATCTACATATATATGGCATAAAAATCTTCCAAACTACACACAAAAACCTCCACTATTAATTCAACAACTTCATTAATTATTGTGGGAACCTCCTTCATTATTCAAGGGCATTACTCAACAGCGACTTTTACACGCCCACTGAACTATCGATTATACATCCATTGTTCCTCTTTAAAAATTCTTATATTCATCAATTGTAATAATGACTGTTATTATTTAACCTTCGTGGGTTTCATTCATGAATCGATATGAAGTAAAAATTTGCCAATCACAAATAAATTTAATAGCAAATACGATTAGACACTCCTGCCTGGTCTATCAAAATTGAGATTAACATCTTCAAAGTAACGTAGTATAAAAATACTATCTTCAAACAAAGATCAACTAAACTGCAAAATATTCGAATAGAATACAATTAGATTGTGGAATGCAAACATTATTGTTCCAATCTAGAATTGAGAAAAACTCCTATCTTCATTATTCATTACTATAGTGTATTCAATAAATTGTAATTAACGTTCGTATTTCATAAAATTGTCTATAATGCAATGATAAATGTCTATGTTGCAATCATGTTCATAAGACGACTAGTATTTCAAAGATCGTCGATATCGAAAAAGATTTTAATGCTCTAAAATCTTTTAATCATTCTTCTTTCTTGAGGATGACAGAAAATTGGTCAAAGTAATTTACTGATTAGAATTACTTTAATAAAATGACACGCTGTCTGAATTCTCATCTGCCATAGCAAATCGTTAACTTTACAGTCAAATCGTGACTACAAAAATATGCAAATTACTGAAAGAATCTAAATCATCAGTCTCAACTGATCCAAAATTATTTAAGTATGCCAATGACATAGCAATGTCTCAAAAATCGAAGAAAAAGGCATAAATCATCGAAGTGTACTGAGTACAAAAATATCAATCAAGAAAATGGGGCAAAAGGTAGGACAGAAAATATGGGAAAAATGTTTGCTCAGATATCGCTACGATACTCAAATAATACAAGAAACGTTCACAACTACCTTATCTGCCGATTGAAGTTCCAGAGGAAAATTCCCCAAAGAAGACTGCTGTTGGATCCATTTCACCAAGTTAAAGATGAGCTCCATCCTCGAATTTGGAATCAGCGTCCTCGGAGAATCGAACTGCTTCCTCCTCCGAAATGGCACTGCTCCGTGGATACGAGAAACATCCTTCCGGCAAAATTCTTCATTGTGCGCCGGGATAACCCTGGCCTCTCTTGAAAGTTCTCTGAAGTTCTTGCAGGAATTCGTCATGAAGTTTAATGTACCGGTAGTTATTTCCGCAGAAATATTCATAGTTGTGGAGTATGAAAATATTTCCACTGTTATCTGGTATAATTCAGCGATGGATTAACGATGCATGAGTGTAGATGGATGTTCACTACATGCTCGCTTTTGTAGAAAGACGATTAACGAAGTTCCATGCTGTTACTTTACTCCAATAATATATGTCCCAATTGCATCAAAGCCTTAGCCTTTCATCTCAACTGCAGTTATAATGATCAAAAGCACTGCAATATTATAGTGTTCCATAGTCGAATGTATCGTTGTAATACCAAACTGTTGCACTCCACGTGTCAGCCGTAGTGTATAATGTGGAATATAAAAGTGTTTCTCCTGTGGCGAGAAAATCACTTTTGTTGGCAGCCTAAAAGTTCCAATATCTTTCGAAGTATCACTGTGAAATCGTTGAAATCTTGTATACACCTTAATGTTATACTGCCTAACAGAATTATCGTATAGGCTGAAGTTAGCGCTTGATATCTTGACTGGTGGAAACGTTAATGTGCGCGTTTCAACTTCACCTAGTTTTGAGCAGCGTAGAATGGAACTGCCCCGAGTTCGTTCGATGCGGCAAGGCTTTCACCTCACGCTAAAGACACCTTACTTCACTGAATCACTTGAAAATAACTCTATATCACCAGAAATATATATGCGATCACAAGTATGAGATCTGAGCGTATCAGTATCAGTATGAGTATGAGAGCTCCTCTCTCCTGTGCACGACCTTTTATCAACTTCTTAAGGGGCGTAACCATCCCTTCCATAGCCTGTTGCTGCGTCATTGCTGGAAGTTTTAACTTTGGCTATACTTGACGGATTTTCAAAATTCAAAAACTCAAAAATAATTTCTTCAAAATTCCAAATCAATGCCATAACTGAAAATAGATTTCCACAAATCTGCATGCCAAAAGTAATCGAATATCGTAGTTTCAGCAATCTCCGTCTTCCTTCCAAACTATCGTTCATTGGTTCGCGTCTCTCCTCCAATAGCGTAGCTTCTTCCTTAGCACAATACCTTGTTTCCTGCGACTGCGTCGTAAATCTCGGATCTTTCTCGAATAAAATCATGACGTCACCAAGAATCTCAGCTCAATCAGCCTACTGGCATGAATTCTACGTCATCCGTGCCTACGTCATGAATATCCACGTCATAACTATGACATCCATAACTTTACTGATATTTTCCAATACAGCCATCGTGGTCTCGATATAATTCAATTTCCGGGGGCAGTACTTCCCGCAAGGCCACGGCCGGCTCCTTCCCACTTCCTTGCCCAACCCTCCCACTCTTCCTATCCCTTCATCAGCCCCTGTTTGCTTTGCAGGTGAGGCTGCCTGGGCGTCGTGCTGGTCACACACCCCAGTTGTATCCCTGACTCATAGTCTCAAGATCCAGGACACTCTCCTCAGTGGCGGTAGAGGAGGGATCCCTCGCTTAGTCCGTGGGAAAAGCCGATCCTGGAGGGTAAAATGATAGCATTGCTTCCACTTACTTGTGCCGGCTCCTCTCCGCCTTTTTTCCTGTCGACCTCACTTGGTCAACTCTTGTTCTCTTCCGACCCCGAAGGTATTAGGCTATACGAGGCCTAGGGAGTCTCTTCCTTACCCGCCTTAATTGGCCCTTGTGTCATCTTTTCTGATACCCTCCTTCTGCGAGGGGTCAGCCTTCTTTTTCATGTCATGTTATCTCCTGCCTTCTGCTCAAGGCCCTCAAGGAGGCAGGGTGTATGTAGCCCCACCACTTATGGTGCACCCTAGATATTGCTACACCCTCAGGGGCTGGTGAGTTCGGGAGTTGGCGACCCCGAGTGATTCCTGAGTTTGGTCCGTTTTTCTCGCTTTTTCCTCTGACCTTGGGGTGGGCCCTCTCCTCTTTCCCCTTTCCTATCTGCCTTTCATGGCTCTCCTTCCTTACAAGTCCCTCAATCCTCATTCTTCGAGGGTTGAGGGCATTTCTTTTCTTCCTGTCCTTGATTTGCCTTATCCTTTATTTGTTTACCATTTCTTCTTCTAGTAAGTTAGTATTAGTTTTAGGTTTTCATTCTCATCTCATCTTCACTATCACCCAAACAATTAGGGGCCGATAACCCAGATGTTAGGCCCCTTAAAACAACAATCAACATCATCATGAAATGTATAAATCAATAAAACAAATATGAAAACTTCCGGTACCGGGAATCGAACCCGAGCCTCCTGGGAGAGAGCCAGGTATCCTAGCCACTAGACCATACCGGACAAGCAAGAGCTGCTGCTGGAGTAATGTATCTTGGGGCATTGACGCCACTTGGAATAGAGAAAACTGGTGCCGTTTCTCTCTCTCAGTTCTACATGCTCTCTATATTGAATCACTGGGTCATCACTACTCGAGACACGTGTGTATCCCTTTCCTTATTGCATTTCCAGGCATGATATCCCCAGAAATCACCCTATTATTTTAGAATATGAAATATTGTGGACATGGACACTCTTGCACATAACAGATGAACTATATATTTTATTTTCTTTCCCTATCGTTTTAACCTCCAGGGTGGGCTTTTCCCACGGACTAAGCGAGGGATTCCATCTCTACCGCCACTGAGGGCAGTGCCCTGGAACTTGAGACTCTGAGTCCTGGATACAGCTGGGGTGGATGACCAACACTACGCCCAGGCGGCCTCACCTGCAAAGCGAACAGGGGGCCTCATGAAGGGATGGAAAGAGTGGGACGGAAACGTAATGGCGGCCACCCAAATATTAAAAGTTTAAATCAAATTTCGACCAACCTAATCATCTGATCACTACCAAGTTTTGCAACAACATACCTTTTTGTGGGAAGCATCGTTTGACTGAAGTACAAGGTCATCAACCTAATAGTTTGCAGATAGCGTTCATGTATGTGTGCAAATCGATTCACCGTATCAATTCAAACACGGTGAAACCGAATTGGATGAAATTGTGTACATCGGTAGCACTAGCAAAGGGCACCTCATATTCCTGTTTAATATCCATATAGCACGTTGTATTTCAACAAGCTACTACAACCAACATTCAATTGTCTACTCCTTGAAAAGGACAAAGAGTTATAACAATACCCATGCATTTAGGAGAAAGTAGGCTATATGTTCTTTACTGAACATCTTGTTTAATTTTTGTGTTTGTTGTATCATTTAGGGTCAATTCCACCTCGTGGAGCAGAGACTAGGATTCTTGGTTGTCACCCCTGAGGTAAGGGTTCGATTTCCGGCTCGGCCAAGAAATTTTATTCTGGAGGATACAGGCGAATGCCACAGCCACCTCCCCCCCCCCCTCCTAGCTTCAGATACAAATACTCGTAATATTACTGATACCACCAGATAGTCTTTTTTCTTTGAACTAGCGTACCCTTGCGAGTAATCTCGCATATGTATAAACTCCCCGGTATGTGGGTTCGAAGCGACACAGTTCTGATATATTGTCTTGTTTATTAGTTTAATCGCACTTTTTAAAAAAATCATACGAGCCTTTCAGTAGTCGCATTTGATGTGTGACATGTGACATGTTATCCTACTATGTGTGTCCCGGGAGCGCAAATCCCTTGTTATTACCCTTTCACAAATTGATTGCCAGCGGTCGAGATGGGAACTATTCTTTGTTTACTTGTGTCACACGTCAGCCTGCTTCGTTGACAGGTACAGTTGAGCGAGTAGGATATGACTCAGATCCAGTGCCCTGGTCATCGTTTAACAACTGTCCGTGGTGACATGGGCTCCTGAGACGCTTATCTGACGCAATGCTGCTTGACTTATGTGCAGACGCCATTCTGTCATCACTGTGTCCTCAGCTGTACCGCGCGGGGCTCCTGATACAATAATCAACAAACTCTGGCGCAGCCAAGCTCAGCGGCAATCTAATGTTAAATGGGTAATAACAGTGAACTCTGTTGGTCATTGAAATAACTACTTGTAAAACTCCAGTGCCAAATCCTGACCTAATAAATCATAATTGTTATTTGCTAAGACGTTGCATATTAATCGATTGATAACATATTGTGCATTTTGCAATGGAAAATTAAAAGTGCATATTGTAATATTATAGTGCAGAAGTGGCTTTGAAAAGCTGAGCCATCTCGGTTGCAGACAAGATGACAGCCGATCTCTCGTTCTGAACTATATTTCACTAATTTGAGTATGTTGCATGCAATATAGCCTACAGATATAAAAGTAATAGGAACTTTGTATGAAATGAACTTTGTTTGAAATATACTCCACTGAAGAAATCGTTTAGTCAAAGTCATTATTGGCCAAGACGTTGTATCTTAATCGATTGATAACATTCTTTTGGGAGGACATAATATTATTAGGTCTGTGTTTAAAGCGTTCGTCTCTCAACCGGCAACAGAGTTGTACTTTTTTTTTGCTTGATTTATTGTATATTTATTGTTTTTTTTAGTACTGAGGCGTTATGAGCGCAGCTCGCATCCAGTCGGCCGTGGCGGAAGCAATCCACTGCCTACTTGATGCAGTCTGTGTTCTACTTTGATGCTTATTTCTTATTTATAGATTGTTGACGTCGCCTCCGTAGCGTAGCGGTCAGTATGGTTACCTGCCGCCCCGGAGGTCCTGGGTTCTATTCCCGGCTCTGCCACGAAGTTTGAAAAGTGGTATGAGGACTGGAACGTGGTCTACTTACACTCGGGTGGTCCAACTGAGTAGAGGGTGTTTGATTCCCACCTCAGCCATCCTCGAAGTTGTTTTCCGTGGTTTCCCACTTCGTCTTCGGGCAAATGCCGGGATGGTCCCTATTGTAAGGCCACGGCCTCCCCATTCCCCCTTCCTTGCCTATCCATCCTAATCTTCTACTCCTCCCTTCCTTCACGAGGCTCCTGTTCGCTTTGAGGGTGAGGCCGCCTGGGCGAGGTGCTGATTACACCTCACCAGTTGTATCCACTCCGACCAGATGTTCTCAGCTCTAGGATACTGCCTGGAAAGGCTCGCTGAGTCCGTGGGAACCACCAACCTGGAGGGTAAAATTGACCAAATAAAATATATAGAGTCGCCTCCGTAGCGTAGCGGTCAGCATGGTTAGCTGCCGCCCCGGAGGTCCTAGGTTCGATTCCCGGCTCTGCCACGAAATTTGAAAAGTGGTGTGAGGACTGGAACGGGGTCTACTCAGCCTCGGGTGGTCCAAATGAGTAGAGGGAGTTCGATTCCCACCTCAGCCATCCTCGAAGTGGTTTTCCGTGGTTTCCCACTTCATCTTCGGGAAAATGCCCGGATGGTACCTACTGTAAGGCCACGGCCGCCTCCTTCCCTCTTCCTAGCCTATCCATCCCAATCTTCCATCCCTTCCCATCCCTCATGAGGCCCCTCTTCGCTTTGAAGGTGAGGCCGCCTGGGCGAAGTGCTGATCACACCTCCCCAGTTGTATCCATCCCGACCAGATGTTCCAAGCTCCAGGACACTGCCCATAAAGGTGGTAGTGGTGAGTTCCCTCGCTGAGTCCGTGGGAACCACCAACCTAGAGGGTAAATTGACTAAATAAAAAAAATATATATATATATATATATATATATATATATATATATATATATATACAAGCTGACCCGGCAGACGTTGTCCTGCTAATCAAAGAAAGTGTTGTAACTCTGTTTCTTGAAGTGCTTTAGGATACACAATATTTTTTTCAATTTCTGTTAACTGCCTCTAAACTATCGTGAATTGAATTAACTAATTTAGAACATTCGTTGGAGCGTGCACAACAACTCTCCAAAGTTTCATCGCAAACTGATAAATGGCATTTAACGCATACGGAATTTGGTTTAAATGATTCGTGCGCTGTCACTCTTTTGTTGAATCTACTCGTGCTCTACCAACTGTGAAATGGATTTACTAAGTTAGAAAGCTTCACGTAAGTGTACACAACAACTCATCAGATTCATTGCAATCTATGAACGCATACAGGATTTTGTTGGAACGCTTCGTGCGTCGTCACTCATTTGTTACATCTACTCGTGCGCTACCAATATTGTAAAATGGATTTACCAAGTTGAACACCTTCCCTGGCGTGTACACAACAACTCATCAAAGTTTCATAGGAATCGGATGAATGACATATGAACGCATAAGTGATTTTCTTTAAACGATTCGCGTGCCGTCACTCATTTGTTGAATCTACTCATGCGCTACCTATTGTAAAATAGATTTACTAAGCCTGAAACCTTCTCTGACGTGTACTCAATGATTCACCAAGGTTTGATCGCAATCGGATGAATGATATATGACCGCATACGGGACATTGTGGAAACGATTCGAGCGCCGTCGCTCATTTGTTGAATCTAATCGTGCGCTACTTATTAAAAACTGGATTTACTAAGACAGAAACATTTCCTGGAGTGTACACAACAATTCACCAAAGTTTCATCGCAATCGGATAAATGGTATATGGACGCATACGGTACTTTGTTGAAATGATTCGCGTGCCGTCACACTTTTGTTGAATCTACTCGTGCGCTACCCATTGTAAAATTGATTTATTAAGCCAGAAACCTTCCGTAGGGTGTACACATCATCTCACCCAAGTTTCATCGTAATGGGACGAATGGTAAGTTATTTGAACGCATACGGGGCCTTATTGAAACGCTTCGCGCGTCGTCGCTCATTTGTTGAATCTACTCGTGCGAAACCTCCTGTGAAATGGATTTACTAAGTTAGAAACCCTCACGTAAGTGTACACAACATCTCACCCAAGTTTCATTGCAATCGGATGAATGGTATATGAACGCATACGGGACTTTGATTAAAAGTTCGTGCGTCGTTGCTCATTTGTTGAATCTACTCGTGAGCTACCTTTTGTAAAATGGATTTACTAAGTTAGAAACCCTCACGTAAGTGTACACAACATCTCACCCAAGTTTCATCGCTGTCGGACGAATGGTATTTGAACGCATACGGGACTTTGTTGAAACGCTTCGCACGTCGCCGCTCATTTGTTGAATCTACTCGTGCGCAACCTCCTGTGAAATGGATTACTAAGTTAGAAGCCTTCACTTAAGTGTACACAACAACTCATCAAAGTTTCATCTCAATCTATGAATGGAATATAAACTTATACGGGATTTTGTTGAAACGCTTCCCGCGTCGTCACTCATTTGTTGAATCTATTCGTGAGCTACCTAATGTGAAATTGATTTACTAAGCCAGAAGCCTTCCCTGGAGTGTACACAACATCTCACCCAAGTTTCATCGCTATCGGACGAATAGTATTTGAACGCATACGGGACCTTTTTGAAACGCTTCGCGCGTCGTCGCTCATTTGTTGAATCTATTCGTGCGCAATCTATTGTAAAATGGATTTACTAAGCCAAACACCTTCCCTGGAGCTCACTCAACATATCACCCAAGTTTCATGGCAATCGGATGAATGGTATATGAACGCATACGGGACTTTGAAACGCTCTAACGTGCAGAGACAAACAGTAGAATTCGACATCACTGCCACCTTTGCTATAAGACACAACTTTCCGCCACGGGCGGAGTGTATGTAATGGCGGTAGTTGCACAGATTGCGACCAGGTGGCTCTAACGTGCAGAGACAAACCGTCTAAAGACATCAGCTTTCACGAAGGCCAAGGCTAGTGGTTTCCATGACGACTGTTTTTGACTGTATATTGTGGTTCTAAAATTGTGTGTAAATTGTGGTTCTAAAATTGTGTTCATTCCACCTACCGGGTCAGATTGTAAATCTAAACCATACATGGACCCACCCTAATATACATACCAAATTCCATCAAAATCGGTTCAGTCGTTTAGGAGGAGTTCAGTCACATACACACGTGTCGAAGAATTATATATATAAAGATATATGTATATATATATATATATATATATATATATATATATATAGAATAAATAGCGTGTGGTAGCTAAGTAGAGATGAAACGATTAGGTCAGGACAGAGAGGCTTGTACAGCTGCATCAAACCAATCATAAGTCTTAAACAATAACTAAACGCAAATTAGGCTATGTTAGAAGTAATAACCACATCGAAATCTCCGGCAAGAGTGCAATACATCCCCTTAAATCTTTGTCGACACCAGAAATGACTAAGCTAATCTGCAGGAACATCCATCCTTGTCTATAACACTCCATTACGAGCTTCTAAAAAATTTCCTCCGGGCCGGATTTGAACCAGCGACCTATGGATGTCTGAGATCGGAGCCACTACAGTCCACCGCTCTACCAACTGAGCTACCAGAGGCGACACGCTAGAGAGAGAGAGAGAGAAAGCTCTCTAAGATATGGAGCAGCAGCACAAGTAGCTTGTCCTTGACTGTGAACTTCAGTACTGTACAAACCCTTTATATCGCCTCCGTAGCGCAGCGGTCAGCATGGTTAGCTGCCGCCCCCGGAGGTCCTGGGTCCGATTTCTGGCTCTGCCACGAAATTTGAAAAGTGGTATGAGGACTGGAACGGGGTCTACTCAGCCTCGGGTGGTCCAAATGAGTAGAGGAGGGTTCGATTCCCAACTCAGCCATCCTCGAAGTGGTTTTCCGTGGCTTCCCACTTCGTCTTCGGGCAAATGCCGGGCCACGGCCGCCTCCTTCCCTCTTCCTCGCCTATCCATCCCTATCTCCCATCTGTCCATCCCTCATGTAGCCCCTGTTCGCTTTGCCTGGGCGAAGTGCTGATCACACCTCCCCAGTTGTATCAATCCTGTCCAGATGTTCCAGGCTCTAGGACACTGCCCATAGAGGCGGTAGTCGTGAGTTCCCTCGCTGAGTCCGTGGGAACCAACAACCTAGAGGGTAAATTGACTAAACAAAAAAAAGCCTATTGAGTCACAGCTGTAGCCATGGTAACTGTTTCTTACTGGAGGGAAGGGGAAGAAGGAACCCCGGGCAGTAAACTATAAATATTCCATAATAGAGTATCGATACGGGGATTGGATTTAATAGCAGCCAACGTTTTAGATTTGTTGCTCTTAGTTTAATGTTATTACAATTTGATTTTAGCTGAAGATGGTTACAAGTTAAGCGAAACCAGTACCGTACTATAAATGCTATTCAGTTTCAATTAGGTGTAATCCAAAGAAAAGAAATTTCCCATACCGGGAATCGAACCCGAGCGTACTGGACGAAAGCCAGGTATCCTAGCCACTATACCATACCGGACACGTGATGTCTATGTAGCCTACTGGTAGTTTCCTGATAAACCGGCCTTGTTCCGATGTGCCATTGGCATAATTTCTACTCTAAATGGCATGTAGACTCGTCATTTGGTTACAACAACCCAGCATTGGCTCCTCAAACTGTCCATGCCACATCCCCTTGTGATGCTATCGTAATGGAAAAGTATTTTCAAATACGTTTGTAAAACTAAGCTCATAGTTTCTTGTTGAATGGCATCTTAAAGTACGGGACCTCTTCAAACGGTGAAACTGGAAGGCTCAAGATACGCAATTACAATTTTATTGTTTAAGTGACAAGCTCGTCGCCTCAGTTGCCTAGCGGTCAGTAAGATTAGCTGCCACCCCGGAGGCCCTGGGTTCGATTCCCAGCTCTGCCACGAAATTTGAAAAGGGTACGAGAACTGGAACGGGGTTTACTCAGCCTCGGGTGGCCCAAATGAGTAGAGGGGTTTCAATTCACACCTTAGCCATCCTCGAAGTGGTTTTCCGTAGTTTCCCACTTTGTCTTCGGGAAAATGCCGGGATGGTACCTCCCGCAAGGCCACGGCCGGCTCCTTCCCACTTCCTTGCCCAACCCTTCCACTCTTCCTATCCCTTCATCAGCCCCTGTTTGCTTTGCAGGTGAGGCTGCCTGGACGTCGTGCTGGTCACACACCCCTCTTATCCGACAGCAGTGGCTATGCTCGCTAAAGCGCGGCATTAGGTCATGGGGCCAAGCTCTCTGCTGACTCGGTAGACGCGTGGGTTCGAGCCCCACCGTCGGCCGTCCTTGAAATGGTTTTCCGTGGTTTCCCATTTTCAACACCAGGCAAATGCTGGGACGGTACCTTCTGACAGGCCACGGCCGCTTCCTTCCACATCCTTGCCCAGTTTCATTCATCTTCATCCATTCCATCTCTCATCCCGACGCGCAGGTCGCCCACGGGCGTCGACTTGAAAGACCTGCACTCGGCCTCTCCGGAGGCTACACGAAAAAAAACACACCCCTGTTGTATCCCCACCCATAGTCTCAAGCTCGAGGAAACTGACCTCAGTGGCGGTAGAGGCGGGATCCTTCGCTTAGTCCGTGGGAAAAGCCGATCCTGGAGGGTAAAATGATAGCATTGCTTCCACGTACTTGTGCCGGCTCCTCTCCGTCTTTTTTCCTGTCGACCTCACTTGGTCAACTCTTGTTCTCTTCCGACCCCGACGGTTTTAGGCTATCCGAGGCCTAGGGAGTATCTTCCTTTCCCGCCTTAATTGGCCCTTGTCTCATCTCTTCTGATACCCTCCTTCTGAGAGGGGTCAGCCTTCTTTTTCATTTCATGTTATCTCCTGCCTTCTGCTCAAGGCCCTCAAGGAGGCAGGGTGTATGTAGCCCCACCACTTATGGTGCACCCTAGATATTGCTACACCCTCAGGGGGTGGTGATTTCGGGATTGGCGACCCCGAGGGATTCCTGAGTCGGGTCCGTTTTGCCCGCTTTTTCTCTGACCTTGGGGTGGGCCCTCTCCTCTTTCCCCTTTCCTATCTGCCTTTCATGGCTCTCCTTCCTTACAAGTCCCTCAATCCTCATTCTTCGAGGGTTGAGGGCATTTCTTTTCTTCCTGTCCTTGATTTGCCTTATCCTTTATTTGTTTACCATTTCTTCTTCTACTAAGTTAGTATTAGTTTTAGGTTTTCATTCTCATCTCATCTTCACTATCACCCAAACAATTAGGGGCCGATAACCCAGATGTTAGGCCCCTTAAAACAACAATCAACATAATCATGAAATGTATAAATCAATAAAACAAATATGAAAACTTCCGGTACCGGGAATCGAACCCAAGCCTCCTGGGTGAGAGCCAGGTATCCTAGCCACTAGACCATACCGGACAGACAAGAGCTGCTGCTGGAGTAATGATTATCTTGGGGCAATGACGTCACTTGGAATAGAGACGTGGCCGACGAGAAAGACAGGCCATGGCGCGGATCTGTGACGTCAGAGGAGTGGTGTCGCTCGCTCGCCTCGCCGCATTGATTGCACCAAGGTATTCTCATCTATAGAAGCCTACCAATAGCCCAGTAATTTGTTAGTGTGAATTTAAGGATACTCAAAAATAAAGTTAAAAGCTGTGGAAGAAATCCACCCCTATCACTAGCTCAAAACCTTAGAGCAGTAGAATATTAAGCAGTGTAATACAAACGTTGAATGGATGTTCCAGTTTATGCAGATATACAAAACTGTACATATTATCCTTTTATCCTCGTTCATCAATAAGTTGTTTCCATGTAAGTTTAACTTTAAAAGCAGCTGGAATTTTAAAAAAAGAAACAACCAAGCATTGCATTAGGAGAAAGTATCCAGTGCTTCATTTATTGCAAGGGAAGGGAAGGGTCATTCATGCCCCAAAATAATAAAAACGAATGTAAAAAATTTGAGCCTACACTCGTGGTTTTTAGCATTTTGCTTTTTGAGTAGGCATACCATAAGACGATCTTTTTCAACAACAAAAATTTAATGCATAGGACTACTTCAGATACATATATGAATTGCTGAGATTATACTTACCTCCTTTAGCAGAGAGCCTTTTATCTGACACCAATCCCCTACAGAGGCTGGTTTACTTCTTGTGGCAACTACCTTCATGTTGGACATGTTTAACGGTTCTCTCCCGTTCCCAGTTAGGCTTAGGTCAAATTTATGGTTTTATGGGCTCAGATTTTTATAATGAAGTATATTACTACAAATGAAGGACCTTGGAAACTTATTCATTGTGAGTTAATTCAGTGGATTGAAATGTCGTGGATATCAGCCCCATGCACTTATGTGTGTACTGTACTTGTAATAGAAAAGGATGTGGTAGTGGTTTTCAGTTAGCTTTTATTTACAGTTGAGTTGGGAAGACACTTCCAGGATGCAAGGAGTGGGATTCAAATCATTCTATCAAGAGCCTTTGTGCGAAGCTTTGAAGAATAAATCCTATATCAGGTTTCAAATACTCCTTCGCAAAGCAGGTCACCTGGACAAGAAGCCACTTTACTTACCCCTACTCCATGTAGGTGGAACTGTTCCATTTATTAAAATTAAAGAAAGACCATACTTGCCATTGTAATTTGGATCTATGCTGGCTACACGGACATGGTATCTCCCTCCCAATAAGATGTCCAAGATCTCCACCAAATGGCAAACGAGACCCTTCAAATGATTCAAATGAAAGCATTCCTCAACTTTTAATTATTTTTTCTTATTTTTTGTTTCACCCTGGTGGTCTGGGGATGAAGAATTTTATAACATACCCAGTCCCCCCCTACCCCTTCCTCCCATAAAATATCGTATACTCCTCACCACATCCATTCCCCCTGAAAAAGAACATGGGCAACCTTGCAGACCACATGGAAAATAAGCAGTTAACAGTACTACACACTGGGTAAATCGGTTTGAAATGGGTAAATCTAGAGCTTTAACAGAGAATTCTGGATGTGGTGATTGGTAGGGCCCTGGAGTACAAAACTATGCCCGTATCTTCAAGAACACTAGCAAATTGCAAGTAATCTTCATCCAATGACACAGTAATGTTTACACTTAATTATAATAAGCACACACAAAATGTATTACGGACATTATTTTATTTAGGACATTGGTTATAAATATAAGCATCTCAAGCACATTAACACATTGTCTGGAAGAATCTTTGTAGAAAATGAAGTTTGCAGGTTTCACCAAGTAGGCTATAAAGGTGATATCTTGTTGATCTTGGATATATTACTGGCGATTATTAGGATCTAATATCCTCCAGCTATTAATATTCTCAAAAAATCCTGCACTGCACATAGGGCGTACAGCCATTATACCCTGCTGATGATTCATGATCTCTTCAGGATTTTAAATTTTTCTGACACCATTTCTAAATCTCACTGGAGCTTAGTGGGTTACAAATTCATCGTTACAAAGATCCATGAACACAATTTGAGGACTGGACATGTCTAAAAACTTGCTTCCAGCTGCCTTGTTACTGTTTCCTTATGCAGTACAAAATCACTATCAATTACATTGGTATCTTGCAGCCTTGGCAACTATAGACTTGTATTAACTCTTGTACTATTTTCATCTCTAATTTATCTCAACAAAACAAGCCTGCCAACTTGTGTCAATAGCTTTAATGTGGACATGGAATGGAATTTACACTTACAAAATTCCCCTAGACACAAAATGGCATCATCCATGACAAAGTGGACAACACTTAGGGTTTAAACGCTGCATACATGTTAAATTCTATGTGTTATACTCTGATTTACAAAAGATGAACGGTGCAAGCTGCCATCCGCTTGAATGGTGAGGTGAGGAGTGGAGACAAGAGGGGTAACGGTGTCCATAGCAACAGCGAGCAGTGTTGCAATGAATGCCAACACAGCAGTGAGCACATGGTTTGACGCAGTGTTCTACTGTGAACTAACTCGTCACTGCCATGTGTAATATCCCGTGTATATATTGAAGTGCATATGCTTATTCTTTCATAGGCTACAGTAAGCGTTATCGTTCTGCTTTTGTTGGAAGCGTGTGTATATACAGATTTTGAGTTTATTTCTTTTATTTGCATCATCGTGTCTATTTTCGTTGTGTAAAAATGGCATCGGTACATGCTCGCGGAAGGCCCAGGATCCATTCTCTGCGACAGAACAACTTCAGGCCAAGTAAAGGAGATGGTATGTGCGGTGAGGAATTTTATGGAAGAAGAAGAGGAAAGTAAGCGCTTACGGGAGGAACCTCTGATCCCATTTGTTCAGGTGAGTCAAAGAACTGCCAAGACTCTTGGTGTGAGTGAAATCGCTGCATACCGAGTGACGGAAGGGAAGTTCCTGTCTGATGATGCTCGCCCGTCTAAACTATCAACTCCAGGGAAGAAGAGGCATAGAGAAGGGGTGGTCACTAATTTAGGTGGCTTTCAACAAGATGCTGTTAGACGGCATATTTATAGCTATTATTTTAGGAAAGAAATTCCAACATGTCGCAAACTTCTTTTTTTTTTGCTCAGATAGGCACAATTATTTCAAGGAAGCCTTTCTTCACTGAAAGTGTTGCACGATCTGGGATTTAAATATAAGAAAATTAATGGGGGGAAGGTGATCATGGAGAGGCCAGATATTGTGACTTTGAGGTGTCAGTTCCTACATGAAATGGGGAGACCCTACTGAGTTGTAGGCCAAAAATTACAAACAAAAAACCAAAATCTGGTTTCATGCCCTAGAAGTTACCTTATCACTTGGGGCACTTAAATATACATTTGTTTTTTATGTACGGCCATTTCTAAATACCTTACGGGGGCTTTTAAAGAACACGTGCTTAGGTCTTGAAATGGGCAACGCCTACTTCCTAGAACCAAAAACCCCTCAATTTTGTTGTAATTTCATACTCTTGGCCAAGATTATCATGCCAATCATCTGAATACAAGCTTATGGTGCCATCTGTTGGTAAATTTATCAGTTATGAGTAGCCTAGGCAATGTTTGTCAAGTGTGAAACTTTTCTTACCGTACATGTTATTTTCTTATCCCATATAATTTTTAGCTGTATGGCATTCACTAAAAGAATATCATTACTATACACATGCACATATTTAACATCAAACAGAAGTATGTTGGTTTGTAGTAAAGTATAGGCCATTTTGGATACATGGTGGAACCATGCGTCTTTGTTTATTTTGATGGTCAGTGGCTTTAGTGAAGTTTATTCGCAAGAATTATATTTTTATTGGTTTACTGTGAGTGGTGGAACTTGTGTAAGCTAATGGTATTTTAGCGATTTGTGTGCAGTTTATTAGATGTACTCTGTATCTAGTCGATGGCGTAAACCGAAAGTCCGTGAAACAAAGAAATGGAATAGTGCTATTTTGAATGTTGACAAACAGTGGGGTGATATTACATGTGAAGTTAAGTAATGCAAGTTCAACAGCTGCAACTACTTCTGCCAGTGTCAGAAAACTGGAATAAGCCTATTTTAGTGAGGAGAATACTGTTAGACCTAGTGTTAATGACAAGCACATTCTCATTCATATATGGGTGCCCTCCAAAATTTGTTTACAGACCTGTGTGGTGAATGTGGCAGTAAATCTTCGTGTCAACATCAGGGAGAAAGATGGGTTTAGTAATAAGTTACCTCTGAAGTGTGGGAAAAGTGATTTGTAAACTCAGGGAAGTCTTGATGCAGGAAATTCCACTAAAATACTGTATTTTTTAATAAAGTTAGCTTTTTCTCAATACTATATTTTTCAGCATTTTAAATGTTCCAGTTGCCTGCGTTTTGATCCCATTACCTTCAAACTTGGTTTGCACATACAACTTTGTGGTCTTAATAATGTGTGGAATCCATTTTAAAAATATTAATAACTTTCAGAAATATTTAGGTTCAAATTTGAAAAAATATGACATATTTTAACAGAACAACAGGTCATTCTAAGAAAAAAAACATTTTAATAATAAACCATTTGCACTGATTTTAAAAGTAATACCAATTTTTATTTGTAGACCATTGATGATCATTCCATAGAAGTTTTAGATTGATAACTTTAAATTTGATGTACATGGGACATTTTCAAAATTTGCATATTTATTACATAAAATGTTATAATTTCTAAATGACTGATCCAAATAGCTCCAAAGTTTAGAATTCCCTTAATTATGCTCACTTTAAAGAACCTACAAAATTTGGTGAAAATTGGGTTAAAATAGGCTACTGGAAAATTCAAAACTTAAGTTAATAGGGCAAAAATGTTATGGATATTGTGTGGTTAGGTGAAATGTGGGTCAATGCTGGTCACACAGTGTCTAAGGGTTGGAGTGACAACTCAGTTCAGGGGACAAGGGAGGGCCGTCAGGCAGAGGGGGTCGATTTATTATTCTACATGTCGGGCTATCACACGGCTTTGTTAATAATACACTTTTGCTCTTTAGGTCGAAAAGAACAGGTGATTACCATGAAGACATGGACTACAACTAGTTTTTAAAATGGTTCCAGGAACAATTGTTACCCAACATCCCTGAACACAGTGTTATTGTAATGAACAATGCTTCGTACCACATAGTACAGATAGAATAAGCTCCAACAACTTCAAGTACGAAGCCGCGAATGTTGGAATGGCTCGACCGCCATCGTGTAGCCTACCATGCGACAGCTCTCGGACAAAAGGAATCCTTCTCGGTAGTGCTGAATGAACATAGAACGAGCGATAACATTCTATATAATACATGAATTAGCCAAAATACCTTATAAAAGGATGAGAAATAAATCAGGAAGAAATGTTTTAATAGATGTTTCCTCCTCCGCCGTCTGTGACCCACCCAGCCATTCCAAATATAGCGAAAATTACAGCAGTGAGCGGCATTGTTCAAATCAATCTTCAAAAAAGAACCATAACAGTACTGCCAACCTCGCCCTTACGGTACTATGTGAAACAAAAAAGTGCCCAATTCAGTCTCTAGTGGGCATCATTCGTTCGCAGCACTCAGTTCACGACTCTAATTATGCTAGTGTGTGCAATATTTCGCATCTCTGTACGGCTGAAATACGTGTTTTTTGTTATCTGCTCTGTAATAACTATGCAGTATATCGCTCTCCTGTAATAAGTATGTGTATTTTTTTCCACACAACTGTGGTTTTGACAAAGGTTACAGCCTAACGCGCCCAGATCAATGGTTTTGTGTCAACCATGCCCCGCTAGCAGCGCGTGGCCAAGGCTGCACCTACACCCGACAATTCTTACCTTCACTTTGTCCAATCCAATGGTTTTTGACAATGGTTACAGCCTAACGCGCCCAGATCAATGAGTTTTGGCAATGGTTACTGCCTAACGTGTCCCGATGATTCTTTTTTTATCAACAGTGATTTTGCATCCCACTTCTTTTTATCAACAGTGATTTTGTATCTCACATGTGTGCCTCGGTGCGTGCTGCTAGAGTGAGCCTTGATGACGGTTAAACGAGATCAAGTGCTATCGAAGCATGGCTGCTGTTTTTAAAATAGCAAAAAATAAAAACACATATTTACGTACTTTAGCACATATATGAGGTTCAGTAGTAAGTTTTAATTAGGGTTCCTAATTTCAATACGTAATATCGCCCAAAAAATGAAACAAGGACACAAGGTATGTAAAAGTACATTCATGTCTGCTACAAGTGTATAAGCCGAGTTCCACTTTCATTCAGAATTAATATCCTTCTCAACCTTATACAGCAGCGCAAGCCTAAACCCATGTAGGCTACCACGTGGATGAACTGGCGAGATAGCATGGCCATGAGATCATCACACTGCCCCATATCATTGCCACTTCAATCCTATAGAAATGATATGGGGTCAAGTGAAGGGTTATCTAGCACGGCATAATAAGAATTTCACACTCCGTGAGGTTGAGAAGCTTACCGTTTAGGCTATTAGGGAAGTGACTTCATAAAACTGGAAGCGTTTTGTGTTAATAGTGCAACGAGAACTGGATGAGGCTACGAAGCGTGAATGTATACTCGATGATGGGGTAGATTGGTTCATCGTTTCCCTGGAAAGCAATTCCAGATCCAATTCAGACACAAGTGACGAAGAGGGGGGGCTATGAAAGGAATAGACCCATAATTAAGTTAGTAGCAGCTAGAGCGATTAGGCAACTAAAAATTCCCCTAAACTCGCGTGCATCGCAATGTTTAATTGACCCTTCACACGAATACGGCTGACACACCACAGATCCCAGTATTTGTGTCTTCCTGGAAGCTTCTTGGAATATTATGAGTCATGATCTGCCTCAGTGGCAACGCAGCATTTCCTCACGTGTTAGCTTTGACAGCTGCCAGCGCTCATTATTGGTACCGGCAATACAGAGTATTCTTTGCGTACAAACACAAACCTAACCCCAGACCTCCTTGCTTGTACTACTAACAATAATTTTGGTCCAGATAGTCGCCTAACCAAGTAGCGACCAATGGCTTTGTCTCGCCATGGCTTTAGAAGAGTACAGTTCAACATTTCCATTAAAATGAACTACGGTAAAAGTAATTTATGAACATTCATGATCTTTCAAGAAATTATTCTTCTTTAGACTGAGATAGGCAACTCAATACTCCCAATAATGTCAAAAGTACTCAAATCAAACTTACCAAGCAACTTTTGAAGATTTGATGGATGAGGCAGATAAATATGACCACTCCGATGTAACTTTTAGTACACTGATGACAAGTGAACATATTATATGGAAGCTGCCATGAGTAACGTGTCTCCACTGTACCTACGATTGTTTGCCTAACATCTAAAAAATTAATTTGCTCTATTAAAGACTATAATGGTGTGCAATCATCACTCGAAAAACTTCTCTGTAGGATGTTCACAGGAGCATTCACTGCTGACAAATTTCTTCCATTTTCATCGCACTCAGAATTTTCAATGAACTGAAGTAGGCTAGGTCATCAAATGAATTTTTATCAGTAATGCAAAGAAAGTTTTGTGGAACTTTATGTTCGGGAATCTGCAACCCACTGACAGCCAGCTCAATGCTGAGGTTATTTAGAATACACACAGAACCTGTAATTATGGGCACTGCATCACTCAAATTCTTCAAGCACTTCACCAACTTGTCTTCTGTCTTGATATGTGTCCATTCCTGCTTAAATTTATTCCTGTTGGAGGAGAAGTGTTCAGATATATCCGATAGACTGTGCACAGAATTCTCTTCTTCGTAGTGTCTGAAGTCTTCCAAGCTCGCTTCTATGGCTTTATCCGAGATTTTCTACCTCTGCATCACACAGTCTTCTAGAAGAAGGCCCAGGAGTGGATAGCTATCCTGGCAAATTCAAAAATATTGAAGATACTGCATCAGGTTTCAACTTCGGATAACTCCTAGCAAATTTCTTTATTTCCCCATCAACTTGCTCTGTCCTGATAACAGAGCTATCAGGAAAATGTTTTATACAAATTATTGGCTTGCTCACTTTAGAGAAGTCAGTGGGAATTTTTCTAGGCCATATATTTCTTAATTTTTCGTCCTTTGGGAGAGAAAATGTAGAAACATTTTCATGCTGAGATCTGTAATTGTTCTTACAGCCAGCCACATTACAGCATCTCGGCATTTTGATTTCCTGTAAAGAGACACATTCATTAAATATCTAACTTTAACTCAGATAATTAACTTAGCATGCATTCTAATAGTCCTTAACACCCACAATATTAGGCTAACGTAAGTTCGTACATAACCTGCACCCCACGTGCGTTTGATTAACCTGTATCATTAATGAGAAATAAAGTGTTAACACTTACCCTGTAGGCTACGTGATTATTGCAGCTACATGATGCACCACAACACAAGTTGGATGTAAAGTTGGACATTACACTTTATAAAACACTAACTATTCTCACACTGCTATTCACAAGAAATTCACAAACAAGTCTTCTCAACCGGAGTCACTACTTCGCCTACGTCACAGACAAGATGGCTGCTCGCACTGGGGCCAGTATCTTTCGTGGGCCACGGAATAGAGAAAACTGGTGACGTTTCTCTGTCTCAGTTCTACATGCTCTCTATATTGAATCACTGGCTCATCACTACTCGAGACACGTGTTTATCCCTTTCCTTATTGCATTTCCAGGCATGATATCCCCAGAAATCACCCTATTATTTTAGAATATGAAATATTGTGGACATGGACACTCTTGCACATAACAGATGAACTATATATTTTATTTTCTTTCCCTATCGTTTTAACCTCCAGGGTGGGCTTTTCCCACGGACTAAGCGAGGGATTCCATCTCTACCGCCACTGAGGGCAGTGCCCTGGAGCTTGAGACTCTAAGTCCTGGATACAACTGGGGTGTATGACCAACACTACGCCCAGGCGGCCTCACCTGCAAAGCGAACAGGGGGCCTCATGAAGGGATGGGAAGAGAGGGACGGAAACGTAATGGCGGCCACCCAAATGTTAAAAGTTTAAATCAAATTTCGACCAACCTAATCATCTGATCACTACCAAGTTCTACAACAACGTACCTTTTTGTGGGAAGCATCGTTTGACTGGAGTACAAGGTCATCAACCTAATAGTTTGCAGATAGCGTTCATGTATGTGTGCAAATCGATTCACCGTATCAATTCAAACACGGTGAAACCGAATTGGATGACATTTTGTACAGCGGTAGCACTAGCAAAGGGCACCTCATATTCCTGTTTAATATCCACATAGCACGTTGTATTTCAACAAGCTACTACAACCAACATTCAATTGTCTACTCCTTGAAAAGGACAAAGGGTTATGACGATACCCATGCATTTAGGAGGAAGTAGGCTATATGTTCTTTACTGAACATCTTGTTTAATTTTATTGTTTGTTGTATCATTTAGGGTCAATTCCACCTCGTGGAGCAGAGACTAGGATTCTTGGTTGTCACCCCTGAGGTAAGGGTTCGATTTCCGGCTCGGCCAAGAAATTTATTGTGGAGGATACAGTCATTCTCAGGAGGTGAGTTCGATTCCCACCTCTATGGTTTCCCCTCTCCTACTCTAGGCGAATGCCACAGCCACCTCCCCCCCCCCCCCCCCCCCACACTCCTAGCTTCAGATACAAATACTCGTACTGTTACTGACACCACCAGATAATCTTTTTTCTTTGAACTAGTGTACCCTTGCGAGAAATCTCGCATATGTATAAACTCCCCGGTATGTGGGTTCGAAGCGACACAGTTCTGATATATTGTCTCGTTTATTTTTTTAATCGCACTTTTTAAAAAAATTATACGAGCCTTTCAGTAGTCGCATTTGATGTGTGACATGTGACATGTTATCCTACTATGTGTGTCCCGGGAGCGCAAATCCCTTGTTATTATCCTTTCACAAATTGATTGCCGGCGGTCGAGATGGGAACTATTCTTTATTTACTTGTGTCACACGTCAGCCTGCTTCGTTGACAGGTACAGTTGAGCGAGTAGGATATGACTCAGATCCAGTGCCCTGGTCATCGTTTAACAACTGTCCGTGGTGACATGGGCTCCAGAGACGCTTATCAGACGCAATGCTGCTTGACTTATGTGCAGACCTCATTCTGTCATCACTGTGTCCTCCGCTGTACCGCGCGTGGCTCCTGCTACAATAATCAACAAACTCTGGCGCAGCCAAGTTCAGCGGCAATCTAATGTTAAATGGGTAATAACAGTGAACTCTGTTGGTCATTGAAATAACTACTTGTAAAACTCCAGTGCCAAATCCTGACCTAATAAATCATAATGGTTATTTGCTAAGACGTTGCATATTAATCGATTGATAACATATTGTGCATTTTGCAATGGAAAATTAAAAGTGCATATTGTAATATTATAGTGCAGAAGTGGCTTTGAAAAGCTGAGCCATCTCGGTTGCAGACAAGATGACAGCCGATCTCTTGTTCTGAACTATATTTCACTAATTTGAGTACGTTGCATGCAACATAGCCTACAGATATAAAAGTAATAGGAACTTTGTGTGAAATGAACTTTGTTTGAAATATACTCCACTGAAGAAATCGTTTAGTCAAAGTCATTATTGGCCAAGACGTTGTATCTTAATCGATTGATAACATTCTTTTGGGAGGATATAATATTATTAGGTCTGTGTTTAAAGCGTTCGTCTCTCAACCGGCAACAGAGTTGTATTTTTTTGCTTGATTTATTGTATATTTATTGTTTTTTTTTAGTACTGAGGCGTTATGAGCGCAGCTCGCATCCAGTCGGCCGTGGCGGAAGCAATCCACTGCCTACTTGATGCGTGCTGCGCTCTATACCGGCCAGTTAGTGAACCCATGCCAGCGATGTTACTGAAAATGGCCTCTTTTGTCGATACAGCGCACTGCCAAGCACAGGCGTGATTAAAAATTAGGAGTGCAGAAGGTAAATTAAATATGTTTCTCCCAGTGATACATTTAGACCATCGAAGTTTCAATTATTGGTAGTAGTCGGTGTTGATATACTGAATTCCTACGTTGTTTGGAGTGTTTGTTGATGTGATATAGATTCCACATAGCCACATGGCCAACAGTACATCGAGTGCTTACATTAAATAAGAATACAACAAAAGTATGCAGATTTAATAAATCGTAATTGTTTTCAGCAAATATGATATAATGAATATTTTCACACCAAAGAACGACAACTTGAAGATGATTTATTGTAGAAATATCTTAAATGGGGTCTCCAAACCTTGACCTAAACTGTATGCGATTTACATTCCCCATAGCCACATGGCCTACAGTACGTCGTTGTACCGATCTCCGCCACAACGCGCGCTCATTGTTTCAGTCCCATGCACTTCCGTCCCATCCACTTCCGTCCCTTTTCCAAAATCACTCCCACGAAATGTTCAGGTACCGAGTGCCACAAAAATATCCAGATACCGAGTGGAGAGATGTTCTTCTTCTAAAGAATTAAATTCATGGATTGGTCTGCGGCAGTTCTCCAGTCGGCTCTATTTAGAGCTTTCCTCTTCATCTCTTCATAGTTTCTGCATCCTACATCAGACATGATTTGCTGTACATATTGTAGGCGTGGTCTTCCTCGACATCTTTTGCCTTCATAACATATTGTGTATTTTGCAATGGGAAATTAAAAGTGCATATTGTAATATTATAGTGCAGAAGTGGCTTCGAAAAGCTGAGCCATCTCGGTTGCAGACAAGACGGCAGCCGATCTCTCGTTCTGAACTATATTTCACTAATTTGAGTATGTTGCATGCAATATAGCCTACAGAAATAAAAATAATAGGAACGTTGTACGAAATGAACTTTGTTTGAAATCCTACTCCACTGAAGAAATCGTTTAGTCAAGGTCATTATTGGCTAAGACGTTGTATCTTAATCGATTGATAACATTCTTTTGGGAGGACATAATTAGGTCTGTGGTTACAGCGTTGGACTCTCAACCGCTTTTTTGCTTGATTTAGTTTATATTTATTGTTTTTGTAAGTACTGAGGCGTTATGAGTGCAGCTCGTATCCAGTCGGCCGTGGCGGAAGCAATCCACTGCCTACTTGATGCAGTCTGTGTTCTACTTTGATGCTTATTTCTTATTTATAGATTGTTGACGTCGCCTCCGTAGCGTAGCGGTCAGCATGGTTAGCTGCCGCCCCGGAGGTCCTGGGTCCTATTTCCGGCTCTGCCACGAAGTTTGAAAAGTGGTATGAGGACTGGAACGTGGTCTACTTACCCTCGGGTGGTCCAACTGAGTAGAGGGGGTTCGATTCCCACCTCAGCCATCCTCGAAGTTGTTTTCCGTGGTTTCCCACTTCGTCTTCCGGCAAATGCCGGGATGGTCCCTATTGTAAGGCCACGGCCGCCCCATTCCCTCTTCCCTGCCTATCCATCCTAATCTTCTCCTCCTCCCTTCCTTCACGAGGCTCCTGTTCGATTTGCGGGTTAGGCCGCCTGGGCGAGGAGCTGATCACACCTCACCAGTTGTATCCACTCCGACCAGATGATCTCAGCTCTAGGATACTGCCTGGAAAAGCTCGCTGAGTCCGTGGGAGCCACCAACCTGGAGGGTAAAATTGACCAAATAATATATATATATAGCGTGTGGTAGCTAAGTAGAGATGAAACTATTAGGTCAGGACAGAGAGGCTTGTACAGCTGCATCAAACCAATCATAAGTCTTAAACAATTACTAAACGCAAATTAGGCTATGTTAGAAGTAATAACCACATCGAATTAAGGCTCAGATCCTAAATTAAATGCTCCACAATTTTCATTAATCTCCGGCAAGAGTGCAATACATCCCCTTAAATCTCTGTCGACACCAGAAATGACTAAGCTAATCTGTAGGAACATCCATCCTTGTCTATAACACTCCATTACGAGCTTCTAAAAACTTTCCTCCGGGCCGGATTTGAACCCATAAGTCCAACCCCTCGTCCACGTCGTGGGAGACGGGCAACGGCACAAAGTAGGGGATTGCCTGTAGGGGCGAAGTACAGTGGGGACTTCGTGTGTCCCGGGACCGTTACGGTAGCTGTGAAGGTCCTACAGGAACCCTGAAAAGTGACGGCTAACGGGGCTCTGGTGAAGCTACGATAGGCCCAGCAAGCCAGTAGTGGATAAAACCAAATGCTTTCAAAAATGGAACGAGCCTCGGACAGGATGGATTTAATAGACGACGACACGGCTGTACACACGGACTAAGATTTGGAACTTTAAACCTAAGAACGCTGACGGGGAAGGTGGAGGAGATAGTGGATATGATGGAAAGAAGGAAGTTGGATTTATTGGGATTGGCAGAAACAAAGTGGAAAGGGGAAGGAAGGAGAGTACTGAGAAAGGGCTATAGACTGTACTGGAGTGGGAACGAAGAGGGAAAGAGGAATGGAGTGGGAGTAGTAGTACGAGATGGTTTAAAAGAAGAAGTGAGGAGAATAAGTGATAGGATGATGAAAGTGAAAGTAGCACTGAGGGGAGAGACCGTAGAAATAGTGCAAGTGTATGCTCCACAAGTAGGCTGCGCTTCTGAAGAGAAGGAGGAGTTTGAAGAGGAATTGCAGAAGCAGCTGGTAGGAAGAAATATGATTGTTATGGGGGACCTCAATGCCCATGTAGGAAGAGAAAGACAAGGTTATGAGAGTGTTCTAGGACCAGAGGGTTGGGGTGGAAGAAATGAGGAAGGAAAGAGACTGTTGGACTTCTGCCAGAGGAACAGCCTGCTAGTTGGGAACTCCTGGTTTAAGAAAAGAGAGAGCCACACAATCACATGGTACAGTGATGACTTGACCAGGAAGTCGGTGGTCGACTATATACTGTATGAGAAAGAACTAAATAAGAACATCACGGACATCAAGGTTATACCATCGGAGAACCTGGATAGCGACCATCGATTACTGGTAATGAACCTGAGAGGGAGTAAGGAGAAGAAAGGGACTGAGAACCAGGAAAGACGTATAAGGATATGGAAACTGAAAGAAGGGGATAGAAGGGTCGAGTACCTCAAAATGGTAAAGGAAGGAATTCCAACAGATGAAGAAAGAGGGGTGGAAGAGGAATGGGCTAGATTTAAGAAGACACTAGTGGGTGCAGCAGAAGCAGTATGTGGGAGGACAAGTAGTAAGAAGAGGTGGAAGGAAACACCATGGTGGAATGAGAAGACAAAAGATATAGTAAGGGAAAAGAATAGAGCCTTTAGGAGGTGGTATCAAAATAGGACGGTAGAGACAAGGGAAGAGTACCAGGAAAGAAAGAAGGAGGCGAAGAGAGTGGTGGCTGAGGAGAGAAGGAAGTGGATGGAAGAGTGGACAAAGATGATGGAGGAGGATAGTGAAGGTACAAAAAAGGTCCTGTATGGGATGGTAAAAAATAAGAGGCGGAAGGATCCTACGGATTATGTTAGAATGGTGAACAAAAGGGGACAAGAGATAGAAAATAGGGAAGAACTGAAGAAAATGTGGAAAGAATATTTTGAAGAACTTCTGAACCCAAATGGAAAAGATGGTGAGGAGGAAGAAATCGGGGAAGAGGAAGATGAACTGCAAACAGAAAAGGACTTAACATGGAAAGAAGTGGAAGATGCAGTGAACAAGATGAAAGGAGGGAAGGCACCGGGTGTGGATGAGTTGAGTGTGGAGATGGTGAGAGCAGCAGGAGAGGTGGGGATACAGTGGCTGTACCGAGTGATGAGGACAGCATGGAAGGAAAGTAAGACCCCAGAGGACTGGAAAAAAGGAATCATTGTCCCGATCTTCAAGAAAGGTAGTAGAACAGATTGCAGAAACTATCGGGGAATAACACTGATGAGTCATTGTGCAAAGATCTTCGAGAAAGTTTTGGAAAAGAGAATTAGGACAAGGATAGAAGGAGGGATGAGGGAAGAACAACATGGCTTCAGAGCAGGAAGGTCCACAGTGGATTTGATTTTTGCTGTAAGGCAGTTACAAGAACAGCACTATGAGTATGGAACAGATCTACTGATGGCCTTCCTGGACATTGAGAAAGCATATGACAGTGTATGCAGAAACAAAGTATGGAAGTCCCTGGAGGATAGAGGAGTAGAGAAATGGACTATAAAGAGGATAAAGGAGATGTACAAGGGAAGCGTGAGCTGTGTGAAAGTGGGAGGAGAGAGATCTGACTGGTTGGAACAAATAAACGGCCTGAAACAAGGAAGTGCACTGTCACCGTTACTTTTCATTGTGGTGATGGATGACATAATGACCCGAGTGGCACAAGTAATTGGGGACGGAAAGATGAAAGCAATGGTGTTTGCAGATGATTTGATGATTTGGGGAAACAAGGAGGAGGAGGTACAGGAACAGTTGGACGTGTGGGAAGGAATAATACAAGGATATGGGATGAAATTTAGCATAAATAAGAGTGAGATGGTGATCACAACAAGGAAGAAGGAAAGAACCACAACGGGAATAACAATTGGTGGGGAACAGCTGAAGAAAGTGGAGAGTTTTAAGTATCTGGGAAGCCTGATACAAGATAATGGAAGAAACGATAGAGAAATAAATGAGCGGGGGAGGCAGGCAGAAGCATTTCGGAGGAGTGTGAGAAGCATGTTATGGAGCAAGGATGTCCCTCAGAACAGCAAAAAGATCATATATCGGACGTACTATGTCCCTATCCTGACGTATGCCTCGGAGACCTGGGTTATGAAAGGAAGGGAGAAGAGCAAAATACAGGCCAGTGAGATGAGGTTCTTGAGAAGCAGTATTGGAGCTACAAAGATGGACAGAATAAGAAATGAGAGGACCAGAGAATTAATGAAGGAGGAACCATTACAGGATGGTATAGAGAAATCTAGACTTAGATGGTATGGAC
Source organism: Meconema thalassinum (assembly GCA_946902985.2). Lineage (NCBI taxonomy): Eukaryota > Metazoa > Arthropoda > Insecta > Orthoptera > Tettigoniidae > Meconema > Meconema thalassinum. The sequence goes on along the minus strand of OX336396.1, from coordinate 156,735,264 downwards.
ATGTAAAACGAATGGAGGAGAAGAGGATACCCAGGAGAGTACATGAGACGAAGTGGGAAGGAAAGAGACCGAGGGGAAGACCGAGAGACAGGTGGCTGAAGGGGGTGGAAGAAAGCGTTAAGAAGAGAGGAGAAGACTGGACAAGGGTGGAGGCTGAGAGATGGAGGGAAGACAGAAGACGTTGGAGAGGCTTGTGTTCCAAACAGACCCGGCCAGTGGCTGGAAACTGTGCAAGATGATGATGATGATGACCTATGGATGTCTGAGATCAGAGCCACTACAGTCCACCGCTCTACCAACTGAGCTACCAGAGGAGACACGCTAGAGAGAGAGATAGAAAGCTCTCTAAGATATGGAACAGCAGCACAAGTAGCTTGTCCTTGACTGTGAACTTCGGTACTGTACAAACCCTTTATATCGCCTCCATAGCGTAGCGGTCAGCATGGTTAGCTGCCGCCCCCGGAGGTCCTGGGTTCGATTTCTGGCTCTGCCTCGAAATTTGAAAAGTGGTATGAGGACTGGAACGGGGTCTACTCAGCCTCGGGTGGTCCAAATGAGTAGAGGGGGTTCGATTCCCAACTCATCCATCCTCGAAGTGGTTTTCCGTGGTTTCCCACTTCGTCTTCAGGCAAATGCAGGACCACGGCCGCCTCCTTCCCTCTTCCTCACCTATCCATCCCTATCTTCCATCTGTCCATCCCTCATGTGGCCCCTGTTCGCTTTGCCTGGGCGAAGTGCTGATCACACCTCCCAAGTTGTATCCATCCTGTCCAGATGTTCCAGGCTCTAGGACACTGCCCATAGAGGTGGTAGTCGTGAGTTCCCTCGCTGAGTCCGTGGGAACCAACAACCTAGAGGGTAAATTGACTAAACAAAAAAAAGCCTATTGAGTCACAGCTGTAGCCATGGTAACTGTTTCTTACTGGAGGGAAGGGGAAGAAGGAACCCCGGGCAGTAAACTATAAACATTCCATAATAGAGTATCGATACGGGGATTGGATTTAATAGCAGCCAACGTTTTAGATTTGTTGCTCTTAGTTTAATGTTATTATTGTGGTGTTTGAAGCCATATTTTCAGTGTTGCCTTAGTAAACAAGAGTTTAGTGCTTTTCAGTCGGTCAACACGCATGTACCCAAAGGAGATGGGTTATGCCCTAATCCTGAAATAAATTACATGAGATTAATAAAACACTAGGATGACCAGTTTCGATCGTCAAGCGATCATCATCAGATCCATTACACTCAGGCTACAAAATCTATGTGTGAAATACAGGTGAAAATATTTACAATATGTACAATTATTTAGTTGCAGTATTGGTACTGCAACTGTCAGTGTATGCTAAATGCAGTATATATGTTAGGTGAAATGCTAAATGGTGATAGCTATCCGTAGATTGTACTTTAGAGAGATTATATGGTTGTAAACTATGGTAAAACTATAAAATTTTTAGGCTAACTTCTTATCTGATTGTCTTCCGTATAACAGCTACTCGCAGTTTTCGTGCTCACTGGAACTCACTATGCGGTAGACTGCCGTGGTTATCTTAACGACTGGTTTTTCCCTGCTTTCTCCCCCCTGCTCCTACGTGCTGTGGGGAGTGATAGCGATGTGTTTATGTGAGGTGTTGCCAACCTAGATAAGATGTATGTTATTGAATGAGGTGGGTCTACAATTATTAAAGACCGTGGATTAGCCCTCGCCACGCGTGGAGCATAACCCATTCGAACTAAGCGTTGACGGTCTTATGAGGACGTCCCGGCACCTTTAATACAGCCCCGAATATGGGCCTTGGTTTATTGCAGAAGAAAAGTACATCGTACACCTGATCCAGATAACATTTACCTATTAATAACCCCCTAATTTCCCCCCTTTTTTATCTAGCTTGGCTGTGTCGCTAAATTGTGTTTTGTTTCCGACAGGGTGTGTTTTTTAGTAGCGTGAAGAGGGGTGAGCTCTCCATGAACGTGTGTTCGTTTAGATTGTTGGGATTGTTTCGTTTGGCTAGGTGTATCTCGATTGCTTCCTTTATGTCAAGAGCTCTGCCTTTCGATTCGTGATGGATTATTTTAAGGTCCGACTCTATGTTGGTAAAGCTGTGCCCTGCGTCACACATATGTTCGCACACGGCTGAATGTGTTCCGTATCTTATCGCATTCCTATGTTCATTATAACGTGTGTCTACTCGCCTTCCACTCTGCCCGATGTAATTAGCTTGACAATCGGTGTCTTGGCACGTTATAGAATATACCCCTGACCTTGAATAAGGGTCACGTTTATTTAGATTACTATTTAGGAGGTGCCTGGCGGTTGTGTTTTTCGTCGTGAAAGCTATCTTTATGCCTTGCTTTTTGAATAGGTTAGTGATTTTATATGTATTCGCATTCACATAGTTGAAACGCGCAAATTTTTTCTCATTATTGTCCGGTTGGGGAATCGTTTTATCTTTATTTTTATGTTTGGCTATATTTTGATTTATTTTGCTTGGCGAGAAGTTGTTTTCCTTTGCTATTTGCATAATAGTTCTTATTTCCTTATTATAGTTGTCTTTTGACATGGGTATGTTTAAAGCTCTGTGCACCATTGAATTGAAACCCGCTAGTTTGTGCGTACTGGGGTGATTAGACTGATTGTCGATTGCATGCGAGGTTTGTGTTGCTTTCCGGAATATGGAATATGAAAGGTCGTTGTCTTTACGTTCAATAGTTATATCGAGATAATTTATTTTCCGGTCTATTTCGGATTCCTTAGTGAATTTGATAGAGTGGTGAAGGCTATTAATGGATTGGAGAATTGTTTCTTCGCTTGTTAGTTCAGTATCGTAGATGCAAATTACATCATCTACGTATCTTTTCCATATTACTATTCCCTTTGTTGAAGTCTTTTCTAAGAACGCATTTTCTAGTGCATTGATGAAGATGTCAGCGATTAACCCACTTAGTGGCGATCCCATTGCTAGGCCTTCTCTCTGTGTGTATATTTTATTGTCGAATTAAAACACGTTTTGGGTGAGAACGACCCTCAGTATTCTCACAATCTCTTCAATTTCTTTTACCGAATTGTTGGATTTTAAGTTGTTTTCGATAGTGTTGGTTGCTTCATTAATCGGAATATTGGTGTACATATTAGTTACGTCGAAGGATACTAGCCTGAAGCTAGGTTTCATTTGTAGGGTGTTCAATGCTGTTACTAGTTCTGTTGTGTTCTTTACAGAGTTGTTTTTGTCGTTGGAAAGACGGCATTTTAAGATTTTTAGTAACTCTTTGCTGATTTTGTAATTAGGGGCATTCCTACAATTGACTATTGGTCTCATTGGGCATTCCTTTTTGTGTATTTTTGGTTGTCCCCTCAATGACGGTATTTTCGGGTTCATGTTTATTAGTTTTGATTTTTCGGCTTTGGTCAGTATGTATTCTGTTTCTTTTAGCGCACTTTTATTTGTTTTTGGAATTTGTTGGTGGGGTCTTTTGTTAATTCCTTGATTTCGTTGTTGTTTAGGAATTCGACTGTTTTTTCAATGTATTCTGTTTTGTTCAAAATTACTGTAGTGTTTCCCTTATCTGCTTTTGTGATGATTAAGTCATGTTCTTTTATTTTTTGTTTCAACGACTTTATTTCTTTGAGTTGTTTGTTGTTTTGAATGTTATTGCTATCGCCCTCTCGTTTGAGGATTTTTTTGGCTTCGTTGGTGGCGAGATTTTTGGTTAATTCCCTGTCTTCTGCTGGGAGCTTGTGACTGGCTATCTCAATATCTGTGATTAACTGTTTTATATTGTGGTTCGTGTGTGCGTCTGTGCAGTTGTATTTCAAACCTTTGTCTAACATATTCATTTCACCTTGAGAAAAGGTTACGTTCGTTCTGTTGTTTACTCTGCTGTGGAAATTGAATTCATTGTTATTCGTGTGTTGTTCGTTAGATTGATGGTTCTGTGTTTCCCCTAGTTTTCTTAATTTATTTTCTAGCGTTTCATGCTTCCTCGTTGCTCTGATTTTGATGGTGTCATGTAGGTGCTCGGTGAAGCTGTCCCATTGGGCTGCGTGCCAGAAATTACTTAGTTGCAATTGAATGTCGTACAATTGTTGGTTAATGTTTTGCTTTCTTATGTATGCAAATCTTAATTCGTTTTTTATCCAAAGCGCTTTGGCTTGTTTGGTTGAAATGATCGAGGCTGGTGTGTTCGGTACGGTTTTAATTGGTACGTATTTAGGGGTGAGGTTTAGTTCTATACATTTTTTGTTGAACCAAATTGACTTGTCTAAATTCATGAGTTTAAGCCTGAGTGATTTGAATTTCTTGGCTTCACGATTTGCCTGACTAGCCGTGAACATTGTGGTGTTTGAAGCCATATTTTCAGTGTTGCCTTAGTAAACAAGAGTTTAGTGCTTTTCAGTCGGTCAACACGAATGTACCCAAAGGAGATGGGTTATGCCCTAATCCTGAAATAAATTACATGAGATTAATAAAACACTAGGATGACCAGTTTCGATCGTCAAGCGATCATCATCAGATCCATTACACTCAGGCTACAAAATCTATGTTTGAAATACAGGTGAAAATATTTACAATATGTACAATTATTTAGTTGCAGTATTGGTACTGCAACTGTCAGTGTATGCTAAATGCAGTATATATGTTAGGTGAAATGCTAAATGGTGATAGCTATCCGTAGATTGTACTTTAGAGAGATTATATGGTTGTAAACTATGGTTAAACTATAAAATTTTTAGGCTAACTACTTATCTGATTGTCTTCCGTATAACAGCTACTCGCAGTTTTCGTGCTCACTGGAACTCACTATGCGGTAGACTGCGGTGGTTATCTTAACGACTGGTTTTTCCCTGCTTTCTCCCCCCTGCTCCTACGTGCTGTGGGGAGTGATAGCGATGTGTTTATGTGAGGTGTTGCCAACCTAGATAAGATGTATGTTATTGAATGAGGTGGGTCTACAATTATTAAAGACCGTGGATTAGCCCTCGCCACGTGTGGAGCATAACCCATTCGAACTAAGCGTTGACGGTCTTATGAGGACGTCCCGGCACCTTTAATACTGCCCCGAATATGGGCCTTGGTTTATTGCAGAAGAAAAGTACATCGTACACCTGATCCAGATAACATTTACCTATTAATAACCCCATAATTTCCCCCTACGCTACTAAAAAAAACACACCCTATCGGAAACAAAACACAATTTAGCGACACAGCCAAGCTAGATAAAAAAGGGGGGAAATTAGGGGGTTATTAATAGGTAAATGTTATCTGGATCAGGTGTACGATGTACTTTTCTTCTGCAATAAACCAAGGCCCATATTCGGGGCAGTATTAAAGGTGCCGGGACGTCCTCATAAGACCGTCAACGCTTAGTTCGAATGGGTTATGCTCCACGCGTGGCGAGGGCTAATCCACGGTCTTTAATAATTGTAGACCCACCTCATTCAATAACATACATCTTATCTAGGTTGGCAACACCTCACATAAACACATCGCTATCACTCCCCACAGCACGTAGGAGCAGGGGGGAGAAAGCAGGGAAAAACCAGTCGTTAAGATAACCACCGCAGTCTACCGCATAGTGAGTTCCAGTGAGCACGAAAACTGCGAGTAGCTGTTATACGGAAGACAATCAGATAAGTAGTTAGCCTAAAAATTTTATAGTTTAACCATAGTTTACAACCATATAATCTCTCTAAAGTACAATCTACGGATAGCTATCACCATTTAGCATTTCACCTAACATATATACTGCATTTAGCATACACTGACAGTTGCAGTACCAATACTGCAACTAAATAATTGTACATATTGTAAATATTTTCACCTGTATTTCAAACATAGATTTTGTAGCCTGAGTGTAATGGATCTGATGATGATCGCTTGACGATCGAAACTGGTCATCCTAGTGTTTTATTAATCTCATGTAATTTATTTCAGGATTAGGGCATAACCCATCTCCTTTGGGTACATTCGTGTTGACCGACTGAAAAACACTAAACTCTTGTTTAATGTTATTACAATTTGATTTTAGCTGAAGATGGTTACAAGTTAAGCGAAACTAGTACCGTACTACACACATCAAAAAAAATTTGCATCACCTCGGTTCCCAGATCTCCGGCATATAGACGTTGACTGTGTATATTGTATCAAAGATACAGTCCCTTTGACTGTTCATAGATGTCACTAAAACTGCTCAAAGATGTAAACAACCATGCATGAGCAGGGCCTATTAGACGGAGGGGGTACGACAGCCGATCAGTTCCAGTCATTCCACCAGGACGAAGGTACGCTGCTCATGTTGTCTGTAGTTCTACCATGCCTAGAAGGTCAATACCGCAGTTCGATCGCGTCCGCATTGTTACTTTGTGTCAAGAAGGGCTCTCAACAAGGGAAGTTTCCAGGCGTCTCAGAGTGAACCAAAGCGATGTTGTTCGGACATGGAGGAGGTACAGAGATACAGGAACTGTCGATGACAGGCCTCGCTCAGGCCGCCCAAGGGCTACTACTCTAGTGGATGACCGCTACTTACGGATTGCCGCTCGGAGGAACCCTGACAGCAATGCCACCATGTTGAATAATGCGTTTCGTTCAGCCACAGGACGTCGTGTTTCAACTCAAACTGTGCGCAATAGGCTGCATGATGCGCAACTTCACTCCCGACGTCCATGGCGAGGTCCAGCTTTGCAACCCCGACACCATGCAGCGCGGTACAGATGGGCCCAACAACATGCTGAATGGACCCCACAGAATTGGCATCACGTTCTCTTCACCGTTGAGTGTCGCATATGCCTTCAACCAGACAATCGTCGGAGACGTGTTTGGAGGCACCCTGGTCAGGCTGAACGTCTTAGACACACTGTCCAGCGAGTGCAGCAAGGTGGTGGTTCCCTGATGTTTTGGGGTGGCATTATGTGGGGCCGACGTACGCCACTGGTGGTCATGGAAGGCTCCGAAACGGCTTTACGATATCTGAATGACATCCTCCGACCCATAGTGCACCCATATCGGCAGAATATTGGAGAGGCATTTGTCTTCATGGACGACAATTCTCGACCTCATCGTGCACATCTTGTGAATGAGTTCCTTCAAGATAACGACATCGCTCGACTACAGTGGCCAGCATGTTCGCCAGACATGAACCCTATCGAACATGCCTGGGATATGTTGAAAAGGGCTGTTTATGGACGTCTTGACCCACCAACCACTCTGAGAGATTTACGCCGAATTGTCGTTGAGGAGTGGGACAATTTGGACCAACAGTGTCTTGATGAACTTGTGGATAGTATGCCACGACGAATACAGGCATGCATCAATGCAAGAGGACGTGCTACTGGGTATTAGAGGTAGTGGTGTGTACTGCAATCTGGACCACAAATGCTGAAAGTCTAGCTGTATGATGGTACAACATGCAATGTGTGGGTCTCATGAGCAATAAAACGAGCTGAAATGTTGTTTGTGTTGATCTCTATTCCCTTTGTATTTAAAGGTTCCGGAACTCTTGGAACCGAGGTGATGCAAAATTTTTTTGATGTGTGTATAAATGCTATTCAGTTTCAATTAGGTGTAATACAAAGGAAAGAAATTTCCGGTACCGGGAATCGAACCCGAGCCTCCTGGGTGAAAGCCAGGTATCCTAGCCACTAAACCATACCGGACACGTTATATTCATGTACTGGTGGTTTCCTGATAAACCGGCCTTGCTGCGATGTGCCATTGCCATAATTTCTACTCTAAATGGCATGTAGACTCGTCATTTGGTTACAACAACCCAGCATTGGCTCCTAAAAATGCCCATGCCACATCCCCTTGTGATGCTATCGTAATGGAAAAGTATTTTCAAATACGTTTGTAAAACTAAGCTCATAGTTTCTTGTTGAATGGCATCTTAAAGTACGGGACCTCTTCAAACGGTGATACTGGAAGGCTCAAGATACGCAATTACAATTTTATTGTTTAAGTGACAAGCTCGTCGCCTCAGTTGCCTAGCGGTCAGCAAGATTAGCTGCCACCCCGGAGGCCCTGGGTTCGATTCCCAGCTCTGCAACGAAATTTGAAAAGGGTACGAGAACTGGAACGGGGTTTACTCAGCCTCGGGTGGCCCAAATGAGTAGAGGGGTTTTAATTCCCACCTTAGCCATCCTCGAAGTGGTTTTCCGTAGTTTCCCACTTTGTCTTCGGGAAAATGCCGGGATGGTACTGTACCCGATATCCGGATAGTAGGCTGTCAGATATCCGCCCCCTCAATCGGATTGCCAATAATCAAACGCGCCGGCATAGCTACATCAATGAAAATGGCACTGACAGATACTATCGAGATTAGAGCACAATAGTTAACAAGAAAATTATTGTGGAACACACCAAAATATACGGGGGTTCATACTTACCTTTACTTACCTCTTAAATATATCTCGGGGACTGGGTTGTCAACTGGATCACTTAAAATTATGTCCTCACAATAACCTCCACCATGATATTTAAAATGAACCAGAACGAAGACGAGAAACTTTAAACTGCACAATAATTTATTTCACATAAAGAATGATATTTAACAAAATGAAACAACAAAAATATACGTGGCAATCAGAAGCCATCGATCACATAACCATGTCCTCCTGTAGGACCTGTATTCTCTACATATAATGTTTTAGCTTTCTCAAGCTCCTAGCAACGAAAATATAACAATGCACTGGGAATGGAAACGGGATTTGGGATGAGACACACATATCAATTGCTTTGCGTGTTTATCTACTGCACATTTTATTTATAGCCACAAGGCTATTATGAAACGCCCTTGGTCTCAGTAACACAGTTGTCCGGACCAGCTGCAAAACACCTGTGTCGTCAAAGCGGACACCCGTTCGTTCAACCCTACCATAAGCGTGCTACCTCAGAGCTCGGCTCTCTCCTTTCAAATACGTAAATGTTCACATCTCAACTGAAATATTATCACGCAAATGTCTTACATGCTTCATTCAAACACCATTGGATTCCTCCAACAATCCCAAATCATGATTACTTGTTCAAACCACTTGCTTAACTTGCATTGTTTAGAGTATTTAAAAAAAACTCTAAATGTTAATAACAAAAGTCCATTAATTATTTATAACAATAATAAATTGTTTATAACAGTGTCAAATGACGATTGAAAATTTAATACACGCTTCTATTAATCACTATCATTTCAAATTATTTAACAAAGATATTTACAAAATTATTTTACAATATTAAATTGTTTATATTATTTATACAAGGAATACATTGAACCACACGTCTATCCGGTTGATAATTACTCAAATCGTGTTGATATAATCGACCAATGAAGGTTAGTTATATTAAACTGTCAAATTCAGGTTTAATAATGTTTAATAATAATTATTAATATTTGTGACTGTAACCTCCATTCAAAATCTTTATCTCAAATTATTTAACACTCTTGTTAATTTTAACAGTATCTTCATATGAATATCTTTCAAAGAACAAGAACAATAACATTCAGCGGGAAAATACTTCGCTCATAACGCACAAACATGGCACATCAATTGGCCCAAAATTCATCATATATCTACATATATATGGCATAAAAATCTTCCAAACTACACACAAAAACCTCCACTATTAATTCAACAACTTCATTAATTATTGTGGGAACCTCCTTCATTATTCAAGGGCATTACTCAACAGCGACTTTTACACGTCCACTGAACTATCGATTATACATCCATTGTTCCTCTTTAAAAATTCTTATATTCATCAATTGTAATAATGACTGTTATTATTTAACCTTCGTGGGTTTCATTCATGAATCGATATGAAGTAAAAATTTGCCAATCACAAATAAATTTAATAGCAAATACGATTAGACACTCCTGCCTGGTCTATCAAAATTGAGATTAACATCTTCAAAGTAACGTAGTATAAAAATACTATCTTCAAACAAAGATCAACTAAACTGCAAAATATTCGAATAGAATACAATTAGATTGTGGAATGCAAACATTATTGTTCCAATCTAGAATTGAGAAAAACTCCTATCTTCATTATTCATTACTATAGTGTATTCAATAAATTGTAATTAACGTTCGTATTTCATAAAATTGTCTATAATGCAATGATAAATGTCTATGTTGCAATCATGTTCATAAGACGACTAGTATTTCAAAGATCGTCGATATCGAAAAAGATTTTAATGCTCTAAAATCTTTTAATCATTCTTCTTTCTTGAGGATGACAGAAAATTGGTCAAAGTAATTTACTGATTAGAATTACTTTAATAAAATGACACGCTGTCTGAATTCTCATCTGCCATAGCAAATCGTTAACTTTACAGTCAAATCGTGACTACAAAAATATGCAAATTACTGAAAGAATCTAAATCATCAGTCTCAACTGATCCAAAATTATTTAAGTATGCCAATGACATAGCAATGTCTCAAAAATCGAAGAAAAAGGCATAAATCATCGAAGTGTACTGAGTACAAAAATATCAATCAAGAAAATGGGGCAAAAGGTAGGACAGAAAATATGGGAAAAATGTTTGCTCAGATATCGCTACGATACTCAAATAATACAAGAAACGTTCACAACTACCTTATCTGCCGATTGAAGTTCCAGAGGAAAATTCCCCAAAGAAGACTGCTGTTGGATCCATTTCACCAAGTTAAAGATGAGCTCCATCCTCGAATTTGGAATCAGCGTCCTCGGAGAATCGAACTGCTTCCTCCTCCGAAATGGCACTGCTCCGTGGATACGAGAAACATCCTTCCGGCAAAATTCTTCATTGTGCGCCGGGATAACCCTGGCCTCTCTTGAAAGTTCTCTGAAGTTCTTGCAGGAATTCGTCATGAAGTTTAATGTAGTTATTTCCGCAGAAATATTCATAGTTGTGGAGTATGAAAATATTTCCACTGTTATCTGGTATAATTCAGCGATGGATTAACGATGCATGAGTGTAGATGGATGTTCACTACATGCTCGCTTTTGTAGAAAGACGATTAACGAAGTTCCATGCTGTTACTTTACTCCAATAATATATGTCCCAATTGCATCAAAGCCTTAGCCTTTCATCTCAACTGCAGTTATAATGATCAAAAGCACTGCAATATTATTGTGTTCCATAGTCGAATGTATCGTTGTAATACCAAACTGTTGCACTCCACGTGTCAGCCGTAGTGTATAATGTGGAATATAAAAGTGTTTCTCCTGTGGCGAGAAAATCACTTTTGTTGGCAGCCTAAAAGTTCCAATATCTTTCGAAGTATCACTGTGAAATCGTTGAAATCTTGTATACACCTTAATGTTATACTGCCTAACAGAATTATCGTATAGGCTGAAGTTAGCGCTTGATATCTTGACTGGTGGAAACGTTAATGTGCGCGTTTCAACTTCACCTAGTTTTGAGCAGCGTAGAATGGAACTGCCCCGAGTTCGTTCGATGCGGCAAGGCTTTCACCTCACGCTAAAGACACCTTACTTCACTGAATCACTTGAAAATAACTCTATATCACCAGAAATATATATGCGATCACAAGTATGAGATCTGAGCGTATCAGTATCAGTATGAGTATGAGAGCTCCTCTCTCCTGTGCACGACCTTTTATCAACTTCTTAAGGGGCGTAACCATCCCTTCCATAGCCTGTTGCTGCGTCATTGCTGGAAGTTTTAACTTTGGCTATACTTGACGGATTTTCAAAATTCAAAAACTCAAAAATAATTTCTTCAAAATTCCAAATCAATGCCATAACTGAAAATAGATTTCCACAATTCTGCATGCCAAAAGTAATCGAATATCGTAGTTTCAGCAATCTCCGTCTTCCTTCCAAACTATCGTTCATTGGTTTGCGTCTCTCCTCCAATAGCGTAGCTTCTTCCTTAGCACAATACCTTGTTTCCTGCGACTGCGTCGTAAATCTCGGATCTTTCTCGAATAAAATCATGACGTCACCAAGAATCTCAGCTCAATCAGCCTACTGGCATGAATTCTACGTCATCCGTGCCTACGTCATGAATATCCACGTCATAACTATGACATCCATAACTTTACTGATATTTTCCAATACAGCCATCGTGGTCTCGATATAATTCAATTTCCGGGGGCATTCTCCCTTCACCACGTTTTAAAAACAGTTGCAAATTGTTTTTAAACTCTGTGTTATAAATATCTCAATTCACTTGAACACGAAATTGAATTATTATTGGCTTACTCTTCTTGCATGATATTTCTACTATGTTCCTTAATCATAAGTCTCTTCTTCTCTGGTTTGTGTGTGGTTAATGTATTCTCTCCTCTCTACTGTCTCTTCTGTCCTGAATTTCTGTTTTTCGAATTATGCTGGCTCGTAGAAGGCCCAGGATCAATCACAACATCCTGCCTTTTCTATTGATTTTCGGCTTCTTTTTCCCGTAACTCCTTCAGGTATTGCTGGCTTTCCTTCTCTCTTTCCTGATACTGATCGGGTGTCATAACCTGACCTTGAGAATCCTGATTTCTATTTTGGTTCTGGTTATTTCTATTATAATTTCTGTTATAACCATGATTGTTGTAATATCTGCCTCTTCCATTGTTGTAATTGCCTCGATTATAGTTCCAGCCTCTTCTCTGTTGATACGGACGGTAACCTTGCGATCTGTTATTCCGAAACTGATTATTCCTGTGAGGACCTACATTGTCAGTTTTCTCTTCGTCTGGCTTGTCAGTTTGCTGAACTTGGTCCATATATACAGTATTTATTTCTTTGAAGTCATGCCTTTGACCTTTCTGTACCACGTTAGGCATTGGACTTGTGTAGTCTAACCTCCTCAGTAATTCGTCCATGCTGGTCAAATCCCTGATGTTTGACGAAATGATTAGTCTCCTCACCTCCACAGGCAGCATACGAGAAATCGCATCAATTAATTGCTCCGTTGACAATGGGGGTTGCAAAAATCTCAAGCGGGACAATTGACTCGTAAAGAAATCAGCGTACCGTGTTGGAAGAGTACCTGAGTATTTTCTTGAATAAACCTCCGCTCTTAACGAATTCTGCGCTTCTATGGACCAAAATCTTTTGATTAATGCCTCTGCAAACTCGTCAAAGTTACTGAATGTGTATCTAAAAGCTCTAAACCATTCAAGGGGTCCTCCAATCAAAAATCTTTCCACTATCTTCATCTCTCTCTCTCTGGGAATGTGAGCTTCGATGAAATAATCTTTGAGCTTCCTGACATATTCTATAGGCGTTAAACTATCAGTGTTGCTGAATTTTTGCGGTTTGTCTTCGAAATTCCTGATGACCGTTACATTCCTCGGATATGAATCCGGGTAGTTTTTCCCACTATCTCGATAGTTCCACTCAGGTTCCCTATTCCTCTCGTCATCTTCCTCCCTGAATCTGGATATACGTTCTTCAGGCGTCACGTCTCTTTCTTCTGGATCTAGGTTATATCTTCTGGCATAATTCCTATTGGTTTCGCAAGCCAAGCCTTCTGTATCCTTGTCAGTGATTTCCGTTAAGACTTTCCTGATTAACTCTTCTTTGTAGGTCTCCATTAAACTAGCTTCTCCTAGCTTCAAATTCTGCAGTTTGCTCGTCGTTTCATTTACATCAGAGACAACTTTATGAATCTGATCCTCTAACGCAGATTTTAATGCTTGCACATCCTGACCTATTTGTGTTCTATCTTCTACTTGTCTCTCGGATAGCGAATCCATCCTTACGCTTAAATCTTTCCTAATTTGTACTACTTCATTGTTAATATCTATTTGAGTACTGGCAAGTTTTCTTTCAATACGTTCCTGAATTTGGGTTACATGTTCCCCACTTGACCTATTCCACTCGTCTTTCCATACTGCTACATTTGCCGTTAACATTTCTGCTATGTCTACTTCGATATCTTCTTTAAGTAATCTATTATGGTCTAATACCTGGGTTCTCATGACCTCTACATCATACTTTAAACCTGCTAAAGACGCTGTCGTTCTAACTGACTCATCAACTAGCCTAGTCGTTAATGCACTCATATTATGCGTACAAAGTGTTTTCGAATTTTCTATTTCTTCCCTGACTTTATTTACATCAGTTTGGACTTTAGCAATATCTAGGAAAACTGTGTTGACTTCTACTTGAATCTTATTTATGTCACTTTGCATCTCATTTACATACGAATGAATGTTATTAATATCAACCTGAACATTGGACACATCAGTTCTAACATTTTGGACTTCTCTTTGGACTTCCTCAACCTTGTCTTGGACAGTCGCAACATCATTTTTAACAACAACTACTTCAGTCCTAGCACAAGAAATATCACTCCGGACATTAGCAACATCAAGATTCAACATAGTAAGATCTTTTTGTACCTTAGACACATCAATTTTAACAACAGACACATCTTTATGCACATTGGACACGTCTGTGCGCATGTCAGTTACAGCATTCTCTATTCCCTGGGTATTAATCTGTAAACGCGACATATTATCCTCTAGGTTTGCCGAACTGGTCTGGAGAACTTTCATATTCTCCTCCATTCGACTAGTATTCCTAGCTTCCATTTCCCTCATACTCTCATCCACGCTAGCTTTCAAGTTAGAAGACATATTACTAGCATTCTCCTCCATCATCTGCTTCATACTGCTATTCATGCTAGCTTTCATCTCCCTAGCACTTTCATTCATGCTAGCTTTCAACTCCTCTAACATCATTCTCATACTCTCATCTGCCATTTCAATAATATTTTCAATAATAAACTGCTTTAGGGACATACATCAAACAGAGTAAAATAACAACATCTGAGCAACATTCTTCACCATATATAAAATTTGAGCAATTTTCTGTCTTAAATCTAACTTATAATTACCTTATAATTAACCTTCGTAGACACTTCATGTTGAAACAAACTCAAGCACATGTTCAAGTTTCTTTGGTTCATTTTAAAATATCCTAACACAAATAATTTACATTTATAATCCAAATAGTTTAATTTTATCTTTAATATGACTATACATGTCATAAGCCGGTCAAATAAAATAAGATTCCAGATCATAGGCGATTTTTCTAAGTTTCCAGCCTATTTAACCTCTCTCAAGTTGTATAAGATCTGATCTTTTCTGAGTGTAATTTTCCTAATACAACACAACATTTATTCCTATATAATCACACTCTCAAATTCTACAATTGGCTATGACATCTAACAAAGAATCAACCTCTTTATTTGAGTCTTCACAATCCCTTTGACATCGATAACTTGGTAATCCAATGTTATTCGAACACTTCACAAAAATTGCGGTGTCATTTCTACTGCAATAACTTGGTAATCCAGTTTTGCTGATGGTGCCCCACGTTTCAGGGTTGCCAATCCTACTGTACCCGATATCCGGATAGTAGGCTGTCAGATATCCGCCCCCTCAATCGGATTGCCAATAATCAAACGCGCCGGCATAGCTACATCAATGAAAATGGCACTGACAGATACTATCGAGATTAGAGCACAATAGTTAACAAGAAAATTATTGTGGAACACACCAAAATATACGGGGGTTCATACTTACCTTTACTTACCTCTTAAATATATCTCGGGGACTGGGTTGTCAACTGGATCACTTAAAAGTATGTCCTCACAATAACCTCCACCATGATATTTAAAATGAACCAGAACGAAGACGAGAAACTTTAAACTGCACAATAATTTATTTCACATAAAGAATGATATTTAACAAAATGAAACAACAAAAATATACGTGGCAATCAGAAGCCATCGATCACATAACCATGTCCTCCTGTAGGACCTGTATTCTCTACATATAATGTTTTAGCTTTCTCAAGCTCCTAGCAACGAAAATATAACAATGCACTGGGAATGGAAACGGGATTTGGGATGAGACACACATATCAATTGCTTTGCGTATTTATCTACTGCACATTTTATTTATAGCCACAAGGCTATTATGAAACGCCCTTGGTCTCAGTAACACAGTTGTCCGGACCAGCTGCAAAACACCTGTGTCGTCAAAGCGGACACCCGTTCGTTCAACCCTACCATAAGCGTGCTACCTCAGAGCTCGGCTCTCTCCTTTCAAATACGTAAATGTTCACATCTCAACTGAAATATTATCACGCAAATGTCTTACATGCTTCATTCAAACACCATTGGATTCCTCCAACAATCCCAAATCATGATTACTTGTTCAAACCACTTGCTTAACTTGCATTGTTTAGAGTATTAAAAAAAACTCTAAATGTTAATAACAAAAGTCCATTAATTATTTATAACAATAATAAATTGTTTATAACAGTGTCAAATGACGATTGAAAATTTAATACACGCTTCTATTAATCACTATCATTTCAAATTATTTAACAAATATATTTACAAAATTATTTTACAATATTAAATTGTTTATATTATTTATACAAGGAATACATTGAACCACACGTCTATCCGGTTGATAATTACTCAAATCGTGTTGATATAATCGACCAATGAAGGTTAGTTATATTAAACTGTCAAATTCAGGTTTAATAATGTTTAATAATAATTATTAATATTTGTGACTGTAACCTCCATTCAAAATCTTTATCTCAAATTATTTAACACTCTTGTTAATTTTAACAGTATCTTCATATGAATAATCTTTCAAAGAACAAGAACAATAACATTCAGCGGGAAAATACTTCGCTCATAACGCACAAACATGGCACATCAATTGGCCCAAAATTCATCATATATCTACATATATATGGCATAAAAATCTTCCAAACTACACACAAAAACCTCCACTATTAATTCAACAACTTCATTAATTATTGTGGGAACCTCCTTCATTATTCAAGGGCATTACTCAACAGCGACTTTTACACGTCCACTGAACTATCGATTATACATCCATTGTTCCTCTTTAAAAATTCTTATATTCATCAATTGTAATAATGACTGTTATTATTTAACCTTCGTGGGTTTCATTCATGAATCGATATGAAGTAAAAATTTGCCAATCACAAATAAATTTAATAGCAAATACGATTAGACACTCCTGCCTGGTCTATCAAAATTGAGATTAACATCTTCAAAGTAACGTAGTATAAAAATACTATCTTCAAACAAAGATCAACTAAACTGCAAAATATTCGAATAGAATACAATTAGATTGTGGAATGCAAACATTATTGTTCCAATATAGAATTGAGAAAAACTCCTATCTTCATTATTCATTACTATAGTGTATTCAATAAATTGTAATTAACGTTCGTATTTCATAAAATTGTCTATAATGCAATGATAAATGTCTATGTTGCAATCATGTTCATAAGACGACTAGTATTTCAAAGATCGTCGATATCGAAAAAGATTTTAATGCTCTAAAATCTTTTAATCATTCTTCTTTCTTGAGGATGACAGAAAATTGGTCAAAGTAATTTACTGATTAGAATTACTTTAATAAAATGACACGCTGTCTGAATTCTCATCTGCCATAGCAAATCGTTAACTTTACAGTCAAATCGTGACTACAAAAATATGCAAATTACTGAAAGAATCTAAATCATCAGTCTCAACTGATCCAAAATTATTTAAGTATGCCAATGACATAGCAATGTCTCAAAAATCGAAGAAAAAGGCATAAATCATCGAAGTGTACTGAGTACAAAAATATCAATCAAGAAAATGGGGCAAAAGGTAGGACAGAAAATATGGGAAAAATGTTTGCTCAGATATCGCTACGATACTCAAATAATACAAGAAACGTTCACAACTACCTTATCTGCCGATTGAAGTTCCAGAGGAAAATTCCCCAAAGAAGACTGCTGTTGGATCCATTTCACCAAGTTAAAGATGAGCTCCATCCTCGAATTTGGAATCAGCGTCCTCGGAGAATCGAACTGCTTCCTCCTCCGAAATGGCACTGCTCCGTGGATACGAGAAACATCCTTCCGGCAAAATTCTTCATTGTGCGCCGGGATAACCCTGGCCTCTCTTGAAAGTTCTCTGAAGTTCTTGCAGGAATTCGTCATGAAGTTTAATGTAGTTATTTCCGCAGAAATATTCATAGTTGTGGAGTATGAAAATATTTCCACTGTTATCTGGTATAATTCAGCGATGGATTAACGATGCATGAGTGTAGATGGATGTTCACTACATGCTCGCTTTTGTAGAAAGACGATTAACGAAGTTCCATGCTGTTACTTTACTCCAATAATATATGTCCCAATTGCATCAAAGCCTTAGCCTTTCATCTCAACTGCAGTTATAATGATCAAAAGCACTGCAATATTATAGTGTTCCATAGTCGAATGTATCGTTGTAATACCAAACTGTTGCACTCCACTGTCAGCCGTAGTGTATAATGTGGAATATAAAAGTGTTTCTCCTGTGGCGAGAAAATCACTTTTGTTGGCAGCCTAAAAGTTCCAATATCTTTCGAAGTATCACTGTGAAATCGTTGAAATCTTGTATACACCTTAATGTTATACTGCCTAACAGAATTATCGTATAGGCTGAAGTTAGCGCTTGATATCTTGACTGGTGGAAACGTTAATGTGCGCGTTTCAACTTCACCTAGTTTTGAGCAGCGTAGAATGGAACTGCCCCGAGTTCGTTCGATGCGGCAAGGCTTTCACCTCACGCTAAAGACACCTTACTTCACTGAATCACTTGAAAATAACTCTATATCACCAGAAATATATATGCGATCACAAGTATGAGATCTGAGCGTATCAGTATCAGTATGAGTATGAGAGCTCCTCTCTCCTGTGCACGACCTTTTATCAACTTCTTAAGGGGCGTAACCATCCCTTCCATAGCCTGTTGCTGCGTCATTGCTGGAAGTTTTAACTTTGGCTATACTTGACGGATTTTCAAAATTCAAAAACTCAAAAATAATTTCTTCAAAATTCCAAATCAATGCCATAACTGAAAATAGATTTCCACAATTCTGCATGCCAAAAGTAATCGAATATCGTAGTTTCAGCAATCTCCGTCTTCCTTCCAAACTATCGTTCATTGGTTTGCGTCTCTCCTCCAATAGCGTAGCTTCTTCCTTAGCACAATACCTTGTTTCCTGCGACTGCGTCGTAAATCTCGGATCTTTCTCGAATAAAATCATGACGTCACCAAGAATCTCAGCTCAATCAGCCTACTGGCATGAATTCTACGTCATCCGTGCCTACGTCATGAATATCCACGTCATAACTATGACATCCATAACTTTACTGATATTTTCCAATACAGCCATCGTGGTCTCGATATAATTCAATTTCCGGGGGCATTCTCCCTTCACCACGTTTTAAAAACAGTTGCAAATTGTTTTTAAACTCTGTGTTATAAATATCTCAATTCACTTGAACACGAAATTGAATTATTATTGGCTTACTCTTCTTGCATGATATTTCTACTATGTTCCTTAATCATAAGTCTCTTCTTCTCTGGTTTGTGTGTGGTTAATGTATTCTCTCCTCTCTACTGTCTCTTCTGTCCTGAATTTCTGTTTTTCGAATTATGCTGGCTCGTAGAAGGCCCAGGATCAATCACAACATCCTGCCTTTTCTTTTGATTTTCGGCTTCTTTTTCCCGTAACTCCTTCAGGTATTGCTGGCTTTCCTTCTCTCTTTCCTGATACTGATCGGGTGTCATAACCTGACCTTGAGAATCCTGATTTCTATTTTGGTTCTGGTTATTTCTATTATAATTTCTGTTATAACCATGATTGTTGTAATATCTGCCTCTTCCATTGTTGTAATTGCCTCGATTATAGTTCCAGCCTCTTCTCTGTTGATACGGACGGTAACCTTGCGATCTGTTATTCCGAAACTGATTATTCCTGTGAGGACCTACATTGTCAGTTTTCTCTTCGTCTGGCTTGTCAGTTTGCTGAACTTGGTCCATATATACAGTATTTATTTCTTTGAAGTCATGCCTTTGACCTTTCTGTACCACGTTAGGCATTGGACTTGTGTAGTCTAACCTCCTCAGTAATTCGTCCATGCTGGTCAAATCCCTGATGTTTGACGAAATGATTAGTCTCCTCACCTCCACAGGCAGCATACGAGAAATCGCATCAATTAATTGCTCCGTTGACAATGGGGGTTGCAAAAATCTCAAGCGGGACAATTGACTCGTAAAGAAATCAGCGTACCGTGTTGGAAGAGTACCTGAGTATTTTCTTGAATAAACCTCCGCTCTTAACGAATTCTGCGCTTCTATGGACCAAAATCTTTTGATTAATGCCTCTGCAAACTCGTCAAAGTTACTGAATGTGTATCTAAAAGCTCTAAACCATTCAAGGGGTCCTCCAATCAAAAATCTTTCCACTATCTTCATCTCTCTCTCTCTGGGAATGTGAGCTTCGATGAAATAATCTTTGAGCTTCCTGACATATTCTATAGGCGTTAAACTATCAGTGTTGCTGAATTTTTGCGGTTTGTCTTCGAAATTCCTGATGACCGTTACATTCCTCGGATATGAATCCGGGTAGTTTTTCCCACTATCTCGATAGTTCCACTCAGGTTCCCTATTCCTCTCGTCATCTTCCTCCCTGAATCTGGATATACGTTCTTCAGGCGTCACGTCTCTTTCTTCTGGATCTAGGTTATATCTTCTGGCATAATTCCTATTGGTTTCGCAAGCCAAGCCTTCTGTATCCTTGTCAGTGATTTCCGTTAAGACTTTCCTGATTAACTCTTCTTTGTAGGTCTCCATTAAACTAGCTTCTCCTAGCTTCAAACTCTGCAGTTTGCTCGTCGTTTCATTTACATCAGAGACAACTTTATGAATCTGATCCACTAACGCAGATTTTAATGCTTGCACATCCTGACCTATTTGTGTTCTATCTTCTACTTGTCTCTCGGATAGCGAATCCATCCTTACGCTTAAATCTTTCCTAATTTGTACTACTTCATTGTTAATATCTATTTGAGTACTGGCAAGTTTTCTTTCAATACGTTCCTGAATTTGGGTTACATGTTCCCCACTTGACCTATTCCACTCGTCTTTCCATACTGCTTCATTTGCCGTTAACATTTCTGCTATGTCTACTTCGATATCTTCTTTAAGTAATCTATTATGGTCTAATACCTGGGTTCTCATGACCTCTACATCATACTTTAAACCTGCTAAAGACGCTGTCGTTCTAACTGACTCATCAACTAGCCTAGTCGTTAATGCACTCATATTACGCGTACAAAGTGTTTTCGAATTTTCTATTTCTTCCCTGACTTTATTTACATCAGTTTGGACTTTAGCAATATCTAGGAAAACTGTGTTGACTTCTACTTGAATCTTATTTATGTCACTTTGCATCTCATTTACATCCGAATGAATGTTATTAATATCAACCTGAACATTGGACACATCAGTTCTAACATTTTGGACTTCTCTTTGGACTTCCTCAACCTTGTCTTGGACAGTCGCAACATCATTTTTAACAACAACTACTTCAGCCCTAGCACAAGAAATATCACTCCGGACATTAGCAACATCAAGATTCAACATAGTAAGATCTTTTTGTACCTTAGACACATCAATTTTAACAACAGACACATCTTTATGCACATTGGACACGTCTGTGCGCATGTCAGTTACAGCATTCTCTATTCCCTGGGTATTAATCTGTAAACGCGACATATTATCCTCTAGGTTTGCCGAACTGGTCTGGAGAACTTTCATATTCTCCTCCATTCGACTAGTATTCCTAGCTTCCATTTCCCTCATACTCTCATCCACGCTAGCTTTCAAGTTAGAAGACATATTACTAGCATTCTCCTCCATCATCTGCTTCATACTGCTATTCATGCTAGCTTTCATCTCCCTAGCACTTTCATTCATGCTAGCTTTCAACTCCTCTAACATCATTCTCATACTCTCATCTGCCATTTCAATAATATTTTCAATAATAAACTGCTTTAGGGACATACATCAAACAGAGTAAAATAACAACATCTGAGCAACATTCTTCACCATATATAAAATTTGAGCAATTTTCTGTCTTAAATCTAACTTATAATTACCTTATAATTAACCTTCGTAGACACTTCATGTTGAAACAAACTCAAGCACATGTTCAAGTTTCTTTGGTTCATTTTAAAATATCCTAACACAAATAATTTACATTTATAACCCAAATAGTTTAATTTTATCTTTAATATGACTATACATGTCATAAGCCGGTCAAATAAAATAAGATTCCAGATCATAGGCGATTTTTCTAAGTTTCCAGCCTATTTAACCTCTCTCAAGTTGTATAAGATCTGATCTTTTCTGAGTGTAATTTTCCTAATACAACACAACATTTATTCCTATATAATCACATTCTCAAATTCTACAATTGGCTATGACATCTAACAAAGAATCAACCTCTTTATTTGAGTCTTCACAATCCCTTTGACATCGATAACTTGGTAATCCAATGTTATTCGAACTCTTCACAAAAATTGCGGTGTCATTTCTACTGCAATAACTTGGTAATCCAGTTTTGCTGATCGTGCCCCACGTTTCAGGGTTGCCAATCCTACTGTACCCGATATCCGGATAGTAGGCTGTCAGATATCCGCCCCCTCAATCGGATTGCCAATAATCAAACGCGCCGGCATAGCTACATCAATGAAAATGGCACTGACAGATACTATCGAGATTAGAGCACAATAGTTAACAAGAAAATTATTGTGGAACACACCAAAATATACGGGGGTTCATACTTACCTTTACTTACCTCTTAAATATATCTCGGGGACTGGGTTGTCAACTGGATCACTTAAAAGTATGTCCTCACAATAACCTCCACCATGATATTTAAAATGAACCAGAACGAAGACGAGAAACTTTAAACTGCACAATAATTTATTTCACATAAAGAATGATATTTAACAAAATGAAACAACAAAAATATACGTGGCAATCAGAAGCCATCGATCACATAACCATGTCCTCCTGTAGGACCTGTATTCTCTACATATAATGTTTTAGCTTTCTCAAGCTCCTAGCAACGAAAATATAACAATGCACTGGGAATGGAAACGGGATTTGGGATGAGACACACATATCAATTGCTTTGCGTGTTTATCTACTGCACATTTTATTTATAGCCACAAGGCTATTATGAAACGCCCTTGGTCTCAGTAACACAGTTGTCCGGACCAGCTGCAAAACACCTGTGTCGTCAAAGCGGACACCCGTTCGTTCAACCCTACCATAAGCGTGCTACCTCAGAGCTCGGCTCTCTCCTTTCAAATACGTAAATGTTCACATCTCAACTGAAATATTATCACGCAAATGTCTTACATGCTTCATTCAAACACCATTGGATTCCTCCAACAATCCCAAATCATGATTACTTGTTCAAACCACTTGCTTAACTTGCATTGTTTAGAGTATTTAAAAAAAACTCTAAATGTTAATAACAAAACTCCATTAATTATTTATAACAATAATAAATTGTTTATAACAGTGTCAAATGACGATTGAAAATTTAATACACGCTTCTATTAATCACTATCATTTCAAATTATTTAACAAAGATATTTACAAAATTATTTTACAATATTAAATTGTTTATATTATTTATACAAGGAATACATTGAACCACACGTCTATCCGGTTGATAATTACTCAAATCGTGTTGATATAATCGACCAATGAAGGTTAGTTATATTAAACTGTCAAATTCAGGTTTAATAATGTTTAATAATAATTATTAATATTTGTGACTGTAACCTCCATTCAAAATCTTTATCTCAAATTATTTAACACTCTTGTTAATTTTAACAGTATCTTCATATGAATAATCTTTCAAAGGACAAGAACAATAACATTCAGCGGGAAAATACTTCGCTCATAACGCACAAACATGGCACATCAATTGGCCCAAAATTCATCATATATCTACATATATATGGCATAAAAATCTTCCAAACTACACACAAAAACCTCCACTATTAATTCAACAACTTCATTAATTATTGTGGGAACCTCCTTCATTATTCAAGGGCATTACTCAACAGCGACTTTTACACGTCCACTGAACTATCGATTATACATCCATTGTTCCTCTTTAAAAATTCTTATATTCATCAATTGTAATAATGACTGTTATTATTTAACCTTCGTGGGTTTCATTCATGAATCGATATGAAGTAAAAATTTGCCAATCACAAATAAATTTAATAGCAAATACGATTAGACACTCCTGCCTGGTCTATCAAAATTGAGATTAACATCTTCAAAGTAACGTAGTATAAAAATACTATCTTCAAACAAAGATCAACTAAACTGCAAAATATTCGAATAGAATACAATTAGATTGTGGAATGCAAACATTATTGTTCCAATCTAGAATTGAGAAAAACTCCTATCTTCATTATTCATTACTATAGTGTATTCAATAAATTGTAATTAACGTTCGTATTTCATAAAATTGTCTATAATGCAATGATAAATGTCTATGTTGCAATCATGTTCATAAGACGATTAGTATTTCAAAGATCGTCGATATCGAAAAAGATTTTAATGCTCTAAAATCTTTTAATCATTCTTCTTTCTTGAGGATGACAGAAAATTGGTCAAAGTAATTTACTGATTAGAATTACTTTAATAAAATGACACGCTGTCTGAATTCTCATCTGCCATAGCAAATCGTTAACTTTACAGTCAAATCGTGACTACAAAAATATGCAAATTACTGAAAGAATCTAAATCATCAGTCTCAACTGATCCAAAATTATTTAAGTATGCCAATGACATAGCAATGTCTCAAAAATCGAAGAAAAAGGCATAAATCATCGAAGTGTACTGAGTACAAAAATATCAATCAAGAAAATGGGGCAAAAGGTAGGACAGAAAATATGGGGAAAATGTTTGCTCAGATATCGCTACGATACTCAAATAATACAAGAAACGTTCACAACTACCTTATCTGCCGATTGAAGTTCCAGAGGAAAATTCCCCAAAGAAGACTGCTGTTGGATCCATTTCACCAAGTTAAAGATGAGCTCCATCCTCGAATTTGGAATCAGCGTCCTCGGAGAATCGAACTGCTTCCTCCTCCGAAATGGCACTGCTCCGTGGATACGAGAAACATCCTTCCGGCAAAATTCTTCATTGTGCGCCGGGATAACCCTGGCCTCTCTTGAAAGTTCTCTGAAGTTCTTGCAGGAATTCGTCATGAAGTTTAATGTAGTTATTTCCGCAGAAATATTCATAGTTGTGGAGTATGAAAATATTTCCACTGTTATCTGGTATAATTCAGCGATGGATTAACGATGCATGAGTGTAGATGGATGTTCACTACATGCTCGCTTTTGTAGAAAGACGATTAACGAAGTTCCATGCTGTTACTTTACTCCAATAATATATGTCCCAATTGCATCAAAGCCTTAGCCTTTCATCTCAACTGCAGATATAATGATCAAAAGCACTGCAATATTATAGTGTTCCATAGTCGAATGTATCGTTGTAATACCAAACTGTTGCACTCCACGTGTCAGCCGTAGTGTATAATGTGGAATATAAAAGTGTTTCTCCTGTGGCGAGAAAATCACTTTTGTTGGCAGCCTAAAAGTTCCAATATCTTTCGAAGTATCACTGTGAAATCGTTGAAATCTTGTATACACCTTAATGTTATACTGCCTAACAGAATTATCGTATAGGCTGAAGTTAGCGCTTGATATCTTGACTGGTGGAAACGTTAATGTGCGCGTTTCAACTTCACCTAGTTTTGAGCAGCGTAGAATGGAACTGCCCCGAGTTCGTTCGATGCGGCAAGGCTTTCACCTCACGCTAAAGACACCTTACTTCACTGAATCACTTGAAAATAACTCTATATCACCAGAAATATATATGCGATCACAAGTATGAGATCTGAGCGTATCAGTATCAGTATGAGTATGAGAGCTCCTCTCTCCTGTGCACGACCTTTTATCAACTTCTTAAGGGGCGTAACCATCCCTTCCATAGCCTGTTGCTGCGTCATTGCTGGAAGTTTTAACTTTGGCTATACTTGACGGATTTTCAAAATTCAAAAACTCAAAAATAATTTCTTCAAAATTCCAAATCAATGCCATAACTGAAAATAGATTTCCACAATTCTGCATGCCAAAAGTAATCGAATATCGTAGTTTCAGCAATCTCCGTCTTCCTTCCAAACTATCGTTCATTGGTTTGCGTCTCTCCTCCAATAGCGTAGCTTCTTCCTTAGCACAATACCTTGTTTCCTGCGACTGCGTCGTAAATCTCGGATCTTTCTCGAATAAAATCATGACGTCACCAAGAATCTCAGCTCAATCAGCCTACTGGCATGAATTCTACGTCATCCGTGCCTACGTCATGAATATCCACGTCATAACTATGACATCCATAACTTTACTGATATTTTCCAATACAGCCATCGTGGTCTCGATATAATTCAATTTCCGGGGGCATTCTCCCTTCACCACGTTTTAAAAACAGTTGCAAATTGTTTTTAAACTCTGTGTTATAAATATCTCAATTCACTTGAACACGAAATTGAATTATTATTGGCTTACTCTTCTTGCATGATATTTCTACTATGTTCCTTAATCATAAGTCTCTTCTTCTCTGGTTTGTGTGTGGTTAATGTATTCTCTACTGTCTCTTCTGTCCTGAATTTCTGTTTTTCGAATTATGCTGGCTCGTAGAAGGCCCAGGATCAATCACAACATCCTGCCTTTTCTTTTGATTTTCGGCTTCTTTTTCCCGTAACTCCTTCAGGTATTGCTGGCTTTCCTTCTCTCTTTCCTGATACTGATCGGGTGTCATAACCTGACCTTGAGAATCCTGATTTCTATTTTGGTTCTGGTTATTTCTATTATAATTTCTGTTATAACCATGATTGTTGTAATATCTGCCTCTTCCATTGTTGTAATTGCCTCGATTATAGTTCCAGCCTCTTCTCTGTTGATACGGACGGTAACCTTGCGATCTGTTATTCCGAAACTGATTATTCCTGTGAGGACCTACATTGTCAGTTTTCTCTTCGTCTGGCTTGTCAGTTTGCTGAACTTGGTCCATATATACAGTATTTATTTCTTTGAAGTCATGCCTTTGACCTTTCTGTACCACGTTAGGCATTGGACTTGTGTAGTCTAACCTCCTCAGTAATTCGTCCATGCTGGTCAAATCCCTGATGTTTGACGAAATGATTAGTCTCCTCACCTCCACAGGCAGCATACGAGAAATCGCATCAATTAATTGCTCCGTTGACAATGGGGGTTGCAAAAATCTCAAGCGGGACAATTGACTCGTAAAGAAATCAGCGTACCGTGTTGGAAGAGTACCTGAGTATTTTCTTGAATAAACCTCCGCTCTTAACGAATTCTGCGCTTCTATGGACCAAAATCTTTTGATTAATGCCTCTGCAAACTCGTCAAAGTTACTGAATGTGTATCTAAAAGCTCTAAACCATTCAAGGGGTCCTCCAATCAAAAATCTTTCCACTATCTTCATCTCTCTCTCTCTGGGAATGTGAGCTTCGATGAAATAATCTTTGAGCTTCCTGACATATTCTATAGGCGTTAAACTATCAGTGTTGCTGAATTTTTGCGGTTTGTCTTCGAAATTCCTGATGACCGTTACGTTCCTCGGATATGAATCCGGGTAGTTTTTCCCACTATCTCGATAGTTCCACTCAGGTTCCCTATTCCTCTCGTCATCTTCCTCCCTGAATCTGGATATACGTTCTTCAGGCGTCACGTCTCTTTCTTCTGGATCTAGGTTATATCTTCTGGCATAATTCCTATTGGTTTCGCAAGCCAAGCCTTCTGTATCCTTGTCAGTG
Source organism: Meconema thalassinum (assembly GCA_946902985.2). Lineage (NCBI taxonomy): Eukaryota > Metazoa > Arthropoda > Insecta > Orthoptera > Tettigoniidae > Meconema > Meconema thalassinum. The sequence continues at coordinate 156,707,522 of OX336396.1, read as the reverse complement.
ATTTCCGTTAAGACTTTCCTGATTAACTCTTCTTTGTAGGTCTCCATTAAACTAGCTTCTCCTAGCTTCAAATTCTGCAGTTTGCTCGTCGTTTCATTTACATCAGAGACAACTTTATGAATCTGATCCTCTAACGCAGATTTTAATGCTTGCACATCCTGACCTATTTGTGTTCTATCTTCTACTTGTCTCTCGGATAGCGAATCCATCCTAACGCTTAAATCTTTCCTAATTTGTACTACTTCATTGTTAATATCTATTTGAGTACTGGCAAGTTTTCTTTCAATACGTTCCTGAATTTGGGTTACATGTTCCCCACTTGACCTATTCCACTCGTCTTTCCATACTGCTACATTTGCCGTTAACATTTCTGCTATGTCTACTTCGATATCTTCTTTAAGTAATCTATTATGGTCTAATACCTGGGTTCTCATGACCTCTACATCATACTTTAAACCTGCTAAAGACGCTGTCGTTCTAACTGACTCATCAACTAGCCTAGTCGTTAATGCACTCATATTACGCGTACAAAGTGTTTTCGAATTTTCTATTTCTTCCCTGACTTTATTTACATCAGTTTGGACTTTAGCAATATCTAGGAAAACTGTGTTGACTTCTACTTGAATCTTATTTATGTCACTTTGCATCTCATTTACATCCGAATGAATGTTATTAATATCAACCTGAACATTGGACACATCAGTTCTAACATTTTGGACTTCTCTTTGGACTTCCTCAACCTTGTCTTGGACAGTCGCAACATCATTTTTAACAACAACTACTTCAGCCCTAGCACAAGAAATATCACTCCGGACATTAGCAACATCAAGATTCAACATAGTAAGATCTTTTTGTACCTTAGACACATCAATTTTAACAACAGACACATCTTTATGCACATTGGACACGTCTGTGCGCATGTCAGTTACAGCATTCTCTATTCCCTGGGTATTAATCTGTAAACGCGACATATTATCCTCTAGGTTTGCCGAACTGGTCTGGAGAACTTTCATATTCTCCTCCATTCGACTAGTATTCCTAGCTTCCATTTCCCTCATACTCTCATCCACGCTAGCTTTCAAGTTAGAAGACATATTACTAGCATTCTCCTCCATCATCTGCTTCATACTGCTATTCATGCTAGCTTTCATCTCCCTAGCACTTTCATTCATGCTAGCTTTCAACTCCTCTAACATCATTCTCATACTCTCATCTGCCATTTCAATAATATTTTCAATAATAAACTGCTTTAGGGACATACATCAAACAGAGTAAAATAACAACATCTGAGCAACATTCTTCACCATATATAAAATTTGAGCAATTTTCTGTCTTAAATCTAACTTATAATTACCTTATAATTAACCTTCGTAGACACTTCATGTTGAAACAAACTCAAGCACATGTTCAAGTTTCTTTGGTTCATTTTAAAATATCCTAACACAAATAATTTACATTTATAACCCAAATAGTTTAATTTTATCTTTAATATGACTATACATGTCATAAGCCGGTCAAATAAAATAAGATTCCAGATCATAGGCGATTTTTCTAAGTTTCCAGCCTATTTAACCTCTCTCAAGTTGTATAAGATCTGATCTTTTCTGAGTGTAATTTTCCTAATACAACACAACATTTATTCCTATATAATCACATTCTCAAATTCTACAATTGGCTATGACATCTAACAAAGAATCAACCTCTTTATTTGAGTCTTCACAATCCCTTTGACATCGATAACTTGGTAATCCAATGTTATTCGAACTCTTCACAAAAATTGCGGTGTCATTTCTACTGCAATAACTTGGTAATCCAGTTTTGCTGATCGTGCCCCACGTTTCAGGGTTGCCAATCCTACTGTACCCGATATCCGGATAGTAGGCTGTCAGATATCCGCCCCCTCAATCGGATTGCCAATAATCAAACGCGCCGGCATAGCTACATCAATGAAAATGGCACTGACAGATACTATCGAGATTAGAGCACAATAGTTAACAAGAAAATTATTGTGGAACACACCAAAATATACGGGGGTTCATACTTACCTTTACTTACCTCTTAAATATATCTCGGGGACTGGGTTGTCAACTGGATCACTTAAAAGTATGTCCTCACAATAACCTCCACCATGATATTTAAAATGAACCAGAACGAAGACGAGAAACTTTAAACTGCACAATAATTTATTTCACATAAAGAATGATATTTAACAAAATGAAACAACAAAAATATACGTGGCAATCAGAAGCCATCGATCACATAACCATGTCCTCCTGTAGGACCTGTATTCTCTACATATAATGTTTTAGCTTTCTCAAGCTCCTAGCAACGAAAATATAACAATGCACTGGGAATGGAAACGGGATTTGGGATGAGACACACATATCAATTGCTTTGCGTGTTTATCTACTGCACATTTTATTTATAGCCACAAGGCTATTATGAAACGCCCTTGGTCTCAGTAACACAGTTGTCCGGACCAGCTGCAAAACACCTGTGTCGTCAAAGCGGACACCCGTTCGTTCAACCCTACCATAAGCGTGCTACCTCAGAGCTCGGCTCTCTCCTTTCAAATACGTAAATGTTCACATCTCAACTGAAATATTATCACGCAAATGTCTTACATGCTTCATTCAAACACCATTGGATTCCTCCAACAATCCCAAATCATGATTACTTGTTCAAACCACTTGCTTAACTTGCATTGTTTAGAGTATTTAAAAAAACTCTAAATGTTAATAACAAAAGTCCATTAATTATTTATAACAATAATAAATTGTTTATAACAGTGTCAAATGACGATTGAAAATTTAATACACGCTTCTATTAATCACTATCATTTCAAATTATTTAACAAAGATATTTACAAAATTATTTTACAATATTAAATTGTTTATATTATTTATACAAGGAATACATTGAACCACACGTCTATCCGGTTGATAATTACTCAAATCGTGTTGATATAATCGACCAATGAAGGTTAGTTATATTAAACTGTCAAATTCAGGTTTAATAATGTTTAATAATAATTATTAATATTTGTGACTGTAACCTCCATTCAAAATCTTTATCTCAAATTATTTAACACTCTTGTTAATTTTAACAGTATCTTCATATGAATAATCTTTCAAAGGACAAGAACAATAACATTCAGCGGGAAAATACTTCGCTCATAACGCACAAACATGGCACATCAATTGGCCCAAAATTCATCATATATCTACATATATATGGCATAAAAATCTTCCAAACTACACACAAAAACCTCCACTATTAATTCAACAACTTCATTAATTATTGTGGGAACCTCCTTCATTATTCAAGGGCATTACTCAACAGCGACTTTTACACGTCCACTGAACTATCGATTATACATCCATTGTTCCTCTTTAAAAATTCTTATATTCATCAATTGTAATAATGACTGTTATTATTTAACCTTCGTGGGTTTCATTCATGAATCGATATGAAGTAAAAATTTGCCAATCACAAATAAATTTAATAGCAAATACGATTAGACACTCCTGCCTGGTCTATCAAAATTGAGATTAACATCTTCAAAGTAACGTAGTATAAAAATACTATCTTCAAACAAAGATCAACTAAACTGCAAAATATTCGAATAGAATACAATTAGATTGTGGAATGCAAACATTATTGTTCCAATCTAGAATTGAGAAAAACTCCTATCTTCATTATTCATTACTATAGTGTATTCAATAAATTGTAATTAACGTTCGTATTTCATAAAATTGTCTATAATGCAATGATAAATGTCTATGTTGCAATCATGTTCATAAGACGACTAGTATTTCAAAGATCGTCGATATCGAAAAAGTTTTTAATGCTCTAAAATCTTTTAATCATTCTTCTTTCTTGAGGATGACAGAAAATTGGTCAAAGTAATTTACTGATTAGAATTACTTTAATAAAATGACACGCTGTCTGAATTCTCATCTGCCATAGCAAATCGTTAACTTTACAGTCAAATCGTGACTACAAAAATATGCAAATTACTGAAAGAATCTAAATCATCAGTCTCAACTGATCCAAAATTATTTAAGTATGCCAATGACATAGCAATGTCTCAAAAATCGAAGAAAAAGGCATAAATCATCGAAGTGTACTGAGTACAAAAATATCAATCAAGAAAATGGGGCAAAAGGTAGGACAGAAAATATGGGAAAAATGTTTGCTCAGATATCGCTACGATACTCAAATAATACAAGAAACGTTCACAACTACCTTATCTGCCGATTGAAGTTCCAGAGGAAAATTCCCCAAAGAAGACTGCTGTTGGATCCATTTCACCAAGTTAAAGATGAGCTCCATCCTCGAATTTGGAATCAGCGTCCTCGGAGAATCGAACTGCTTCCTCCTCCGAAATGGCACTGCTCCGTGGATACGAGAAACATCCTTCCGGCAAAATTCTTCATTGTGCGCCGGGATAACCCTGGCCTCTCTTGAAAGTTCTCTGAAGTTCTTGCAGGAATTCGTCATGAAGTTTAATGTAGTTATTTCCGCAGAAATATTCATAGTTGTGGAGTATGAAAATATTTCCACTGTTATCTGGTATAATTCAGCGATGGATTAACGATGCATGAGTGTAGATGGATGTTCACTACATGCTCGCTTTTGTAGAAAGACGATTAACGAAGTTCCATGCTGTTACTTTACTCCAATAATATATGTCCCAATTGCATCAAAGCCTTAGCCTTTCATCTCAACTGCAGTTATAATGATCAAAAGCACTGCAATATTATAGTGTTCCATAGTCGAATGTATCGTTGTAATACCAAACTGTTGCACTCCACGTGTCAGCCGTAGTGTATAATGTGGAATATAAAAGTGTTTCTCCTGTGGCGAGAAAATCACTTTTGTTGGCAGCCTAAAAGTTCCAATATCTTTCGAAGTATCACTGTGAAATCGTTGAAATCTTGTATACACCTTAATGTTATACTGCCTAACAGAATTATCGTATAGGCTGAAGTTAGCGCTTGATATCTTGACTGGTGGAAACGTTAATGTGCGCGTTTCAACTTCACCTAGTTTTGAGCAGCGTAGAATGGAACTGCCCCGAGTTCGTTCGATGCGGCAAGGCTTTCACCTCACGCTAAAGACACCTTACTTCACTGAATCACTTGAAAATAACTCTATATCACCAGAAATATATATGCGATCACAAGTATGAGATCTGAGCGTATCAGTATCAGTATGAGTATGAGAGCTCCTCTCTCCTGTGCACGACCTTTTATCAACTTCTTAAGGGGCGTAACCATCCCTTCCATAGCCTGTTGCTGCGTCATTGCTGGAAGTTTTAACTTTGGCTATACTTGACGGATTTTCAAAATTCAAAAACTCAAAAATAATTTCTTCAAAATTCCAAATCAATGCCATAACTGAAAATAGATTTCCACAATTCTGCATGCCAAAAGTAATCGAATATCGTAGTTTCAGCAATCTCCGTCTTCCTTCCAAACTATCGTTCATTGGTTTGCGTCTCTCCTCCAATAGCGTAGCTTCTTCCTTAGCACAATACCTTGTTTCCTGCGACTGCGTCGTAAATCTCGGATCTTTCTCGAATAAAATCATGACGTCACCAAGAATCTCAGCTCAATCAGCCTACTGGCATGAATTCTACGTCATCCGTGCCTACGTCATGAATATCCACGTCATAACTATGACATCCATAACTTTACTGATATTTTCCAATACAGCCATCGTGGTCTCGATATAATTCAATTTCCGGGGGCATTCTCCCTTCACCACGTTTTAAAAACAGTTGCAAATTGTTTTTAAACTCTGTGTTATAAATATCTCAATTCACTTGAACACGAAATTGAATTATTATTGGCTTACTCTTCTTGCATGATATTTCTACTATGTTCCTTAATCATAAGTCTCTTCTTCTCTGGTTTGTGTGTGGTTAATGTATTCTCTCCTCTCTACTGTCTCTTCTGTCCTGAATTTCTGTTTTTCGAATTATGCTGGCTCGTAGAAGGCCCAGGATCAATCACAACATCCTGCCTTTTCTTTTAATTTTCGGCTTCTTTTTCCCGTAACTCCTTCAGGTATTGCTGGCTTTCCTTCTCTCTTTCCTGATACTGATCGGGTGTCATAACCTGACCTTGAGAATCCTGATTTCTATTTTGGTTCTGGTTATTTCTATTATAATTTCTGTTATAACCATGATTGTTGTAATATCTGCCTCTTCCATTGTTGTAATTGCCTCGATTTTAGTTCCAGCCTCTTCTCTGTTGATACGGACGGTAACCTTGCGATCTGTTATTCCGAAACTGATTATTCCTGTGAGGACCTACATTGTCAGTTTTCTCTTCGTCTGGCTTGTCAGTTTGCTGAACTTGGTCCATATATACAGTATTTATTTCTTTGAAGTCATGCCTTTGACCTTTCTGTACCACGTTAGGCATTGGACTTGTGTAGTCTAACCTCCTCAGTAATTCGTCCATGCTGGTCAAATCCCTGATGTTTGACGAAATGATTAGTCTCCTCACCTCCACAGGCAGCATACGAGAAATCGCATCAATTAATTGCTCCGTTGACAATGGGGGTTGCAAAAATCTCAAGCGGGACAATTGACTCGTAAAGAAATCAGCGTACCGTGTTGGAAGAGTACCTGAGTATTTTCTTGAATAAACCTCCGCTCTTAACGAATTCTGCGCTTCTATGGACCAAAATCTTTTGATTAATGCCTCTGCAAACTCGTCAAAGTTACTGAATGTGTATCTAAAAGCTCTAAACCATTCAAGGGGTCCTCCAATCAAAAATCTTTCCACTATCTTCATCTCTCTCTCTCTGGGAATGTGAGCTTCGATGAAATAATCTTTGAGCTTCCTGACATATTCTATAGGCGTTAAACTATCAGTGTTGCTGAATTTTTGCGGTTTGTCTTCGAAATTCCTGATGACCGTTACATTCCTCGGATATGAATCCGGGTAGTTTTTCCCACTATCTCGATAGTTCCACTCAGGTTCCCTATTCCTCTCGTCATCTTCCTCCCTGAATCTGGATATACGTTCTTCAGGCGTCACGTCTCTTTCTTCTGGATCTAGGTTATATCTTCTGGCATAATTCCTATTGGTTTCGCAAGCCAAGCCTTCTGTATCCTTGTCAGTGATTTCAGTTAATACTTTCCTGATTAACTCTTCTTTGTAGGTCTCCATTAAACTAGCTTCTCCTAGCTTCAAATTCTGCAGTTTGCTCGTCGTTTCATTTACATCAGAGACAACTTTATGAATCTGATCCTCTAACGCAGATTTTAATGCTTGCACATCCTGACCTATTTGTGTTCTATCTTCTACTTGTCTCTCGGATAGCGAATCCATCCTAACGCTTAAATCTTTCCTAATTTGTACTACTTCATTGTTAATATCTATTTGAGTACTGGCAAGTTTTCTTTCAATACGTTCCTGAATTTGGGTTACATGTTCCCCACTTGACCTATTCCACTCGTCTTTCCATACTGCTACATTTGCCGTTAACATTTCTGCTATGTCTACTTCGATATCTTCTTTAAGTAATCTATTATGGTCTAATACCTGGGTTCTCATGACCTCTACATCATACTTTAAACCTGCTAAAGACGCTGTCGTTCTAACTGACTCATCAACTAGCCTAGTCGTTAATGCACTCATATTACGCGTACAAAGTGTTTTCGAATTTTCTATTTCTTCCCTGACTTTATTTACATCAGTTTGGACTTTAGCAATATCTAGGAAAACTGTGTTGACTTCTACTTGAATCTTATTTATGTCACTTTGCATCTCATTTACATCCGAATGAATGTTATTAATATCAACCTGAACATTGGACACATCAGTTCTAACATTTTGGACTTCTCTTTGGACTTCCTCAACCTTGTCTTGGACAGTCGCAACATCATTTTTAACAACAACTACTTCAGCCCTAGCACAAGAAATATCACTCCGGACATTAGCAACATCAAGATTCAACATAGTAAGATCTTTTTGTACCTTAGACACATCAATTTTAACAACAGACACATCTTTATGCACATTGGACACGTCTGTGCGCATGTCAGTTACAGCATTCTCTATTCCCTGGGTATTAATCTGTAAACGCGACATATTATCCTCTAGGTTTGCCGAACTGGTCTGGAGAACTTTCATATTCTCCTCCATTCGACTAGTATTCCTAGCTTCCATTTCCCTCATACTCTCATCCACGCTAGCTTTCAAGTTAGAAGACATATTACTAGCATTCTCCTCCATCATCTGCTTCATACTGCTATTCATGCTAGCTTTCATCTCCCTAGCACTTTCATTCATGCTAGCTTTCAACTCCTCTAACATCATTCTCATACTCTCATCTGCCATTTCAATAATATTTTCAATAATAAACTGCTTTAGGGACATACATCAAACAGAGTAAAATAACAACATCTGAGCAACATTCTTCACCATATATAAAATTTGAGTAATTTTCTGTCTTAAATCTAACTTATAATTACCTTATAATTAACCTTCGTAGACACTTCATGTTGAAACAAACTCAAGCACATGTTCAAGTTTCTTTGGTTCATTTTAAAATATCCTAACACAAATAATTTACATTTATAATCCAAATAGTTTAATTTTATCTTTAATATGACTATACATGTCATAAGCCGGTCAAATAAAATAAGATTCCAGATCATAGGCGATTTTTCTAAGTTTCCAGCCTATTTAACCTCTCTCAAGTTGTATAAGATCTGATCTTTTCTGAGTGTAATTTTCCTAATACAACACAACATTTATTCCTATATAATCACACTCTCAAATTCTACAATTGGCTATGACATCTAACAAAGAATCAACCTCTTTATTTGAGTCTTCACAATCCCTTTGACATCGATAACTTGGTAATCCAATGTTATTTGAACACTTCACAAAAATTGCGGTGTCATTTCTACTGCAATAACTTGGTAATCCAGTTTTGCTGATCGTGCCCCACGTTTCAGGGTTGCCAATCCTACTGTACCCGATATCCGGATAGTAGGCTGTCAGATATCGGCCCCCTCAATCGGATTGCCAATAATCAAACGCGCCGGCATAGCTACATCAATGAAAATGGCACTGACAGATACTATCGAGATTAGAGCACAATAGTTAACAAGAAAATTATTGTGGAACACACCAAAATATACGGGGGTTCATACTTACCTTTACTTACCTCTTAAATATATCTCGGGGACTGGGTTGTCAACTGGATCACTTAAAAGTATGTCCTCACAATAACCTCCACCATGATATTTAAAATGAACCAGAACGAAGACGAGAAACTTTAAACTGCACAATAATTTATTTCACATAAAGAATGATATTTAAAAAAATGAAACAACAAAAATATACGTGGCAATCAGAAGCCATCGATCACATAACCATGTCCTCCTGTAGGACCTGTATTCTCTACATATAATGTTTTAGCTTTCTCAAGCTCCTAGCAACGAAAATATAACAATGCACTGGGAATGGAAACGGGATTTGGGATGAGACACACATATCAATTGCTTTGCGTGTTTATCTACTGCACATTTTATTTATAGCCACAAGGCTATTATGAAACGCCCTTGGTCTCAGTAACACAGTTGTCCGGACCAGCTGCAAAACACCTGTGTCGTCAAAGCGGACACCCGTTCGTTCAACCCTACCATAAGCGTGCTACCTCAGAGCTCGGCTCTCTCCTTTCAAATACGTAAATGTTCACATCTCAACTGAAATATTATCACGCAAATGTCTTACATGCTTCATTCAAACACCATTGGATTCCTCCAACAATCCCAAATCATGATTACTTGTTCAAACCACTTGCTTAACTTGCATTGTTTAGAGTATTAAAAAAAATTCTAAATGTTAATAACAAAAGTCCATTAATTATTTATAACAATAATAAATTGTTTATAACAGTGTCAAATGACGATTGAAAATTTAATACACGCTTCTATTAATCACTATCATTTCAAATTATTTAACAAAGATATTTACAAAATTATTTTACAATATTAAATTGTTTATATTATTTATACAAGGAATACATTGAACCACACGTCTATCCGGTTAATAATTACTCAAATCGTGTTGATATAATCGACCAATGAAAGTTAGTTATATTAAACTGTCAAATTCAGGTTTAATAATGTTTAATAATAATTATTAATATTTGTGACTGTAACCTCCATTCAAAATCTTTATCTCAAATTATTTAACACTCTTGTTAATTTTAACAGTATCTTCATATGAATAATCTTTCAAAGAACAAGAACAATAACATTCAGCGGGAAAATACTTCGCTCATAACGCACAAACATGGCACATCAATTGGCCCAAAATTCATCATATATCTACATATATATGGCATAAAAATCTTCCAAACTACACACAAAAACCTCCACTATTAATTCAACAACTTCATTAATTATTGTGGGAACCTCCTTCATTATTCAAGGGCATTACTCAACAGCGACTTTTACACGCCCACTGAACTATCGATTATACATCCATTGTTCCTCTTTAAAAATTCTTATATTCATCAATTGTAATAATGACTGTTATTATTTAACCTTCGTGGGTTTCATTCATGAATCGATATGAAGTAAAAATTTGCCAATCACAAATAAATTTAATAGCAAATACGATTAGACACTCCTGCCTGGTCTATCAAAATTGAGATTAACATCTTCAAAGTAACGTAGTATAAAAATACTATCTTCAAACAAAGATCAACTAAACTGCAAAATATTCGAATAGAATACAATTAGATTGTGGAATGCAAACATTATTGTTCCAATCTAGAATTGAGAAAAACTCCTATCTTCATTATTCATTACTATAGTGTATTCAATAAATTGTAATTAACGTTCGTATTTCATAAAATTGTCTATAATGCAATGATAAATGTCTATGTTGCAATCATGTTCATAAGACGACTAGTATTTCAAAGATCGTCGATATCGAAAAAGATTTTAATGCTCTAAAATCTTTTAATCATTCTTCTTTCTTGAGGATGACAGAAAATTGGTCAAAGTAATTTACTGATTAGAATTACTTTAATAAAATGACACGCTGTCTGAATTCTCATCTGCCATAGCAAATCGTTAACTTTACAGTCAAATCGTGACTACAAAAATATGCAAATTACTGAAAGAATCTAAATCATCAGTCTCAACTGATCCAAAATTATTTAAGTATGCCAATGACATAGCAATGTCTCAAAAATCGAAGAAAAAGGCATAAATCATCGAAGTGTACTGAGTACAAAAATATCAATCAAGAAAATGGGGCAAAAGGTAGGACAGAAAATATGGGAAAAATGTTTGCTCAGATATCGCTACGATACTCAAATAATACAAGAAACGTTCACAACTACCTTATCTGCCGATTGAAGTTCCAGAGGAAAATTCCCCAAAGAAGACTGCTGTTGGATCCATTTCACCAAGTTAAAGATGAGCTCCATCCTCGAATTTGGAATCAGCGTCCTCGGAGAATCGAACTGCTTCCTCCTCCGAAATGGCACTGCTCCGTGGATACGAGAAACATCCTTCCGGCAAAATTCTTCATTGTGCGCCGGGATAACCCTGGCCTCTCTTGAAAGTTCTCTGAAGTTCTTGCAGGAATTCGTCATGAAGTTTAATGTAGTTATTTCCGCAGAAATATTCATAGTTGTGGAGTATGAAAATATTTCCACTGTTATCTGGTATAATTCAGCGATGGATTAACGATGCATGAGTGTAGATGGATGTTCACTACATGCTCGCTTTTGTAGAAAGACGATTAACGAAGTTCCATGCTGTTACTTTACTCCAATAATATATGTCCCAATTGCATCAAAGCCTTAGCCTTTCATCTCAACTGCAGTTATAATGATCAAAAGCACTGCAATATTATAGTGTTCCATAGTCGAATGTATCGTTGTAATACCAAACTGTTGCACTCCACGTGTCAGCCGTAGTGTATAATGTGGAATATAAAAGTGTTTCTCCTGTGGCGAGAAAATCACTTTTGTTGGCAGCCTAAAAGTTCCAATATCTTTCGAAGTATCACTGTGAAATCGTTGAAATCTTGTATACACCTTAATGTTATACTGCCTAACAGAATTATCGTATAGGCTGAAGTTAGCGCTTGATATCTTGACTGGTGGAAACGTTAATGTGCGCGTTTCAACTTCACCTAGTTTTGAGCAGCGTAGAATGGAACTGCCCCGAGTTCGTTCGATGCGGCAAGGCTTTCACCTCACGCTAAAGACACCTTACTTCACTGAATCACTTGAAAATAACTCTATATCACCAGAAATATATATGCGATCACAAGTATGAGATCTGAGCGTATCAGTATCAGTATGAGTATGAGAGCTCCTCTCTCCTGTGCACGACCTTTTATCAACTTCTTAAGGGGCGTAACCATCCCTTCCATAGCCTGTTGCTGCGTCATTGCTGGAAGTTTTAACTTTGGCTATACTTGACGGATTTTCAAAATTCAAAAACTCAAAAATAATTTCTTCAAAATTCCAAATCAATGCCATAACTGAAAATAGATTTCCACAATTCTGCATGCCAAAAGTAATCGAATATCGTAGTTTCAGCAATCTCCGTCTTCCTTCCAAACTATCGTTCATTGGTTCGCGTCTCTCCTCCAATAGCGTAGCTTCTTCCTTAGCACAATACCTTGTTTCCTGCGACTGCGTCGTAAATCTCGGATCTTTCTCGAATAAAATCATGACGTCACCAAGAATCTCAGCTCAATCAGCCTACTGGCATGAATTCTACGTCATCCGTGCCTACGTCATGAATATCCACGTCATAACTATGACATCCATAACTTTACTGATATTTTCCAATACAGCCATCGTGGTCTCGATATAATTCAATTTCCGGGGGCAGTACTTCCCGCAAGGCCACGGCCGGCTCCTTCCCACTTCCTTGCCCAACCCTCCCACTCTTCCTATCCCTTCATCAGCCCCTGTTTGCTTTGCAGGTGAGGCTGCCTGGGCGTCGTGCTGGTCACACACTCCAGTTGTATCCCTGACTCATAGTCTCAAGATCCAGGACACTCTCCTCAGTGGCGGTAGAGGAGGGATCCCTCGCTTAGTCCGTGGGAAAAGCCGATCCTGGAGGGTAAAATGATAGCATTGCTTCCACTTACTTGTGCCGGCTCCTCTCCGCCTTTTTTCCTGTCGACCTCACTTGGTCAACTCTTGTGCTCTTCCGACCCCGAAGGTATTAGGCTATACGAGGCCTAGGGAGTCTCTTCCTTTCCCGCCTTAATTGGCCCTTGTGTCATCTTTTCTGATACCCTCCTTCTGCGAGGGGTCAGCCTTCTTTTTCATGTCATGTTATCTCCTGCCTTCTGCTCAAGGCCCTCAAGGAGGCAGGGTGTATGTAGCTCCACCACTTATGGTGCACCCTAGATATTGCTACACCCTCAGGGGCTGGTGAGTTCGGGAGTTGGTGACCCCGAGTGATTCCTGAGTTTGGTCCGTTTTTCTCGCTTTTTCCTCTGACCTTGGGGTGGGCCCTCTCCTCTTTCCCCTTTCCTATCTGCCTTTCATGGCTCTCCTTCCTTACAAGTCCCTCAATCCTCATTCTTCGAGGGTTGAGGGCATTTCTTTTCTTCCTGTCCTTGATTTGCCTTATCCTTTATTTGTTTACCATTTCTTCTTCTAGTAAGTTAGTATTAGTTTTAGGTTTTCATTCTCATCTCATCTTCACTATCACCCAAACAATTAGGGGCCGATAACCCAGATGTTAGGCCCCTTAAAACAACAATCAACATCATTATGAAATGTATAAATCAATAAAACCAATATGAAAACTTCCGGTACCGGGAATCGAACCCGAGCCTCCTGGGTGAGAGCCAGGTATCCTAGCCACTAGACCATACCGGACAAGCAGAACAGCTGCTGGAGTAATGTATCTTGGGGCATTGACGCCACTTGGAATAGAGAAAACTGGTGCCGTTTCTCTCTCTCAGTTCTACATGCTCTCTATATTGAATCACTGGGTCATCACTACTCGAGACACGTGTGTATCCCTTTCCTTATTGCATTTCCAGGCATGATATCCCCAGAAATCACCCTATTATTTTAGAATATGAAATATTGTGGACATGGACACTCTTGCACATAACAGATGAACTATATATTTTATTTTCTTTCCCTATCGTTTTAACCTCCAGGGTGGCCTTTTCCCACGGACCAAGCGAGGGATTCCATCTCTACCGCCACTGAGGGCAGTGCCCTGGAACTTGAGACTCTGAGTCCTGGATACAACTGGGGTGGATGACCAACACTACGCCCAGGCGGCCTCACCTGCAAAGCGAACAGGGGGCCTCATGAAGGGATGGAAAGAGTGGGACGGAAACGTAATGGCGGCCACCCAAATATTAAAAGTTTAAATCAAATTTCGACCAACCTAATCATCTGATCACTACCAAGTTTTGCAACAACATACCTTTTTGTGGGAAGCATCGTTTGACTGAAGTACAAGGTCATCAACCTAATAGTTTGCAGATAGCGTTCATGTATGTGTGCAAATCGATTCACCGTATCAATTCAAACACGGTGAAACCGAATTGGATGAAATTGTGTACATCGGTAGCACTAGAAAAGGGCACCTCATATTCCTGTTTAATATCCATATAGCACGTTGTATTTCAACAAGCTACTACAACCAACATTCAATTGTCTACTCCTTGAAAAGGACAAAGAGTTATAACAATACCCATGCATTTAGGAGAAAGTAGGCTATATGTTCTTTACTGAACATCTTGTTTAATTTTTGTGTTTGTTGTATCATTTAGGGTCAATTCCACCTCGTGGAGCAGAGACTAGGATTCTTGGTTGTCACCCCTGAGGTAAGGGTTCGATTTCCGGCTCGGCCAAGAAATTTTATTCTGGAGGATACAGGCGAATGCCACAGCCACCTCCCCCCCCCCCCTCCTAGCTTCAGATACAAATACTCGTAATATTACTGATACCACCAGATAGACTTTTTTCTTTGAACTAGCGTACCCTTGCGAGGAATCTCGCATATGTATAAACTCCCCGGTATGTGGGTTCGAAGCGACACAGTTCTGATATATTGTCTCGTTTATTAGTTTAATCGCACTTTTTAAAAAAATCATACGAGCCTTTCAGTAGTCGCATTTGATGTGTGACATGTGACATGTTATCCTACTATGTGTGTCCCGGGAGCGCAAATCCCTTGTTATTACCCTTTCACAAATTGATTGCCGGCGGTCGAGATGGGAACTATTCGTTGTTTACTTGTGTCACACGTCAGCCTGCTTCGTTGACAGGTACAGTTGCGTGAGTAGGATATGACTCAGATCCAGTACCCTGGTCATCGTTTAACAACTGTCCGTGGTGACATGGGCTCCTGAGACGCTTATCAGACGCAATGCTGCTTGACTTATGTGCAGACCTCATTCTGTCATCACTGTGTCCTCCGCTGTACCGCGCGGGGCTCCTGATACAATAATCAACAAACTCTGGCGCAGCCAAGCTCAGCGGCAATCTAATGTTAAATGGGTAATAACAGTGAACTCTGTTGGTCATTGAAATAACTACTTGTAAAACTCCAGTGCCAAATCCTGACCTAATAAATCATAATTGTTATTTGCTAAGACGTTGCATATTAATCGATTGATAACATATTGTGCATTTTGCAATGGAAAATTAAAAGTGCATATTGTAATATTATAGTGCAGAAGTGGCTTTGAAAAGCTGAGCCATCTCGGTTGCAGACAAGATGACAGCCGATCTCTCGTTCTGAACTATATTTCACTAATTTGAGTATGTTGCATGTAATATAGCCTACAGATATAAAAGTAATAGAAACTTTGTATGAAATGAACTTTGTTTGAAATATACTCCACTGAAGAAATCGTTTAGTCAAAGTCATTATTGGCCAAGACGTTGTATCTTAATCGATTGATAACATTCTTTTGGGAGGACATAATATTATTAGGTCTGTGTTTAAAGCGTTCGTCTCTCAACCGGCAACAGAGTTGTACTTTTTTTTTTGCTTGATTTATTGTATATTTATTGTTTTTGTAAGTACTGAGGCGTTATGAGCGCAGCTCGCATCCAGTCGGCCGTGGCGGAAGCAATCCACTGCCTACTTGATGCAGTCTGTGTTCTACTTTGATGCTTATTTCTTATTTATAGATTGTTGACGTCGCCACCGTAGCGTAGCGGTCAGTATGGTTACCTGCCGCCCCGGAGATCCTGGGTTCTATTCCCGGCTCTGCCACGAAGTTTGAAAAGTGGTATGAGGACTGGAACGTGGTCTACTTACACTCGGGTGGTCCAACTGAGTAGAGGGTGTTTGATTCCCACCTCAGCCATCCTCGAAGTTGTTTTCCGTGGTTTCCCACTTCGTCTTCGGGCAAATGCCGGGATGGTCCCTATTGTAAGGCCACGGCCTTCCCATTCCCCCTTCCTTGCCTATCCATCCTAATCTTCTACTCCTCCCTTCCTTCACGAGGCTCCTGTTCGCTTTGAGGGTGAGGCCGCCTGGGCGAGGTGCTGATCACACCTCACCAGTTGTATCCACTCCGACCAGATGTTCTCAGCTCTAGGATACTGCCTGGAAAGGCTCGCTGAGTCCGTGGGAACCACCAACCTGGAGGGTAAAATTGACCAAATAAAATATATAGAGTCGCCTCCGTAGCGTAGCGGTCAGCATGGTTAGCTGCCGCCCCGGAGGTCCTAGGTTCGATTCCCGGCTCTGCCACGAAATTTGAAAAGTGGTGTGAGGACTGGAACGGGGTCTACTCAGCCTCGGGTGGTCCAAATGAGTAGAGGGGGTTCGATTCCCACCTCAGCCATCCTCGAAGTGGTTTTCCGTGGTTTCCCTCTTCATCTTCGGGAAAATGCCCGGATGGTACCTACTGTAAGGCCACGGCCGCCTCCTTCCCTCTTCCTAGCCTATCCATCCCAATCTTCCATCCCTTCCCATCCCTCATGAGGCCCCTCTTCGCTTTGAAGGTGAGGCCGCCTGGGCGAAGTGCTGATCACACCTCCCCAGTTGTATCCATCCCGACCAGATGTTCCAAGCTCCAGGACACTGCCCATAAAGGTGGTAGTGGTGAGTTCCCTCGCTGAGTCCGTGGGAACCACCAACCTAGAGGGTAAATTGACTAAATAAAAAATATATATATATATATATATATATACAAGCTGATCCGGCAGACGTTGTCCTGCTAATCAAAGAAAGTGTTGTAACTTTGTTTCTTGAAGTGCTTTAGGATACACAATATTTTTTTCAATTTCTGTTAACTGCCTCTAAACTATCGTGAATTGAATTAACTAATTTAGAACATTCGTTGGAGCGTGCACAACAACTCTCCAAAGTTTCATCGCAAACTGATAAATGGCATTTAACGCATACGGAATTTGGTTTAAATGATTCGTGCGCTGTCACTCTTTTGTTGAATCTACTCGTGCTCTACCAACTGTGAAATGGATTTACTAAGTTAGAAAGCTTCACGTAAGTGTACACAACAACTCATCAGATTCATTGCAATCTATGAACGCATACAGGATTTTGTTGGAACGCTTCGTGCGTCGTCACTCATTTGTTACATCTACTCGTGCGCTACCAATATTGTAAAATGGATTTACCAAGTTGAACACCTTCCCTGGCGTGTACACAACAACTCATCAAAGTTTCATAGGAATCGGATGAATGACATATGAACGCATAAGTGATGTACTCAATGATTCACCAAGGTTTGATCGCAATCGGATGAATGATATATGACCGCATACGGGACATTGTGGAAACGATTCGCGCGCCGTCGCTCATTTGTTGAATCTAATCGTGCGCTACTTATTAAAAACTGGATTTACCAAGACAGAAACATTTCCTGGAGTGTACACAACAATTCACCAAAGTTTCATCGCAATCGGATAAATGGTATATGGACGCATACGGTACTTTGTTGAAATGATTCGCGTGCCGTCACACTTTTGTTGAATCTACTCGTGCGCTACCCATTGTAAAATTGATTTATTAAGCCAGAAACCTTCCGTAGGGTGTACACATCATCTCACCCAAGTTTCATCGTAATGGGACGAATGGTAAGTTATTTGAACGCATACGGGGCCTTATTGAAACGCTTCGCGCGTCGTCGCTCATTTGTTGAATCTACTCGTGCGAAACCTCCTGTGAAATGGATTTACTAAGTTAGAAACCCTCACGTAAGTGTACACAACATCTCACCCAAGTTTCATTGCAATCGGATGAATGGTATATGAACGCATACGGGACTTTGATTAAAAGTTCGTGCGTCGTTGCTCATTTGTTGAATCTACTCGTGAGCTACCTTTTGTAAAATGGATTTACTAAGTTAGAAACCCTCACGTAAGTGTACACAACATCTCACCCAAGTTTCATCGCTGTCGGACGAATGGTATTTGAACGCATACGGGACTTTGTTGAAACGCTTCGCACGTCGCCGCTCATTTGTTGAATCTACTCGTGCGCAACCTCCTGTGAAATGGATTACTAAGTTAGAAGCCTTCACTTAAGTGTACACAACAACTCATCAAAGTTTCATCTCAATCTATGAATGGAATATAAACTTATACGGGATTTTGTTGAAACGCTTCCCGCGTCGTCACTCATTTGTTGAATCTATTCGTGAGCTACCTAATGTGAAATTGATTTACTAAGCCAGAAGCCTTCCCTGGAGTGTACACAACATCTCACCCAAGTTTCATCGCTATCGGACGAATAGTATTTGAACGCATACGGGACCTTTTTGAAACGCTTCGCGCGTCGTCGCTCATTTGTTGAATCTATTCGTCCGCAATCTATTGTAAAATGGATTTACTAAGCCAAACACCTTCCCTGGAGCTCACTCAACATATCACCCAAGTTTCATGGCAATCGGATGAATGGTATATGAACGCATACGGGACATTGAAACGCTCTAACGTGCAGAGACAAACAGTAGAATTCGACATCACTGCCACCTTTGCTATAAGACACAACTTTCCGCCACGGGCGGAGTGTATGTAATGGCGGTAGTTGCACAGATTGCGACCAGGTGGCTCTAACGTGCAGAGACAAACCGTCTAAAGACATCAGCTTTCACGAAGGCCAAGGCTAGTGGTTTCCATGACGACTGTTTTTGACTGTATATTGTGGTTCTAAAATTGTGTGTAAATTGTGGTTCTAAAATTGTGTTCATTCCACCTACCGGGTCAGATTGTAAATCTAAACCATACATGGACCCACCCTAATATACATACCAAATTCCATCAAAATCGGTTCAGTCGTTTAGGAGGAGTTCAGTCACATACACACGTGTCGAAGAATTATATATATAAAGATATATGTATATATATATATATATATATATATATATAGAATAAATAGCGTGTGGTAGCTAAGTAGAGATGAAACGATTAGGTCAGGACAGAGAGGCTTGTACAGCTGCATCAAACCAATCATAAGTCTTAAACAATAACTAAACGCAAATTAGGCTATGTTAGAAGTAATAACCACATCGAAATCTCCGGCAAGAGTGCAATACATCCCCTTAAATCTTTGTCGACACCAGAAATGACTAAGCTAATCTGCAGGAACATCCATCCTTGTCTATAACACTCCATTACGAGCTTCTAAAAAATTTCCTCCGGGCCGGATTTGAACCAGCGACCTATGGATGTCTGAGATCGGAGCCACTACAGTCCACCGCTCTACCAACTGAGCTACCAGAGGCGACACGCTAGAGAGAGAGAGAGAGAAAGCTCTCTAAGATATGGAGCAGCAGCACAAGTAGCTTGTCCTTGACTGTGAACTTCAGTACTGTACAAACCCTTTATATCGCCTCCGTAGCGCAGCGGTCAGCATGGTTAGCTGCCGCCCCCGGAGGTCCTGGGTCCGATTTCTGGCTCTGCCACGAAATTTGAAAAGTGGTATGAGGACTGGAACGGGGTCTACTCAGCCTCGGGTGGTCCAAATGAGTAGAGGAGGGTTCGATTCCCAACTCAGCCATCCTCGAAGTGGTTTTCCGTGGCTTCCCACTTCGTCTTCGGGCAAATGCCGGGCCACGGCCGCCTCCTTCCCTCTTCCTCGCCTATCCATCCCTATCTCCCATCTGTCCATCCCTCATGTAGCCCCTGTTCGCTTTGCCTGGGCGAAGTGCTGATCACATCTCCCCAGTTGTATCCATCCTGTCCAGATGTTCCAGGCTCTAGGACACTGCCCATAGAGGCGGTAGTCGTGAGTTCCCTCGCTGAGTCCGTGGGAACCAACAACCTAGAGGGTAAATTGACTAAACAAAAAAAAGCCTATTGAGTCACAGCTGTAGCCATGGTAACTGTTTCTTACTGGAGGGAAGGGGAAGAAGGAACCCCGGGCAGTAAACTATAAATATTCCATAATAGAGTATCGATACGGGGATTGGATTTAATAGCAGCCAACGTTTTAGATTTGTTGCTCTTAGTTTAATGTTATTACAATTTGATTTTAGCTGAAGATGGTTACAAGTTAAGCGAAACCAGTACCGTACTATAAATGCTATTCAGTTTCAATTAGGTGTAATCCAAAGAAAAGAAATTTCCCATACCGGGAATCGAACCCGAGCGTCCTGGACGAAAGCCAGGTATCCTAGCCACTATACCATACCGGACACGTGATATTCATGTACTGGTGGTTTCCTGATAAACCGGCCTTGTTCCGATGTGCCATTGGCATAATTTCTACTCTAAATGGCATGTAGACTCGTCATTTGGTTACAACAACCCGGCATTGGCTCCTCAAACTGTCCATGCCACATCCCCTTGTGATGCTATCGTAATGGAAAAGTATTTTCAAATACGTTTGTAAAACTAAGCTCATAGTTTCTTGTTGAATGGCATCTTAAAGTACGGGACCTCTTCAAACGGTGAAACTGGAAGGCTCAAGATACGCAATTACAATTTTATTGTTTAAGTGACAAGCTCGTCGCCTCAGTTGCCTAGCGGTCAGCAAGATTAGCTGCCACCCCGGAGGCCCTGGGTTCGATTCCCAGCTCTGCCACGAAATTTGAAAAGGGTACGAGAACTGGAACGGGGTTTACTCAGCCTCGGGTGGCCCAAATGAGTAGAGGGGTTTCAATTCCCACCTTAGCCATCCTCGAAGTGGTTTTCCGTAGTTTCCCACTTTGTCTTCGGGAAAATGCCGGGATGGTACCTCCCGCAAGGCCACGGCCGGCTCCTTCCCACTTCCTTGCCCAACCCTTCCACTCTTCCTATCCCTTCATCAGCCCCTGTTTGCTTTGCAGGTGAGGCTGCCTGGACGTCGTGCTGGTCACACACCCCTGTTATCCGACAGCAGTGGCTATGCTCGCTCTCTGCTGACTCGGTAGACGCGTGGGTTCGAGCCCCACCGTCGGCCGTCCTTGAAATGGTTTTCCGTGGTTTCCCATTTTCAACACCAGGCAAATGCTGGGACGGTACCTTCTGACAAGCCACGGCCGCTTCCTTCCACATCCTTGCCCAGTTTCATTCATCTTCATCCATTCCATCTCTCATCCCGACGCGCAGGTCGCCCACGGGCGTCGACTTGAAAGACCTGCACTCGGCCTCTCCGGAGGCTACACGAAAAAAAAACACACCCCTGTTGTATCCCCACCCATAGTCTCAAGCTCGAGGAAACTGACCTCAGTGGCGGTAGAGGCGGGATCCTTCGCTTAGTCCGTGGGAAAAGCCGATCCTGGAGGGTAAAATGATAGCATTGCTTCCACGTACTTGTGCCGGCTCCTCTCCGTCTTTTTTCCTGTCGACCTCACTTGGTCAACTCTTGTTCTCTTCCGACCCCGACGGTTTTAGGCTATCCGAGGCCTAGGGAGTATCTTCCTTTCCCGCCTTAATTGGCCCTTGTCTCATCTCTTCTGATACCCTCCTTCTGAGAGGGGTCAGCCTTCTTTTTCATTTCATGTTATCTCCTGCCTTCTGCTCAAGGCCCTCAAGGAGGCAGGGTGTATGTAGCCCCACCACTTATGGTGCACCCTAGATATTGCTACACCCTCAGGGGGTGGTGATTTCGGGATTGGCGACCCCGAGGGATTCCTGAGTCGGGTCCGTTTTGCCCGCTTTTTCTCTGACATTGGGGTGGGCCCTCTCCTCTTTCCCCTTTCCTATCTGCCTTTCATGGCTCTCCTTCCTTACAAGTCCCTCAATCCTCATTCTTCGAGGGTTGAGGGCATTTCTTTTCTTCCTGTCCTTGATTTGCCTTATCCTTTATTTGTTTACCATTTCTTCTTCTACTAAGTTAGTATTAGTTTTAGGTTTTCATTCTCATCTCATCTTCACTATCACCCAAACAATTAGGGGCCGATAACCCAGATGTTAGGCCCCTTAAAACAACAATCAACATAATCATGAAATGTTTAATCAATAAAACAAATATGAAAACTTCCGGTACCGGGAATCGAACCCAAGCCTCCTGGGTGAGAGCCATATATCCTAGCCACTAGACCATACCGGACAGACAAGAGCTGCTGCTGGAGTAATGATTATCTTGGGGCAATGACGTCACTTGGAATAGAGAAAACTGGTGACGTTTCACTGTCTCAGTTCTACATGCTCTCTATATTGAATCACTGGCTCATCACTACTCGAGACACGTGTTTATCCCTTTCCTTATTGCATTTCCAGGCATGATATCCCCAGAAATCACCCTATTATTTTAGAATATGAAATATTGTGGACATGGACACTCTTGCACATAACAGATGAACTATATATTTTATTTTCTTTCCCTATCGTTTTAACCTCCAGGGTGGGCTTTTCCCACGGACTAAGCGAGGGATTCCATCTCTACCGCCACTGAGGGCAGTGCCCTGGAGCTTGAGACTCTAAGTCCTGGATACAATTGGGGTGTATGACCAACACTACGCCCAGGCGGCCTCACCTGCAAAGCGAACAGGGGGCCTCATGAAGGGATGGGAAGAGAGGGACGGAAACGTAATGGCGGCCACCCAAATGTTAAAAGTTTAAATCAAATTTCGACCAACCTAATCATCTGATCACTACCAAGTTCTGCAACAACGTACCTTTTTGTGGGAAGCATCGTTTGACTGGAGTACAAGGTCATCAACCTAATAGTTTGCAGATAGCGTTCATGTATGTGTGCAAATCGATTCACCGTATCAATTCAAACACGGTGAAACCGAATTGGATGACATTTTGTACAGCGGTAGCACTAGCAAAGGGCACCTCATATTCCTGTTTAATATCCATATAGCACGTTGTATTTCAACAAGCTACTACAACCAACATTCAATTGTCTACTCCTTGAAAAGGACAAAGGGTTATAACGATACCCATGCATTTAGGAGGAAGTAGGCTATATGTTCTTTACTGAACATCTTGTTTAATTTTATTGTTTGTTGTATCATTTAGGGTCAATTCCACCTCGTGGAGCAGAGACTAGGATTCTTGGTTGTCACCCCTGAGGTAAGGGTTCGATTTCCGGCTCGGCCAAGAAATTTATTGTGGAGGATACAGTCATTCTCAGGAGGTGAGTTCGATTCCCACCTCTATGGTTTCCCCTCTCCTACTCTAGGCGAATGCCACAGCCACCTCTCCCCCCCCCCCCCCCACACTCCTAGCTTCAGATACAAATACTCGTACTGTTACTGACACCACCAGATAATCTTTTTTCTTTGAACTAGTGTACCCTTGCGAGAAATCTCGCATATGTATAAACTCCCCGGTATGTGGGTTCGAAGCGACACAGTTCTGATATATTGTCTCGTTTATTTTTTTAATCGCACTTTTTAAAAAAATTATACGAGCCTTTCAGTAGTCGCATTTGATGTGTGACATGTGACATGTTATCCTACTATGTGTGTCCCGGGAGCGCAATTCCCTTGTTATTACCCTTTCACAAATTGATTGCCGGCGGTCGAGATGGGAACTATTCTTTATTTACTTGTGTCACACGTCAGCCTGCTTCGTTGACAGGTACAGTTGAGCGAGTAGGATATGACTCAGGTCCAATACCCTGGTCATCGTTTAACAACTGTCCGTGGTGACATGGGCTCCTGAGACGCTTATCAGACGCAATGCTGCTTGACTTATGTGCAGACCTCATTCTGTCATCACTGTGTCCTCCGCTGTACCGCGCGTGGCTCCTGCTACAATAATCAACAAACTCTGGCGCAGCCAAGTTCAGCGGCAATCTAATGTTAAATGGGTAATAACAGTGAACTCTGTTGGTCATTGAAATAACTACTTGTAAAACTCCAGTGCCAAATCCTGACCTAATAAATCATAATGGTTATTTGCTAAGACGTTGCATATTAATCGATTGATAACATATTGTGCATTTTGCAATGGAAAATTAAAAGTGCATATTGTAATATTATAGTGCAGAAGTGGCTTTGAAAAGCTGAGCCATCTCGGTTGCAGACAAGATGGCAGCCGATCTCTTGTTCTGAACTATATTTCACTAATTTGAGTACGTTGCATGCAACATAGCCTACAGATATAAAACTAATAGGAACTTTGTATGAAATGAACTTTGTTTGAAATATACTCCACTGAAGAAATCGTTTAGTCAAAGTCATTATTGGCCAAGACGTTGTATCTTAATCGATTGATAACATTCTTTTGGGAGGATATAATATTATTAGGTCTGTGTTTAAAGCGTTCGTCTCTCAACCGGCAACAGAGTTGTATTTTTTTGCTTGATTAATTGTATATTTATTGTTTTTTTTTAGTACTGAGGCGTTATGAGCGCAGCTCGCATCCAGTCGGCCGTGGCGGAAGCAATCCACTGCCTACTTGATGCGTGCTGCGCTCTATACCGGCCAGTTAGTGAACCCATGCCAGCGATGTTACTGAAAATGGCGTCTTTTTTGTCGATACAGTGCACTGCCAAGCACAGGCGTGATTAAAAATTAGGAGTGCAGAAGGTAAATTAAATATGTTTCTCCCAGTGATACATTTAGACCATCGAAGTTTCAATTATTGGTAGTAGTCGGTGTTGATATACTGAATTCCTACGTTGTTTGGAGTGTTTGTTGATGTGATATAGATTCCACATAGCCACATGGCCAACAGTACATCGAGTGCTTACATTAAATAAGAATACAACAAAAGTATGCAGATTTAATAAATCGTAATTGTTTTCAGCAAATATGATATAATGAATATTTTCACACCAAAGAACGACAACTTGAAGATGATTTATTGTAGAAATATCTTAAATGGGGTCTCCAAACCTTGAACTAAACTGTATGCGATTTACATTCCCCATAGCCACATGGCCTACAGTACGTCGTTGTACCGATCTCCGCCACAACGCGCGCTCATTGTTTCAGTCCCATGCACTTCCGTCCCATCCACTTCCGTCCCTTTTCCAAAATCACTCCCACGAAATGTTCAGGTACCGAGTGCCACAAAAATATCCAGATACCGAGTGGAGAGATGTTCTTCTTCTAAAGAATTAAATTCATGGATTGGTCTGCGGCAGTTCTCCAGTCGGCTCTATTTATAGCTTTCCTCTTCATCTCTTCATAGTTTCTGCATCCTACATCAGACATGATTTGCTGTACATATTGTAGGCGTGGTCTTCCTCGACATCTTTTGCCTTCATAACATATTGTGTATTTTGCAATGGGAAATTAAAAGTGCATATTGTAATATTATAGTGCAGAAGTGGCTTCGAAAAGCTGAGCCATCTCGGTTGCAGACAAGACGGCAGCCGATCTCTCGTTCTGAACTATATTTCACTAATTTGAGTATGTTGCATGCAATATAGCCTACAGATATAAAATTAATAGGAACGTTGTACGAAATGAACTTTGTTTGAAATCCTACTCCACTGAAGAAATCGTTTAGTCAAAGTCATTATTGGCTAAGACGTTGTATCTTAATCGATTGATAACATTCTTTTGGGAGGACATAATTAGGTCTGTGGTTACAGCGTTGGACTCTCAACCGCTTTTTTGCTTGATTTAGTTTATATTTATTGTTTTTGTAAGTACTGAGGCGTTATGAGCGCAGCTCGCATCCAGTCGGCCGTGGCGGAAGCAATCCACTGCCTACTTGATGCAGTCTGTGTTCTACTTTGATGCTTATTTCTTATTTATAGATTGTTGACGTCGCCTCCGTAGCGTAGCGGTCAGCATGGTTAGCTGCCGCCCCGGAGGTCCTGGGTTCTATTCCCGGCTCTGCCACGAAGTTTGAAAAGTGGTATGAGGACTGGAACGTGGTCTACTTACCCTCGGGTGGTCCAACTGAGTAGAGGGGGTTCGATTCCCACCTCAGCCATCCTCGAAGTTGTTTTCCGTGGTTTCCCACTCCGTCTTCGGGCAAATGCCGGGATGGTCCCTATTGTAAGGCCACGGCCGCCCCATTCCCCCTTCCTTGCCTATCCATCCTAATCTTCTCCTCCTCCCTTCCTTCACGAGGCTCCTGTTCGCTTTGCGGGTGAGGCCGCCTGGGCGAGGTGCTAATCACACCTCACCAGTTGTATCCACTCCGACCAGGTGTTCTCAGCTCTAGGATACTGCCTGGAAAGGCTCGCTGAGTCCGTGGGAGCCACCAACCTGGAGGGTAAAATTGACCAAATAATATATATATATAGCGTGTGGTAGCTAAGTAGAGATGAAACGATTAAGTCAGGACAGAGAGGCTTGTACAGCTGCATCAAACCAATCATAAGTCTTAAACAATTACTAAACGCAAATTAGGCTATGTTAGAAGTAATAACCACATCGAATTAAGGCTCAGATCCTAAATTAAATGCTCCACAATTTTCATTAATCTCCGGCAAGAGTGCAATACTGTGCCCGTTTAGACCGGAGTCCGCACGACCACATATGCATTTTACCAAGAATCAGTCAGCACGAGAGTCAAAATATCCCGGGGCGCCAGATGGGTTAAAGCTAATCGCAAAAACGACATCAAATGAAAAAAATGCTTTACTGATTTTTGGCTCAATGCAACAATAAGGATAGAAGGAGATTCAACTGAGCATAACACATCATGTAAAATTATCTCATTTTATTCTGAATTTAAAATTAACTGCAAAATAAAATGCTCAAAGCAGCATCATTCACGTGTGGCGCCCACATTACTATTTACACAATATACAGAAATTTTCCAACACATTGGACAATTATCTTTGGAAACACAAGTCTGATTATCAGTCCTGTAGACTGTGTTCCAAAATTATCTCCATTATTTATGATTAAATCCAGTTCAAATTTAATTGTCTTTACTGGAAATACCGTAGTTCACTGGTTGAATTTTTACATAATATTATCACTCGTAGAATAATTGTTCATAGAATTTTTAACTTTCACTTTTTTTTCCAGTTTCAAAAAAAATATTGTCAAAAAATATTATTATCTCTGAATCAACACAAATTATGTACACATATTAATAATAACATCTGAAAAGTATTTGACCTTTGAGCATAGCATCGAAGAACTGTACGAAGCACAACAAAATTGATTGTTCTTCTGACATTAAACGTTTCGAGAAGTGACTCGATTATGAACTTCAAGTTCCTAACAAAATATATGATTTCTGAATCATCAACTTGATCAATAAATTGTTGGACCATTCAACTATTCGATTTTCCACTTGGAATCATTATTAAGAAAAATATTTATATTTGTGGCCATTTTAGTAACTTTCACAACTTGCAATTCTTCGACAAGCTTGCCACGGTGGGTGAGTGGATAGCGTGTCGGTCTACTAACCCCAAGATTGCAGGTTCGCCCCTGACCGTGGTAAGTGATTTTTGAAAGGCGGCAAAAATACGATACGCATGTCATACGATGTTGGCATGTCAAAGAACCCATTTGAATTCAGTAGGCCGAGTTCATAATGGCAAAATTAATCTCGGGATTTTCCGCCAGCACAAAGTTCCTCATTTCTCTACTAGAAAGCGCTATTGTGTTCAAGGAGATTAGATATCTAACATCTAACCTCCTTGACTTTCATAGTCAAGGAACTACGAAATTCGACATGCAAGCTACCCTCTGGGTGTCAAATAGCAAAGCTTGCACCAGGCACCCGAGGCCATACGATATTATTATTATTATTATTATTATTATTATTCGACAGAATGCGGAAATAAGAATTGTAGCTTCATAATAAATTCATTTAGTTCATGGCACTAGGATTGAAAACATCCTTCAAATTATTCGTGGTTATAGAATTATTTTTAATTGGCAGTGGCCCATTCTATTATTTGTGTAAGAACACAATATTCTAACAACAACGGCAAAGGTCTTCCTCTGAAGAAGAATAAAATACTATCATGACAAATCCGGGTTCTAGCTAAATCAAAGTCTTAATGGAATCCGTAAACAAGGTTGAAATAAGAACTGATGGTTTTTAAGAAATAACCTTTGGGTCATTCATACGACGCAGTGTGTAGTTCCAATACTCCTTCTTTAACACTGAGTCATCGAACCTGCTATTTGATTGATGCTCAAATAAAAACCTCCTCATTCCTGCGACTTAAACATGCGCACCTGGGAATGGCATCTCAACTACTCCACACACATAAATTTTCTTCCCAAAATTTATACAATAAATCAAGCCTCTGCTTGTTATCAACACTGGAAGATTTATAAACTTACAAGTTTATTTTATTTTACCATTCAGTTCAACCCGTGAAGTTACCATACTTATGATAATCTTTATTTCACTTTCGAATGTGTATTTACGTCATGATTATATATAAATACAAAAATATCCTAATTGATACAAATATCATTTGCTTCCCGTTTCATGCCTCTCCGTGTTATCTGAAAAATATACTTTGCTCATTGCAAATATCAACTGTTCAACCAGAACTGTAATGTTGGTTGAATGCGGGCTTGCGCTAACCACTCTCCTTCGGAAAATCACCTGTTCCAAACTAGAAATGATTAAACTACTTCATAGGCTCTCTCTCAATGAATGTGATTATTAGAAAATATAAGATCCAAGAATTATTTAGAAAAGTTATGAAAATCATTATTATTATTATTAGTGGATTATTATTATTATTATTATTATTATTATTAGTTATATTATTGTAAATGTGTTTAATTATTTTTTCATTATGTGAGAATTCACATGTTCGATTCTTCGAATATGGATAAAACATCCATTTCTCAACTAAAATAATTATTAACTTTTACAGTTACATCGGCTGATTACCGTAATTATCAAAAAATATGAAACATTCAAATAAATGTTCGTTATGCTCGGTCATCGATCCTAAACTGTTCTGAGTGCTGAAAATAATCAGAATAACTCTAATATGTCTTGCGTAAATCATTGCAAGATTTAAATACGAAGAAAAATAAATGTGTTGGTCATCTGCAGAAAATGAGTTTGTTCCAATTAGCTAGGCATAATATAAAGTCAAAAGTGGCTTACATTTCTCGTTGGTCTTGAAGCGTAGTGAACCTGGTCTGTACCAGATTTATCCAGATACATGCACAATCGGACACGCACGTATAATCCTTGTATCGGCCGCCATTATATACCCACAATCTGTCTAACACGACATAGTGGAGATATTTCTTGAAGTTTGAAGTAACTGCTGATCCATTTTAATATTGACTTCTGTTAATTCCATAGCATTTTGCTTAAATGGGATCAGATCTATCTATTCTCAAATATGTCAGTTGTAACATAACTCACGGTAATCTTTTCAGTACAAGAAAACACTGACAGTCTAAATCAATCAACGGCTGTTCTGAAGATCGTTCCCTGGGCATGGCTTATCACCATCTAGCATGCGCGAAGCAACATATAGTTTCCCTTCGTCGGCTAATGAACAACACCGTGATAGACTGGCCTTCAATATACTGAAAGATCGAAGTGGTTATTAAGTTACAATTAATGAAACTGAATAATTGGACTAAAATATCCAAGTATGAAATTATTATTACTGGACTGTGACAAAGTACTTTCTAGACAAAGTCTAGCATATGTCCATATAGAAATAAAATATTTCACCAGTGTCCGTAGAAAAATAACAATCACCTTAGTGATTCTCTCTGCTGAAAACTTACTAAGTTCCACATGTATCGCAGCACTTTTGTGACTATCACAATTTGAAGATATCTTCTGCGTAGATCCGGCAACCATGTGCCTTGGCTCAGCGTGGCAGCACCTTGTCATGCAAGAGCTTGGTTCGAAGTGAGCTGATGTTGCTTGGGCCGGCCGGCTTTTATTCAAAACGGTCAGGTCCACGCTGCATCACGCTGAAATATGGAAATCCTCATATCTCTGGTATCCCTGGCCCGATTTACTTGATACAAAGTGCATTCTCTTTCATTTGGCCGTGCCAGTAATCTGATCCAAGTCTCAAGTCTCTACTCCATGGCTAACTATTTAATCAACAAATAGTCTCGACCTCTGCTACTACTCGCTACGTCACTTGACATGCTCTTGGCTGCATAAAATTTCCATTCCCTTCTAGAAGTAATGGAGCGCGATATTCAAATATCACAACTTTCAAAAGCGGCTGTAGCATTTCCCTTGATATCTAGGTGTCTGAATCTTGGAATACCCATTCCTAGAGTTGGGCACAATACATCCCCTTAAATCTCTGTCGACACCAGAAATGACTAAGCTAGTCTGCAGGAACATCCATCCTTGTCTATAACACTCTATTACGAGCTTCTAAAAACTTTCCTCCGGGCCGGATTTGAACCAGCGACCTATGGACGTCTGAGAACAGAGCCACTACAGTCCACCGCTCTACCAACTGAGTTACCAGAGGAGACATGTTTGGAAGAGAAAGCTATATAAGATATGAAACAGCAGCACAAGTAGCTTGTCCTTGACTGTGAACTTCGGTACTGTACAAACCCTTTATATCGCCTCCGTAGCGTAGCGGTCAGCATGGTTACCTGCCGCCCCCGGAGGTCCTGGGTTCAATTTCTGGCTCTGCCACGAAATATGAAAAGTGGTATGAGGACTGGAACGGGGTCTACTCAGCCTCGGGTGGTCCAAATGAGTAGAGGGGGTTCGATTCCCAACTCAGCAATCCTCGAAGTAGTTTTCCGTGGTTTCCCACTTCGTCTTCGGGCAAATGCCAGGCCACGGCCGCCTCCTTCCCTCTTCCTCGCCTATCCATCCCTATCTTCCATATGTCCATCCCTCATGTGGCCCCTGTTCGCTTTGCCTGGGCGAAGTGCTGATCACACCTCCCCAGTTGTATCCATCCTGTCCAGATGTTCCAGGCTCTAGGACACTGCCCATAGAGGCGGTAGTCGTGAGTTCCCTCGCTGAGTCCGTGGGAACCAACAACCTAGAGGGTAAATTGTCTAAATTAAAAAAAGCCTATTGAGTCACAGCTGTAGCAATGGTAACTGTTTCTTACAGGAGGGAAGGGGAAGAAGGAACCCCGGGCAGTAAACTATAAACATTCCATAATAGAGTATCGATACGGGGATTGGATTTAATAGCAGCCAACGTTTTAGATTTGTTGCTCTTAGTTTAATGTTATATTACAATTTGATTTTAGCTGAAGATGGTTACAAGTTAAGCGAAACCAGTACCGTACTATAAATGCTATTCAGTTTCAATTAGGTGTAATACAAAGGAAAGAAATTTCCGGTACCGGGAATCGAACCCGAGCCTCCTGGGTGAAAGCCAGGTATCCTAGCCACTAGACCATACCGGACACGTGATATTCATGTACTGGTGGTTTCCTGATAAACCGGCCTTGCTGCGATGTGCCATTGCCATAATTTCTACTCTAAATGGCATGTAGACTCGTCATTTGGTTACAACAACCCAGCATTGGCTCCTAAAAATGCCCATGCCACATCCCCTTGTGATGCTATCGTAATGGAAAAGTATTTTCAAATACGTTTGTAAAACTAAGCTCATAGTTTCTTGTTGAATGGCATCTTAAAGTACGGGACCTCTTCGAACAGAGAAACTGGAAGGCTCAAGATACGCAATTACAATTTTATTGTTTAAGTGACAAGCTCGTCGCCTCCGTTGCGTAGCGGTCAGCATGATTAGCTGCCACTCCGGAGGTACTGGGTTCGATTCCCAGTTCTGCCACGAAATTTGAAAAGGGTACGAGGACTGGAACGGGGTTTAGTCAGCCTCGGATGGCCCAAATGAGTAGAGGGGTTTCAATTCCCACCTTAGCCATCCTCGAAGTGGTTTTCTGTAGTTTCCCACTTTTTCTTCGGGCAAATGCCGGGATGGTACCTCCCGTAAGGCCACGGCCGCCTCCTTCCCACTTCCTTGCCCAACCCTCCCACTCTTCCTATCCCTTCATCAGCCCCTGTTTGCTTTGCAGGCGAGGCTACCTGGGCGTCGTGCTGGTCACACACCCCAGTTGTATCCCTGACTCATAGTCTCAAGCTCCAGGACACCCTCCTCAGTGGCGGTAGAGGCGGGATCCCTCGCTTAGTCCGTGGGAAAAGCCGATCCTGGAGGATAAAATGATAGTATTGCTTCCACTTACCTGTGCCGGCTCCTCTCCGCCTTTTTTCCTGTCGACCCCACTTGTTCAACTCTTGTTCTCTTCCGACCCCGAAGGTATTAGGCTATCCGAGGCCTAGGGAGTCTCTTCCTTTCCCGCCTTAATTGGCCCTTGTGTCATCTTTTCTGATACCCTCCTTCTGCGAGGGGTCAGCCTTCTTTTTCATGTCATGTTATCTCCTGCCTTCTGCTCAAGGCCCTCAAGGAGGCAGCGTGTATGTAGCCCCACCACTTATGGTGCACCCTAGATATTGCTACACTCTCATGGGCTGGTGAGTTCGGGAGTTGGCGACCCAGAGGGATTCCTGAGTTGGGTCCGTTTTGCCCGCTTTTTCCTCTGACCTTGGGGTAGGCCCCCTCCTCTTTCCCCCTTTCCTATCTGCCTTTCATGGCTCTCCTTCCTTACAAGTCCCTCAATCCTCATTCTTCGAGGGTTGAGGGCATTTCTTTTCTACCTGTCCTTGATTTGCCTTATCCTTTATTTGTTTACCATTTCTTCTTCTAGTAAGTTAGTATTGGTTTTAGGTTTTCATTCTCATCTCATCTTCACTATCACCCAAACAATTAGGGGCCGATAACCCAGATGTTAGGCCCCTTAAAACAACAATCAACATCATCATGAAATGTATAAATCAATAAAACAATTATGAAAACTTCCGGTACCGGGAATCGAACCCGAGCCTCCTGGGTGAGAGCCAGGTATCCTAGCCACTCGACCATACCGGACAGGCAAGAGCTGCTGCTGGAGTAATGATTATCTTGGGGCAATGACGTCACTTGGAATAGAGAAAAATGGTGACGTTTCTCTGTCTCAGTTCTACATGCTCTCTATATTGAATCACTGTGTCATCACTACTCGAGACACGTGTGTATCGCTTTCCTTATTGCATTTCCAGGCATGATATCCCCAGAAATCACCCTATTATTTTAGAATATGAAATATTGTGGACATGGACACTCTTGCACATAACAGATGAACTATATATTTTATTTCATTTCCTATCGTTTTAACCTCCAGGGTTGGCTTTTCCCACGGACTAAGCGAGGGATTCCATCTCTACCGCCACTTAGGGCAGTGCCCTGGAACTTGAGACTCTGAGTCCTGGATACAACTGGGGTGTATGACCAACACTACGCCCAGGCGGCCTCGCCTGCAAAGCGAACAGGGGGCCTCATTTTTTTTTTTTTTTTCGTGTAGCCTCCTGAGAGGCCGAGTGCAGGTCTTTCTAGTCGACGCCCGTGGGCGACCTGCGCGTCGGGATGAGAGATGGAATGGATTTGATGAATGAAACTGGGCAAGGATGTGGAAGGAAGCGGCCGTGGCCTGTCAGAAGGTACTGTCCCAGCATTTGCCTGGTGTTGAAAATGGGAAACCACGGAAAACCATTTCGAGGACAGCCGACGGTGGGGCTCGAACCCACGCGTCTACCGAGTCAGCAGGGAGCTTGGAGGGGGCCTCATGAAGGGATGGTGAAGGGATGGGAAGACTGGGACGGAAACGTAATGGCGGCCACCCAAATGTTAAAAGTTTAAATCAAATTTCGACCAACCTAATCATCTGATCACTACCAAGTTTTGCAACAACATACCTTTTTGTGGGAAGCATCGTTTGACTGAAGTACAAGGTCATCAACCTAATAGTTTGCAGATAGCGTTCATGTATGTGTGCAAATCGATTCACCGTTTCAATTCAAACACGGTGAAACCGAATTGGATGAAATTAAGTACAGCGGTAGCACTAGCAAAGGGCACCTCATATGCCTGTTTAATATCCATATAGCACGTTGTATTTCAACAAGCTACTACAACCAACATTCAATTGTCTACTCCTTGAAAAGGACAAAGAGTTATAACAATACCCATGCATTTAGGAGAAAGTAGGCTATATGTTCTTTACTGAACATCTTGTTTAATTTTATTGTTTGTTGTATCATTTAGGGTCAATTCCACCTCGTGGAGCAGAGACTAGGATTCTTGGTTGTCACTCCTGAGGTAAGGGTTCGATTTCCGGCTCGGCCAAGAAATTTTATTGTGGAGGATACAGTCATTCTCAGGAGGTGAGTTCGATTCCCACCTCTATGGTTTCCCCTCTCCTACTCTAGGCGAATGCCACAGCCACCTCCCCCCCCCCCCCCCCCACACACTCCTAGCTTCAGATACAAATACTCGTACTGTTACTGACACCACCAGATAATCT
Organism: Meconema thalassinum; assembly: GCA_946902985.2. Classification (NCBI taxonomy): domain Eukaryota; kingdom Metazoa; phylum Arthropoda; class Insecta; order Orthoptera; family Tettigoniidae; genus Meconema; species Meconema thalassinum. The sequence goes on along the minus strand of OX336396.1, from coordinate 156,672,838 downwards.
TTTTTCTTTGAACTAGTGTACCCTTGCGAGAAATCTCGCATATGTATAAACTCCCCGGTATGTGGGTTCGAAGCGACACAGTTCTGATATATTGTCTTGTTTATTTGTTTAATCGCACTTTTTTAAAAAATCATACGAGCCTTTCAGTAGTCGCATTTGATGTGTAACATGTGACATGTTATCCTACTATGTGTGTCCCGGGAGCGCAAATTCCTTGTTATTACCCTTTCACAAATTGATTGCCGGCGGTCGAGATGGGAACTATTCGTTGCTTACTTGTGTCACACGTCAGCCTGCTTCGTTGACAGGTACAGTTGCGTGAGTAGGATATGACTCAGATCCAGTACCCTGGTCATCGTTTAACAACTGTCCGTGGTGACATGGGCTCCAGAGACGCTTATCTGACGCAATGCTGCTTGACTTATGTGCAGACCTCATTCTGTCATCACTGTGTCCTCCGCTGTACCGCGCGGGGCTCCTGATACAATAATCAACAAACTCTGGCGCAGCCAAGTTCAGCGGCAATCTAATGTTAAATGGGTAATAACAGTGAACTCTGTTGGTCATTGAAATAACTACTTGTAAAACTCCAGTGCCAAATCCTGACCTAATAAATCATAATTGTTATTTGCTAAGACGTTGCATATTAATCGATTGATAACATATTGTGCATTTTGCAATGGAAAATTAAAAGTGCATATTGTAATATTATAGTGCAGAAGTGGCTTTGAAAAGCTGAGCCATCTCGGTTGCAGACAAGATGGCAGCCGATCTCTCGTTCTGAACTATATTTCACTAATTTGAGTATGTTGCATGCAATATAGCCTACAGATATAAAAGTAATAGAAACTTTGTATGAAATGAACTTTGTTTGAAATATACTCCACTGAAGAAATCGTTTAGTCAAAGTCATTATTGGCCAAGACGTTGTATCTTAATCGATTGATAACATTCTTTTGGGAGGACATAATATTATTAGGTCTGTGTTTAAAGCGTTCGTCTCTCAACCGGCAACAGAGTTGTACTTTTTTTTTTGCTTGATTTATTGTATATTTATTGTTTTTGTAAGTACTGAGGCGTTATGAGCGCAGCTCGCATCCAGTCGGCCGTGGCGGAAGCAATCCACTGCCTACTTGATGCAGTCTGTGTTCTACTTTGATGCTTATTTCTTATTTATAGATTGTTGACGTCGCCACCGTAGCGTAGCGGTCAGTATGGTTACCTGCCGCCCCGGAGATCCTGGGTTCTATTCCCGGCTCTGCCACGAAGTTTGAAAAGTGGTATGAGGACTGGAACGTGGTCTACTTACACTCGGGTGGTCCAACTGAGTAGAGGGGGTTTGATTCCCACCTCAGCCATCCTCGAAGTTGTTTTCCGTGGTTTCCCACTTCGTCTTCGGGCAAATGCCGGGATGGTCCCTATTGTAAGGCCACGGCCTCCATATTCCCCCTTCCTTGCCTATCCATCCTAATCTTCTACTCCTCCCTTCCTTCACGAGGCTCCTGTTCCCTTTGAGGGTGAGGCCGCCTGGGCGAGGGGCTGATCACACCTCACCAGTAGTATCCACTCCGACCAGATGTTCTCAGCTCTAGGATACTGCCTGGAAAGGCTCGCTGAGTCCGTGGGAACCACCAACCTGGAGGGTAAAATTGACCAAATAAAATATATAGAGTCGCCTCCGTAGCGTAGCGGTCAGCATGGTTAGCTGCCGCCCCGGAGGTCCTGGGTTCGATTCCCGGCTCTGCCACGAAATTTGAAAAGTGGTGTGAGGACTGGAACGGCGTCTACTCAGCCTCGGGTGGTCCAAATGAGTAGAGGGGTTTCGATTCCCACCTCAGCCATCCTCGAAGTGGTTTTCCATGGTTTCCCACTTCATCTTCGGGAAAATGCCCGGATGGTACCTACTGTAAGGCCACGGCCGCCTCCTTCCCTCTTCCTAGCCTATCCATCCCAATCTTCCATCCCTTCCCATCCCTCATGAGGCCCCTCTTCGCTTTGAAGGTGAGGCCGCCTGGGCGAAGTGCTGATCACACCTCCCCAGTTGTATCCATCCCGACCAGATGTTCCAAGCTCCAGGACACTGCCCATAAAGGTGGTAGTGGTGAGTTCCCTCGCTGAGTCCGTGGGAACCACCAACCTAGAGGGTAAATTGACTAAATAAAAAATATATATATATATATATATATACAAGCTGATCCGGCAGACGTTGTCCTGCTAATCAAAGAAAGTGTTGTAACTTTGTTTCTTGAAGTGCTTTAGGATACACAATATTTTTTCAATTTCTGTTAACTGCCTCTAAACTATCGTGAATTGAATTAACTAATTTAGAACATTCGTTGGAGCGTGCACAACAACTCTCCAAAGTTTCATCGCAAACTGATAAATGGCATTTAACGCATACGGAATTTGGTTTAAATGATTCGTGCGCTGTCACTCTTTTGTTGAATCTACTCGTGCTCTACCAACTGTGAAATGGATTTACTAAGTTAGAAAGCTTCACGTAAGTGTACACAACAACTCATCAGATTCATTGCAATCTATGAACGCATACAGGATTTTGTTGGAACGCTTCGTGCGTCGTCACTCATTTGTTACATCTACTCGTGCGCTACCAATATTGTAAAATGGATTTACCAAATTGAACACCTTCCCTGGCGTGTACACAACAACTCATCAAAGTTTCATAGGAATCGGATGAATGACATATGAACGCATAAGTGATTTTCTTTAAACGATTCGCGTGCCGTCACCATTTGTTGAATCTACTCATGCGCTACCTATTGTAAAATAGATTTACTAAGCCTGAAACCTTCTCTGACGTGTACTCAATGATTCACCAAGGTTTGATCGCAATCGGATGAATGATATATGACCGCATACGGGACATTGTGGAAACGTTCGCGCGCCGTCGCTCATTTGTTGAATCTAATCGTGCGCTACTTATTAAAAACTGGATTTACTAAGACAGAAACATTTCCTGGAGTGTACACAACAATTCACCAAAGTTTCATCGCAATCGGATAAATGGTATATGGACGCATACGGTACTTTGTTGAAATGATTCGCGTGCCGTCACACTTTTGTTGAATCTACTCGTGCGCTACCTATTGTAAAATTGATTTATTAAGCCAGAAACCTTCCGTAGGGTGTACACATCATCTCACCCAAGTTTCATCGTAATGGGACGAATGGTATTTGAACGCATACGGGACCTTATTGAAACGCTTCGCGCGTCGTCGCTCATTTGTTGAATCTACTCGTGCGAAACCTCCTGTGAAATGGATTTACTAAGTTAGAAACCCTCACGTAAGTGTACACAACATCTCACCCAAGTTTCATTGCAATCGGATGAATGGTATATGAACGCATACGGGACTTTGATTAAAAGTTCGCGCGTCGTTGCTCATTTGTTGAATCTACTCGTGAGCTACCTTTTGTAAAATGGATTTACTAAGTTAGAAACCCTCACGTAAGTGTACACAATATCTCACCCAAGTTTCATCGCTATCGGACGAATGGTATTTGAACGCATACGGGACTTTGTTGAAACGCTTCGCACGTCGCCGCTCATTTGTTGAATCTACTCGTGCGCAACCTCCTGTGAAATGGATTACTAAGTTAGAAGCCTTCACTTAAGTGTACACAACAACTCATCAAAGTTTCATCTCAATCTATGAATGGAATATAAACTTATACGGGATTTTGTTGAAACGCTTCCCGCGTCGTCACTCATTAGTTGAATCTAGTCGTGAGCTACCTAATGTGAAATTGATTTACTAAGCCAGAAGCCTTCCCTGGGGTGTACACAACATCTCACCCAAGTTTCATCGCTATCGGACGAATAGTATTTGTACGCATACGGGACCTTTTTGAAACGCTTCGCGCGTCGTCGCTCATTTGTTGAATCTATTCGTGCGCAATCTATTGTAAAATGGATTTACTAAGCCAAACACCTTCCCTGGAGCTCACTCAACATATCACCCAAGTTTCATGGCAATCGGATGAATGGTATATGAACGCATACGGGACTTTGAAACGCTCTAACGTGCAGAGACAAACAGTAGAATTCGACATCACTGCCACCTTTGCTATAAGACACAACTTTCCGCCACGGGCGGAGTGTATGTAATGGCGGTAGTTGCACAGATTGCGACCAGGTGGCTCTAACGTGCAGAGACAAACCGTCTAAAGACATCAGCTTTCACGAAGGCCAAGGCTAGTGGTTTCCATGACGACTGTTTTTGACTGTATATTGTGGTTCTAAAATTGTGTGTAAATTGTGGTTCTAAAATTGTGTTCATTCCACCTACCGGGTCAGATTGTAAATCTAAACCATACATGGACCCACCCTAATATACATACCAAATTCCATCAAAATCGGTTCAGTCGTTTAGGAGGAGTTCAGTCACATACACACGTGTCGAAGAATTATATATATAAAGATATATGTATATATATATATATATATATATATATATATATATATATATAGAATAAATAGCGTGTGGTAGCTAAGTAGAGATGAAACGATTAGGTCAGGACAGAGAGGCTTGTACAGCTGCATCAAACCAATCATAAGTCTTAAACAATAACTAAACGCAAATTAGGCTATGTTAGAAGTAATAACCACATCGAAATCTCCGGCAAGAGTGCAATACATCCCCTTAAATCTTTGTCGACACCAGAAATGACTAAGCTAATCTGCAGGAACATCCATCCTTGTCTATAACACTCCATTACGAGCTTCTAAAAAATTTCCTCCGGGCCGGATTTGAACCAGCGACCTATGGATGTCTGAGATCGGAGCCACTACAGTCCACCGCTCTACCAACTGAGCTACCAGAGGCGACACGTTAGAGAGAGAGAGAGAAAGCTCTCTAAGATATGGAACAGCAGCACAAGTAGCTTGTCCTTGACTGTGAACTTCGGTACTGTACAAATCCTTTATATCGCCTCCGTAGCGCAGCGGTCAGCATGGTTAGCTGCCGCCCCCGGAGGTCCTGGGTCCGATTTCTGGCTCTGCCACGAAATTTGAAAAGTGGTATGAGGACTGGAACGGGGTCTACTCAGCCTCGGGTGGTCCAAATGAGTAGAGGGGGGTTCGATTCCCAACTCAGCCATCCTCGAAGTGGTTTTCCGTGGCTTCCCACTTCGTCTTCGGGCAAATGCCGGGCCACGGCCGCCTCCTTCCCTCTTCCTCGCCTATCCATCCCTATCTCCCATCTGTCCATCCCTCATGTGGCCCCTGTTCGCTTTGCCTGGGCGAAGTGCTGATCACACCTCCCCAGTTGTATCCATCCTGTCCAGATGTTCCAGGCTCTAGGACACTGCCCATAGAGGCGGTAGTCATGAGTTCCCTCGCTGAGTCCGTGGGAACCAACAACCTAGAGGGTAAATTGACTAAACAAAAAAAAAGCCTATTGAGTCACAGCTGTAGCCATGGGAACTGTTTCTTACTGGAGGGAAGGGGAAGAAGGAACCCCGGGCAGTAAACTATAAACATTCCATAATAGAGTATCGATACGGGGATTGGATTTAATAGCAGCCAACGTTTTAGATTTGTTGCTCTTAGTTTAATGTTATTACAATTTGATTTTAGCTGAAGATGGTTACAAGTTAAGCGAAACCAGTACCGTACCATAAATGCTATTCAGTTTCAATTAGGTGTAATCCAAAGAAAAGAAATTTCCCATACCGGGAATCGAACCCGAGCGTCCTGGATGAAAGCCAGGTATCCTAGCCACTAGACCATACCGGACACGTGATATATATGTACTGGTGGTTTCCTGATAACCCGGCCTTGTTCCGATGTGCCATTGGCATAATTTCTACTCTAAATGACATGTAGACTCGTCATTTGGTTACAACAACCCGGCATTGGCTCCTCAAACTGTCCATGCCACATCCCCTTGTGATGCTATCGTAATGGAAAAGTATTTTCAAATACGTTTGTAAAACTAAGCTCATAGTTTCTTGTTGAATGGCATCTTAAAGTACGGGACCTCTTCAAACGGTGAAACTGGAAGGCTCAAGATACGCAATTACAATTTTATTGTTTAAGTGACAAGCTCGTCGCCTCAGTTGCCTAGCGGTCAGCAAGATTAGCTGCCACCCCGGAGGCCCTGGGTTCGATTCCCAGCTCTGCCACGAAATTTGAAAAGGGTACGAGAACTGGAACGGGGTTTACTCAGCCTCGGGTGGCCCAAATGAGTAGAGGGGTTTCAATTCCCACCTTAGCCATCCTCGAAGTGGTTTTCCGTAGTTTCCCACTTTGTCTTCGGGAAAATGCCGGGATGGTACCTCCCGCAAGGCCACGGCCGGCTCCTTCCCACTTCCTTGCCCAACCCTCCCACTCTTCCTATCCCTTCATCAGCCCCTGTTTGCTTTGCAGGTGAGGCTGCCTGGACGTCGTGCTGGTCACACACCCCTGTTATCCGACAGCAGTGGCTATGCTCGCTAAAGCGCGGCATTAGGTCATGGGGCCAAGCTCTCTGCTGACTCGGTAGACGCGTGTGTTCGAGCCCCACCGTCGGCCGTCCTTGAAATGGTTTTCCGTGGTTCCCCATTTTCAACACCAGGCAAATGCTGGGACGGTACCTTCTGACAGGCCACGGCCGCTTCCTTCCACATCCTTGCCCAGTTTCATTCATCTTCATCCATTCCATCTCTCATCCCGACGCGTAGGTCGCCCACGGGCGTCGACTTGAAAGACCTGCACTCGGCCTCTCCGGAGGTTACACGAAAAACAAAAACACACCCCTGTTGTATCCCCACCATAGTCTCAAGCTCGAGGAAACTGACCTCAGTGGCGGTAGAGGCGGGATCCTTCGCTTAGTCCGTGGGAAAAGCCGATCCTGGAGGGTGAAATGATAGCATTGCTTCCACGTACTTGTGCCGGCTCCTCTCCGTCTTTTTTCCTGTCGACCTCACTTGGTCAACTCTTGTTCTCTTCCGACCCCGACGGTTTTAGGCTATCCGAGGCCTAGGGAGTATCTTCCTTTCCCGCCTTAATTGGCCCTTGTCTCATCTCTTCTGATACCCTCCTTCTGAGAGGGGTCAGCCTTCTTTTTCATTTCATGTTATCTCCTGCCTTCTGCTCAAGGCCCTCAAGGAGGCAGCGTGTATGTAGCCCCACCACTTATGGTGCACCCTAGATATTGCTACACCCTCAGGGGGTGGTGATTTCGGGATTGGCGACCCCGAGGGATTCCTGAGTCGGGTCCGTTTTGCCCGCTTTTTCTCTGACCTTGGGGTGGGCCCTGTCCTCTTTCCCCTTTCCTATCTGCCTTTCATGGCTCTCCATCCTTACAAGTCCCTCAATCCTCATTCTTCGAGGGTTGAGGGCATTTCTTTTCTTCCTGTCCTTGATTTGCCTTATCCTTTATTTGTTTACCATTTCTTCTTCTACTAAGTTAGTATTAGTTTTAGGTTTTCATTCTCATCTCATCTTCACTATCACCCAAACAATTAGGGGCCGATAACCCAGACGTTAGGCCCCTTAAAACAACAATCAACATCATCATGAAATGTATAAATCAATAAAACAAATATGAAAAATTCCGGTACCGGGAATCGAACCCGAGCCTCCTGGGTGAGAGCCAGGTATCCTAGCCACTAGACCATACCGGACAGGCAAGAGCTGCTGCTGGAGTAATGATTATCTTGGGGCATTGACGTCACTTGGAATAGATAAAACTGGTGCCGTTTCTCTGTCTCAGTTCTACATGTTCTCTATATTGAATCACTGTGTCATCACTACTCGAGACACGTGTGTATCGCTTTCCTTATTGCATTTTCAGGCATGATATCCCCAGAAATCACCCTATTATTTTAGAATATGAAATATTGTGGACATGGACACTCTTGCACATAACAGATGAACTATATATTTTATTTTATTTCGCTATCGTTTTAACCTCCAGGGTTGGCTTTTCCCACGGACTAAGCGAGGGATTCCATCTCTACCGCCACTTAGGGCAGTGCCCTGGAGCTTGAGACTCTGAGTCCTGTATACAACTGGGGTGTATGACCAACACTACGCCCAGGCGGCCTCACCTGCAAAGCGAACAGGGGGCCTCATGAAGGGATGGGAAGAGTGGGACGGTTAGGCAAGGAAATAGGAAGGAAGCGGTCGTGGCCTTACAGTAGGAACCATCCCGGCATTTGCCCTTAGACGAAGTGCGAAACCACGGAAAACGACTTCGAGGAAGGATGAGGTGGTAATCGAACCCCGTCTACTCATTTGGGCCACCCGAGGCTGAGTTGACCCCGTTCCAGTCCTCATACCACTTTTCAAATTTCGTGGCAGAGCCGGAATTCGAACCCAGGACCTCCGGGGCGGCAGCTAACCATGCTGGCCCTTACACTACGGAGGTGACCAAATCCTTATTTAAATATGCTAATATATACATCTCAGTAGCCTGCTCCATGGAGTCCTTAGTTCCTAATGTTTACTCCCATTGCCAGAGCATACCTGGGCGCTTTCGGGCGTTTTAGCAGGGAGCAGTGAATTTCATATCCGGGCGCATTCGGGTGCTTTGAGAAGGAAAGGGATATGATACATCCTAATTCCCTATAGTGGAGTTGTTGAATATTTAGGGGCTTTGCGATATCGTGGTCATGTAGCCCTTAGTACTTGGGTGTGTGAAGAATTTGTTTGATAACCTGTGACACTGTGATGTCTGTACTAGTGTGTGTATTTGTTATTGAGGTATGATTTGGGTGGGAAGCGGCCGTGGTCTTATGGTAGGTACTTGCCTGGAGTGGAAGTGGGAAACCTCGAAAAAACCCTTTCAGGATGACTGAGGTAGGAATCGACCCTGCTTCTTCTCAGATTTGCTACACGAGGCTCCAGTCGTCAGACCAGAATTAAATGTTTTGGCACAGCCGGGAATCGAACCCGGACCTCCGAGGTTACAGCCACTACCCAACGAGGTGGACGGTGATGGTGGAGATTATAGTTTAGAGGTGTGAAAGTCGAGGTCATCTTCCCCTGTTTCCCATAAACTCCTTTTACAATTGACGATATCTTGTGCATTAATACCGTATATCCTTGAAACGAAGATATTCAGCTTTGGGGTTAATGACCAAGGTGTCCCAACAACAAGAAGATACCTCAACCTCGATCCCGCAAAGAAGCGAATTGTAAAGCAATTCCATTTTTAGCCTACTTTCGATTTTTGCAAAAAATGAAAGTAGACTAATGAGATCAACACAGGGCGAAAAATTGTGTGTCTGTCTGCGTGTGTGTGTGTCTGTGAGGCTGTGTGTCTCTGAGTGTGTGTACTCTGAATGTTTGTCCACCCCTATCAATTCGAACACGGTGAAACCGGATAGAACGAGATTTGGTGCAGAGGTAGCACGAGCAAAGGGCACCTCTGTGTCATGTTTTATATCGCCTCCATCTTGACGGAAACGTAATGGCGGCCACCCAAATGTTCAAAGCTTAAATCAAATTACGACTAACCTGTTCATCCTATCTCTACCAAATTTTTCAACTACATACCTTTATTTGAGAAGCGTTCTTTGGCCATGCTATAAGAACATCAGCCTGATACTTTGCGGATGACGGCCATGTTTGTGTGCAAATCGATTCCCCCTATCAATTCAAACACCGTGAAACCGAATTGAACAATATTTGGTACAGAGGTATCACTAGCAAAGGGCACCTCAGTGTCATGTTTTATATCGCTGCCATCTTGACGAAAACGTAATGGCGGCCACCCAAAAGTTAAAAGTTTAATTCAAATTACGACCAGCCTAATCATCTGATCTCTACTAAGTTTTTTATACCTTCATGTATGACGAATCATTTGACCAAACTACAAGGTCATCAGACCAATAATTTACGGATAGCGGCCATGTATGTGTGCAAATCGATTCCCCCTAACTATTCAAACACGGTGAAACCGAATTGAACGAAATTTGGTGCTGAGCTAGCACTTGCAAAGGGCACCTCAGTGTCATGTTTTATATCGCCGCCATATTGACGAAAACGTAATGGCGGCCACCCAAATGTTAAAAGATTAAATCAAATTACGACCAACCTATTATAATCTGATCTCTAGCAAATGTTTCAACAACATACCTTGTGTGAGAAGCATATGTTTACCAAACTACAAGATCATCAGCCCACTAGTGTGCAGATGGCGGCCATGTATGTGTGAAAATCGATTCCCCTATCTATTCAAACACGGTGAAACCGAATTAACGAAATTTGGTACAGAGGTAGCACTAGCAAAGGGCTCCTCAGTGTCAAGTTTTATATCACCGCCATCTTGACGGATACGTAATGGCGGCCACCCAAATGTTAAAAGCTTAAATCAAATTACGACCAACCTAATCATTTGATCTCTACTAATTTTTGCAACAACATACCTTTTTGTGGTAGGCATCGTTTGACCAAACTACAAGATCAGTAGCTCAATAGTTTGCAGATAGTGGTCATGTATGTTTGCAAATTGATTCCCCCTATCAATTCAAACACGGTGAAACCGAATTTAACGAAATTTGGTACAGAGGTAGCACTAGCAAAGGGCACCTCATATTCCTGTTTAATATCCATATAGCACGTTGTATTTCAACAAGCTACTACAACCAACATTCAATTGTCTACTCCTTGAAAAGGACAAAGAGTTATAACAATACCCATGCATTTAGGAGAAAGTAGGCTATATGTTCTTTACTGAACATCTTGTTTAATTTTATCGTTTGTTGTATCATTTAGGGTCAATTCCACCTCTTGGAGCAGAGACTAGGATTCTTGGTTGTCACTCCTGAGGTAAGGGTTCGATTTCCGGCTCGGCCAAGAAATTTTATTCTGGAGGATACAGTCATTCTCAGGAGGTGAGTTCGATTCCCACGTCTGTGGTTTCCCCTCTCCTACTCCAGGCGAATGCCACAGCCACCTCCCCCCACCTCCTAGCTTCAGATACAAATACTCGTTCTATTACTGACACCACCAGATAATCTTTTTTCTTTGAACTAGTGTACCCATGCGAGAAATCTCGCATATGTATAAACTCCCCGGTATGTGGGTTCGAAGCGACACAGTTCTGATATATTGTCTTGTTTATTTGTTTAATCGTACCTTTAAAAAAATTATACGAGCCTTTCAGTAGTCGCATTTGATGTGTAACATGTGACATGTTATCCTACTATGTGTGTCCCGGGAGCGCAAATCCCTTGTTATTACCCTTTCACAAATTGATTGCCGGCGGTCGAGATGGGAACTATTCTTTGTTTACTTGTGTCACACGTCAGCCTGCTTCGTTGACAGGTACAGTTGCGTGAGTAGGATATGACTCAGTTGGCAGTCATAGTGAAAGGTCGGGTTTTTCCCGAGCTCTCAGGTGTGCTGAAATGGGCTGTTCTCTGGAGTGTTATCGGGCGAGGATCGGACTGTGGTATGCGAAGGGTAGACGGGATTACCGGTGTTTGTGTGTGCGTACGGGACCTAGCAACTTGTGGTTCATAGCCCTAGTGATAGCTGCATTCATAGTTATTGGTGGAGTGGAAGTGAATCCAGGGCCTGTTACTCCAAATGTGAATCAGGCAAATGATCCAGTGGCAGCTTTAAAGTGTTCGACGTGCAGTAAAACATTGAAGAATGGTGTTGAGTATGGACTATGTATGGACTTCGGCTGTATTAAGGTCAAGAAGGAGGATTGTGATGTCTGAAATTGGTTTTGTAAAGTATGTGATACGCCGGACTGTTTGAGGGTGCAAATCAAAGCAAGGGATCAAATAATACAGGAACTTAGAGCAAAGCTTCGTGAATCAGGAGAAACGGTGAAGGATGTGACTGAACTGCTTTCTACTGGGTTCAGTGTGGAAGAGGGCGTGCAGGAGCAAACTGATGATGATGATGATAATTGTTGTTTTAAGGGGCCTAACATCGAGGTTATCGGCCCCTACAGGAGCAAACTGAGGATGACGTTATCATAATGGGTGATTTTATGATACGATGGAGTGCGAATATCTCGAGGAAATCAGGTGCGAAAGTGCGGTGTTATCCGGGGATTAAAATTGACCAGTTTGCCCAACAAGTGGAAGAATCAAATGTAGAGGACTGTGAAAAAGTTAAAGTGTTGTTGCTACATGTTGGGACGAACGATTTGAAGAAGAGGACTACAGCTGATTACATCATGGGGGAGCTCTACGAACTAGGCAGAAAAGCTAAAAGCAAGTTTAGAAATGCAAAAATTATAATGAGTGGCATTGTTCGGCGGGGAGATGTTCCGTTAAGGCGAGTTAAGACTGTAAATGACCGCATGGACTGAGTATGTGCACAACTGGGATTAGTGTACGTAGAAGCTGACTGCTGGATTGGTGGCCGTGACTTCGCCCGAGACGGGCTGCATCTAGATCGACGGGGCGCTTTCAACCTAGGGAGCCTACATGACAGGGTCATCGGTTCGTGCCGGCTTTTGTGAGGAGGAGCAGGTCCAGAGGTTGCCAGCCGATGGGAACAGAAGGAGCTATTTCGAGATATTTGCTGCGGAGGTAAGACTCTAAGATTACTGCAGGTTAATTGTCAGAGTTTAGGAAATAAATTAATTGAATTTTGGAATCTTGTAGAGACGTATTCTCCGGACATTGTCATTGCAACTGAATCTTGGTTATATGAGGACATAAATAGTAGCGAAATAATTCAAGGGACCTACGAAATGTACAGAAGGGATCGGAGGAAGCGAGGTGGTGGGCTATTTATTTGTGTGCGCAAAAATATAGCTAGTTTCTTAAAGTGGGCTGATATGGATCATGAAATGTTATGTGTACAAATTTCGGATAAAGGAAATAAATTCCCTCTTCATGTGATAGGGGCGTATAGAGCACCGAAAGATAACTTTTCTCTCCTTGAAACACTGTATGATAAAACTTGTACGGGTAATGCTATGAAAAAGAGCATAATAATTGCTGGAGTTTTAAACCTCCCCAAAGTAGACTGGTCTGGTGAGTCAACTAGCTGTGGTCAAGCTCAGAGCGCAGCAAATAAATTCTTAAGGGAGGGGGGATTTTCCCAAGTAGTTGACTTCCCAACTAGATACAATACTACCTTGGATGTTTATCTCGTAAGGCCTATAGGGCTGTATATTAACTGTCTGAAAGTACCAGGAATTAGTGACCATTCTGGGGTTGAATTAAATATTAGATATGGTGACATTACACAATTAGACTCTGATGTAGCAAAAAAGATCATATTCCAGTATCGCAAGGCGGATTAAGGCAAGTTTCAGGGGTATTTGTATGAGCCGTTTGTAGGATGGGCATCGGAAGGAAATCACATTAATATCCTGTGGACTAACTTTTTGAAAATTTTAAATAGCGCTGTTGATAAATTTGTCCCATTTGAATTGCTCAGACAAAACCCAGATCCTGAGTATTACACACGAGAAATTAGGAGTCTAAAACGGAAAATTAGGAAATTATACAATAAAAGACATGATAGTGACAAGTATATGTTGAAATTTAAGTGATTATCAAGAGAGCTCGTCTTAAAAAAGAGGGCTGCTCATGACAGTTATATGCAAGGTTTACTTGGTTCGGGAGGTGATGGGTGGAAAAAAATACAGTTATGTTAGGAGAAGAAAGGGAAATTCAAATAATTTGTCGATGATAATGTCCGGTGACGGTAAATTAATTACTGAGAAACAGGCCATTGCTAATGAATTAAATGTCTTTTACGGTAGTGTGTTCAATAAATCCAATAGCTGTGTGTTGGACCTTAACGACGAATCAGGGGCTCCCCTGTTCCAAATAAACCAGTCAGCAATTGTAAAGCTAATACAAAAACTACGTTTCATTGTATCAAAGGGTCCTGATAATATTGTTAGTGAAGTAATTAAACTAGGAGGTAGGGCCGTGGCACGATACTTGGAGGTGATGTTTAATGTGTCCATAAACAATGCGCAAATCCCGGATGACTGGAAAAGAGCTACGGTAGTCCCAATATTTAAGGGAGGGAGCAGACTTGAATTAGGCAACTACAGGCCGGTTAGCCTTACGTCCATCGTTTGTAAACAGATGAAGCATCTCATTTGCGACTACTTGAGGGAACAGTGGGAAACATTATCATGGTTTAATGATAGGCAACATGGATTTCGGAAAGGTTACTCATGCGAGAGTCAGATGCTAACACTTTTTCAAGACATTAGCGAATCGTTAGACCATGGAGTTTCAGTCGACGCCGTGGTTATAGATTTTGCGAAGGCATTTGATGTCATGCCGCATGACATGCTACTCCATAAATTAGCTTCGACGAAGATTGATAGAAGAGTAATTTTATGGATCCAAGAATTTTTGACGGGTCGTTCCCAGAAAGTGAAAGTCGAAGGCATATTCTCGGATGAAATTACCGTAACGTCGGGTATCCCTCAGGGCAGCGTAATAGGAACTTTATTATTTTTGGCGTTTATAAATGACTTACCAAATGGGATTCGCAGTGACTGTCGATTGTTTGCGGATGATTGTGTAATATATCGAAAGATACATGACTCACAAGACAATGCAGTGCTTCAAGAGGACCTGAACCTGGTCTACAAGAGGGCGATTGTAAATAAAATGAAAATAAACACAAGAAAATGTAGTCTCTTAAAAATAGGGAAAGTGCGAAGGCAGGATTTTCAATATAACATTGGCTCGTAGAAGAAGATTCTTGCAAATATTTGGGCGTTCACGTAAGGAATGATATGAAATGGAGTAGTCATGTAGGATATGTAGTTTCAAAAGCTTACAAATCCCTGCACTTTGTATTGAGGGTATTAAAAGGAATTAAAGAATTAAAAAAAGCTGAAGCTTGTTGTTTAACGTGACCGTTAATCTCGCGATCATGAGCCACTGGACCTCCTTTTTTTACGTGGAATCCGAACCACAGGACATGGCATTTCACTTCGAAAATCTCACATGCATTGACCGGGAATCGAACCCGGTCCGCCTTGGTGAGAGGCATACAGCTTGACCGCTGCACCACCACGCCCCCGCTAAAGAATTAGGCTATTTGCCACTTGAAAGAGGGAGCCTCCGTGGCTTAGGCGGCAGCACGCCGGCCTCTCACCGCTGGGTCCGTGGTTCAAATCCCGGTCACTCCATGTGAGATCTGTGCTGGACAAAACGGAGGCATACAGGTTTTTCTCCGGGTACTCCGGTTTTCCCTGTCACAATTTCATTCCAGCAACACTCTCCACTATCATTTCATTTCATTTATCATTCATTTAATCAATGCCCCAGAGGAGTGCGTCTGGTCTCGGCAGCCGGCACAGTTCATATCCTCGCCGCTAGATGGGGGCTTCATTCATTCCATTCCTGACCCGGTCGGAGACTGGAAGCAGGCTGTGGATTTTTTTTTTGTCACTTGTAAGACCTATTCTGGAATATGCCTCGGCGGTTTGGGATCCATATCAAGTAGGGCTCGTCAATGAGTTGGAAATGGTACAAAGAAAGACCGCTAGATTTGTGCTCAGTGACTTTAATCCCAGGAGCAGTGTGAGCTGTATGTTAAAGAAACTTGGGTGGGAATCACTGGAGGCTAGGAGGATGAAATCTAGACTCTGCGCTATGTACAACACGTATACAAATCAACCAGCATGGGGTGAGCTTAGCAAACGATTGGGAAAGCCCACTTACATGGGTAGGAGCGATCATCCTTTCGAAGTTAAGGGCCGACCACAGCGAACAAATTATGGTAAATATTATTTTGTAAACCGTGCCATTGATAACTGGAACTCTCTACCTGCCGCAGTCTTAGAGCCTTTTCCCAAACATATAGGTGTGTTTAAGAAAAGACTGACTATTTGTGTAAATACTCCAGTTTAATTGTTGTATAATTGTTATTGAATTGTTATGTATAATTATTTATCTGTTATGTATATCCAATTTGCCACCGGGGGACCCCCCTCCCCCCCAATTGCAAATAAATGAATGAATGAATGAATGAAAGATCCAGTACCCTGGTCATCGTTTAACAACTGTCCGTGGTGACATGGGCTCCAGAGACGCTTATCTGACGCAATGCTGCTTGACTTATGTGCAGACCTCATTCTGTCATCACTGTGTCCTCCGCTGTACCGCGCGTGGCTCCTGCTGCAATAATCAACAAACTCTGGCGCAGCCAAGCTCAGCGGCAATCAAATGTTAAATGGGTAATAACAGTGAACTCTGTTGGTCATTGAAATAACTACTTGTAAAACTCCAGTGCCAAATCCTGACCGTAATAAATCATAATTGTTATTTGCTAAGACGTTGTATCTTAATCGATTGATAACATATTGTGCATTTTGCAATGGAAAATTAAAAGTGTATATTGTAATATTATAGTGCAGAAGTGGCTTTGAAAAGCTGAGCCTTCTCAGTTGCAGACAAGATGGCAGCCGATCTCTTGTTCTGAACTATATTTCACTAATTTGAGTATGTTGCATGTAATCAGAGTTGGGCAGTATCGAAAATACATGTATTTAAAATACGTATTTTCGATACTTTTGTATTTTGTATTTTGTATCGAAAATACATTTTTGAACATGTATTTTGTATCTGTATCGAAAATACTTTTCATGAGTATTTTGTATTTTCAAAATACATAAAATACAATCAAAATACAATCACTGCATTAGGTAATTTTCAGTTTTATCTTCCATTATTTTCGCTTTTAATAATTTAAGTCAATTGGTAGACATTAAGTTTTAGATCAATACAACTCTTCCAGCAATAAAGCGACCTAGTAAGACCATGTGCAATGCTATTTATTTAGGATGCATTTAGAACAAAATCTCCGAAGGATGTCTCCCGATGTTCTGTTATCAGTGTGTTTGATCTTGGAAACCTTTCCACAAGCAGTAGCCTCAAGCTACGTAGTATGAAATTCCCAAACGCATGAGGTTGTCTGAACCTGTTAACTAGTATTGTTCGAAAATTCCTGGAAGTGCTCACATAAGGGCTGTACAAAATGCGGCAATTGTCTCCCGTAAGAGTAGTGTAAGAGTTGTATAAAACTTTGAATTGACAAATAAGTTGCTGTTCTTTCATTTGACGAGCTTGTATCACATCGTGATCATTTTGTCCCGTGTACTTATGTGTGTATGTATATATATATATATATATATATATATATCATTCATAACCGTGTTATTGTGGGTCAATGTTGTAGTAGTACCGTAGTGGGTTTATATTTAATTTGGGGAAGGAGACGGCAGTGGCCTTAAGTTAGGAACCATCCCGGCATTTTCCTGAAGTATAAGAGGAAAACCACTTCCGCTCTTCGCAGGTTTGCTAGCCACTGCACCACGAGCCAGACGAAAATAAATATGATGGTTGTTGTTAATAAATCTTGATCATCAGCCCGATGTATTTGGGTGTGTGTTAAATATGTCTGATAACCTGTGTTTGTGTGATTTTTGTAATAGTATGCATGGCTGTATTTATTATGGTCTAGGATTGAGCAGATGCCCTGTCAGTGCCAGAAAAAGAAACTTGGATCTCTGTATTTGTCTTGAATACAGTAGTTGCATACGTTAAGGATGGAAGGAAGAAGGAAGATTGTAGTTTTACGTGACCGTTAATCTCGAGATCATGAGCCACGGGACCTCCTTTTTACATGGAATCCGAATCACTGAATATGGCATTTCACAAGCATTGACTGGGAATTGAACCCACTCCGCCGTGGTGAGAGGCCAACAGCTTGACCGCTGCTCCACCACACCCTCTACGATAAGGATGGATGACGATGTATGTCTACCCCTTACTTTTACCTATTTAACGGGATCGGGGATGAGATGCGATGAAACGCTATGTGGCGGATGTATTTACGACCGGATGCCCTTCCTGACACCAACATGAGAGGAGTTAATGAGAGATCTAGATGAATGAAGCTGGGCAAGGATGTGGAAGGAAGCTGCCGTGGCCTGTCAGAAGGATCGTCCCAACATTTGCCTAGAATTGAAAGTGGGGAAACCACGGTAAACCATTTCCAAGATGGCCGACGGTGGGGTTCAAACCCACGTCTACCAAGTCCACATGGAGCATGGCCACATTGCCTAGCGCTGTGCGTTAGCGGGTGACCGCTGTCGGTAGTGATAAGATGACCATAATAATACGGTAATAATAACTATAATGCGTATGATTCCTGTTTCAACTGGGACGGAAATGAGATAATATATATTTTCGCGTCCTTATGGTGGATAGTTTATACAGTCGGATGTCATTCCTGTCGCCAACCTCATTTTTTTTTAGCGTATGGCTTTTAGCGCCGGGAGTGTCCGAGGACATGTTCGGCTCGCCAGTTTTTGTAGCTACTTCGAGACGGACACCCAATGGGTGAGTTACAAGTACCGTTGGGGAGGAAAGTGGGAATGTACAAGGACGAGGAGTTGAGTTGGAAGGTAGCGGCTGTGGCCTATAGTTAGGGACCAACCCCGGCAATTGCCTGGAAGGAAGATGGGAAACCACAGAAGACCATCTTCAAGGTTGCCGGCGGGGTATTCGAACCTCCTCGCCTCCCGGATGTGAGCGACTGCCAGCAGTCATGCCGAAACGACCTCGGCTAACTCACCCGGTGCCAACCTCATGAGAGGAGTTAATGAGAGATGATATGAATGAAGGTGAATGAAAATAAGCACGGATTTGGAAGGGAGCGGCCGTGGCACATTCGAAGGTGCCGTCGCAGCATTTGTCTGTAGTTGAAAATGGGAAACCACGGAAAACTATTTCACGGACGGCCGGCGGTGAGGTTCGACCCACGTCTACCGAGACCACAGACATCTGGGCACCAGCTGCCGTTGTTGGTTGGTTGTTAATAATTATAAATGACCCAACTTCGTTCATTAATTATGTTTTTTATTCTTTTGTGGCATACCGGTACGGTATTACTTACAAAGGATAATTTATAACGGAATGTACAAATTAAACATGTTGAGTCAATTGACTGTAGTGTCCCGTGGTGCTGATTTCTTACATCACCATTTTAGGATATCAGAGAGTAGTCTGAATGAAATGCCTCACTGTTTGCCTGACAGCGCTATAAAGAAAATATGAACAGACGGACATATAACTAGGGCATACACCTTTTTTTTTAAACATCTCAACTAAGAAACAGTTCTAAATAGTAGGAAATATTATTTTATGGATCCTCAAGCAGTCTTACCATCAATAATTATTTTATTATGTTCATTTTTAAGTATAACTCGTATACAATTAAAATACCCATTGATTTAAAAAAAATGAAAATAATTTTACAATATTTACATAGTGAATTCAGAATAAACAAGAAGTTCCGTGAAGAACTATACATCCTACTTTTCATGCCAATGATTATTCTACAGAATATGAACCTATCTAGAATAATGACGAAATTAAGTTGCTAATATCGAAATTTCCAATTAGTTCGAAATACTGTATACCTGGCATAATGTATCCTAATAGAGCACTA
Source organism: Meconema thalassinum (assembly GCA_946902985.2). Taxonomy (NCBI): domain Eukaryota; kingdom Metazoa; phylum Arthropoda; class Insecta; order Orthoptera; family Tettigoniidae; genus Meconema; species Meconema thalassinum. Next base: position 156,653,421 of record OX336396.1, on the reverse strand, counting down.
CAGTTGGCAGCCCTGATGACTGAATATATTCTTAGTTCCGTCTCTTAAGGTACTAAATACAAAATTTGGTTGAAGTCCAATGAATAGCATGGACGTTACATGCAGTTAAACATTGGATCTAACAGCGCGCGTAAAATCATGTTGGCAACAATGTCATGCATGTATTGGTCAGAAATAATCTGAAATAATATGATCTATTGTTGTGCCAATTTTGAATGAAATCCATTAGTTAGTATAGAAGTTACATGCATTTTAAAATTGGACCTATCAGCAGGCTTAGAATCATGTTGGCAGCACTGACGTATATTAGTTACTCCAAATTCGTCTAGAATGCCAGGTACTATATGTGTGCAACGTTTAGAGCTATTGGCTTGCATACTTTCTGATATATTGATATTAGGGTAACAAAAATAGGGACAGCACATATTAACAGTTGGCAGCCCTGGTTGCTCCTTAGAATACGCATAGTCATATCTGTTATGGTACACATAGCACATACGAAATTTGGTTGAAATCCAAATGATAGTATGGAAGTTACATGTATTTAAAGTTGGACCTGTCAGCAGGCTTAGAATCATGTTGGTAGCACTGACGTATATAAGTTACTCCAAATTAATATAGAATGACAGGTACTATACGTGTGCATAGTTTAAAGCTGTCGGCTTGCATACTTTCTGATATATTGGTATTTGGATAAAATAAATTAGGAGCATTTATTAACAGTTGGCAGCCCTGGTAGGTCTTAAGAATACGCTCAGTCATATCTGGTTATGTACACATACAACATACGAAATTTGGTTGAATTCCACTTGATAGTGTAGAAGTTATATGCATTTAAAAATTGGACCTATCAGGAGGCTTATAATCAGTTTGGCAACACTGCCATGTTTGGCCTCCTGGAAATTAAACTGAAATATTATGATCTGTACGTGTGCCAATTTTGAAATAGCTCCCATTCATACTTTCCAAGATATCCAACATGGAGCTCAAATTTCAATTGCGATTTTTTAGCAGTTGGTAGCACTGACATCATTTTAAAATATGGCCGTAAGATATTCAGGTATAGATCTTTACTCCTACCAAATTTTGTTTCGATTGCTGCAGCCGTTTAGGAGTTGATAGGGGGGGACACACACACAGCCAGTCAGACAGACAGAAGGACAGACAGACAGACTTTTTCCTCATTTTTGCAAAATGTGAAAAGTAGGCTAAAAATAATTGATATTAACTTGCAAAAGGGACTGTATTGAAATAATTTCAGTATTATCCTGTGATAGTCTCCTGAAATTTCTTCTTGCTGACAAGGGCTGAATTGATGTGTGTTTTTCTTTTTTTATTTCTTTTTTAACGACATTTCTCTTATGTTTGGCGGGTTCCAAATGTTCAGCCACAGAAAACTTTCCAGAAACTCCCTACATTTCCTTCACAAATTTTACAATAAAGGACACTATCGTCGGTAGAATATAATTCATTCCCAAATGTTTTCAAAAAATTTCGCAACTTAACAACGACGTTAGCTTTTATTGGAGTCATACCTCCGTGCTTGCTGTGGTTGACAGTAAGCAGCTTGGTATTTCACTGAAGGTTGGAATTAAGGAATTTGAGATAATAGGTCCAGGTAATATTTGTGGAAATCCCTGGTCATTCATAAGCTGAACCCCTATTGTGAACTGGTGATAAATGAATGGAACGAAGGTATTTCAGTTGTTGGAGAATCCGGTTTTTCCTTACTGGCAATGCAGACTACTAGTTATCAGAATATACAAATACTCGGGGTGATTTAAGGGAGGTGAAAGCAACTTTATCATTAACAAGGAAATGTTCAGGTTTGACTAACCAACCAAGAAACTCTTGGAGTCCGAATAGAAATATACGACTGAACATGAAGTAACAAAAAGCGCTTCAAAACAATAGGAAATTAAAATATACACTATTCTCCAGCATAGATATGCACTTAAACAGGCAAAGGAGAAGAATATGATGCATTGTGCCAAAATAACCAAAATATGCATAAATATGCAAAAATATGATTTTGCATGATCTTCCGGGCCTTAGTTATTAAGCTGTACACCTATTATCTTGGCACGAGAGCTATTTATCCGACTACTTCGTGGTGCAGTGGCTATTATTCTTGGCTGTCACTCCTGAGGTCGGTTTCGATTCACGAATCTGTCAAGAAATATAATTCTGGTCTGAGGCAACTCAATTATCCTGCAAGTGGTTTCCCACTTCTACTTCAGGCAAATGCCGGGATGGTACCTAAATTAAGAGCATGGCCGCCTCCTTCCCAATCCTTATCTGAAATACAAATAGGCTACACACACTAATATAGCCATCACAATAACACAATTCATCAGACAAATTCCACACACGCCCAAGTACACGGGGCGACATGAACACAATATCGCAACGACAACTAGCTCTTTATCCGAACTGGTGCACAGTATTCAGTGACAGATTATACGAAGTCAACAGCTGAACAACAGAGAATATTGGTGTTGGACCCTAAGTGGAACGACAAAGCTTCCACAAAATGTCATTCTACGTCTTGCGGTTGTCGGCAGTCTTTGTTAGATAATCTTTGAATGATAGCGTTTTCTCAATAGTTTCATCCTGTTTAAACAGTACACATATACACTATATATATATAAGTTCGACGTGTTGCGTAGTGGCTAGCACTCTTGGCTGTCACCACAGAGGCCCGGGCTCGAAGCCGACTCTGGCAAGGAATTTATTTCTGGTTTGAGGGCTGGAGCGGGATAAACTCAGCCTCGAAGGCCAAACTGAGAAGAGGTGTGTTCGAATCCCATCTCAGCCGTCCTGGAAGGGCAGATGTGGGCATCACCATGCTGCAAAACTACCAATATCTTTGTTAGCATCAACTGTGGCAGTTGTATAGCCAAGATTGACCAATGCGAGGGTGGGGTTATAGTTTCAAAATATTGTGTGGTGCTCATCATTATACCATTATACGGATTGGTTGGTTCTTAAGTTTAGGGGCTGCGACAACGCGGTCATGTAGCCCCGTGTACTTTGGGTGTGTGTAGAATCTGTCTGATAACCGGTGTTAATTGTGATGGCTGTATTAGTGTGTGTATCTGTTTTTTAATTCATGTGGACTGCAACTTCGATTTTTTCAGATAGTTCCTACTTTTGCCGCCAAACGCCACCGTCAACGACTACAAGGCCTAGTTCAGAACTTAGCTACTAGACGCCACCGCAACGAACGTAGAAACCTAAGAGCGTTGTTTACATTCGTAACCTATACAATTTAGCTTCACACAGGTGTAATTAGTGGAAGGTTCTTTAACATGCCATAAATCTATGACATGGGACCGCCGGCTTAACTTCCACTCCGAAGGAAGGCATACTGAGGGATTTTTAATGCTCTTAAAAATCCGATGGCTTCGGCCGGATTTGAACCCGCTATCTTGGTCATAGAAGCTCAGCATGCTACCAACTACGTCATCGAGGCCGCATCTCCACGAGGTAGCTTAGGTCATACGATAATAATAATAATAATATCAAGGATGATACAGCACAACTAAACACCAAATAAGGAACGATAAACCGTGTTAATAAATTTAAATATCTTGGGGAATGGATCCAGCAAAATGGCCTTGACAAGGAAGCCATAGAAGCAAGAAGCAAGAAAATGGAAGTCGCTTTTCAAACCACCCGCAACATATATAACAAAAAGTGCTTTTCTATGAACACAAAAATTCGTCACTACAACACTGTCATCAAACCAGTACCGCTATATGCATCTGAATGCCTTATCCTACCCGAGAAATATTTACTCGCGAAGTTAGAGAAAAAGAAAGAAAGATCCTACACATCATACTTGGCCCGGACTACAAAAATGGCATCTACATCAGAAAATCCAGGCAAGAAATTTACTCGAGGATAGAGAAGATCACAGATACAATGCGAAAACGCAGAGTTTGCTTTTACGGTCATATACGACGGATGATCGACTCCCGATTGACGAAACGTATCTTCAGTATATTCGACTCAAAACCAAAAACGACAATGCCAAGGTATGTTAACGTCCAGAAAGATCTGAAAGAAATGGGGATACGAGCAGAAGATGCACAAGACCGAAACCTTTATAGAGCAGCCATCAAGACGTTTGGGACTTACCGGGACGAAAAAACGGACAACTGGTGCGAAATGGACAGAAGAACGTCGTGCTAAACACAGTGAGCTCATGAAGACAATGTGGATCAAGCGAAAAGTGAACAAATGCCAGAATGTAAGATGAGGCTTATCGAGGTCCCTAGTTGGCCGATTAGGGAAATTGAGTGAATGAATAATAACAATTCCTATACCGTATATATTTCCCATGTTGTGGGTTCGAGGACAAAGTGAGGTAAATTTCTATGTGGCAGTGGTTTTCACGGCTGGATGATCCTCCTGACGCCATCCTCAACACAGAGCTGGATGGGAAACGAAATGACAACAGGGCAACAGCGACCAAGGCCCATCAGGAAGTACCATTTCATGGAGGCTGACGGTGGGATTTGAATCCTTTGGCCTTGCACGTTAATGCACGCACCCGTCTTGATCACCGATAATAATAATAATAACAATAATAATAATAATAATAATATTAATAATAATAATAATAATAATATTTTGAAAAGTTTGAATGGAAGAGAAGCATATTTTACTAAGTATTTTGTATTTTGAAATGTATTTTAAAATACTATTTTGTATTTTGTATTTTCAGGAATTTTATAACTGTATTTTGTATCTAAAATACTTTTTTGTGAGTATTTTGTATTTTGTATCGAAAATACATTTTGTGAGTATTTTGCCCAACTCTGCATGTAATATAGCCTACAGATATAAAAATTATAGGAACTTTGTATGAAATGAACTTTGTTTGAAATATACTCCACTGATGAAATCGTTTAGTCAAAGTCATTATTGGCTAAGACGTTGTATCTTAATCGATTGATAACATTCTTTTGGGAGGACATAATATTATTAGGTCCTTGTTTACAGCGTTGGTCTCTCAACCGGCAACAGAGTTGTATTTTTAGCCTACTTTCGATTTTTGCAAAAAATGAAAGTAGACTTATGAGATCAACACAGGGCGAAAAAAGTGTGTCTGTCTGTGTGTGTGTATGTGTGTGTGTGAGTCTGTGTGTGTGTGTGTGTATGTGTGTGTGTGAGTCTGTGTGTGTGTGTGTGTGTGTGTGTGTGTGTGTGTGTGTGTGAGTGTGTGTACTCTGAATGTCTGTCCCCCCCTATCAATTCGAACACGGTGAATGCGAATTGAACGAAATTTGGTACAAAGGTAGCACTAGCAAAGGACACCTCAGTGTCATGTTTTATATCGCTGCCATCTTTACTAAAACTGAATGGCGGCCACTCAAACGTTCAAAACGTAAAATCAAATAACGACTAACCAAATCATCCGATCTCTACCAAATTTGGTAACAACATACCTTCGTATAGGATGCGTCTTGTGACCAAACTACAAGGTCGTCCGCCATACCATTTCAGGATGGCGGCCGTGCGAATTATGCAAACTTTATAATCCATATCATGGGACCCACCAGTTCCGATTATCGAGCCGAGAATCGTTTTAACTGTTCTAAAGGAAGAGGCACGTTCGAAATTAAAAGTTTATTTTGTAATACTATAGTGCAGACGTGATTTTAAAAAGCTGAACTGATTCAGTAATAAGACAAGATGGCAGCGGATATCTTGTGCCTGACTTATATTTCACTAATTTGAGTATTGAATGCAATATAGCGTACTGATAAAAAATAAATAAACATTGTATGAAATGCTTTATATATAAATAATATACTCCAGTGATGAAATCGTTTAGTATAAATCATTATTTGCTAACAAGTTCTATGTAAGTCATTTTAAATAGATCGATATTCGTTGACACAATTAGCTCAGTGGTAGAGCGATAGCCTGTCGCTCAGATGCCTATGGTTCAAACCCGATCAGAGCTAGGTTTTTTGCTTGAAATGTTATATGTTTATTGTTTTGTAATGACTCAGATGTTTTAAAATTAAGCGTTATATTGTGCAAATTATGGTGTAAAATATATATTTAATTAAAACATAATTCGCCAGCAGATTTACTCGAGACATCTAGCTGCCAAAAAGGTAACTTCCAGATTTTATTGAAAAGTTTCTTCTTCTGGCCGCTAGAATGCACTCGCTCTGTTAGGATTATATTGTTCGATATTTCACCACTAGATGTCCCGACTAGTCTACGTGGGGATCCATTGATTACTATACCATTATCATTCTATGCGCATCGAATTTGAAGAATGACAAGTTGATACTACGATACATTTTAACTTTTTATTTTAAAGGGTTTGTAACAGCCTATTTTGCGTTACTTGAAAATGTTATTAAGCGTTATATTGTCCACATTATGGTGTAAAATATATATTTAATTAAAACATAATTCGCCAGCAGATTTACTCGAGACATCTAGCTGCCAAAAAGGTAACTTCCAGATTTTATTGAAAAGTTTCTTATTCTGGCCGCTAGAATACACTCGCTCTGTTAGGATTATATTATCGAAAATATCCACATAGTTTGTATACACACGTCTCTGTAGGGTCATGGAAAGATTTGTTAATTCAATTAGGGTTGTGAAAGCCATGCACAACCAGACGTGTAAAGACATGCCTCAACTCAAAGTTGGATGTTGCCCACGGCAGGTCGTAATAATAATAATAATAATGTTATTGGTTTTACATCCCTTTTAACTACTGCTGCTTTTGGAGACACCGGGGTGCCGGAATTTTGGCCCGAAGGGGATCTTTAACGTGCCAGTAAATGTACTGACACGGCTCCCTCGCATTTGTGCACCCTCAAATGCCAGCTGACTGCGCCAGGATACGAACCTGCAACCTAGGGCCCAGCAAGCGAGAACGTTACCGCTGAGCCACGCCGCCAGTCCGGTCGATTATGTCTCCAGATCCATAACATTCTTGATATACTTCTTATCTTTCTTTCTTTCTTTCTTTCTTTCTTCAATGATGGTAGCAGTTTTTATCTAGGTCGTGGCGTTTGGTAGAGGTAAATCGTTTCTAAGGTCTTCAACAAAGAATAGTTCTATTATACTCTTTGATAATAACAACGAGTTATAACTATACTCATACATTTAGGAGAAAGTAGGCTATATGTTCTTTACTGAACATCTTGTTTTTGCTTGATTTATTTTATATTTATTGTGTTTTAGGTAGATTTCATTAGAAAGCTAACTATTGCAATGGGTCCCATGTTTCGACTTCCGGAAAATTTCGACATATCTTCGCGTTTCACATCCCCCAGACCCCAAAACCACCGTCAGTTCAAAAGTTTATATATAATTTATGTATATATATATATATATGTATATATATATATATGTATATCAGTTTCTTGTGGACACGATAACTGCCGTAATTTTGCACCAATTACTTCGAATTTTTTACCGAAGATGTATACCTATAAAATCTCGGTCGAGTTCGTTACTGGGCTAAATCGGTCGAAGGGGGTGAAAATGGGGGGCTTTTTTCGAAAAAGTGAAATTTCGCTATAACTCTCTTAATACGTGCAATATCGAATCCATTCAAAGTTCATAATATGTGTCGGATAAGTGCCAAAAATTTATGTCAAATAAGATTTTTGATAGCACCAACCATTGACCAAAGGGGTGGAAAAAAGTGGGTTTTTCGGGAAACATTAATCATATCTCTCTTAATAGGCACAATATCAAAACCGTACAAAATGGACAATATTCCCCTAATAATTACCTAAAACTTTTGTCTGAAAGAATTTTTGATATGACCCACCATTACGCCAAGGGACGAGAAAAATGATTTCGGAATTATAAGAAAATGCCAAGAGCTATCAGTGGATGCCATGGCAACACTACTAAATTGATGAGGCATGGACCATCAGACGTTGCCATGACAACGCACTTGCACGAGATCAGATTCAGTATTTCCATCTGATTAAGTGGTTGGTTGGTTGGTTCTTAAGTTTAGGGGCTGCGACAACGCGGTCATGTAGCCCCGTGTACTTTGGGTGTGTGTAGAATCTGTCTGATAACCGGTGTTAATTGTGATGACTGTATTAGTGTGTGTTATCTGTTTGTTAATTTAAGTACTGCAACTAACAATTTTTCAGATAGTTCCTACTTTTGCCGCCAAGCGCCACTGTCAACGACTACGAGGCCAAGTTCAGAACTGAGCTACTAGACGCCGCCGCAGTCGGCTCTTGGCAACGAACATAGAAACCTAAGAGCGTTGTATACATTCTTAACCTATCCAATTTAGCTTCACACAGGTGCAATTAGTGGAAGGATCTTTAACATGCCATAAATCTATGACATGGGACCGCCGGCTTTACTTCCCCTCCGAAGGAAGGCATACTGAGGGATATTTAACGCTCTTAAAAAATCCGACGGCTTCGGCCGGGTTTGAACCTGGTATCTTGGGCATAGAAGCTCAGCATGTTACCGACTACGCCACCAAAGCCGCCTGATAAAGTGGGAAGCGGCTTCGGTGACGTAACTGGTAGCATGCTGAATGTCTATGCCCAATGTCGCGGTTTCAAAGCCGGCCGAAGTCGTCGGATTTTCTAAGAGCACTAGAATCCCTCAGTATGCTTTCCTTTGGAGGGGAAGTTCCAACGTTCGTTGCGAGTTGATGGTTGGGGTGGCATCTAGTAGCCAAGTTCACAGCTAGGTGTCGTTGACGGTTGTACCTGGTAGCAACATTAGGAACTACTGCTTGAAATTGACCGTCTGCAGTACTTACATGAATTAAGACTAATACAGCCATTACAATTCACACCGTGTATCAGACAGATTCTACACTCACCCAAAGTACACGGGGTTAGATGACCGCGTTGTCGCAGCCCCTAAACTGAGGAACCAACCAGAGGTAGATTTCGTTAGAAAGCTAACTATTGCAATGGGTACCATGTTTCGACTTCCGGAAAATTTCGACATATCTTCGCGTTTCACATCCACAGGCCCCAAAACCACCGTCAGTTCAAAAGTTATATATAATTTATGTATGTATATGTATATCAGTTTATTGTGGACACGATAACTGCCGTAATTTTGTACCAATCACTTTGAATTTTTTACCGAATACGTATACCTATAAAATCTCGGTCGAGTTCGTTACTGGGCTAAATCGGTCGTTGGGGGGTGAAAATGGGGGGCTTTTTTTTCGAAAAAGTGAAATATTGCTATAACTCTCTTAATATGTGAAATATCGAATCCGTTCAACATTCATACTATGTGTCGGATAAAGCCCAAAAATGTATGTTTGAAGAGTTTTTTTTTATAGCACCAACCATTGACCAAAGGGGTGGGAAAAAGTGGGTTTTTCGGGAAACATTAATCATATCTCTCTTAATAGGCACAATATCAAAACCGTACAAAATGGACAATATTCCCATAATAATTACCTAAAACTTTTGTCTGAAAGAATTTTTGATATAACCCACCATTATGCCAAGGGATGAGAAAAATAATTTCGGAATTATAAGAAAATGCCAAGACCTATCAGTGGTTGCCATGGCAACACTACTAAATTGATGAGGGATGAGCCATCAGACGTTGCCAAGATAACGCACTTGCACGAGATCAGATTCAGATTTCCATCTAAGTGTGAAGCGGCTTCGGTGACGTAACTGGTAGCATGCTGAATGTTTATGCCCAAGGTCGCGAGTTCAAAGCCGGCCGAAGTCGTCGGATTTTCTAAGAGCGCCAAAAATCCCTCAGTATGCTTTCCTTTGGAGGGGAAGTTCCAACGTTCGTTGCGAGTTGCTGGTTGCGGTGGCATCTAGTAGCCAAGTTCACAGCTAGGTGTCGTTGACGGTAGTACCTGGTAGCAACATTAGTAACTACTGCTTGAAATTGACCGTCTGCAGTCCTTACCTGAATTACAGACTAATACAGCCATCCCAAAGTACACGGGGTTACATGACCGCGTTGTCGCAGCCCCTAAACTGAGGAACCAACCAAAATCTCTGCGGTAGATATAATTTTGCGTGAAGAAGTAACAGACCGTTACATAGTTGCACATCAGTGTCGAAACCTAGCATAAGGACAGTGTGACCACAAGTATAAAAATGGACCCCAAATGACAAGAAGGTTACCGTTCCCATAAGACAATAAAATGTTTAAAATAAGCATAAAATGACGAAAAACAAAGTTAATTAAGCTCCAATTATAAAATACCTTCTCGCATTAAATGAGGTCTGATCCTTCTACGAAAATCTGAATATTCTGCCTATTTTCGCCTATCCCCAAGTTTGTCCGGTGAAATCTACCTCCGCCTTCCGGCGTGCCGAGAGGACTTTTTTTAGTACTGAGGCAATATGAGCGCAGCTCGCATCCAGTCGGCCGTGGCGGAAGCAATCCACTGCCTACTTGAAGCGTGCTGCGCTCTATACCGGCCAGTTTGTGAACTCATGCCAGCAATGTTATTGAAAATGGCCTCTTTTTGTCGATACAGCGCACTGCCAAGCACAGGCGCGATTAAAAATTAGGAGTGCAGAAGGTAAATTAAATATGTTTCTCCCAGTGATACATTTAGACCATCGAAGTTTCAATTATTGTTAGTAGTCGGTGTTAATATACTGAATTCCTACGTTGTTTGGAGTGTTTGTTGATGTGATATAGATTCCACATAGCCACATGGCCGACAGTACATCGAGTGATTACATTAAATAAGAATACAACAAAAGTATGCAGATTTAATAAATCGTAATTGTTTTCAGCAAATATGATTTAATGGTTATTTTCACAACAAAGAACGACAACTTGAAGATAATTTATTGTAGAAATATCTTAAATGGGGTCTCCAAACCTTGAACTAAACTGTATGCGATATACTGAACCCTTTTATCCTCTGTTGGATAAATGATTCTATGTTTTATTTCTTCAAATTAATAAATATTTCAACCAGCATCATGAAAGTAGCCAGACGGAGATGAGGAAATTTCAAGCATTGGTTGGAGACAGCGGGGACATACCTGAAGCAGGTTGACAATAGGCTAAATATTTTAGCTGTGAAAGGAAATAGCATAGCGATGTGTCAGAAGGACAGGTGGGCCGCCTCAAATAGAAGCGACGCGCAGTGAGACATGCTGCCGGTATGTTCATTGTGATATTCGCGCCTAGAAGAAATATGATGCAGTAATGTGAGTGGCTGATGAGCAGGCTGGACACTCCTACGACGCCAAGATCTGCTATGAACCGCCAAATTACAGAAATGTTAGAACCAATGAGAGAAGAATGCCTAGTTAACGCGGCAGGTCTAGCGTGGGTACGCTCGGCTAGCATTCACGCGGGAAATCGCCTAGACAAAATCTCTACGATCGATTCTAGGATTAATGAGCATATTCTTGACCTGTGCAATGTTACGAGTTCAGTGAAATTTATTTCATTCCTGTACCACAATTATTTCGAGAAATTTTTACCTAAATCCCCCCCATCGAGACCTAGGGCCAGTTCTTTTATAAGTGGCATGAAGAGCCAAGACTTTGACTTCTATTCTGTTCGTCTGAGGACGTAGACTTTTATTCTGTGCGTCTACGGACGTGGACTTCTATTCTGTTCGTCTGAGGACGTTGACTATTATTCTGTGCGTCTACGGGCGTAGTCGTCTTATTACTGTGTTCGTCTGCGGACAGAACGACTTCTATTTTGTGTGTCGTGGACACAGGTTGATTATTATTTTGTGTGTCTTGGACACAGAAGTTATTGTAAAGTGTTAAATTCAGTGATAGATAGTCACAGTACTATATTGTAGGGGCAGTATCGTCGATAATTCGCCAACGAACTGTGACAGGGAAAGTAGTACCTGAACAGCGAATTTAGTAGTCAGATATCAAGTGTATAATAATCTAATTTTTGAAGCAGCGCCAGAGATGACACCGACGACTACAGAGGAAGTTTGGAATTCTCAACACTCCGTCCAGATGGCTGAGATGAGATAGAACCATTCAGTTGGGAAATGGCAGCAGACGTTCTTTGACGGGTGACTACAAGAGAGATGAGTACAAAATAATATTCTTTATTATTTGATAAATTAACTTATGGTTTATGGGACATATTTTTGTAAATACATTGCTTGTGTGATTAACGTAGTATACTTAGTTTTGGTCTGACACACTTTTGTATGGAAGCAGCTCGCACACGCAATGCGGTTAAAAACGTCTCTCGGAGATCTGTTGTGTTTCAGAAGTAGGACTGAATTAATGTAATTATACAGTAGATTGGAGGGTAATTAAAATTGTTTAAGATTTATTATTGATCAGATTCAGTGTGACTATTGCCGATTGGAGCAATGTAATTTGTGACGAAGAGTAATCAGCTCTATCGTAGGTTTTAAATATTGTGTTTAATGTTTGTGAGCACCTATTCAGCAGACCTGTGTGAAAAGCGTCATGTCGGTCCCAGATGTGTGTATGTGTGTATTTTTTGTGGTATTACAAGCGGGAATTTCAGCTGAGACTGATTTCTGTCAGCTTGGTACCCGGTCCATATTGTATCCTTGCGAGGGCAATTGTGGATATGTGATTATGTCTGACCATATGTTGAGTTGGATGAGATTTTTGTTGCTGTTGATTCCGTGAGGTAACGGAACAGCTGGTCAGCTATTTATATACACTGGAGTGGGACACGACAAGTATTTGAGGAAAGGGGGGAGATGTTTCACAAGGCTGTCTGAACGTGCAAAAGCATGGTCATTAGTGAGGAGTGCTCGCTGGCTCTCTAATTACTTGAATTACAGATAAGAACTGATCAATGGTAAGAATTGTTGAAATAAATGGGAGTTGCCTACGACTCACGATAATCTCCGAAGCGTTACCTTAACATGCAGTTTCGTTCATATAAAGTAATCTTAGCCGGTCAGGTTTTTGTTGTTGTTGGTTTATTCCAGGTTTATTTTCATTTCTGTGACCCGTGAGTCACGTGCAATGCTGTCTTTCCTTGTGTGTATTGAGCAATTGGCCAGTTGGTAGCTCATGTTGTTAAGTGCGTTTTCGCGCTAATGAGGGTCTCAGAGAGATTCCTGTAAATAATAGATTTGTAGTGTGTGTGTCAGTCATTAGAGTTTTTAAGGGTTTTTATTAATGTCATGCCCATATCCATAGACGTTGATTTACGTGATGATTGTTCGTGAGCACCGTGGCTGTTAACCCGTTGTAAACGAACGGTCATCCAAGTACTCATTTTCTCGTAGTTAGTCATCACGCGCACATAAAACTCAAATGCAAGGTAGTGGAACTAGGATCCACAATTTTATTATAAAGGGGGAGATCCATCTGACTCCTCAAAGTGTTAGATATTCCTGTCAGGGAAAAATTCAGGGAGGATATATTTTTTATTATTGTTTGTTTATTTTCTTTTATGCACAATTAGTTATTAAATCATGTTATTATCTTACGTCTTGTCTCCTTACTTTCTTAATTACAGTTTTTATCCTATGACCCTTGCCTCAGTAAAGCACCTTGTTTGGCGGACGTAAACATCACACTATGAACTGAGCGCGACCCCTTGATCAAGATTCTTGCATAAAACACTGCTATTCTGAAGGGTTCATAGGGATAAAACTGGCGCGGCCAAGTGTGGGGCCATTTACTGTGGTGTAACGGCGGAGATTACACAGGTCAATAGTGGCGTATTTGAGTAAAACTGACATGCCGCAAGAGCAGGCAGATATGACAGTATTTAATCACCGGGAAGTGATATTTTATTAAAAGTAATTGAGACGAAGTGGATACCGCCAAATGTGTGAAAAATAAATTAAAATCAGGAGTTTGCAAAGTAAAATACGGTTCACATTTTTGTCTTTTAAATTAGAGTAAAATTAATATGTGATACCGGGCGCCCAATGTTAAAATTAAAACTAGATTTGCTTAGAAAGTCAAACTCATGGAAATATTAGGAGGCTGTAGCCTAAAAATGACAATTAATACTTTGTTAATTAGTCAGTGTTAATATCAGATCAGGATAACTATTTAATGACTAAATATGTGCTTGGGTTTAAAATTAAATTGAGTAAAACTAGAACCACTCAGAGATGCAATTGACTAGTGGGAGTAAATATAAAAATAAATGAACTGAGTTGGATAAAGAAAGTAAATGTGCATTGGATTTTATGTGTGTGTCAAAGGGCATTGCTTTATGCCATTTCCCTTATGTCTCATATAAAGTGTGTATTGCGGCTTCGGTGGCGTAGTTGGTAGCATGCTGAGCTTCTATGCCCAAGATAGCGGGTTCAAACCCGGCCGAAGCCGTCGGATTTTTTAAGAGCGTTAAAAATCCCTCAGTATGCCTTCCTTCGGAGGGGAAGTAAAGCCGGCGGTCCCATGTCATAGATTTATGGCATGTTAAAGATCTTTCCACTAATTACACCTGTGTGAAACTAAATTGGATAGGTTAAGAATATAAACAACGCTCTTAGGTTGCTACGTTCGTTGCCAAGAGCCGACTGCGGTGGTGTCTAGTAGCTAGTTCTGAACTAGGCCTAGTAGTCGTTGACGGTGGCGTTTGGCGGCAAAAGTAGGAACTATTTGAAAATTCAAAGTTGCAGTCCCTACTTGAATTAAAAAACAGATACACACACTAATACAGTCATCACAATTAACACCGGTTATCAGACAGATTCTACACACACCCAAAGTACACGGGGCTACATGACCGCGTTGTCGCAGCCCCTAAACTAAGGAACCAACCAACCAACCAAAGTGTGTATTATGGCAACGGTGGAGCAGATCCAGGAGATCATTGAGAGTGCGGCGAGGAGAACACAGGAATTGTTAAATACTAAACTGTCAGAACAAAGTGAATCGCTAAATACTAAACTGTTAGAAAAAAGTGAGTCTATAAAAAAATTATCTGAGCAGAGTGAATCGCTAAAAACGATGTGGCAGAGCAAAGTGAAGCACTAAACACTAGCATGTTAGAGCAAAGTGAATCATTGCGGACACAATTAAACAATAGTAGGCTAGAACAAAGTGAGTCCATAAACAAATTATCTGAGCAAAGTGAATCATTGCGGACACAATTAAATAACAGTAGAATTGAACAAAATGAATATCAGGCGGAACAAGCTAGGTTATTAAAGAGTGAAATTAATGACACTATCAATTCGCAGTTAGAGGCGCAAAATATTAAAAACACGAACCAATTAGCTTCGTTAACCGCAGAAATGAAAGATCACACAAATCAACAGATGGTATTACTGGCCCTAGATGTTAGCAAGAATAATGAGAAACAATTAGAGCAGATTAAAAAAATGGAAGATATTTTTGATCAAAAACTTAGCATTCTGGATGAAACGGTGTTGGCTAAATTAGAACAAATTGAAATAGCATGCACAATGAATACAAGCGAGGTCAAAATAGCTCAGGATAAATTGGAAGGACGATTTAAGGAGATGGAGAAAAGCGGCAGGGTCATTCAACAACAATTATCAGCAGTAGATGAAAACATATCCGGCATAATTAAAGATATGGACCGTCTCGAGATAAAATCAGCGGAACAATGGGAAAGCCCAACAACGGAGCAAGAGCAATTTAAGAGTACATTAGACGAAAGGCTGAGCCAGATAGAAAGTAATCAGGATGACACAAAAAGCCAGATCGAAGGGCAAGTAAGCACGATTAAAGAACAAATAAGGAAAGATTGGAAGAAAATGAATATTGATTCTAAAGAGGAAAGATCCACCATTCTAAAAACAGTAGGCGAAAATCACACGCGTATTCAAGCTTTGGAGCAAGAGGTGAAAAATAAACTTAAAGAGCAGACGGACAGGATCATTAAAGCCGAACTCCGCTCATTAGAACAATCATCTATATTTAGAACGGGAACAGTGAAAGACAAGCCGGATAACTCAAATAGTCCAGAGTCCAGCACAGCAGGAAGTCAGACTCAGGCAGACAGCCCATTAACAACAAACACGGAAGGATTTCGTAAGAATGTTGATAGGAGCTCGACACCACAAGACGGTCATCAGCCCACACAACTTATTCAAGTAATTCGCTCAAATGACTACAAACCGCAGAAATACACGGAAAATTCAGGGGTGACTCCTAAAGCCTTTATCAAAGAGATGGAAGACCATTTCAATGACACTGGGGTACCTGAAGCACGAAGATTAAGGATGATGGAGAGATTTTTATCGGGAAATGTCCTCACATGGTTTTTAAGCTTCAAATATACATTTGGAAACATGTCAGATTTCAACTTAGCGTTTCTGCGCAAATACTGGTCGCCCGCAACACAACAGAGTCTAAGGATGGAGCTTTACTCTAGGAAGTACCAAACCACCCAGCAAACAAAATACTCAGATTTCTTTAACATGCAAATGTTAAAATTTCGTGACCTTGATTACCCATTAAATGAAGCAGATCTGGTGATGACTATAGCGAGACAAATACCGGTAAACGTACAACAAGTACTAGTCGCAGCGAACGTTAGTACGGCCCTACATGCAGAGCAGATACTACGGCAAATAGATGAGACTACATGTCATAGTCATTATAGAGGGGGAAGACAGCTGGAGTTAGTCAATACTACAGAGGTCATCAAACCAAAACAGGCAAACACCAAAACGCAGGGCACTAACACAAGCACTTCCACACCTAGGCGAAACCAGGATGAAGGAGAAAACGGACCATATCAGCGTAACGAAAATCATTACAACAATAGGTCATACCAAGGTAACAATAGATACCAACAGAGAGGATATCAGCAATGGCGTGAAAATCATAGGAATGACAGGCCTTATGGAAGATACGGTGATTACAATGCTAATCAAAGATGGAAAGGAAGAAGAGACCAAAATCAAGGAGAGCCACGTAACTATCGAGATGACTGGGATGATAGGCACGCTCAATCGCAAAATTGCTTAGAGGAGTTACACGCTATTCAAGGTGGAGAGATAGGAAGATGGGAAAAGGCCATTGGGAACATGAAGAATCCTGATACACATACTGAGGAAGCTGGAAGTCTACTGAGACAACAGGGATATCAAGGACATGAGCGACAGAAGGATGATGGGAGTCGCAATGGAGCTAAAAAAAATGTTAAATTTGGATGAAGGAGACAGGCTACAAACAGAACAGTCGGAAGTTGAAGATGGATGGATAGTAGCGAACATACAAGAATGGATTGCTTTGCCAGAAGACTGCCTGGAGGAGACGGTGAAACCACGGAACGATGAAATTAGGCAATTACCCATTATTTACGCGAGGATTGGTGGAATTAATATAAGATGTTTAATGGATACGGGGTCACAGATCAGTCTGGTATCGGAGGCCTTGGTTCGAGAGTTGGGACGGAGTCAGAATATTCCTGTAATTCCGGTACCACAGCTCAAAGTGAGGGGTGTTATTCCTGAACGCACCGTCACTTGTAAACGTCAGGCATACTTAGAGCTGAACATATTGGAACACACTTTTGGGCAAACATTCATTATCATGGCAAAGATGAATTTCAATATAATTCTTGGTGCAAATTTTATTTGTGACTATCAAGCAGTGATAGATTTGCACAAAAATACTGTCAGTTTTAGAGAGTATGATCAACTGAAAAATGTGGGATTGCATATGGATGAAATCACTACCGGAAGAGATGTAAATTCTTGGGCATTGGAAGCAATATCGGAAGAGACGGAAGAGGAGGTACGAAAGGCAGAAGATAACATCATAGAAGGAGCTGTTGTGGAACTAGATGAGGAGAGTGAATCCCAGGAGATATGGTCTTTATTAACAGAAGGAGATAACAGTGATGCACAATTTGAAGAGTTACTACAGGAGCGGCTCAATGACATTCAACTTGGGGGTCAACACAGAAAACAGTTGGAAGAGATATTAAGGAAGCACAAAACAGTATTTGATACAGTACCTGGAAAAATATTAAATTTCAAATATTCTATGCAAGTCGAGGACTGGTCACCTTTCAAAAGCAGATTGTACCCAATTCCTGAAAAATATCGTGGTCAAGTTAAGGTCATTATAGATGAGATGTTACAAGCTGGAGTGATAAGGAAGACACCTACACCTTATCTAAATGCGATTTTGGCAGTCACAAAACCAAATGGATCTATTAGACTTTGTTTAGATGCCAGAAATCTCAACACAAGACTCATTTTTCCTGAGTATGACAGAGCGCCAATCATCAGAGACGTACTAAAAGGCTTTAAAAACAAGAGCATTTATTCATCTGTCGATTTGACGAGTTCGTTCCACCATATTGAATTGGATGAGAAGTCACAGCTTCTAACTGGCTTCTTATTCGATAACCAGACGTTTTGCTTCGTTCGAATGCCCTTTGGAGTCAAAACAGCGGGCTGTGCTTTAATCCGAGCCCTGGACCGGAATTTAACCGACGAAGTTAAGGAGATGACGGTACGCTACATTGATGACATTTTGCTGGCATCCGACAACATTGAAACTCACATGGAAAATTTAGATAAAGTATTAGGCAACCTGAACGCATCTAATTTCAAAGTAAATCTGAAGAAATCGCATTTCTTCAAGAGCGAGATCTTATATTTGGGTCACGTCATTGACAAGGAGGGAGTGAAGCCAAATCCCGCTAAGATCGAAGTGATAAAGAATTTCCCTACACCAACGAGAGTCAAGCACATTCGGGCTTTCTTAGGCGTAACGGGATTCTTTAAGGAAAACTGTCCAGGTTACACGGAGACTGTAGCTCCAATGCAGGAAATGCTAAAGAAAAATAATAAATGGTTATGGAATGCGGAGTGTGAGAAGGCATTCCAAGCAACAAAGCAGCTATTGGAAAACTGCATTAAATTAGGATATCCAGATTTCAAGCACAAATTTATAATCCAAGCGGATGCTTCACTAATTGGTATAGGTGCTATGCTTTACCAAGAGGATCCAGCTAACCTGCAGCACAAAACATATTTGGCATTTGTCAGCCGAAAATTGCGTAAGCACGAGCGCAATTATACGGTAACGGAACTAGAACTGTTGGCCATACTTCATGCGTTACAACAATGGAAACGAATAATTTACGGCTACCCTATTGTTGTCAGGACCGACCACAAGGCACTAACATTCTTGTTTAAGACGTCGATGGCAAGCGAACGTGTGACACGTTGGTCTATATATATTCAGCAGTTCAGCATTGAGATTGAACATTGCCCAGGGAAGATGAACGTGATACTGGATGCACTCAGCAGGAACCCAGAGCCTGATAATGAAGAAACAGCGATGGTACAACACTTGGAGTTAACACCGAAGGACCGGGAATTCTTGGAGGAGTTACGTGAGATACAGCGAGAACAGGAAGCGGAACCAATGATGATGCTTTTAATTCAATACTTCAGAAAGCAACTACCTACAGGAACACCTGCATTTCGAGAAGCGAAAGCCAAAGAAGGAAGATATGTTTATGTCAACAATTTGCTGCACAAATGGGTAGATAATGACCACACCAAGTTACGCATATTAGTACCTGCATCGTTACAACGAGGATTGACATGGCATACGCACGAAAGTTACGGTCATGTGGGCGTAGATAAGTGCGAAGCGACTATAGGAGAGATATTTACATGGCCACGTATGAGAACAACTATATGTGACGTCATTACAACTTGTGATCCGTGTCAGAGGACAAAGCCCAATAATTATTTAATGAGGCAGTATCCCAGACCATTGCTACCTCAGAAACCATGTGAGCTACTGGCACTCGACTGTTTCGGTCCAATCCCGAAGGGAAGGCGAGGTTGCCGTCATTTGCTAGTGTGCATTGATGTATTTTCTAAATTCGTAGTACTATGCCCTATTCAGAAAACTACATCGAAGCAGGTACTCAGTCGCATTCGAAATAGAGTTATTCCAATCCTTGGAAAACCAGAGTTTATATTATCAGACCATGGCAGTTATTTCACAAGCGCCGAATTCAAGAAAGGTATGGAAGATATGGGTATAAAACACGTTTTAAGCAGTATCCGACATGCTCAAGCAAATCCAAGTGAAAGAGCAATTAAGTGTGTAACTTCATATTTGAGGATCTTCATTCCGAACGAACACCACAAATGGGTCGATAAAATTAAGGATGTAGAGACATGCATGAATTCTACCAGGCACGAGTCAACAGGACAAATCCCTATGGTCCTACACAAGAACGAGTATCCAGTAAGAACGTGGAAAAGCATCATTAACTGTCCACAAGATCCAATGATAGCACCTGACTTGCGAATTGAGAGGACGAGAGCATACATGAGAAAACAAGCAGACCGCAGATTACGGCGAGTAAGAAATAAGA
Organism: Meconema thalassinum; assembly: GCA_946902985.2. Classification (NCBI taxonomy): domain Eukaryota; kingdom Metazoa; phylum Arthropoda; class Insecta; order Orthoptera; family Tettigoniidae; genus Meconema; species Meconema thalassinum. The sequence goes on along the minus strand of OX336396.1, from coordinate 156,633,120 downwards.
GGTTTCACAGGGATCTTGAAATCAACCAGCTCGTTTTGGTGAAACGACCTGCTACATCGGACCCGGAGAAGAAAATCTTCAGTAAATTCTGCGAAAAGTTCATAGGACCCTATTCTATCGTAAGAAACCTAGGAAACAATGCTTACAGAGTGAAAGAATTGAGCACAGGAACAATGTCAGTCTACAACGCTGCCAACCTAAAAAAGTATCGTCGAAGTGAGCCATGGGAGCGCCAAAATTAATGATGCAGTTTGAATATATGGACGTCCTATTATCAACAAAGTGTACGAGGAGTAGTTGAGTACGGCACGTAAACGAGGAAGTAGTGTTGTTGTTGACAAACATTAACGAGACGAGCAGAGTGTTGCCTCAGGCACCAGAGCGTCATGCAAGCAGACTGAGAGGGGAGATACAAGCAGGAAATGAAAACGAGTAAATGCCATTCAAGACAGGAGCGACTAGACCAGTAATAGAAAAGGGGTGATTCCGAAATAAAACAATTTGGCCTACGGAAGTCTTTTAAAAATTGTCGACTTTATTCCTAAGTTCGAAATTTTGTGAGTGGGAGAGTTGTGAACCCTCTTATCCTCTGTTGGATAAATGATTCTATGTTTTATTTCTTCAAATTAATAAATATTTCAACCAGCATCATGAAAGTAGCCAGACGGAGATGAGGAAATTTCAAGCATTGGTTGGAGACAGCGGGGACATACCTGAAGCAGGTTGACAATAGGCTAAATATTTTAGATGTGAAAGGAAATAGCATAGCGATGTGTCAGAAGGACAGGTGGGCCGCCTCAAATAGAAGCGACGCGCAGTGAGACATGCTGCCGGTATGTTCATTGTGATATTCGCGCCTAGAAGAAATATGATGCAGTAATGTGAGTGGCTGATGAGCAGGCTGGACACTCCTACGACGCCAAGATCTGCTATGAACCGCCAAATTACAGAAATGTTAGAACCAATGAGAGAAGAATGCCTAGTTAACGCGGCAGGTCTAGCGTGGGTACGCTCGGCTAGCATTCACGCGGGAAATCGCCTAGACAAAATCTCTACGATCGATTCTAGGATTAATGAGCATATTCTTGACCTGTGCAATGTTACGAGTTCAGTGATATTTATTTCATTCCTGTACCACAATTATTTCGAGAAATTTTTACCTAAATCCCCCCCATCGAGACCTAGGGCCAGTTCTTTTATAAGTGGCATGACGAGCCAAGACTTTGACTTCTATTCTGTTCGTCTGAGGACGTAAACTTTTATTCTGTGCGTCTACGGACGTGGACTTCTATTCTGTTCGTCTGAGGACGTTGACTATTATTCTGTGCGTCTACGGGCGTAGTCGTCTTATTACTGTGTTCGTCTGCGGACAGAACGACTTCTATTTTGTGTGTCGTGGACACAGGTTGATTATTATTTTGTGTGTCTTGGACACAGAAGTTATTGTAAAGTGTTAAATTCAGTGATAGATAGTCACAGTACTATATTGTAGGGGCAGTATCGTCGATAATTCGCCAACGAACTGTGACAGGGAAAGTAGTACCTGAACAGCGAATTTAGTAGTCGGATATCAAGTGTATAATAATCTAATTTTTGAAGCAGCGCCAGAGATGACACCGACGACTACAGAGGAAGTTTGGAATTCTCAACACTCCGTCCAGATGGCTCAGATGAGATAGAACCATTCAGTTGGGAAATGGCAGCAGACGTTCTTTGACGGGTGACTACAAGAGAGATGAGTACAAAATAATATTCTTTATTATTTGATAAATTAACTTATGGTTTATGGGACATATTTTTGTAAATACATTGCTTGTGTGATTAACGTATTATACTTAGTTTTGGTCTGACACACTTTTGTATGGAAGCAGCTCGCACGAATGTAGTTAGTGGAAGGTTCTTGTTTTTGTATTGTGTTAACTAACGTAGCTATGTGAACGGCCGTGTTTGCATATGTTACGCAATGCGGTTAAAAACGTCTCTCGGAGATCTGTTGTGTTTCAGAAGTAGGACTGAATTAATGTAATTATACAGTAGATTGGAGGGTAATTAAAATTGTTTAAGATTTATTATTGATCAGATTCAGTGTGACTATTGCCGATTGGAGCAATGTAATTTGTGACGAAGAGTAATCAGCTCTATCGTAGGTTTTAAATATTGTGTTTAATGTTTGTGAGCACCTATTCAGCAGACCTGTGTGAAAAGCGTCATGTCGGTCCCAGATGTGTGTATGTGTGTATTTTTTGTGGTATTACAAGCGGGAATTTCAGCTGAGACTGATTTCTGTCAGCTTGGTACCCGGTCCATATTGTATCCTTGCGAGGGCAATTGTGGATATGTGATTATGTCTGACCATATGTTGAGTTGGATGAGATTTTTGTTGCTGTTGATTCCGTGAGGTAACGGAACAGCTGGTCAGCTATTTATATACACTGGAGTGGGACACGACAAGTATTTGAGGAAAGGGGGGAGATGTTTCACAAGGCTGTCTGAACGTGCAAAAGCATGGTCATTAGTGAGGAGTGCTCGCTGGCTCTCTAATTACTTGAATTACAGATAAGAACTGATCAATGGTAAGAATTGTTGAAATAAATGGGAGTTGCCTACGACTCACGATAATCTCCGAAGCGTTACCTTAACATGCAGTTTCGTTCATATAAAGTAATCTTAGCCGGTCAGGTTTTTGTTGTTGTTGGTTTATTCCAGGTTTATTTTCATTTCTGTGACCCGTGAGTCACGTGCAATGCTGTCTTTCCTTGTGTGTATTGAGCAATTGGCCAGTTGGTAGCTCATGTTGTTAAGTGCGTTTTCGCGCTAATGAGGGTCTCAGAGAGATTCCTGTAAATAATAGATTTGTAGTGTGTGTGTCAGTCACTAGAGTTTTTAAGGGTTTTTATTAATGTCATGCCCATATCCATAGACGTTGATTTACGTGATGATTGTTCGTGAGCACCGTGGCTGTTAACCCGTTGTAAACGAACGGTCATCCAAGTACTCATTTTCTCGTAGTTAGTCATCACGCGCACATAAAACTCAAATGCAAGGTAGTGGAACTAGGATCCACAATTTTATTATAAAGGGGGAGATCCATCTGACTCCTCAAAGTGTTAGATATTCCTGTCAGGGAAAAATTCAGGGAGGATATATTTTTTATTATTGTTTGTTTATTTTCTTTTATGCACAATTAGTTATTAAATCATGTTATTATCTTACGTCTTGTCTCCTTACTTTCTTAATTACAGTTTTTATCCTATGACCCTTGCCTCAGTAAAGCACCTTGTTTGGCGGACGTAAACATCACACTATGAACTGAGCGCGACCCCTTGATCAAGATTCTTGCATAAAACACTGCTATTCTGAAGGGTTCAATACATTCCCCATAGCCACATGGCCTACAGCCTACAGTATGTCGTTGTACCGATCTCCGCCACCACGCGCGCTCATTGTTTCCGTCCCATGCACTTGCGTCCCATCTATTTCCGTCCCAACCACTTCCGTCCCTTTTCCAAAATCACTCCCACAAAAATGTCCAGCTACCGAGTGCCACAAAAATATCCAGATATCGAGTGGAGAGATGTTACACATCAACAATTCTAAGCTGTATGAATTTCATTTTTAGCCCACTTACTATTTTTGCCACAAAAAAAAGTAGACGTATTAGATCTACATGGGGAAATGTTGTCAGTCTCTGTGTGAGTGTGAGTGTGTATTCTGCCCCCCCCCCCCCCAACCCTCCTCCCCCCTCCCCCAATCCCCCTCCTACCATATTAATTCAAACACGACAAAACCGAATTGAACGAAATATGGTACAGAGGTAACACTAGCAAATAGCACCTCAGTGCCATGTTTTATATAGCCGCCTTCTTTACTAAAACTTACTGGCGGCCACTCAAATGTACAAAACTTAAAATTAAATTACGACCAAACTAATCATCGGATTTTTACCAAATTTGGTACAAGCTTACCTTCATGTGGGATGCGTCCCGCGCCCAACCTACAAGGTCATTAGCTGTACTTTTCAGGATGGCGGCCATGTGAATTATGCAATCTTTATAATCCATAACTTGGGACCAACCAGTTCCGATTATCGAACCGAGAATGGTTTAAACTCTTCTAAAGGACGTGGCCCGTTCGAAATTAAAACGTTATATTATAATATTATAGTGCAGAAGTGACTTAAAAGAGCTGAGCCATCTCGGTTACAAGACAAGATGGCAGCTGGTCTCTCGTTCTGACCTATATTTCACTAATTTGAGTATGTTGCATGCAATATAGACTACGGATAGAAATAATATAAACATTGTATGAAATGAATTAAAACGAATATATACTGCTGTGAAGAAATCGTTTAGTCCAAGTCATTATTTGCTAAGACGTTGTATGTAAATCGATTGATAACGTGAAATTTGGTTGTTACGTTTGGCTCTGTGGTTAGAGCTTTGGTCTTCCACCTGTCCGGCCGGGGTTCAAACCCTATCATAATTGTATTTCTGTGCTTGATTCTTTTATATTTATTGTTTTTTAAGTACTGAGACGTTATAAAATTGAGCGTTATGTTGTGCATTTTTCAACAGAAAATATATATATTTAATTAAAACTAAGTTCTCCACTGGATCTGCACGAGTGACATCTACTAGCAACCAGTTGCACTATGCATGTGCTAACCAGCCTACTAGAAGCGAGCTGCGCTCTATACCAGCCTTGACATTCCCATTTAGTGAACCCAAGCATACGGTGCAATTGAAAAATTCCTCTTGTTGCCGATAGAGCTCACTCGCCCTCAAGATAGGCGCGATTAAAAATTAGCTGTGCAGTAGGTTTATTAAATGTGTTCCAGTTTCAATGTAAGTAGTCGGTGTTAATATACTGAATTCCTACGTTGTTTGGAGTGTTTGCTGATGAATTGTAAAATGCTGGGGTAAATTATAAACTAAGAGGCAGTTTTTAGCTTCACGTGACCGTTAATCATGCGATCATGAGCCACAGGACCTCCTTTTTACGTGGAATCCGAACCACAGGAAATGCATGGCATTTCACTTCGAAAATCTCACATGCATTGATCGGGAATCGAACCCGGTCCACCTTGGTGAGAGGCCAACAGCTTGACCACTGCGCCACCACGCCCGCAAATTATAAACTATGGTTTGAATGCCGCTGTTCAAATCCAGTATGACTTACTGTTGTGTGCCATTTTGCACTTTGAATAGGAAGAAAATAGGTGATAAGGACACAGAGTTATAATTACTGCATACCCACACATTTAGGTGAAAGTAGGCTATATGTTCTTTGCTGAACATCTTGTAATATTTTGTTTTTAGCATTTAGGCCTATCTTTAATATTCATTTTATTTGATTTTATTTTAATTATTTATTGTATTTCATTTTATATTCTTTTATTTTTGAATTTTAGTTCTAGTGAAAATCCACAGCCTGCTTCCAGTCTCCGACTGGGTCAGGAATGGAATAAATGAAGCCCCCCATCTTGCGGCGAGGATACCAACTGTGCCGGCTGCCGAGGCCTGACACACTCCTCTGGGGCAATGATTAAATGAATGACAGATGAAATGAAATGATAGTGGAGAGTGTTGCTGGAATGAAATGTTGACAGGGAAAACCGGAGTACCCGGAGAAAAACCTGTCTGCCTCCGTTTTGTCCAGCACAAATCTCCAGTGAGAGGCCGGCGTGCTGCCGCCTAAGCCAAGGAGGCTCTAATTAATTTTAGTTCTAGTAATAAATTTTAATTTATCTTATTTTATTTTATTTGTATTTTATTCATACTTTTGTACTTTTTCCATTCTTTTAAATTTAATTTTATTTTGATTTTTAGCCTACTTTTCACATTTTGCAAAAATGAGGAAAAAGTAGACATGAGATCGGACAAATGTGTGTCTGTCTGTCTGTCTGTCTGTCCTTCTGTCTGTCTGTCTGGCTGTGTGTGTGTCCCCCCCTATCAACTCCTAAACGGCTGCAGCAATCGAAACAAAATTCGGTAGGAGAAAAGATCTATACCTGAATATCTCACGGCCATATTTGAAAACGATGTCAGTGCTACCAACTGCTAAAAAATCGCAATTGAAATTTGAGCTCCATGTTGGATATCTTGGAAAGTATGAATGGGAGCTATTTCAAAATTGGCACACGTAGAGATCATAATATTTCAGTTTAATTTCCAGGAGGCCAAACATGGCAGTGTTGCCAAAATGATTATAAGCCTCCTGATAGGTCCAATTTTTAAATGCATATAACTTCTACACTATCAAGCGGAATTCAACCAAATTTCGTATGTTGTATGTGTACATAACCAGATATGACTGAGCGTATTCTTAAGACCTACCAGGGCTGCCAACTGTTAATAAATGCTCCTAATTTATTTTATCCAAATACCAATATATCAGAAAGTATGCAAGCCGACAGCTTTAAACTATGCACACGTATAGTACCTGACATTCTATATTAATTTGGAGTAACTTATATACGTCAGTGCTACCAACATGATTCTAAGCCTGCTGACAGGTCCAACTTTAAATACATGTAACTTCCATACTATCATTTGGATGTCAACCAAATTTCGTATGTGCTATGTGTACCATAACAGATATGACTATGCGTATTCTAAGGAGCAACCAGGGCTGCCAACTGTTAATATGTGCTGTCCCTATTTTTATTACCCTAATATCAATATATCAGATAGTATGCAAGCCAATAGCTCTAAACTTTGCACACGTATAGTACCTGGCATTCTAGACGAATTTGGAGTAACTAATATACGTCAGTGCTGCCAACATGATTCTAAGCCTGCTGATAGGTCCAATTTTAAAATGCATGTAACTTCTATACTAACTAATGGATTTCATTCAAAATTGGCACAACAATAGATCATATTATTTCAGATTATTTCTGACCAATACATGCATGACATTGTTGCCAACATGATTTTACGCGCGCTGTTAGATCCAATGTTTAACTGCATGTAACGTCCATGCTATCCAGTGGACTTCAACCAAATTTTGTATTTAGTACCGTAAGAGACGGAACTAAGAATATATTCAGTCATCAGGGCTGCCAACTGTAGTGCTCTATTAGGATACATTATGCCAGGTATACAGTATTTCGAACTAATTGGAAATTTCGATATTAGCAACTTAATTTCGTCATTATTCTAGATAGGTTCATATTCTGTAGAATAATCATTGGCATGAAAAGTAGGCTGTATAGTTCTTCACGGAACTTCTTGTTATTAAATATTATTTCTTTTCATTTTATTATTATTTTTTTCATTTCATTTTTGTTATTTTATTTGCTTTTTTTACTTCAATTTATTTTTATTTCCTTAACTAAGAACACGGTATTTGAATGTAAGAGGTTCATTACCTGAATTAAACCTAAGTAGCAGGAACACATTAAAACCCAGAATAATTTCAGAAATTTACGTACTTGCTGACAAAACATGAGAGCAAAAAATAAAAAATTTGCAACGCAAGGGAGAATTTTTATCGAGTTAGTAAAGAGGTATTAATTTAGCAATATCATGTAAACATTAAAAGCAACAGCAGTGTTTACTTATATCACCATTAATATGTGGTGTTAATTAATGAAACATGGCTGTCTTGGCCTATAATTTTGAGATTGGTTGGTTGGTTCTTAAGTTTAGGGGCTGCGACAACGTGGTCATGTAGCCCCGTGTACTTTGGGTGTGTGTAGAATCTGTCTGATAACCGGTGTTAATTGTGATGACTGTATTAGTGTGTGTTATCTGTTTTTTTTTAAATTTAAGTACAGACTGAAACTTAGAAGTTTTCAAATAGTTCCTACTTTTGCCGCCGAGCGCCACCGTCAACGACTACTAGGCCAAGTTCAGAACTTAGCTACTAGACGCCACCGCAGTCGGCTCTTGGCAACGAACGTAGAAACCTAAGAGCGTTGTTTGCATTCTTAACCTATCCAATTTAGCTTCACACAGGTGTAATTAGTGGAAGGTTCTTTAACATGCCATAAATCTATGACATGGGACCGCCGGCTTTACTTCCCCTCCGAAGGAAGGCATACTGAGGGATTTTTAACGCTCTTAAAAAATCCGACGGCTTCGGCCGGGTTTGAACCCGCTATCTTGGGCATAGAAGCTCAGCATGCTACCGACTACGCCACCGAAGCCGGCAATTTTGAGATTCACTTATGAATTGATTAATGTAGATACTACTCAAATGTGGCAACTTGAATATCACTCTTCAGCCAACAATGCAGAGGCACAGGATTAAAAGTTCCCAGCCACTGAATTACAGACGGTCATGGGAGCAGGGCTTGTATTCAACTGAACCCTCAAACCTGGGCCTTCCTAAAATACAGTGGGTACTTCATCTAATTCCATGCTATGAGACTGGGCTTCTATTATAAACATTAACAATGAAGCATCCAGATTGGCAGTGCTCCACTTGGAGAATGTTGATAATGATCTTCATTCCTATTGTCTATTGAGCGGAGTACACCAATTATACAGACAATTATAAATTAACGCAATTAATGGTATTGCAGCTGCCCAGCTACCTCAGTCTTTGGAGAGTGTTAATAGTAATCTTACTGCACAAGGATGGTTATTTTATCATTTTAAATGATTATGTCGACTTTGCTGGGGTCTGGCGTTACGTCACGGGGACGGGACGAAATGTACCGAGAATGCACTGAGGTGTGTGACTTATTTATTTATTTATTTATTGTCAATAGGGAAGAAGGAAGATGCGAAAGGAGATCTTTAATATCATCCTTAATTTCTGTAATTCATTTAAACCAGGTATTGCTATTCCATACATTTTCTACTATCATTTGTTTATTTATTTATTTATTTATCTATTTATTTATTTATTTATTTATTTATTTATTTAGAACATAGATGTAGCTTTAAAGACATTTTAACTCTACATTTTAATTAGAATTCTTTCTTACCTTAGATAAAAACTGATGAAGACTCCATTTAAGGGCCAAAACATGTTCTATAATTCAATACATGTATTGATATGCGTATTACTGTATATTTTAGAGGAATACAAGAGACTGTTTTCTAACTTGTCAATGCTCTAATCACAGATATGATCATTTTATCCATTTTATAGTATGAGCTCTTGCTTTGATATATTCTTCGCCATTTCTTTCATATTCTGCCAAGATTAAAAAGTCTTAACTTTCTTTAAGTGATCGTTAAACCTTCAGCAATAAAATTAACCTAACTCAGACTAGCAGAGCTTCAAATAGCCTTATACAATATTTCTAGGAAAGAAAAAGTTCTTTAAAATTGCTCAGAATAAAAAGGAAAAAACAGCTTAATTTCAGAGGCCAGATGTAGAAACTCGAAATAAAGGAAAATGAAATTTTAAGTTAAATCTTAGGACCAAAATTTCAGGATAATAAGATAATATATGTACATCAAGAATGAGACGCTCTACAAGAAAAGTGAAAAACTCTCTGATACTATGCGCAAAAGGACGATACGTTTTTACGGTCATCTTCAAAAAATGAATTCTAATAGATTAACCAAACAAATTTTTCATTCCTTCCGTAATCGCAAAACAAAACCAAAATGGTTTAAAGAAACTGAAAAAGACCTAGCAGAATTTAAAAAGTACAGAAAATTCCCTACCCAATCGAAAAGCTAAAATAATTACTAAAAACGAAAATATAAGGTTCCAAGACAAGTACATTAAAATCCAAACCCATCATCTCGGAAGAAGAGAGGAAAAGAAGATCAGAAAGATTGAAGAGATACTGGGCACTAAGGAAAGATCAGTACGCAGTGAAATGTATGATTCAACTTACCGCAAAGAGGAAACGATAGGATAATTATGTATTTAAGAAGCTAGTACCGCTGAACTTAGCTGCGCTAGCGTATGTTGATCATAGCAGCTGAGCCTTGCGGGACGAGCAGGGGATCCCAACCCTGCAAAGCGTAACAAGAGTACATGTCACCACGGAGGGGAGCACGATGGGCTACAGGATCCTACCCCCACGACTGTACCTGTCTACAGTGCAAGCTGACAACGTGACACAAGTAAAAAAGTATAGTTTCTAGCTTGGTCGCTGGAACTCATATCTAGAGTAATGACTAGGGACCAGACTCTTAGCTTTTTACCTACTCTTTTCCTTCCTTCTAATACAAATTTTCTTTTATAATTTTCCGAATCACACTCAAAAGAACCTTATTCATAAATTCTGTAATACCTAAAAATACCTAAATGATATGCGAGTACCTAGAAATACCTAATCCAGTTTTATTCCATTCATTGTAGCATATTTCAATTTTTAGCCTATTTTCATTTTATGAAAAAAAAAAAAAAGGCTTATGAGATCACCTTTTGTCCGTGTGTCTGTCTGTGTGTGCGTGCGTGTGTGTGTGTGTGTGTGATGGTGTGTGTGTACCCCCCTAATAAATTATAAACGGCTGGAGCGATTTCAATGAGACTCGGTGAGATTATAGCACCATTCTGGCCGACCCCGACCGTACCCTTCAAATTTAATTGTCTCTCACCAATTCAACATGGCGGCTGTGCGAAATATTTCACCAGCATTCAGTATCTCCGAAACTATTACCGATATCACCCTGAAATTATGTACGGTGATGGAGAGAACTACTAGAAGTTCACCTATGAAAAAAAGGAAGGAAAGGAAGCTTGTAGTTTAACGTGACCGTTAATCTTGAGATCATGAGCCACAGGACCTCCTTTTTACGTGGAATCCGAACCACAGGACATGGCATTTCACTTCGAAAATCTCACATGCATAGTTCACCTATGAGAACTCAGCATTTCTTCTAGGTTTGTGCCGTGTCTTGTGTGGGGTTTCGCCTAGGATACCAAGCTGGCTCATCGGCGGGTTCTTGGTGTCCCCGCCCGGACCCCGCCTAGGCGAAACCCCACACAAGACACGGCACAAACCTTGAAGAATTGCTGAGTTTTAATTCACCGGCCGTTAAAGCAAATATACCATATTTTTGGAAGCCTTCATGGGGAGGTTAAGACTGCTTGAGCTTTTAGTTCTCGCAGTCAAGTGGTGCAGTTGCACCTAATATAAAGGGAGGTGGCGCGCAGTTTGTCACTCCTGTGGGGGTCCGGGCGGGGACACCAAGAGCCCGCCAATGAGCCAGCTTGGTGTCCTAGGCGAAACCCCACACAAGACACGGCACAAACCTAGAAGAATTGCTGAGTTTTAATTCACCGGCCGTTAAAGCCAATATACCATATTTTTGGAAGCCTTCATGGGGAGGTTAAGGCTGCTTGAGCTTTTAGTTCTCGCAGTCAAATGGTGCAGTTGCACCTAATATAAAGGGAGGTGGCGCGCAGTTTGTCACTCCTGTGGGGGTCCGGGCGGGGACACCAAGAGCCCGCCGATGAGCCAGCTTGTTGTCCTAGGCGAAACCTCACACAAGACACGGCACAAACCTAGAAGAATTGCTGAGTTTTAATTCACCGGCCGTTAAAGCCAATATACCATATTTTTGGAAGCCTTCATGGGGAGGTTAAGGCTGCTTGAGCTTTTAGTTCTCGCAGTCAAGTGGTGCTGTTGCACCTAATATAAAGGGAGGTGGCGCGCAGTTTGTCACTCCTGTGGGGGTCCGGGCGGGGACACCAAGAGCCCGCCGATGAGCCAGCTTGGTGTCCTAGGCGAAACCCCACACAAGACACGGCACAAACCTAGAAGAATTGCTGAGTTTTAATTCACCGGCCGTTAAAGCCAATATACCATATTTTTGGAAGCCTTCATGGGGAGGTTAAGGCTGCTTGAGCTTTTAGTTCTCGCAGTCAAGTGGTGCAGTTGCACCTAATATAAAGGGAGGTGGCGCGCAGTTTGTCACTCCTGTGGGGGTCCGGGCGGGGACACCAAGAGCCCGCCGATGAGCCAGCTTGGTGTCCTAGGCGAAACCCCACACAAGACACGGCACAAACCTAGAAGAATTTCTGAGTTTTAATTCACCGGCCGTTAAAGCCAATATACCATATTTTTGGAAGCCTTCATGGGGAGGTTAAGGCTGCTTGAGCTTTTAGTTCTCGCAGTCAAGTGGTGCAGTTGCACCTAATATAAAGGGAGGTGGCGCGCAGTTTGTCACTCCTGTGGGGTCCGGGCGGGGACACCAAGAGCCCGCCGATGAGCCAGCTTGGTGTCCTAGGCGAAACCCCACACAAGACACGACACAAACCTAGAAGAATTGCTGAGTTTTAATTCACCGGCCGTTAAAGCCAATATACCATATTTTTGGAAGCCTTCATGGGGAGGTTAAGGCTGCTTGAGCTTTTAGTTCTCGCAGTCAAGTGGTGCAGTTGCACCTAATATAAAGGGGGGTGGCGCGCAGTTTGTCACTCCTGTGGGGTCCGGGCGGGGACACCAAGAGCCCGCCGATGAGCCAGCTTGGTGTCCTAGGCGAAACCCCACACAAGACACGACACAAACCTAGAAGAATTGCTGAGTTTTAATTCACCGGCCGTTAAAGCCAATATACCATATTTTTGGAAGCCTTCATGGGGAGGTTAAGGCTGCTTGAGCTTTTAGTTCTCGCAGTCAAGTGGTGCAGTTGCACCTAATATAAAGGGAGGTGGCGCGCAGTGTGTCACTCCTGTGGGGGTCCGGGCGGGGACAACAAGAGCCCGCCGATGAGCCAGCTTGGTGTCCTAGGCGAAACCCCACACAAGACACGGCACAGACCTAGAGGAATTGCTGAGTTTTAATTCACCGGCCGTTAAAGCCAATATACCATATTTTTGGAAGCCTTCATGGGGAGGTTAAGGCTGCTTGAGCTTTTAGTTCTCGCAGTCAAGTGGTGCAGTTGCACCTAATATAAAGGGAGGTGGCGCGCAGTTTGTCACTCCTGTGGGGGTCCGGGCGGGGACACCAAGAGCCCGCCGATGAGCCAGCTTGGTGTCCTAGGCGAAACCCCACACAAGACACGGCACAAACCTAGAAGAATTGCTGAGTTTTAATTTACCGGCCGTTAAAGCCAATATATCACCTATGAGACATTCAAAAACCTGGTAACTACAAAACCAACATGGCAGCCAAGCGAATTTGAGACTTTTATATAGACTTTTCTCGCGATTTAACCATCCAAACGTAATAAAACATAGTACAGCAAATGTTTATACACATTGTAATGCACTGGCGTCTAATTTAGTTTAATTGTTTACATAACCTCAAAATGGCGGTTGTGCGAAATATTTCACTGGCATTCTATATCTCCGAAACTATTTATGATATCACCCTGAAATTTTGTACGGTGATAAAAGCACTGCCCCAAGTTTATCTACGTAACTTTCAAAATCCTGAAAAGTACAAAATGAACATGGCGGCCAAGCGAATTTGAAACATTTTAATAGACTTTTTTCGCGATTTAACCATCTGAGGGCAGTGAAATGTGGTACAGTAAATGATTGTAATGATTGTAATTGTAATGCACTGGCATCTAATTTAGTTCAATTGTTTACATAACCTCAAGATGGCAGCTGTGCGAAATTTTAAAATTAAGTTTTTATTTCTTGTGTCGTAATCATGCGATTGAAGTCTGAATACCACACGTAGGCTACACAATAATCTTCATGTAATAGTACATAAATAAAAATCCAACCTGACGACCATCTGAAATATTTAGACGGATCTCAATATCTACGAATCTATCACAACAATCAATCTGAAATTTTGTATGTTGATAGAGGCAATTTACATGAGTAGGATATATGAAAATAGGCTGTATAGTTCTTCAGGGTACTACTTGTTAGTCCGTATATTCAAAAGTAAACCAGAAGACATTTTTTATTCCTAGCTCTAGTTGATTGAGGAAATTCCTACCTACCAGAAAATATATTACTTTCAGCACTTTCAGCACATTGCTTGGTTATCTACTGTCAGGAAAGTGAGGATTAATCTCCTATCATTTCCAAGTTTCCTATATTCTAATAAACAAAGTTAATTAAACGGGCTGGAGTGTGAAAACCAACTCTGACATCCTTGGTTGTATTGAATTTGAATAATTAACATATTTAGGGACAGCAAAAATAATGCCTAAAAGTGTGAATTTTGTGGTGATAATTTGAAGACGTATCATTGTGTAAATTATTTACACTCTCGTTGCAATCAGATTTTCTACTAACAATTAAACATTGATTTTAAGCTTTGAGCAGTTTATCTAAACTTTTGTTACACATTAAACATAAAAATCTATTTATAAACGTATTCTACCTATTGAAAACCTATTTTATGTTTTTGAAAACTTATAATGACTCTTGTTGTGCGCACGCCTTCAACGTTTCCGTATTAGAGAATCGGACGGAAAAACAAACAAAAAATTACATTGTTATCCAAAAGCATGGAATTTCAATAAACCTCATTTCAACACAATCATTTTCATTCTTTGATTGGCATTGAAACGCGTGACGGGTACAGCTAGTTTACTTTTATAAAATAGCTTACTTAACTCTGTATTCTGGCATATTTTCAGAACTCAGAATGATCTGAACTAGTTTAATGGTTATTATCTCATCAGATTCATGCATAACACGCTCGAGTAATCTGATTTATAATGATTGGCAGGAGAGTTTACTACATATCCGCAGAGGCAACAGATGGGACGTCTCGAACTCGGACGTCAGATTGCGTTAAAAGCCATTTCGGTGAATCACCGCCAGCCAGTGGGACACATTTTAAAAGAATTTGTTTGCGAAATATATTTATTCCAGGCGCTGATGGAGGACGATACTCCCACCATATTGGTGGTCTTTTCCATTAACTGACAGCCTAATCAACAATTTTTGCTGCAACAATATTTTGGGGGAATAGAACGTTTTGTCATTAGGTCGATGTAGTCTATGTATATTTGAGTTACAAATTATATGAAAATATTATTAAAAGTAGCCCGGTCAAGTTAGACATACAAGGTTACCAAAATTCGCATAGAGCTGAAAATTTGTTCTAATGCTCGAAACACCATTATAAATGAAATGTGATAAGTCCCCATCAGTCCGACAACGGCAAAAAAATATTCAAGGTCAAAGTTCGCAAATATGTTTCTTTGCGTTTTTCAGCCAAACGGTAAGTTTTATCATAAAAATAGATCAGAATAAAATTGTAGATCATGCGATTATCTATAAAAATTGTCTCAGCACCTTTTCTCCTGATAGTCGCCGTTTTTGAGATATAACGATTCAAACAGTTGAAAAAGTTGTATTCTACATACTATGCACACGTGTCCACGCCACCTGTGAGGTAGTGTACTTGGCGCGTTTTTTTAACGTGGTTTCCCCGGTAGGCCTATTCCACTATCTATTGTGATCCTGTTTAATTCAAAAATATTTCATAATTAAAATGGTAGGCCTACTATTGGAAATGATGAAAGCGGTGTGAATTTTAAGAAATTGGGGGAAATTATTCGGAATCATCTAATATTTCTGCTTCCTCATGTTCTTATTCTTCTTTGTATTCTTCTTCTTCTTCTTGTTCCTCCTCTTCTTGCTCTTCATGTTCTTTTTCCTGATGGGTGCAGGTAAATTGTCCTAACAGCGATGAATCAGATGTCTCCTCGCTGATATCGTATGAACACTCTTCTGATGGCAAATTAACATTGGAGCATGACTGGCCTCGACAACTGGCACATGCTAATGAACAAAACAATCCAACTCTTTTGCAGCCGCATTTAGCATTACATCTCTTTTTACAATTGCAAAAAACTTTGTTGAGGAGTTTTCCGGTGCAGGTGGGAGTAAAGTCTGGATTGGTTCCAATGTATTGTCGATTAACTTCCAACCCCACTCTTCTGGGTCTAGTTGAATACCAAGCCATACTTGAACTTGATAATATACCCGAAATAGATGTTAATGAGCGGTTGGAGGAAGACAAGCTAATTGCATTTGTTTATTGTTCCAACTGATATTTAGATTTCCCAGGTTTAAAAAAATAAATAATTTCTTCGGTTGGAGTTCGAGCAGTAAGTAATATCAGTAAGTCAACGTATTCAACAGCAACAAAAGTTGTATTTGTCAAGTTGAACTGTTCTATTTCACTTTCAATAATACCGACAGCCGTGGCTACGCTGGCTAAAGTGCAGCGTTAGGCCATGGGGCCAAGTTCTCTGCTGACTCGGTAGACGCGTGGGTTCGAGCCCCACCGTCGGCCGTCCTTGAAATGATTTTCCGTGGTTTCCCATTTTCAACACCAGGCAAATGATGGGACGGTACCTTCTGACAGGCCACGGCCGCTTCCTTCCACATCCTTGACCCGTTTCATTCATCTTCACTCATTCCATCTCTCATTCCGACGCGCAGGTCGCCCAAGGGCGTCGACTAGAAAGACCTGCACTCGGCCTTTCAGGAGGCCACACGACAAAAATAAAAATAAACTTTCAATAATCAGGGCATCAGCAGTTGTAAAAAGGGATGTCTTCGTCCACCCCTGTCCCAGCTTGTTGCAATCAGCGAGCAACGACCACCCGGTGAGCGCTCTTGTACAGTAGTGTTGGAGCGTTTTGCTTTCTTAAACAGTTCACAGTACTACACGTTTTTCTGAATGTTTAAATAAGAAAACGATTAATTCATGTGCATGTAAGGAGCACATAGTTTTTTTTAATTGTTAATAGATTATTATGACGATATTATTTATTAAAAATTCTGGTCGTTGTGTAACACTGCAACCTTATTATCGGCCACCAATTTTGAGCTACATATCTTGAAAAGTTCGGAAAAAAGTAACTTTGAAATTAAGACATAGATTTTAGCGAGAACCTGGAGTCAAAGTTTTTCTGCTAGATGAGGACACGCCAACAGCTTAGGATTCTCCAACACTGCAACACCAGTTCTGTTTTCTTGTGTTTTTAATGTCTATTGTTCAATAGGGAGGACAATTTTAAAAAATCTGCATGAATGTGTGCATTAATCGTACGTACGGGTGTGGGAAATTATAAGCAAATTAGCTTTGGGAACGAGCTTGGAGAAAATAGATATACCATTAAAAAATGAATGTTTCTCAGGTTAATGTGGCGCATAAAATGACATTTCGAAAGTTTTGGTATTCAGGAGCCCCTTAAGCTCAGCACGACCGCAACGGGGAGCTCCATCAAGTCTCGAGGTTGGAGGTTCGAATCACGCCGCTGACAGCGAGTATCCTAAGTGAGCTTTATCCACGATGCTTCCACACTCCCTCCAGGAAAATGCCGGAATAGTACATTACTAGCGGACCCGTGCGAGAAATCTCGCACGTTCATAAACCACACTTTCCCCAATAGTTTTATAATGAGAGACTAAAGAGAGGTCGTTATGTTTGTATTTCAACCAAATGACTATAAAACACTATTTACATTTCAGTTAGAATTCCAAGTTCTACGTTCCCTAACTGGGGAGGCAATCACTGAAAATTGGATCATCATAACACTCACCGGTTATTCGATATTTACGAAATTATACTATTTGAATACTCATTCCTTTGATTTACTCTTTCTGAAATCCATGCAATATGATAAAGGAAAGACCTCAGAATGTTAAAATGACATGAAACAAGCGTCACAGTGGCCAAAATGTGAAGTGGACAGCAATTATGGAGCGTATTTTCCTACAGCAACAGTATCTGCTAATCGCACACTTCGTACATTTTTTTCAAAATATTTTTTTTAAGAAATGATAGATATTTATGAAATTAGAGTGCAATTCGTCACTGCTAGTGTCAATTCTCTTTCATTTGAATGCTCATTTGTCACGATCGGTCGCTTGTGAGCGCCGCAGGAGCGATCTATACTACTGAAATCATATATATGATTTCATGTCCCGGTGCACCTGTCCTATCCTTGTCCCTAATACAGGCACACACGCTACCACAATCATTACAGAAACACAGGCTATCAGGCAAATTCAATACACACCGAAGTACGGTCCACGGGACTGATGATAAAGACGTCCCAGGCCCCTGAAATAAATCAACAACAACAACAACAACAAACAAATCATTCTACCAGTTATTAGATTGTTAAATCCGGTTTGGGTGTCGCACATGGCCAGGTGGATCCGAACATGTCGGGTGATGAAAGGCTGCGGTAGATATTGTAAACGTCAGACGTTCAAACAAACAAAAACACCGTCTTGGCACTGATCCATGCAGAGACTCATATGGGGGATAAAAGGAACTAAAATACATTTAACGTACGCATTACCTAATTAAAATAATTACTAACAATGGAGCATAAAACAATTTCGATGAATGCATCACTGCAACTCATTGCAACGAGGTCATACAGTATACAATAGCATACAGAATGTGTACTGTCACTTAAACTAAGAATGAGCGTACTCTTGTTAAATACACAGTTTTTCCCTATTTCCTTTATGACATTCTTTATTTCTTTCTTTCTTTATGTGTTTATGTGTTTATTTATTTGACTGGCTGCGTGGCTCAGCGGTAACGTTCTCGTCTGCTGTGTCCAATGTTACAGGATCAAATCCTGGCGCAGTCAGTTGGCATTTGTGGGTGCACAACTCTGGCACGTTAAAGATCCTCTTCGGGGCAAAATTCCAGCATCCAGGCATCTCTAAAAACTGTAGTTGTTAAAAGGGGCGTAAAACTGATAACATTATTAGACTATCATTAATTAATTAATGTATTTATTTAGGCCTATTTATTTATTTATTTATTTATTTATTTATTTATTTATTTCCCTTTCCTATCTGTCTTTCATAACTCTGCTTATTTCTAAGTCGCTCATTTTTCGAGGGTTGATGGCATGTCCTCCTTGTCTTTTATTTCCCGTCTTCTTATCCTTCTTTTTCTCTCCTTAACTTATGGTGGTGCTTTTTGAGGATCCAACCATCCTCTAGGCTTACTACCTAACAGAGAGACAGGAAGGTTCTTTTACATGCCATAAATCTATGACATGGGACCACCGGCCTTACTTCCCCTCCGAAGGAAGGCATATTGAGGAATTTTTAACGCTCTTAAAAAATCCGATGACCGGCCGGGTTTGAACCCACGATCTTCGGTCCCCGAAGGGGATCTTTAACGTAGCAGTACATTTACTGATACGACTCCCTCACATTTGCGCACCCTCAGATGCCAACTGGCAGTGGCGGATCCAGGCCTTGCGGGGCCCTGGGCGATATGAAAAGGTGGGGTCCACAACAATAGGAAATTTTAAAAAATATCAAATCAAATGGAATATAGTTTGGTAATAATAATAATAATAAAATAAAGAACAGTTACAATAGTTTGAATACACTACAGTACATTATTTTAATAATATGAAAGAAACCTTTAAGTCCCCTTGAAGAAGATTATGTAAACTATGAAATATTAAAATATTACTTTGCGACTTTTTTCCCGGCTGAAGTCTTCTATTATTACAATTTTTTTTTTTTTTAGCGTATGGCTTTTAGTGCCGGGAGTGTCCGAGGACATGTTCGGCTCGCCAGTTTTGTAGCTGCTTCAAGACGGACACCCAATGGGTGAGCTACAAGTACCGTTGGGGAGGAATGTTGGATGGGAGGGTCGAGGAGTTGGAAGGTAGCGGCTGTGGCCTAGAGTTAGGGACCAACCCCGGCATTTGCCTGGAAGGAAGATGGGAAACCACAGAAGACCATCTTCAAGGTTTCCGGCGGGGGGATTCGAACCTCCTCGCCTCCCGGATGTGAGCGACTGCCAACAGTCATGCCGCAACGACCTCGGCTAACTCACCCGGTTTATTATTTCACTGAAATCTAAACTTGCTAAACGGTCACGGGAGGTCATAGCTGCACTGAAAAAAGGAATATGAATTATAAAACAGTTTGAAAAGTATAACTAATTAATTAAATTTAAAAATTCCATGACGCGGGGCCCTGGGCGGTCGCCCTTCTCGCCCTCCCCTAGATCCGCCCCTGCCAACTGGCTGAGCTAGATTTAGTAGATCATGTTGTTGTTACTGTCTTTGATTTATTTACGGGTTTGACGACATTTTTGTCGTTTATCCCCGAGTACTTGGGTATGTGTTCAATTTTTCTGATAACCTGGTTTATTGTGATGGCTACGCTAGTAATTGAGGATAGAATTTTGAAAGGAAGCGTCCACGGCCTTAATTAATATACCATCCCGACATTTGTCTGAAGTAGAAATGTGAATATAACCTACCTCTTCTCAATTCTTTCTCACAAGGCTAAGTGTAACTTATTCTATTCCTGCCCCCAGACCAAGGCCCACTTTCACACCAAATATGCAAGACGCAAGATGCATTCACCTGAGTGCAGGATGCATGTCCGTCTTGCATCTTGATGAAAGGGCTTTCACACTAAATATGCAGATGATCGTGTCACTTGCACCTTCTGTTAATGTCCATGATCTCTGTTAATTTTAGTACGTGAGTTTGGAAAATGAATAATCAATCATACGACTCTTCAGATGACGAAATTATAATTCTGGCTTGTGCAGTCAGAAGAAGACGAAGACAAAGAAGGAATCGTTTATGGCAGCCCCCATACTGGGATAATGCTGGAGATTATAGCCCTGCTATTGTGTCTCAGCAATTACTGAACCATCCAGTAAAGTTTCAGGCGTATTATAAAATGGAGATTTCGACTTTAAACTTTTAACAAGTCAGATTTCCAAGGGAGGGTCGAGTATGCAAGACCAGCACAACAAAGATGCATGCTGAAATCTCCAGCCGGTTGGTTCTCAAGAGACAAGTGCGTCTTGCAACCAGGGTGCTAGACACACTTGCATCTTCGGTGTGAAACCTATCGTTCAATTACATAGTCTGGTATTTAAGATGCATCTTCGGTGTGAAAGGGGCCTTCAAAATTATTCTTTTAGCAGATCCAGGACACGAATTCGGACTTCCACGGTGACAGCCAAGACTGCTAGTCTTTATGCCACGAGGTAAACAACGGCTGACATGCCCATGCGTAGTAGGAAGATACAGCTTGGCCATAATACATTACTGTATCTCAGCCATGAGGATGAAGACTCAGAGCAAGAAGAAAGTAACTTGTTTCTGAAGTTAGTAACACTGCTCAGTATCCACCTCTTCAATTACATTCCTTGTCGGTGAACTTGGCCAAATAAAAGAAGGGTATATCATGTTTGCAGTCCAAGGCGGCAAGTGTGAGTAGAGAAGTTATTTCTGCTCAGTAACTGTCACCAACATTAACTAACTCTCTGTCAACATCGGTAAGGCTTCTCATGCCCCAATTCATCTATTATTATATATCGACCGTGACCTATTTGAACACTCACCAACCCTATAAATAAATCGCTATTCCTGGAAAGAAGATACCCGGTTCATTGCTTCATCTTTCATCAAAACGATGTCATTACGAACTCTATTAAAAATATTTCGTAAACTACAGAAGAGAGCGTGCCATATTACGGTAGTCTGGTAGCATATACGTATACTGTATATATATAAGCCTGGCAGAGACAGGCAAACTAAAGTTGAATGTTATATATGACTTTGAATGTCAACTCCTTATTCACTGGGTGGTTCAAAATACTAATAAGATGAAGACTATGGGCTACCTTTTAGAATTGCACGCAATTTCTCCTTATTCGGTCAACAATGTATAGGTCAGGTAATTGTGGTGGCCACAAAAAATATTATTACAGTAGAACTTCGTTTGTTGGTGCCCGCTAAACCAGGATTCTAAAAAATTAATTTTTAGTCGGTCAACACGATTGTGCCCAATTGTATTCAGTGTTTCCCTAATCCCGAAAAAAAATTGGCGAGAATGATAAATACACTTGGATGACCTGTTTCGATCGTCAAGCGACCATCATCAGATCCTTTACACTTAGGCTATTAAATCTAGGTCTACACACCAAGGTATACGGGGCGAAATGATTACGGTGTCCAAACCCCTCACATGAAACAACAACAGCATTCTTCTTCTTCTTCTTCTTCTTCTTCTCTTCTGCTTCTTCTATGTGCCCTGCCCAGTCTCCCGGACGTTGGCGATCAATGTGGATAGTGTTTGTCTATCTTCTGGAGAGCGGTAGAGCTGTTCAATAGATCTTGTTCCAGTCCAATCTTGAAGGTTCCGAAGACAAGACGTACTTTTCCTTCTCGCTCTTCGTTGTCCATCAATTTTGCCTTTTAAAATGAGATGTAATATTGTATATTTTTCACCACGTAACACATGACCTAGGTATGCAATTTTCCCGCATTTGATGGTGGTCAGTAGCTCTCGTTGAGAAATTTCCCTCTGCAGTACCTGGTCATTAGAGACATGATCTATCCTAGAGACTTTCAGCATCCTTCTATGAAACCACATTTCCAGAGCGTCGAGCCTCTTAATGATGGACGATTTCATAGTGCAGGCTTCCACTCCATAAAGCAAAATGGACCAAACAAAACATTTTACAATACGCTAACTTAGTTTTAAATTTAAGGCACTTAAGGATTAGAGGAAGAAAACCATGGGAAGCCACTTCTAGGATGGCTGAGGTAAGAATCGAACCTACCACTTCTCTGTTCTACCTCACGAGACTGAGTTAACTCCGTTCCAAAAAGATGGTATATTGACTTTCACGGCCGGTGAAATAAAACTCAGCAATTCTTCTAGGTTTGTGCCGTGTCTTGTGTGGGGTTTCGCCTAGGACACACCAAGCTGGCTCTTCGGCGGGCTCTTGGTGTCCCCGCCCGGACCCCCACAGGAGTGACGAACTGCGCGCCACCTCCCTTTATATTAGGTGCAACTGCACTACTTTACTGCGAGAACTAAAAGCTCAAGCAGCCTTAACCTCCCTATGAAGGCTTCCAAAAAGATGGTATATTGGCTTTCACGGCCGGTGAAAGCTCCCAAATCAGAATTAAATTTCTTGTCAGAGCCGAGAATAAAACCAGAACTTTTGGGGTAGGACTCTCAATACGTCTCCCTAGGGCCCAGACCAGTCATGGGCTAAGTACGGCCCGCGGGCCAAGAGCGGCCCTTGAGCTAGTATAATCTGGCCCACGACCTGGTTTAGAATTATACTACCTACAATTACACATAGGTAATTTAGTTACTTGTCCTCATATCATAATCGAAGCACTCGATCTGGCTCTTCCCTCGCCATCCCCATCAACCACTCATCCATGTTTAACCGATCTTTTGCAGTAGCTGGGTCTCGACTATGGAATTCAACTCCTCCCGATATCAGAAATTCCACAACAATAAATTTAAGGCCACATGCCGAGATTACCTGTTGAATACTGCTGATTGCCCCGTGTGAATGGTGATGGATGATAGGACGATTGACTGAGCTAGGATTATATCTAGAATATTATAGAAAGGTCTGTGACATTGTGATTATTATTATTATTATTATTATTATTATTATGTGTATTGTTATAATTATTACTATCATTATTCATGTGCCTTTTTCACTAATATTAGTATTAGCATAATTAATTTACTCCTTATTTATCACCATAATAATTTTTTGTATCTTCGAAATTGTCTCATAAGTTATATACTGGTACCATATTTCGTGGTTAAGTGTAAGAGAGGGCCATGAGCCCTAACTTCGCCACTACCGAAGACATAAAATAAATAAGTAAATAAATAAATTGGTCATATTTCCTGTTCTGTGTACCAAGATGTGAAAAACTATTTCAATCTAATTGTGTTCATGCATTTTGTGTAATATCTTTCTGTGCTAAAGATCTCCACGACGAACTTGAATGAAGATTTCAGGACTTCAAAGTCATTGAACAGGACTTGGATGATTTCAGCAATCCATTTAATGTTGTGTGTGAAACAGTAAAATTAGAGTTGCAGCTAGATCTGATTGAGTTACAATGTAACAACGAATTAAATGAACTATTCCGCACCTTTGTGAAAATTGAGTTCCACAAGGCCCTACCTAAATCAAGCTCCCCAAACTTGAAATCTCATTCACAAAAGATAACTGCCATGTTCGCATCTTACTATATCTGTGAAAAGGTTATATCTACAATGAAGCTTCGCAAAAGTAGCGTCAGAAATAGATTAACAGACCACCATTTAGCTGCGCTATTAGGAATCAGCTCATCCTAGTTTCAACCAGATTATGAAAACTTTTAGAAGCACAGTCACAGTTTCACTTGTCACATACTCCTTCCTCTTCTAACAAACAATGAAGGAGTGTTCATTTTTCCTAAGTTTCCTACCATTTGTAGCCTATAAGTTTTGTTTGATTAAAAATTCAGAAATCAAAGGTTTATAATCTATCTATAAACAGGTGTTGTTCTTTTTTTCGGTCCGCCTAGATTATTTTGTATTCCATCTGGCCCTGCCTCTAAAAATGTTGCCCATGTCTGTCCTAGGCTATAAAAGATGGTTCATAATCAAATACCCAGAATGTTCGCAGAATATGATTAAATTTAACGTAAGCATACCAAGTCTAACAGTAAATAGAAACAGATAAAATGCAAGGTTCCAGTCTGGCTCTGCTGCTACTTACAGGCCTGCGTCAAAGTGACATCATTCGAAACCCAATCGCCCCAACAAATGCGAGATACCTGCCGGAAGTCAGTCTTAATCTGGACACAATGCAGGCCTGTGCTCCCCTAAGTGAGTGATCAACTACTTGGCGGTATCTTTGTTCAGGAATGCCTGCGAGCTAATCTATCTCTGAATTTAGAAAGGCAAAGTGCAGAGAGCAGCGATGTACTGCCAAGCGGCTTTTTAGAGGAGGAATCCTATCTTATACACAAGGTGAACAGGGCCAATTACAGGCCCAGTTAAAACTTCCGCCCCTCTTTGATCTAAATAATATCTTCTCAATTCTTCTTTACGAATCTGAGGAACACCTTTCTGACCCTCACACCAGAATTAAATTTCTTGGCAGAGCCGGGAATGGAGTCCTGACCACCAAGAATGCTAGTCACTACGTCACGAAGTGGACTTGAATACTTAATACTGCAAAACCTCAAACAACTACTTTCAGTTGCTCTGTCTAGTGGTGGTTACCGTTGGATAGTGGTATCTGCTTACTCCTCGAACATAGACTAACTTGTACAGGACCCTCCATAATGTAATTTCAGGCAAATAATGGTACTGTGATTGAATATGCAACAATCTTGATTTTGTTTCAAAATTATGAACTCATGGAAACTATGGATCTATTCTCAAGTAACGAGAAAGTCAACAGTTACCAACACCAATCTCCTTCGTTTGTTTGTTCGTTTGTTAGTTCGTTTGTCTGTTCGTTAGTTTCTTAGTTTGTTTGTTCATTCATTCCTTGGCTTGTTTGTTCGTTTGTTTATTCACTTGTTCGTTCGTCTGTTTGTTCGTTTAATGGTCTTTGTTCGTTTGTTTGTCTGGCTGTTTGTTCGTTCGTTTGTCGGTTTGTTTTGTTCCTCTGTTTGTTCGTTTGTTAGTTTCTTTCTTTCTTTCTTTCTTTCTTTCTTTCTTTCTTTCTTTCTTTCGGTGGTTTCGGGTGCGTGGTTGGTAGCATGCTGAGTTTCTATGCCCCAGATCGCGGGTTCAAACCCGGCCGAAGTCGTCGGATTTTCTAATAGCGTTAAAAGTCCCTCAGTATGCCTTAAATAATAATATAGTTGAACAAGTGTCCTCCTTCAAATACTTGGGCACCATATTGAACGAACAATGTGACTCCAAACAAGAAATAAAGGAAACAATTCTTTACTTTGCGGAAATTCTTTGTACGATCAGATCTCAGTCTACAGTTACGAATCCGCACTATCCGTTGTTACATATTTTCTGTTGTTCTATATAGTTGCGAAAGCTGGACCATGGATCCTTCTATTGAGAAACGAATTGATGCCTTTGGAATGTATCTATATCGTCGTCGGCGGCTTCGGTGGCGTAGTTGGTAGCATGCTGAGCTTCTATGCCCAAGATAGCGGGTTCAAACCCGGCCGAAGCCGTCGGATTTTTTAAGAGCGTTAAAAATCCCTCAGTATGCCTTCCTTCGGAGGGGAAGTAAAGCCGGCGGTCCCATGTCATAGATTTATGGCATGTTAAAGATCTTTCCACTAATTACACCTGTGTGAAACTAAATTGGATAGGTTAAGAATGTAAACAACGCTCTTAGGTTGCTACGTTCGTTGCCAAGAGCCGACTGCGGTGGCGTCTAGTAGCTAGTTCTGAACTAGGCCTAGTAGTCGTTGACGGTGGCGTTTGGCGGCAAAAGTAGGAACTATTTGAAAATTCAAAGTTCCAGTCCCTACTTGAATTAAAAAACAGATACACACACTAATACAGTCATCACAATTAACACCGGTTATCAGACAGATTCTACACACACCCAAAGTACACGGGGCTACATGACCGCGTTGTCGCAGCCCCTAAACTAAGGAACCAACCAACCAACCTATATCGTCGTCTCCTGCGCATACCTTGGATATTGAAAATTTCAAATGTCGAGGTCCTACATCGAATGAAAAAGTGAAAAGAACTGCTACATGTTATAAAGCAAAGCAAGACACAATACCTAGGTCACATCATGTGAAACGATAGGTACCAATTATTACAGCTAATTATTGAAGGAAAGTTACAAGGAGAAAGATCCGTTGGGAGACGCAGAAATTCATGGTTGAAGGTCATTAGAAGGTGGCACCGGTGTACATCGGAGGAAGCATTTCATACTGCAATGTCAAGGTCAGAGCTGGCTACGTGGATCGCCAACCTTCGTTTGGAGACGGCGTCTTAAGAAGAAGATAAGAACCTTCCACTAACTACTATTGTTTGAAGCCAAACGTGTAGCTTAGATTTGAATAACGCTCTATTGTACCCTTTAAAAAGGTACACTACTAAGTTCCAACGTTCGTCGCCAGGTGCCAGTTGTGGTGGCATCTAGTAGCATTTGGTAACATAAGTAGGAACTACTTGAAAATGATCGTCTGCAGTCCTTACCTGAATTACAGATAACACACACTAATACAGCCATCACAATTAACACCGGTTATCAGACAAATTCTACACACACCCAAAGTACACGGGGCTACATGACCGCGTTGTTGCAGCCCCTGAACTACGGAACCATCCAACTAACCTGTATTTCTTTCTCTCTTGAACACCTAGGGGGATAGCAGCTTGCACTCTTGGCTGTCGATTCTTGTTTCTGTGTTCGATTCCCGGCTCTGCCAAGTACTTTAATTCTAGTGTGAGGGCTGGGACTGGGTACACTCAGCATCGTATGGCAAAGAATGTGAAGAGATGGGTTCTAATCCCACCTCAGTCACCTCGTAAGTGGTTTTCCGTTGTTTCCCACTTCTACTCCTGGCAAATGCAAGCATGGTTCCTAATTTAAGGCCACGGCTGCCTCCTTCCCAATCCTCACCTCAAATACAAATACACACACTAGACTACTACAGCCGCCACAATAACACAAGTAGACAAATTCCATCTATATTATACAAGTAAACGGGAAATAAAAGACTTTTGTTACTTAGTAAGCAAAATAACCAGCGATGGACCAAGTAAAGAGGATATAAAAAGTAGGTTGGCACAGGAATGGAAAGCATTCTACAGAAAAGGAATCTGTTGACATTGAATATATAGATTTAGGTATTAGGCAGTCATTTTTGAAAGCCATTATCTGGAGAGTGGCGCTCTATGGGAGTGAAACTTGGACTGTTGGTGCAGCAGAAAAGAGGAAAATAGAAGCATTTGAAATGTGTTGTTACAGGAGAATGATGAAGATTAGATGGGTAGATAGGGTTACAAATGAAGAGGTATTAAGACGAGTGGGAGAGGAGAGATGTTTCTGGTGACAGCTAATGAAGAGAAGAGATAGGTTAGTAGTGTTGACCAATGGAGGTTGACAGGATATAGGACTTGTTGTTGTTGTTGTTTCCTTTAGAGCCTTGGACACTGTGATGATTTCATCTACGTGTACTAGTGTGTGAGTAGAATTGCTCTGCTAACCTGTGTTGTGGTGGTGTCTGGGGTACTGTGTGTACTTGTAATTGAGGAGAAGATTCTGAGGTAAGCTCCGTAAGCCTAAAGTCAGGAACCATCCCGTAATTTGCCTGGGGTCGAAGTGGGGACACTACGGAAAAGCACTTTCTGGATGGCTGAGGTAGGCATCGAACCCGCCTATTCTCAGTTTGACTTGCTGCGTGACTCAGCGGTAACGTTCTCGCCTTCTGTGCCCGAGGTTGAAGGATCGAATCCTAGCCCAGTCGGCTGGCATTTGAGGGTGGGCAAATGTGAGGTAGTCATGTCAATATATATACTGGCACGTCAATGATCCTCTTCGGGGCAACATTCTCAGTCTTGTCTTAAGAGGCTGAATTTATCCCGTTCCAGGACTCAGACCAGAATTGAATTTCAGGGAATCTAACCCGGACGACCTGGTCCGGGGCGACAATTAACCATGTTAGCCACTACACCAGGAGGCAGTCTTGAAACTACAGTCATCTCTATCAGCATCATCATCATCATCATCATCAACAGCATGCCTCGATGTGGGTTGCAGTATCTAATTTGAGGAGTTGTTGTTGTCTATTTAGGGACGTAGCCCCGTGTACTTGGGTGAGTGTGGAATTTGTCTGATACCTTGATATATTATTACGGCTGTACTACTGTATAGATTTGCAATTGGGGGATAGGATTAGGAAGGAGGTGGCCGTGGCCTTAAGTAAGGAACCATCCCGGAAACCACTTCCAGGATGGCTGAGGTGTGAATCGAATCCGCATATTCTCAGTTTGACTGGCTGCGTGGCTCAGTGGTAGCTTTCTCGCCTTCTAGTCCCAAGGTTGAAGGATCGAATCCTGGCGCAGTCGGCTGGCATTTGAGGGTGGAAAAATGTGAGGTAGCCATGTCAATAGATATACTGGCACGTAAAAGACCCCCTTCGAGACAACATTCTGGCACCCGGCGTTTCTAAAAGCTGCACTAGTTAAAAAGGGACGTAAAACCTATAACATTATTATTTTGTAGTATTATATTATTATTATTATTATTATTATTATTATTATTATTATTATTATCATTATTATTATTACCGACAGCGGTATCTACGCTCACTTAAGCACAGCACTAGGCCATAGGGCTAAGCTCTCTGTGGACTAGGTAGAAGTGGGTTCGAGCCCCACCGTCTGCCATCCTTGTAATGGTTTTCCGTGGTTTCCCCATTTTCAACTTCAGACAAATACTGGTACGGTACCTTCTGACAGGCCACGACCGCCTCCTTCCACATCCTTGCCCAGTTTCATTCACCATCATTCATTTCATCTCTCATTAACTCCTCTCAAAAGGTTGCGTCAAGAAGGGCATTCGGCCGTAAAAACCATCCACCACATAGACTTCCGTCACATCTCATACCCGACCCCGTTTGAACACGGGAATAATAAGGCCCAGACTGACGGTTGGTTCCTCAGTGTAAGGGCTGCGACAACGTGGTCATGTAGCCCCGTTTACTTTGGTCGTGTGTAGAATCAGTAAGGACTGCAGACATTGAATTTTCAAGTAGTTCCTACTTTTGCTACAAAACGCCACCGTCAACGACAACTAGTTCTGAACGTGATTACTAGATGCCACAGCAGTCGGCTCCTGGCGACGAACGTTGTAACCTAAGAGCGTTAGTTAAATCTAACCTATAATTTAGCTTCACACAAGTGTAATTAGTGGAAGGTTCTTTTACATGCCATAAATCTATGACATGGGACCGCCGGCTTTATTTCCCCTCCGAAAGAAGGCATACTGAGAGATTTTAACGCTCTTAAAAATCCGACGACTTCGGCCGGGTTTGACTCCGCGATCATGGGCATAGAAGCTCAGCATGATACCAATTACGCCACCGAAGCCACGCCTACAGACGACATTGTTATTATTATTATTATTATTATTATTATTATTATTATTATTATTATTATTATTATTATTATTATTATTATTATATCCTTAGTTGTTCCTCACGAGGCTGAGTTTATCCCGTCCCAGCACTCAGACCAGAATTGAATTTCTTGTCAGAGCCCGGGAATCCAACCCGAACCTCCGGGGTGGCAGCCAAGCATGTTAGCCGCTATACCTGGGGGTGGTCTTGAAACTAGTTTTCATCATCATCGTTATCATCTTCATTATGCCTGGATATGGTTTGCAGTATCTTACTTCAGGAGCCAATGATAATATGTCCCGGCTGTTCCGAGGTAAGGAAAGAATTATGGGTGTCTATGAAGTAGTGAAAGGTTGAGAGGCTGCTGTATTCTGGCAGAGCGCCACGGATCCCTTCCTTGTGGTAACCTTCCACTGGGACAACAAATTTAGCCTGGAATCCTAGAGAGACAGACATGAATTATTATGGTAACCCTGTATCCTTGATTGTCTGCATTCTGGAATGACGTGAGGGTCAGGTGTTTTCGGCGAACATGCTGGCATTACACTGCCCTGTCTAGAAAAGAAATGATGTCAGTCAAAATATTTTGATACTGGAAACTGTTATCCATAGCTCAAAATTATGATGACTTAAGGGGGCTTGGGATATCATTGGTCATCAGCACCGTGTACTAGGTGTGTAAAGAATTAGTCCGATAACCTGATGATGATGGTGATTATAATTGTTGTTTTACGAGGCCTAACATCTAGGTTATCGACCTCTAATGGTTTGGGTGCTAATGAAAGGTCAGATGAGAATGAATATAACTAATACTGGTATGTAAAAATAAATGGTAAACAAATAAAGGATAAGGCAAATAAAGGACAGGATGAAAAGAAATGCCCTCAACCCTCGAAGAATGAGGATTGAGGGACTTGGAATGAAGGAGAGCCATGAAAGGCAGATAGGAAAGGGGAAAGAGGAGAGGACCTGCCCCAAAGTCAGTGGAAAAAGGGGAAAGAACGGACCCAGCTCAGGAATCCCTCTGGATCGCCAACTCCCGAACTCACCAGCCGTGAGCCCTTGAGGGTGTAACAATATCCAGGGTGCACTAGAAGAGGTGGGGCTATATACAACCTGCCTCCTTGAGGGCCTTGAGCAGATGGCGGCAGGAGATAACATGAAAAGAGAAAGAAGGCCGCCCCTTGCAGAATGAGGGTATCAGGAAAGATAAGACAAGGGCCAATTTAGGCGGGAAATGAAGAGACTCCCTATGCCTCGGATACCCTAATACCGTCGGGGTCGGAAACGAACAAGAGTTGACCAAGGGAGGTCAATAGGAAAGACAACAGAAAGGAGCCCAGCACAAGTAAGTGGAAGCAATACCAGACTCAGCTGGGGTCCCGTGGTCGCCAACCTACGTCCCACTAGATGTGAGCCCCTGGGGCGCCGATAACCTGAGGTTCAATGGTGACTCTAGCAGTTTGTGTGGCTGTAATTTCTATTTTTTGGCTCCAGGACTTGAATTAAAGTACAGTACTGTCTTTCTTTTTCCACTTATCCTCCAATCGCCCATGGGCTCAGCAAGGGATCATTCCTCTACCGTTGCAAGGACGGTGTCTGGTAGCTGAACATACTTTGCCAGCAGATACAACTGGAGATGGTGACAGGCTGATCGCTAACTTGGATCTAATTACGGAAGGGTCAGGGAAGGGACTTTTTAAGGAAGTCGGCCGTGCACTTGTTGAAAGGAACCATCCAAGTATTCGCCTGGTGGTGAAAATGGGAAATCATGAAAACCATTTTCAGGACCCACTCCCTCCCTATGCCAGTGGGGCACGAGCTAGCGCGTAAGGAATTGAAGTAAATGCCTCGGAACTCGAACTACAGTTGTTGTTGTTGTTGTTGTTGTTGTTGTTGTTGTTGTTGGTGTTGTTGTTGTTGTTGTTGTTGTTGTTGTTGTTGTTGATTGATTGATTGATTGATTGATTGATTGATTTAGGGGATTTACGACATCGTGATCATGCAGCATCGTGCACTTGAGGTGTGTAAATCTGTCTGTTCACCTTTGTCATTGTGATGTCTACTCATGTGTGTATTTTTTAACAGGGGCGGGATTTGGATAGGAGGTGGCCGTGGCCTTAATTTAGTTACCATCCCAGCTTCGCCTCGAGGAAACCACGGAAAATCTTTCCCAGTGTGTCCGAGGAAGGAATCGAGCCTACCTCATCTCAGTTCTGCTTCGCAAGACTGAATGTATCCCCTTTCGAACCCTCAGAGCGAACTTCAATTTCTTGGTTGACCCGACAATAGAACCCGGTGCTCAGAGATAACAGCCACCACATCACGAGGTGTACTAGATCCGTGTCCTAATTAGAAGGTACCATCTCAGCATTTTTCTATAGTTTAAAATAGGACAGAAAATCCTTTCAAGAATGACCAACGGTGGGGTGCAAACCCACTCCAGGTCCAGTTGCGCTTTACCACGCGTAACTAACGTCGTTAAAGTTCTGTTGTTGATGTTGTTGATTTTTTAGGGGCTTTGCGACATCGTGGTCATGTAGCCCAGTGTACTTGGGTGTGTGTAGAATTTTTGTCTAATAACCTGTGTCACTGTGATGTCTGTACTAGTGTGTGTATTTGTAATTCAGGTAGGATTTGGTTAGGAGCCGGCCGTGGCCTTAAGCTAGGTATCATTCCGGCATTTGCTTAGAGTAGAATTGGGAAAGCACGTGAAATCACTTCTACGATAGTTGAGGTAGGAATCGAAACCGCCTCTTCTCAGATTTGCCTCACGAGGCTAAGTGTACCCCTTTCCAGCCCCAAGATCAGAACTAAAATTTTTGGCAGAGCTGGCAATCGAACCCAGGCCTACACGGTGACCGCCAAGAATGCTAGCCGCTACACTACGAGGTGGACTAGATATAATCAGCCGTGACCTAATTATAAGTAGAGTCCCGCGCGGAAAAGCAAAACGTTATCCGCATCCGCCCCGCACCCACACGACTTAATTCGCATCCGCAAGTTTGATATCCGAATCTACTGGCATTACAATGAAAATCCACAGCCTGCTTCCAGTCGACCGACCGGGTCAGGAATGGAATGAATGAAGCCCCCATCTAGCAGCGAGGATATGAACTGTGCCGACTGCCGAAGCCTGACGCACTCCTCTGGGGCAATGATTAAATGACTGAGAGATGAAATGAAATGATAGTGGAGAGTGTTGCTGGAATGAAATTTTGACAGGCAAAACCGGAGTACCCGAAGAAAAACTTGTCTGCCTCTGCTTTGTCCAGCACAGATCTCACATGGAGTGACCGGGATTTGAACCACTGACCCAGCGGTGAGAGGCCGGCGCGCTGACATTACAATAATAGTTTTAATTAGATAAAGTATTAAAGCAACACATTTAGACAATTGAGGAGAAAGTCGTTCCCTTAGGCTATGTACTGTATGTCATGTGTTAGCCTATGTTTAAAATGAATGTTACACAACCAGAATAGCAACCCTTTTCAGTTCGGAGTGTTAATTCTGCTTAATGACATAATTTGAATGAGATTAGCGTAAATCATCATCTTAGATTTGTCATGAAGAATACGTTTTGTGTTTTTTTTTTCTTTAATCGAGTTTACCCTCCAGCGTGGTGGCTCCCACGGGCTCAGCGAGGGAATTCACCCCCACCTCCATTTTTCAGGCAATGTCCTAGAGCTGGGAACATCTAATCAGGGTGGATACAACTGGTGAGATGGGATTAGCACCTCGCCCAGGCGGCCTCACCTGCAAAGCGAACAGGGGCCTCATGAGGGAAGGGAATGGAAGGCTAGGATGGATAGGCAAGGAAGAGGGAAGGAGGTGGGCATGGCCTTACAGTAGGAACCATCCCGGCATTTGCCCGAAGACGAAGTGGGAAACCACGGAAAACCACTTCGAGGATGGCTGAGGCAGGAATCAAACCCCCTCTACTCATTTTGGCCTCCCGAGGCTGAGTAGACCCCGTTCCAGTCCTCACACCACTTTTCAAATTTCGTGGTAGAGCCGGGAATCGAACCCAGGACCTCCGGGGCGGCAGCTAACCATGCTGACCGCTACGCTACGGAGGCGACTAATTCTGTTTAAAGACATAATTTGAATTAGATTAGCGTAAATCATCTTACATTTGTCATGAAGAATACGTAACGGAAAAAATGTCATAAACGTCCGGGTCCTAGTAATGATATTTACAAAGTTTGGATTGTATTCTAAAAACTATCCGCAAATTTACTCCAAACATTATCCGCAGCTTATCCACTATCCGCACAGCCATGCAAACTATATCCACACGGCGAAACTTTTTGCGGATATCCGCGGGTTTATCCACGGTGGGTGAGTGGTTATCGTGTCGGCAACCCCAAGCTTGCATGTTCGCTCCTGGCCGTGGTAAGTGATTTTTGAAAGGCGGCAAAAATCACGATACGCATGTCATACGATGTTGGCATGTTAAAGAACCCATTGGAATTCAGTAGGCCATGTTCATAGTGGCAAAATTAATCTCGGGATCTTCCGCCAACATGAAGTTCCTCATTTCTCTACTAGAAAGCGCTATAGAGTCAAGGAGCTTAGATATCTAATCTCCTTGACTTTCATAATGCTTCAACGAACAACAAGATTCGACATGCATGCTACCCTCTGGGTGTCCAATAACAAAGCTTGCACCAGGCACCCGACGACATACGATATTATTATTATTATTAATATTATTATTATTATTATTATTATATCCGGATATCCCCATCCGTGCGGGGCTTTAATTATAAGCCACCATCTTAGGATTTCTCTGAAGTTTAAATTAGAAAACAACGGAAAACCCTTTCAAGAATGGTCTATCATGGGGTTCGAACCCACTCCAAGTCCAGTTACACTTAAGAATGCGTAGCTAACATGGTTAAACTCCGAGGTGTATAAAATTGCTGATAATAAAAGCTCAATTCAAAAGCTATTCCCACCCCATCCTACGTTTCACCATGAATACCATTGAGCGGCCACATAAAAGTTGCACAAACTTTGAAGCGAGCAAGGAAGAAGAGAAAGAAAGAAAGAAGTACGTAATCAATTCCTCCTTTAGAATTGCTCGCTGGAGACCCACAGCTCGTTTGGTCGCGAGGTCGGGAAACTAATGAGTGCTGTAGAATGTCGAAGTAAGCTCGGTGGATCAGCGTGTCTGAGAGAGCTTATATGTTACAAACGTTAGGGAGGCGGCTTCGGTGGCGTAGTCGGTAGCATGGTGAGCTTCTATGCCCAAGGTTGCGTATTTTAAGAGCGTTAAAAATCCCTCAGTATGCCTTCATTTGGAGGGGAAGTAAAGCCGGCGGGCCCATGTCATAGATTTATGGCATGTAAAAGAACCTCCCACTAACTAAACTAGTGTGAAGCAAAATTTGTAGGTTAGGTTTGATTAATGCTCTTAAGTTCCAACGTTCGTCACCAGGCGCTGGTTGCGATGGCATCTAGTAGTAGCCAAGTTCACAGCTAGGTGTCGTGGACGGTAGCATTTGGTAGCGAAAGTAGGAACTACTTGAAATTATCGTCTGCAGTCCTTACTTGAATTAAAACAGATGACACACACTAATACAGTCATCACAATAAAATTAACACCGGGTATCAGACAGATCCTACACACACTCAAAGTACACGAGGCTACATGACAGCGTTGTAGCAGCCCAAAAAATAAGGAACCAACCCACCAAACTTTTAGGGATGATGGAGGAAGGGAAATGGATCAATGTGAGATAAGGAACCATGATTGAGTCGCAAGTTATAAGCAAAATGCTCGCTTGCCACGGTGGGTGAGAGGTCAACGTGTCGGTCTACTAACCCCAAGATTGCAGGTTCGCTCCTGGCCGTGGTAAGTGATTTTTGAAAGGCGGCAAAAATAACGACACCTTGTCATACGATGTTGGCATGTCAAAGAACCCATTTGAATTCAGTAGGCCGTGTTCATAATGGCAAAAGTGTGGTGTGTCATAGCAAAGTCAACAATCTCCACTTTTTAGGGATTACCTTTTTATTCATCCAATGCATTCTTACATGTCTTTACTTCATGACCATGGGTGTAATTCACTGCAAAATAACCAAAATCCCACTTAAAACGTAATGTAAAATTCAGTGTTCACAGCAAAACTAGCAATCTCCTTGCTCATATTCACAGCAGACACAACAATATCCATGCCATCAAATAGCGAACCAGGTTGTGGTCACATGACCATTGTATAAAGGAACAGCATCTTCTTTGTACGCTTGTATATCGTGATTTTAATATTTTGTTTGTGCTTTCTATTGTTATACTCCGTAATGGACCTACGTCCAGTTCAAGTGTCACCCCGCAAGTCTAGAATGAGAAAGACTTGTGTACACAAACGACCGAAACACCCGAATTAGTGGTTTATCGTGTGATTGCTCTTCTACATTTGTAATAAAAAGACCTTAAAATACAGTTAAATATATCACCTTTTCTCATGTATAGTCCTATTTTGCTTGTTTAATAGTTTCTCTATAAGCCTTTAGTTGGTTTTGATTCTGAATATCTATATATATAAAAATGAAAGTTTGTCTGTTTTTTGAATTTCCAAGGAAATTTGAGTTATTAACGCGTTTCAGACTGGTTTATGACTGTTGTGCACAAAAACAAAATTTTTGTCTGTCTGTCTGTCTGGCTGGCTGTTTGTCTGTGTACAACTTTGCAAGCGCATCACTCGAGAACGGCTGAGTGGATCAGCGTAAGATTTGCTACAGATGTCCATCAGAGGCACGAAAGTAATCATTGATGTAACTCTTCTTCATACCTCTCATAAAAGAGGTTGGTTGGTTGGTTCCTTAGTTAAGGGGCTGCGACAACGCGGTCATAAAAGAGGGCCTACCCCCTTAAAATGCATGCTGAAATGGGCGTAGAAAGACGAGACAAAGCTCAGTTTCATCGTCTCAATGTGAGAAACAAAACTCGAAGGCCCTACGGGCCCCGAAAATCACGTTTTAAGGTCCTAAAACCAACAGTTTTTGAGATATTCCCAGAAAACTAATTTCATTTATTAAGCTATTGAAAGAATGCAAGCCGGTAACCATGGTAACACAATCTCAGAAGTCCATCTATTTCTGTAAGACGCAATGCCATTCCATTTATTACAATACTGTGAACGTTCGCAAACGGCTATAAGGTTATCACGGAACCAACTTAAGCTGTAAAAGTCATCAATACGTATATAATGCGCTTAAGGGGGTCAAGGGGTACTCTTGAATTTCTTCACGCGATTTACACATTCAGATGTGGTACTAAAGGACTTTTATATCCCTATCCCTATATTATTAAATTATTATTAGGATTATTATTATATTATGGCGTACAAGGACGAAACAAAACTCTTTTTCAGCCCCTCAGTGGCTCGGAGGCTACAACGTTTTAAAGCTCTAAAACCACATTTCTGAGATATTCCCAGAAAACTAATTTCAGTTAATAAACTAATAAAAATAGATGACGAGTACAGAAGAAGGCCAAATCAGGAGCTTTCTACGGACATGTCTCAAAGATGAACCCAACAAGACTAACCAACCGGCTTTTCAAATACTGGGAGAATAGAAAGAGCGTGACACCGTGGTTAACAGAAGTTAACAAGGACATCCAAGAACTGAAGCTAATGGAAAGTGATATTAGAAGTCGATCACATCTCAGAAAGATACTTACACAGAAGATTTTTCAGGACAGACCACCCTGTAAGAAAACCGGCATCATCTGGGCAAAAGAGAGAAAGGAGAAACATAGCCAGAGAATGCGCGAATATTGGGCAAACATCAAGTCCCTCGGCAAGCTGGAAAGTTGAACGTCGTGGTCCTTAGCTGGCCCATCCGAAAGAAGAAGAACAACAACAATGAAGTAACTAATGAAGGAATGCAAGCCGGTAACCATGACAACAGTATCTCAAGAGGTGACCTCCAACTTTCCATCTATTTCTGTAAGAAGCAATGCCATTCAATTTATTAAATTTCTGTAAAAGTTTGCAAATGGCTATAAGGTTATCATGGAAACAAACATATAGGCCTACTGTAAAATTCATCAATGCGCTTAAGGGGGTCAAGGGTTACCCTAGAATTTTTAAACGCAATTTACACGTGCGATATGTTGTACAGAAGGTCTATTATATCTCCAAACAGCAACATTATTTTCAAAAATTCCTGAATTGAAATAGTGTTTTTTGCAGCTTTAGGGAATTTGGGCTATTGGAGGCTAAACATCCTGAATTGCCATGCACCACAAGCCTTTATAATTTATTAAAGGAGTCTTCCTGGGGATGGGGACTTTCCACAACGGTGAGAGTCAGTTTTAATTTGACATATATTGCGTTTCGTTAACAAGGTTTTCGATATTATTTTCATGTCAGGAAAAACACGTTAGGTGTATTTCCTTTCAGAGCAAATTTTAACTAATCATATTTTTGTCGACAAGCGGGTTCATCGTAAAGATGACTTTGTTTCACACTGTGTGGTTGATATATCTTTATGTTTATGTACGCCTATAACTCGTATTCGGGTGCTTGGAGCATCGTAAAATTAGGTATTGTAACCATGAGTCAAAACACAAATCATTTATAAAACTCTTCACCGTACTTCTCATAGAAGGGTTGGTATAGGGAAAAACTTTCCAAAATACATGCTAAAATAGGCGAAAAATAAAAATTATCCTAGAAAGACGACCAAAGCATATGTTGCGCTTCTCAATGTGTGACACAAAACTAGGGAGTCTATAAAGGGTCTCCGAAAACCACATTTTAAAGCCCATAAATTAACAGTGTCTGTGATATACCCAGAAAACTAACTTCGTTCTGATAAACTTATGAAGGAAGAACAAGCTCCTAACCATTGCAACAGTAGCTCAATTGATAGCGTCTGGTTATTAATACCGAAGACCGTTCGAAGAGCGGGTACTTCTGCTAGCATTACTATAAAATCATAACAAACCTAACAATATCCACGATGTCACAGCAAACTTAGCAATCTCCATTTTATAATTCAATATAATTTGAATAACATTATATCTACGACAAACTAGTAGTAATAATTGTTATGAAAAGTTGATTACGATAATCATAAATTCACTGCAACTATGCAAAATAGTTTTTTGCCTCTCCTGAAAACTTTAACAAAATGGAGTTTGTTGGTTATGTTATGACTAGACCTGGGATTTTAAGGCAAATGCCTATTTCGTTCCTTACGAAATAACATGATTTTTTTAAAATATCTTGACGTTTCATGATAAATCCCTTACATTAATAGAGTTTTATAGAGCCCTAAAATGCCTATTTGGACCTTTAGAGCCTATTTTACTATTTTAGTGCCTAAAAATGCCTATTTTCTACATTTAAAATAAAATTCAACTTCTGTAATTTTTACAATCACACAATGGACATCCCTGGAACGAGCAGAACAGCAGAGGGTGGGTTTTTCACATAAATGTGCTCTTCCCAGACAACTGTCACCAAAGGAATGCTGAGTGAAGGGTGGATGTGGAGGATTAGCTCAGAAGAACAACGAGCAGGTAGTCAAGAACGTACTGTGTCGAGTGACGGGGTGAGGGGGAGGATTATCTAGGAAGAACAAGGAGCAGGTAGTAAGAAGCGACATACTGTGTCAAGTCGCCAGTGAAAGAACATATGTTTAAGTGAATATAGTTCATCATGCCTAAAACGAAATCATCTAAGAGTGCGCTTATACAACAATGGCTTGTACAATTTCCAGGGATGACTTTGGATGGCAAGATTA
Organism: Meconema thalassinum; assembly: GCA_946902985.2. NCBI lineage: Eukaryota > Metazoa > Arthropoda > Insecta > Orthoptera > Tettigoniidae > Meconema > Meconema thalassinum. Next base: position 156,593,620 of record OX336396.1, on the reverse strand, counting down.
TTTTCTGCCAGTACTGCAATAAACAGGTATGTGCCTATATCTTAAATTTCATATTAATCTAAAATTAAGGTTTTGATATTGGCTTCTCTAATTAATTGTAGAGACCTACTGTCGGCGCAGAAAGTATGTGCAGTCGAGTTTAAACGCTAATACAATTTGAACCAGTCCACCAATCTAAAATATAAATACACCATCGTAAAGCGTGTTTTATTCTGCGTTATCTCCTGTTACATGCATATTTCTATTGTGTTTCTGGTGAAAGATATATTAGGCGGAATGCAAAAAAATACCTATTTTCTTGTCCGTTTTTTGTAAACAACAACTTTGTAGTTTAATTACATGAAAACGGAGAGCCTGTCGCTCGATTTCAAATAAAAATCGGTATAAAATACAGAAATCATTGTAAGTTTTCGGTATACAACGATTTGAAACAAAAACCTTCAGACCTTTGATGAACTCAGTCTCGATTTCGGAAGACCACCCAGTATCAAACGGACAGTCTTTTACAAAAACAATAACTTTTTTCCAACGTGTGTAGAGTAATTAAACTTCATAAATATATTTATAATAGTGCATTCCATAATCCACCTAAATTTCATGAAAGTCGAACAGTACGTTTTCATGTAACGGTACTACAAAGTTGTTGTTTACAAAAAACGGGCAAGAAAATAGGTACTTTTTGCATTCCACCTAACATAACTTTCACAGGAAACATAATAAAAATATGCATGTACCAGCAAAGAATGCAGAATAAAACAAGCTTTACGATGGAGTGATTGCATTTTAGATTGGTGGACTGGTTCAAATATTATTAGCGTTTAAACTCGACTGCAGATACTTTCTGCGCCGACAGTAGTCCAGGCGACCTGGGTTCGATTTCCAGTACCGGCAGTAATTTAGAAATCTAAGAGGTCTGGAAGGGTGTTGACCCAGCATCGTGAGGACAATTGAGAAACTACGGTGGGCAGTGGTCACGGAGGCAAGGCAATACGGCTGAGGGATGTATCGTGCTGACCACACGCCACCCAATATCTGCAGGCCATGAGCTGGGCAGCAACCGTTATTGAAAGCCAAGGCCCTTCGGGGACTGTAGTGTTCTTGTTCTTAATTAACTTTAGAGTAATAATGGCTTAATTTAAATAGTTCAAAATTACAAATTTTATTCAATAGCTCACATTTTCTATTCCTCATCTTAGTCTCTAATTGACATCACTTTATTGTGTTTTAGATTTCACATGAGAAAAAATGCTACCTTCAGCAGCATGCAGATAGTGCCAGTCACAAAGCGAAAGCAGCCATGAAAAGTAACATTAGACAGACTCTGCTCACACAAACTATATCTCCTACAACTCATAATGGTTTCTATGCTGATATGTGTAGAGCCCTAGTTGCAGCAAATATCCCCTGGAATGCTGTGCATAATCCGGTTTTCAGAGATTTTTTACAGAAATACACCAAGCAGCACATCCCATCAGCATCTACATTAAAGAAAAACTACTTAGATATTTGTTACAATGAGGTCATTTTGTCAATCAGGGAGGATATTGGGGAGTCTTGCATATGGTTGTGTGTGGACGAAACCACCGACTCTGTGGGCAGGTACATTGCTAACCTTATAGTAGGAAAACTGGAACCCAATCAGGCTCACCTTCTTTGCTCTAAACAGCTTGAGAAAGTCAATAGTCGAAGCATTGCATACTTCATCAACAAGGGGTTGCAATTGTTGTATCCTGGGGGTGTTGATGATTCTAAAGTCCTTCTCCTTGTCTCCGATGCTGCTTCCTACATGATTGCCACTGCACCTCTCCTCAAAACTTTCTATCCTTCTTTAATTCATGTTACTTGCATGGCCCATGCCTTGCATAGACTCGCAGAAACAGTTAGGGCCGAGTTTCCTGCAGTAAATACTCTCATTTCAACAATGAAGAAAGTGTTCTGTAAGGCTCCATCAAGAATAGCCATCTTTCGAGAGAAACTCCCCTCTATTCCCCTTCCACCACAGCCAATCATCACCCGTTGGGGTTCCTGGATGGAAGCTGCCCTGTATTATGCAGAACATCTTGAGGAAATCATGACTGTGATAGACAATGTGCCTTTAACGGACAACTCTGCATGTGTGTCGTCTGTCAAAGAACTGTTAAATGATTGTTCCAGTGTTCAGAGAGACATTGCGTATATTCAGGCAAATTTTTCATTTCTTCCAGTCACCATTACAAAAATGGAGGAAAAAGGAAACAGTCTCAAACAGCAATTTTCTGTAATTGAAGAAGCTGAGAATAACATACAAAGTGCTAGGGGCAAGGTAGGAGATAAAATAAGAGACAAGTGGTCTAGTGTACTGCTGAAGAACCCAGGTTATTCAATGCTGAAAAGGGTACATCAGGTAATGGATGGGGAAAAGGTAGACTTACCAAGTGAAATTGAATTGAAAAATGTAGGTAAATTTTCCTATGCCCCTCTAACATCTGTGAGTGTGGAGCACTCTTTTTCTGCTTTCAAAATGATTTTAACAGACAAAAGACACAGACTGACTGTGAAAAATTTGGAGAAGATTGTTATGTACTGTAAAGCAAACTACGAATGAAAGTACTGTAGGAATGTTCCTCACAAATAAATTAACACATACTCCATTCGCGTTTCCACCGTTATTGGATGCCTACAGTGCTGTAATTGTGTACAGTGATTTTAGTATTAAGGTTTTAGATCAGTACTGATAATGATATATCATATAATCCAAAACATTTTTTGACACATTACTTTTTATATTGTTTTTCATAAATGTCTTTTTTTATTCTGTCTTAATTTTGCAGTTATTTCGGTTAAGAATAGGGATACCACGTTTGTTAAAGAAATAAAGTATCACGTTACAGTTTAAGTGTATATTGTAATATTTTAATGTCTATTTCCTGCCTATCCACACATTTTGAAAACATATTTTAAGTGCCTAATTTCTCTTTTAAAAGCCTATTTACTTGTTTTAAAAGCCTATTTTAGGCACCTAAAACTAATTTTTTTAGAGCCTAAAATCCCAGGTCTAGTTATGACACACCTCAATTTGATCTCGGCAGTTTCCGCCAACACAAAGTTCCTCATTTCTCTACTAGAAAGCGCTATAGTGTTCAAGGAGCTTAGATATCTAACCTCCTTGACTTTCATAGTGTATCAAGGAACAACGAAATTCGACATGCAAGCTACCCATTGGGTGTCAAATAAAAAAGCTTGCTCCCGGCATCCGAGGCCATACGATATTATTAGTGTTATTATTATTATTAGCAAAATGCTATTCACTTAATACCGTTTACCTGCACACGTCTGTGGCGTTTACAGGTGTTAACATGTGCCAACCCCATGTAAATGGCTTCCGGCACGATAAAGTTCGCCTGTGGGACGGAATTCCGCCACCCCGGCAGCTGCTCATTCAGGTTAGGTGGTTTATTTATTTGTTTGTTTGTCGTATGGGTTTTAGTGCCGGGAGTGTCCGAGGACTTGTTCGGCTCGCCTGAGTCTGTAGCTGCTTCCAGCGGACACCCTTAAGGTGAGCTACAAGTTCCGTTCAATTTCAAGTAGTTCCAACTTTCGCTACCAGATATCAATGATACCTAGTGGTGAACGTTGGAACTTTGATAGAGCGTTCTGACGAAATCTAACGTGACAATTTAGCTTCACACAAGTTTAGTCTGGGGAAAGATCTTTTACATGCCATAAATCTATGACATGGGACCGCCGGCTTTACTTCCCCTCCAAAGGAAGGCATACTGAAGGATTTTTAACGCTCTTAAAAATCCGACGACTTCGGCCGGGTTTGAACCCGCTATCTTGGGCACAGCAGTTCAGCATGCTACCAACTACGCCACCGAAGCCGTTAGATTAGGTGGTGCAAAAATTGAACAAGCAGCTGTCATCGCTTCAATGCATGGTGGTAAACTCTCTGTACCACGTTCTGTTATGATGCTACTAGTTACAAACTGGTTTTAGGGGCAGATGACCTCGTAGTTCCGCCCCTTAAAACAACAATAACTAACTAACTAACCAACTAACTAACTAAGTGGATTTAGCTACTTCATTCCCTCCATTTTGTGTTTAAGTGGCTCTTGCCTTTTGTCATGCATACAGAGTTGTTAGCCTACTTTCGATTTTTGCAAAAAATGAAAGTAGACTTATGAGATCAACACAGGGCGAAAAAAGTGTGTCTGTCTGTGTGTGTGTATGTGTGTGTGTGAGTCTGTGTGTGTGTATGTGTGTGTGTGAGTCTGTGTGTGTGTGTGTGAGTGTGTGTACTCTGAATGTCTGTCCCCCCCTATCAATTCGAACACGGTGAATGCGAATTGAACGAAATTTGGTACAAAGGTAGCACTAGCAAAGGACACCTCAGTGTCATGTTTTATATCGCCGCCATCTTTACTAAAACTGAATGGCGGCCACTCAAACGTTCAAAACGTAAAATCAAATAACGACTAACCAAATCATCCAATCTCTACCAAATTTGGTAACAACATACCTTCGTATAGGATGCGTCTTGTGACCAAACTACAAGGTCGTCCGCCATACCATTTCAGGATGGCGGCCGTGCGAATTATGCAAACTTTATAATCCATATCATGGGACCCACCAGTTCCGATTATCGAGCCGAGAATCGTTTTAACTGTTCTAAAGGAAGAGGCACGTACGAAATTAAAAGTTTATTTTGTAATACTATAGTGCAGACGTGATTTTAAAAAGCTCAGCTGATTCATTAATAAGACAAGATGGCAGCGGATATCTTGTGCCTGACTTATATTTCACTAATTTGAGTATTGCAGGCAATATAGCGTACTGAAACAAAGTAAATAAACTTTGTATGAAATGCTTTATATATAAATAATATACTTCAGTGATGAAATCGTTTAGTATAAATCATTATTTGCTAACAAGTTCTATGTAAGTCATTTTATATAGAACGATATTCGTTGACACAATTAGCTCAGTGGTAAAGCGTTAGTCTGTCATTCATATGCCTATGGTTCAAATCCCATCAGAGTTAGTTTTTTGCTTGACATTTTACATGTTTGTTGCTTTGTAATGACTCAGACGTTTTAAAATTAAGCGTTATATTGTGCATATTACGGTGCAAAACATATACTTAATTAAAACATAATTCGCCAGCAGATTTAATCGAGACATCTAGCTGACAAAAAGGTAACAGATTTTATTGAAAAGTTTCTTCTTCTGGCCGCTAGAATGCACTCGCTCTGTTAGGATTATATTGTTCGATATTTCACAACTAGATATCACGACTAGTTTTTATATTTATTGTTTCTTGAGTACTGAGACGTTATAAAATAAAGCTTTATATGGTGCTTTTTGCAATGGAAATTATATATTAAAAAACGACATTCTCCACTGGAGTGACATCTTCCAGCCTTCAGTTGTACTATGCAGAAACTATAGATTCGAGCAGCGCTCTATACCGGCCAGTTAGTGAACCCAGTCTTAACGACTGCTAGGAGTAATAAGACAGTAACATTCGTTTATTCCTTGTGCACAGAGGCGTTGTTGATAATCTCAAAACTTGCAATATGGATGATTTGGAGATGGATTATTTTGTTATACCGTGTATTTAAGATTAGCCTATAAATTAACGGGTTGCGAAGTTACTTCACTTAGTTCTATATCATTCGTACACGACACAGAACAACAACGTGACGTCAGTTTCTGATCTGCTCTGATTGGCTATTACATTGCTGCAGTCGGGTAGTTGGCAGTCAAGGATAAAATTCTCGACTGCCAACTGCCAGCTACCAACTGCAACTTCATGTTGTGTATGGTGCCTATAGTATACACGGAGTCGATCGCGACTGCCGACCGAGGACTACCAACTACGGACTGCCGACTGCGCATTGTAGATGGGCCTTATTAGAGCAACGAAGTTTCAATTATTGTAAGTAGTCGGTGTTTGGAGTGTTTGCTGATGAAATTGCAAAATGCTGGGGTAAATTATAAACTATGGTTTGAACGCCACTGTTCAAATCCTGTGTGCCAATTTGCACTTCAAATAGGAAGAAATTAGGAGATGATAAGGACAGAGAGTTATAACTATACCCATACATTTCGGAGAAAGTAGGCTATATGTTCTTTCCCGAACATCTTGTTTTTTTTTTCGCAATCGCTTTACCCCCCAGGGTTGGCTTTTCCCACGGACTAACCGAGGGATCCCACCTCTACCGCCACTGAGGTTAGTGTTCTGGAGCCTGAGACTCTGAGTCAGGGATACAACTGGGGTGTGTGACAAGCACTACGCCCAGGCGGCCTCACCTGCAAAGCGAACAGGGGGCCTGATGAAGGGATGGGAAGAGGGGGCGGTGAGGCAAGGGAGTGGGAAGGAGGCGGCCGTGGCCTTACAGTAGGAACCATCCCGGCATTTGCCCGAAGACAAAGTGGGAAACCTTGGAAAACCACTTCGAGGATGGCTGAGGTGGGAATCGAACCCCCTCTACTCATTTGGGCCACCCGAGGCTGAGTAGACCCCGTTCCAGTCCTCATGCCACGTTTCAAATTTCGTGGCAGAGCCGGGAATCGAACCCAGGACCTCCGGGGCGGCAGCTAACCATGCTGACCGCTACGCTACGGAGGTGACCATACAGAGTTTATTATAAATAAATACGTGGGCTGTTTTCTTTTCAAGTTCCGATGGACTGTATAAACATAACAGACCGACATACCAAACTGATGTTACTGCTAAATGTTTGCTTGATTTATTCTTATGTCTCAACATAATCGCCAAAACGATTGAAACATTTGTCGTATCGTTACACCAACTTTCCAATGCCCTCGGCAAAAAATTCTGCCGCAACTGAGGTGGGTACCCCTGGACAGTCTCCTGAAGTGTTTCCTTTTTGGCGAGGCGTTGCCGCCCAACCATACCTTCAATTCTCGAAAAAGGTGAAAATCATTCACGATCGCACTGTGCCAACGTTATGATAGACTTTTTCAAATAATTCAAGTGTGAAATTTTCGACCATCTGCCGTTTAGTCCAAACCAGCACTGAATGATTTTCACCTTTTTCGAGAAGCTCCCGCTGGTATAGCCTCAAGGATCATTTGAGTCGTCCAGTTGCAAAACTCGTTTAATCCACTTGTGAATAAGAATCATTTTCATAAGAAACGTTTCTCTGGACTTTGCCTCGCGTATCTTTTGTGTTTGTTGTTTTCTACTTTTTATTTTTGCTTTGTGTTTTTGGTTTTGTGTATTCTTTGTGCTTTTGCTTTTGAATTTTACTTTTTGCTTTTCTTTCTTAGTTTTGGTTTTGTGTTTGTTTTCTGCTTTTGCTTTTTTAATTTTTCTTTGTGCTTCTTGTTTTTTGTTTTCTGCTTTTGCTTTTGAATTTTGCTTTTTGCTTCGTGCCTTTTGTTTTTGGTTTTGTGTTTGTTTTCTGGAAAATCAAAATAAAATAAAACAAAACAAAATCAAAATAAAATAAATAAAAACTAAAAAACTAAAATAAAACAAAACTAAAATAAAACAAAAAATTAAACAAAACAATTTAAAACAAAATCAAACGAAATAAAAAACAAAACAAAACAAAATAAAATAAAATGAAATAAAATAAAATATAAAGTAAAATAAAATAAAATGATTGATTAATTAATTTTACGACATGATCCTTATTCACAAGTGGATTAAACGAGTTTTGTAAATGGACGACTCATTTGAACTTGCAAGCCTCCAAACACCCGGCAATACCTGATTGCCTTCTGAAAGGTGACGGTACCGGCGGGAGGTCGGCCACACAGTACGCCATAACAATTCCCAATGATCGTGTTGGAAGGAAATGGTTAGGGGAAGAAGGCAAGAGGAAGACCAAGGAAGAAGTGTGATGGACACACTAAAGTTCCAGGAATGTGCTTGTTAGAAATGTCCAGCATATGAGAGACAAGTGTGATTGCCTTGCCTTTAGAATATCATGATTAGGACTCGGATTTTTAGGTAAATAAATATCTTTTATGTAAATACAACTTTTAAGCATTTTTTTCTATACATGTATAAATTCCCGCTTTTCACTTATTAGCTAATAAAAAGACATAATATTTACACTTGTTTCTTAAATAAGTATGCTAGATCTTTCAGTTTATTGCGTTTTTGTTCTGTGTTACTTCAACGGGGAAGAACCTGTGATCTATCTAATCTTCATGCGGAGCGTATGTCAGGTTGCAACTGTGTTATACTTAACTTGTTGCTCCGTGCCACTCACTGTGGAAGCCGGGGATTTCCTTGTCCATAGCCATATTGCACCACGTGCTAGACCTCACCCCCCCCCCTCACCCCCTAGCCCCGCCCCTCCCCCTACCTGGAACCTGTGTCACTCACTTACAGTTAATTTCTGGCACTGTGAAGTGTAAGTCAGTTCTACGATGCCTAAAGTAAAAGCAACTACAAGTTATCGTCTGCAGCAGTATGTTGCAGAATTTAAAATGTTTCTTCTGATGGGGGCATTCTGTTCTGCCAATCATGTGGGAAAGCAATCAAGGCTGAACAGCGATCTTAAGTTACACAACACCTCAAGAGCAAGAAACATATTGCCGCAGTTTCGCGCCTTCAGAAGAAGTGTTTCACGATAATCGTCGGTGATTTGTGATGGATAACCTGAAGATGTATCTCGTTGTGTATTGTAATGCTTCAGCAGTCAGTGAGACATAGCATAAATTCACATTAATAAACTAAATTATAATTACATATTTTTCCTTTTTTGTCACATATTTCAGGTATTTTTAATACATATTTTACCGATTTTCAGCACCTAAAAATCCGAGCCTAGTAATGATGATGATATGATCACGATGTCGCGGCCTCAAAAATATCCAAGGGCAAAAATAATGTAATATAAGTAGTAGTAATTGTCCAACTATAACCCTAATATGCTAGGGAAAATAGGGTTCTCTCTACGTATTGGAAACTCAATGGTAATGCTCTTGTTAGCAGCAAGGTTAGCTGTTAACATTTGCAGACCACAGGAGCAGAATGTTCCCTGATTCAAGTCCAGAAATACTTAACAAGCAATTAAACGGTTTGATTTTAAAAAAGATTTCGGTAGAGAATCAAACTGGGCGTAGCGGAGACAAGTGTCTTGAAGACGCACTGTTTATATTTAGATGCTAGCGTCGCCAAGTGCTATTATGTCCCAGGGAATTCACATTGCCTTTTCTCCTGGCCCGACATAGTTGGCTGTAATGCCGAGCCGGCACAGGGCCAGCAAATCGTTGGGACATTGACATGGTTCATGCTCTCCGGTTACATTAGATCCTCAAATCCAGTCCATTAGAAACAAGATCATTGACCTGAGACAGTGGCGTGGCCAAGGGATGCTCTCCACAATCTTAATCCATTCAGTGTCAATAAAACATGGTGTACTAATAAAAATAAAAAAAAGATACGAGCCTTACAGTAGTCGCATATTATGTGTAACGTCTAACATGTTATACTACTACACAGCTTGGACATTCTTAAAATGTTAATTTACACTCCATTTTCATACTGGTACTATGATGAATGTATAGATTGAATTGGAGATATGCTACTATCACATTTGTGGCGCAGCGGTCAAGCTGTTAGTCTCTCACCAAGGTAGACCGGGTTTGATTTCCGGTCAATCCATGTGAGATTTTCGAATTGAAATGCCATGTCCTGTGGTTGGCATTCCACGTAAAAGGGAGGCACCGTGGATCATGATCGTGAGATTAACGGACACGCAAAACTACAAGCTTCCTTCCTTCGTTTTACATTAATAATTCATAGTAACAAAGTGACACACAACGTCGACAGTACTCTCAAATACTGTGAGCACATTCCTCAGTAACTATAACATTCATTATTCTCAAGGCTCTCATACAGTTCGTCGTAAACAATCAAAACATGGCTTCCTACAATCATGAAATGACCTAGTCTCACATATGATGAAAATACAGCTTTTATTCCACTCATATAACAACATTCTGTTATGCATTTAATATTTGACTACTCACCCACAGCTTGACAATAATGCTGCTTACTTAAACGTCATTTGTCGTCTTTGTCCTACCCCATGTGATATTCAACCTTGAACGTGAAGCTTCATAAACTGATCAATGACAAATGAAAGTTGGTGAAACATTTGCCACTGTGCTCGTCAAAGCAGTGCCTGCTAAATGCACTGACTAGTGTATTGCCATAACATTCTCGCGCTACAGAGCACACACTGCCTTGTTTCCAATATACACATTTTCAATTGTACTTCCAGCTGGCAGTGCGTCTTCACTTCCGTCCGATCCACTTCCGTTCGATCCACTTCCGCCCGATTCACTTCCGTCCCATTTTTCTGGCAGTGCGTCTTCACTTCCGTCCGATCCACTTCCGCCCGATTTACTTCCGTCCCCAATTTAAAAATCACTCCCACAAAACTATCCAGCAACCGAGCGGAAAGATGTTATACATCAAAAAACAAGTAGTTCCGTGAAGAACTATGCAGCCTATTTGCATATAAGTTTATCCTATTTATGCCTGTATCAACATACAAAATTTCAGTTTGATTGCTATCATAGATTAACAGATATTGAGAACCGTCTAAATATTTTGGATGGTCTCCATGTTTGATTTTATATATGTAGGCCATAGAGTTATGTACTATTAGATGACGATTATTGCGTAGGTTCATTATTCAAACGTTCACTTCGTTCGCATGAATAATACACAAGAAATAGAAATTTAATTTTAAAATTTCGCACTGCCGCCATCTTGAGGCTATGTCAACAATTGAACTAACTTAGATGGCAGTGCATTACAATGTGTATAAACATTTATTGTACCATATTTCTCTGCGCCCATCAGGTTAAATGGCGAGAAAAGTCTATAAAAATGTTTCACCTTCGCTTGGCCGCCATGTTCATTTTTCAGTTAACAGGTTATTGGAAGTCTCAAATCCGAATATCTAGTACGTAGTACCTTTTATTACCGTTCAAAATTTCAGGTTGATATGATTAATAGTTTCGGAGAAATACAGTGCCGGTGAAATATTTTGCACAGCCGCCATGTTGGATTGGTGAGACAAAATAACATTTAATTTTAATTTGACATTTTTGAGCCTATCACACGTCCCGGGTCCCTTAATGCGGTTATTCTGCCCACTTCAGGTAGGTGGCATTTCCTTGACGTATGCTAGCCGATAATAATAATAATAATAATATCGTATGGTCTCGGGTGCCGGGTGCAAGCTTTGTTATTTGACGCCCAGAGGGCAGATTGCATGACGAATTTTGTCGTACTTTGAGCGCTATGAAAGTCAATGAGGTTATATATCTAAGCTCCTTGACACTATAGCGCTTTCTAGTAGAAAAATGAGGAACTTTGTGTTGGCGGAATATCCCGAGATTAATTTTGCCATTATGAACGCAGCCTACTGCATTCAAATGCGTTCTTTAAAATGCCAACAACGTATGACATGCGTGCTGTGATTTTTTCCGGCTTTCAAAAATCACTTACCACGGCCAGGAGCGAACCTGCAAGCATGGTGTTGGTAGTCCGAGACGATAACCACTCACCCACCGTGGCAAGCTATGCTATCCGATTAGTGTCCTAAGTGTTAAACATAGCGTATTGTCTGGATTTCGTCCTTCTATCTTCCGGAGATTTCCACCCTAGTTCTTCTATCATTCGAGTTACACTACTTCTAGGATTAAAATCGATGGGCACAAACCCAGCAGCCTTCCTTTGTACCGTCTCCATCTCATTGGTGAGCCCTCCTTGAAATGGGTCCCAATCCGCTGAGCCGTATTCCAAGATTCGCCTCACTAGGGTCAAATATTCGAGTTATTTTGCGGTTAAACTACTGCCTTTGAAAATCCTCATTACAAAATGAAATGATTTGTACGCTTTGGAGACGACGTAACCCAAATGGGCACTCCATTTCATATCATTCATTACACGGATGCCCAAGTGTTTTCACGAGTCTTCTTCTACAACAATTTCCAAGCCGATATTATATTGAAAACCATGCCTTCGCCCTCTTCCTATTCTCATGATACTAAGTGTTTTCATTAATTTTGTTTCAATCTTCGTCCGTGATTGGGATTTACAGATTGGCATATATCCTACTTTTTTTCCTGGAAGACAAAAGACTTAAGGAATTGTTACCAAAAACAGGCTCTTACAATGAAGTAATAAAAGGAAACGGAAGGAGAAAGAGATATGCATCGACTTCTTTGGAACGGACGCCTTGATAAATGCCCAATGGACCAACAGTAATTAAACGCAAAAGTACGCAACCAGAGAACTCGCGATCCATACATTCCACCATAAAATGTGTGGAAAACACAATTATCATCATGTCAATGAACAATGTGCCTGCAAAATATGTGGCTTACTTTCCCGCTTCGATCAGTGCAAAGCTATTTTTAAATAAATATAATTAATTAATGGCTGGACCAATTTTGATGAATTTTTCTATGTGAATTAAAGTGGGTCTCTGTATGGTTTGGATCCACAATTTGACCCGGTAGGTGGAATTAACAGAATTTTAGAACCACAATATACAGTCAAAAACAGTCGTCATGGAAACCGCTAGCCTTAGTGAAATATGAAGTCTTTGGACTACAGTATTTGTCCCTGCACGTTAGAGCTACCTGGTTGCAACATGTCCAACTACTGCCATACCTTACGGCGTGGCGGAGAGTTATGATTTGTACCATAGGTGGCGGTGATGATGGAGTAGATTCGACCAATGAGTGACGGCGCGAATCATTTCAACAAAATCCCGTATGCGGTCGTAAACCAAGCATACGATTACGATGAAACTATGATGAGTTGTTGTGTATACTCCTTCAAAGGGTTTTTACTTAGTAAATCCATTTATAATAAGTAACGCACGAGTATATTAAACAAACGAGAGACGACGCGCGAAGCATTTCATTCGTCTGATAGCGATGAAACTTGGGTGAGATGTTGTGTACACTCCAGGGAAGATTTCAGGCTTAGTAAATCCACTTTACAATAGGTAGCGCACGAGTAGATTCAACAAATGAGCCACGACGCGCGAAGTTTTTCAACAAAGTCCCGTATGCATTCATATACCATTCATCCGATAGCGATGAAACTTGGGTGAGACTTTGTGTACACTCCAGGGAAGGTTTCTGGCTTAGTACATGCATTTTACAGTAGGTAGTGCACGAGTAGATGCAACAAATGAGCGACGGCACGCGAATCGTTTCAACAAATTCCCATATGCGTTCATATACCATTCATCCGATTGCTATGAAACTTTGGTGAACGTTGAGTACACTCCAGGGAAGGTCTCAGGCTTAGTTTCCATTTTACAATAGGTAGCGCACGAGTAGATTCAACAAATGAGTGACAGCGCGTGAATCGCTTAAACAAAATCCCGTATGCATTCATATACCATTATTCGATTGCGATGAAACTTAGATGAGTTGTTGTGTACACTTACGTGATGGTTTCTAACTTAGTAAATCCATTCCACAGTAGGTAGCGCACGAGTAGATTCAACAAATGTGTGACAGAACACGAATCGTTTAAACAAAATTCCGTATGCGTTCATATGCAATTCATCTGATTGCGATGAAACTTTGGTGAGTTGTTATGCACTCTCCCACGAATGCTTCTAAATTCGTTAATCCATTTTAGGATAGTTTAGAGGCAGTTAACGGAAATTAAAGAAAACATTGTTTATCGAAAAGCACTTCAAGAAACAGAATTACAACGCCAAAACTTTGTTTGACTGGCATTGCAACGCATGCCGGGTACTGCTTGTTATCTATATAAAAATGGATGTTCCTTTATGCGTTCATATACCAGTCATCTGAATGCGATAAAACTTTGGTAAGTTGTTGTATGTACTTGTATACATTCTAACTTAGTAAAATCATATTACAATAGGTAGCGCACGAGTAGATTCAACAAATGAGTGCCGGTGCGGGAATCGTTTCAATTAAGTTCCGTATGCTTTCATATGCCATGCATGCGATTGCGAAGAAGTTTTGGTGAATTGTTGCTCCCACTCCTGCGAAGGTTTCTGATTCAGTAAATCCATTTTACAATAGGTAGCGCACGAGTAGATTCAACAAATGAGTGATGGCGCGTGAGTCGTTTCAACAAAATCCCGTATGCATTCATATACCATTCATCAGATTGCGATGAAACTTTGGTGAGTTGTCGTGTATACTGTACTCCCGTGAAGGTTTCTGACATAGTAAATCTATTTTTGGTGGCGCATGAGTTGATTCAACAAATGAGTGACAGCACGCTAATCGTTTCAACAAAGTCCCGTATGCGTTCATATACCATTCATCCGATTGCTATGAAAGTTTGGTGAGTTGTTGCCTACATTCCTGCAAAGGGTTATGAATTAGTAAATCTATTTTGCAATGGGTGGTGTACGAGTATATTCAACAAAAGAGTGACGGCGCGCGAATTGTTCAAGAAAGTCTCATATGCGTTCATATACCACTCATCCGATTGCTAAGAAGTTTGGTGAGTTGATGTCTACATTCCTGCAAAGGGTTATGAATTAGTAAATCTATTTTGCAATGGGTGGTGTACGAGTATATTCAACGAAAGAGTGACGGCGCGTTATTCGTTTCAACAAAATCCCGTATGCGTTCATATACCATTCATCCGATTACGATGAAACATTGGTAAGTTGTTGTGCACGCTCCCACGAATGTTCCTGAATTAGTAAATCCATTTTATTTAAGTTTAGAGGCGGTTAATGGAAAAAAGAAACAACATATTTTGAATCCAATAGCACTTAATCAAAACGCCAACACTTTCTTTGATTGGCATTTCAACACATGCCGGGCACAGCTTGTGAACTTTTAAAGCAAGCAAATTGACAGTTATGGAATGCTCATTTAAGTGCAACTTTCATCTTATAAAGATATATTACAAACATTTTCCTGGTCATTCGGCTGCAATAAATTATTTCTCCTCCTTCTTCTTCGTTATGCCCATTCAAGGAGCGCGTTTGAACTTGAGTCGTCCAGTTGCAAAACTCATTTAATCCACTTGTGAATAAGGATCATGTCGTAAAATTATTTATTTAATTAGTTTATTTTATTTTACTTTAGTTTAATTAGTTTTATTTGGTTTTGTTTAATTTAATTTAATTTTGTTTTTAATAATTTTATTTCGTTCTATTTTATTTTAAATTGTTTTTTGTTTTTTATTTGTTTTATTTTATTTTGTTTTGTTTTATTTCGATTTTGCAGAAAACAAACATAAAACCAAAAACAAAAAACACGAAGCAAAAAGAAAAGCAAAATTCAAAAAAAAGCAAAAACAGAAAACAAACACAAAACCAAAACCAAGAAAGAAAAGCAAGAGGTAAAATTCAAAAGCAAACACAACACCAAAAACCAAAAACACAAAGCAAAAAGAAAAAAGTAGAAAACAACAAACACAAAAGATACGCGAGGCAAAGTCCAGAGAAACGATTCTCATGAAAATGATTCTTATTCACAAGTGGATTAAACGAGTTTTGCAACTGGACGACTCACTGTTATTAGATTGATGGGTTTCGCCTTCTTATCCTCCCAAAATCTCTTCATGAATGCACTGTGTTGCATCTTGCGTTCTGTGGACCACTTGCTACCAGTTTTCTTTTTAGTTTTCTCCTGCGTACTATTGTACTAAAAAGCTTCACGATTTTCTATGATGTCGTCTGTGATATATTTGATTCATGGAGGTCCACCTTAGTTTCTTCTAGCCAGTTTATATTGACCTCCGTTGAGTGATTACTTTAAATAATCTTTTGGTTAGTCTGTCACTGTCCACTCTATAGATCTTCTTCTTTCCTAGTGTTTATCCCAGTATGGGGTCCGCTGCTCTACTACATCTTCTCCACTTTTTCCTATCGTTCAAATCTGCAGGTTGTAAGCCAACATCGTGCATATCATCATATATATTATTTGAGTAGTATAGAACCCTCCTGCGGCGCTCCCAAGCGACCGATCGTGACAAATGAGGATTCAAATGAAAGAGAATAGACATTAGCAGTGACGAATTGCACTATAATTTCATAGATATCTATAATTTCTTTAAAAAATAACTTTTAAGAAAATGTAAGAAGTGTGCGATTTGCAGATACTGTTTCTGTAGGAAAATAAGCTCCATAATTGCTGTCAACTTCACATTTTGGCCGCTGTGACGCCTTTTTCGTGTAATTTTAACATTCTGAGGTCGTTCCTTTATCATTTTGCATGAATTTCAGAAACAATAAATCAAAGCAATGAGTACTCAAGTATTATAATTTCATAAATATCGAATAACCGGTGTGTGTTATGATGATCCAATTTTCAGTGATTGCCTTCTTAAGTTTGGGAACGTACAACTTGGTATTCTAACTGAAATGTAAATAGTATTCAATAGTAATTTGGTTGCAAATAAAACATAACAACCTTTCTCCTTAAGTCTCTCATGATAATCCTATTAGGAAAGTGTAGTTTTTGAACAAGCGAGATTTCTCGCATGGGTCCGCTATCTCTCTTAATGTTGTCGATCCAACGCTTCGCAGGTCGTGCGCGTGGTTGCAGTCCACCTGGGTCCAGTTTGGAAGCTATTTTGGCGACAGAGTCGTCCGGCATTCTCATAACATGACCATACCAACGGAGACGAGCTTCCCTCACTTTCTCCGTAATTGGTGTGACACCTAATTGTTGTCGGACATCTGAATTTCTGACATGGTCATATCGAGTCAGTCCAAGTGTCCAACGGAGCATCTACAACTCCATAGTTTGCAGAGCCTGTTCATGTTTTCTTGTCATCGGGATTCTGCCCCATAAATTGCTGCCGGACGTACAACTGTCTTATAAACTTTAGCCTTTAGGTATTTAGGCATCTGTTTGTTGCAGAGGACACCAGTGACCTGTTTCCATATGAGCCAGGCCGCATTTACCCTCGCCCGTGTATCTAAAGTGACATCACCATTTGACGTGATAACCGACCCTAGATATTTTAAGTTATTTGTCTTGGGCAGATCTTGATCGTTAATTACTGTCCACTCTATAGAGCATCTTCTTCATCATCATCATCATCATCATCTTCATTTCCCCTTTTCCAGATGACACTGGGTGGGGGCAAATATGGTTCCTCTCCACTTTGTTCTGTCGTTCCACCATTCCTCTTTCGACACGGTGTTCCAATCCAGGTTCCGTTTACTAATGCTATTCTTCACCGAGTCCATCCAAATCCAACTCATTCTTGGTCTTCCTCGTCTTCTCTGTCATCCGTCGTTCCAGTGCTTGTGTTGGTAGCCTTACTTCATTCATCCGTTTGACATGTCCAAACCATATCAATCTGTTTTGCTCCAGTTTGTCATTTAGTTTCTGTGATCCCAGTTCTTTCTGTA
This sequence comes from Meconema thalassinum, assembly GCA_946902985.2. NCBI lineage: Eukaryota > Metazoa > Arthropoda > Insecta > Orthoptera > Tettigoniidae > Meconema > Meconema thalassinum. Next base: position 156,576,254 of record OX336396.1, on the reverse strand, counting down.
TATCTTCATTTCTCACTGTCTCTCCTCGTTTTATGGATCATACTTCTCAGGAATCTCATCTCAGCTGCCTGTACTCTGCTCTCATCCCTCTTAGTCATTGTCCAAGTTTCTGCTGCATATGTCATTATAGGAACATAATATGCTCTGTACATAACTTCTTTAGCCTTAATTGGCATATCCTTGTTCCATACTAGTCCCCGTACCTGTTGGTAGAAAGCACTCCCGAGTTGTATTCTTCTGCTAATTTCCAAATCTAGTCTTTCATCTTCAGTCAGTTCATTTCCCAAGTATTTGAAGTGTTTCACCACTTCCAATTCCTTATCTCCTACTTTGATTACTCCTTTTCCTTCTTTCTTGCCTCTACTCACCACCACTATTTTACTCTTCTCCACATTTATCTTCAATCCCCATTGCTCAATCTTATAGATATGGCCATATAATTTCAGACGTCTCTTGCGTACGGCATCAGTAACTCCGTCAGTTAAGGAGTAGAGGTCCACTGTTCTCCTCTTAATCCACATTCCATTTTCTCTCGTGGGACCATAAATTTTCCGGTGAAATTTCCGTTCTTGCTTTTCAATTTCTATAATATTTTAGAGTGACCACCGTGAGTTATGGTTTCTGAGGCGTATAAAGCTTCCGGCAAAACAACTGTCTTGTAGTGTCGTAAGTTTGCATTACGCGATATGACTCTTTTGTTGTAGTAACGCCACGTTGGTTGGTTGGTTCCTCAGTTTAGGGGCTGCGACAACGCGGTCATGTAGCCCCGTGTACTTTGGGTGTGTGTAGAATCTGTCTGATAACCGGTGTTAATTGCGATGGCTGTATTAGTGTGTGTATCTGTTTTATTCAAGTAAGGACTGCAGACATTGAATTTTTTCAAGTAGTTCCTACATTTGCCGCCAAACGCCACTGTCAACGACCAACTAGTTCAGAATTTAGTTACCAGATGCCACCGCAGTCGGCTCTTGACGACGAACGTAGGAACCTAAGAACGTTAGTCAAATGTTTAACCTATATATAATTGAGCTTCACACAGGTGTAATTAGTGGAAGGTTCTTTAACATGTCAAAAAATCTATGACATGGGACCACCGGCTTTACTTCCCCTCCGAGGGAAGGCATATCGAGGGTTTTTGAACGTTCTTAAAAAATCCGACGACTTCGGCCGGGTTAGAACCCGCGATCTTGGGCATAGAAGCTCAACATGCTAAAAGCCACGTTAGTCTGTACGCCTTATGGAGTTTGGGGGCTCTTTCTATCTTGGTCCTACTTGTCCACACCTTCCTTACTCAATTCTCTGCGCCATTCGCGAATAATTTTCTCCAGAACACAGTTGAATAGCAGAGGCGAGAACCCATCTCCCTGCCTTACCCCTGTCCGTATTTCAAAGGATTCTGAAATTTCTCTCCTGAATGTCACTTTGGAGGTCGTGTCCAACAGGGTTTGCTGAAAGATTGCTCTTGTCTTACGATCTTCTTCTTCTTCTTCTTCCTCCTCGCCTTTTCCCGGTACGTGGGGTCTGCTTTCTTAATCCTGAGGCGCCACTCATTTCTTTGTAAAGCATCATCAGCAGATAGGCCCAATACTTTCATGTCCCTCTGGGCATTCCTCATCCATGTTGTTTGAGGTCTGCCGCTCCCTCTCTTTTGCGTAGTCATGGAAAGGCACTTCTTCACTACATAATTCTCCGGTCTTCGCATAACATGCCCATACCACCTTAGCCTGGTTTCTAAAAGTTATAGGCGCTATCTAAACCGAATTATTTTAGAACCTGGATCAGGGTCTTCGGTCCAGCGAGCCATAAACTTTCTTGATATCAACGAAGGTCACCACGAATTCCTTCTTCTCAGTTTTATGTATGATATAATTGATTTTGGATTCATAATTTGCTCACCACAAAAGTGTCCTTTCCTGAACCCACCCCACCATGGTATTCCCCTAAATGTTTATCTAGCTGTGACTCTGCTCTCGTTTGAAGTGCTTTCGCGAGAATTTTGTATGCTATTGAGCCCACTCCTGGTGATTTTTTTCGCTATCGTTTTACCCTCCAGGATTGGATTTTCCCACGGACTAAGCGAGGGATCCCACCTCTACCGCCACTGAGGGCAGTGTCCTGGAGCTTGAGACTCTGAGTCAGGGATACAACTAGGGTGTGTGACCAGCACTACGCCCAGGCGGCCTCACCTGCAAAGCGAACAGCGGCCTAATGAAGGGATGGGAAGAGTGGGACGGTTAGGCAAGGAAGTGGGAAGGAGGCGGCCGTGGCCTTACAGTAGGAACCATCCCGGCATTTGCTCTTAGACGAAGTGGGAAACCACGGAAAACCACTTCGAGGATGACTGAGGTGGGAATCGAACCCCCTCTACTCATTTGGGTCACCCGAGGCTGAGTAGACCCCGTTCCAGTCCTCAGACCATTTTTCAAATTTCGTGGCAGAGCCGGGAATCGAACCCAGGACCTCCGGGGCGGCAGCTAACCATGCTGACCGCTACGCTACGGAGGCTACGTCTCCTGGTGCCTTATTGTTCTTAAATTATTGAATGAACAGTCTGATTTCTTCTCTGGTTGGTGGACTTGTTTCTGGATTGACGGGCGTATGTTCTTCAAAGGAAACATTTTATGTTGGAGCCTCAGATTTGAGAAGGGACTCAAAGTATTTCCCCAGGATCCGCCAGCAGTCTTAGTCATTGTAAGCAACTTTCCCATCGGAATACCTAAACTGAAGACTGGGTGGTGTGCATTTATTGAGATTTTGCTTGAACGTTTTGTAAAAAATCGTTCATGTTATTCTTTTTGAAATCTTGGTCTGTCTGTGCTAACTGATTTTTTTGGAATGCTTGTTTTACACTGCGTATGGTTTTAGCAGCTTGCTTTCTCGCGACCAAAAACATATCTCTGTTCTCTTCGTTCTTTTGCATATTCGATCGCAGCCAGGCATGTTGCCTTTGTTTTATGACATCATTGCTTTCATGGATCCACCAATGTTATGGTTTCCTTTGCCGTTTCAACTATGGCTTGTTTGAGTTGTTCCCAATTATGTGGCTCAAGTGATTCAAGTTACTGACTGAATTCTCTTTGGGTCTTTAATTTTTCACATCAAACCTGTTGATCTTTCTTCCCTGAAATACATTGGTGGATCGTGGAAAAAGCTTTATTAGCCAACTTTTCACATTTTGCAAAAATGAGGAAAAAGTAGACTTATGAGATCGATCCGGGAAAATTTGTGTCTGTCTGTCTGTGTGGCCAGCAACTGGTGAAAAACCGCAATTGAAATTTGAGCTCCATGTTGGATATCTCGGAATATATCCATGGGATCTATTTCAAAATTGGCACACATATAGATAATAATATTTGAGTTTAATTTCCAGGAGGCCATACATGGCAGTGTTGCCAAAATTATTCTAAGCCCGCTGATAAGTCCAATTTTTAAATGTATATAACTTCTACACTATCAATTGGATTTCAACTAAATTTCGTTTGTACTATGTGTACATAAACAGAAATCGCTGTGCGTATTCATAATAGCCACCAGGGCTGCCATCTGTAAATAAATGCTTTATCTATGTTTTTATCCAAATACCAATATATCAGAAAGTATGCAAGCCGACAGCTTTAAACTATGCACACGTATAGTACCTGACATTCTAGATTAAATTGAAGTAACTAATATACGTCAGTGCCTCCAACATGATTCTAAGCCTGCTGATAGGACCAATTTTTAAATACATGTAACTTCTATACTATCAATTCGATTTAGACCAAATTTCGTATATGCTTTGAGTACAATAACAGATATGACAATTCGTATCCTTAAGAGCAACCAGGGGTGTCAACTGTTAATAAATGCTGTCTCTATTTTCTTACCCTAATATCAATATATCAGAAAATATGTAAGCCAACGGATCTAAACTTTGTACACGTATAGTACCTGGCAGTCGAGATTAATTTGTTGTAAATAATATACGTCAGTGTCGCCAACATGATTCTAAGCCAGCTGATAGGTCCAATTTTACAATACATGTAACTTCTGTACTTTCAAATGGATTTCATCCAAAATTGGCACATCAAGAGATCGTAATATTTCAGATTATTTTTGACTAACACATGCGTGACATTGTTGCCAACATGATTTTACGCGCGCTGATAGATCCAATGTCTAACTGCATGTAACGTCCATGCTAACCATTGGACTTCAACCAAATTTTGTATTCTGTTCATTAAAATGATGGAACTAAGAATATATTCAGTCACCAGGGCTGCAAACTGTAGTGCTCTATTAGGCTACATTACACCAGGTATATTTCGAAATAACTAGAAATTTCGATATTACGAACTTAATTTCGTCATTATTCTAGATAGGTCCATGTAGATTAATCATTGGCATGAATCTTAAATTTTAAGAAAAGTAGGCTCTGTATTTCGTTACGGATCTTCTTGTTTTTATCTTTCATAGATAGTGACCTGAGTCAAGATTCGCGCTTCTTAAGACTTTTACATTCTGAACCTCTCTCTGAAATTTGCGAGAAATAGGAACGTGGCCAATTTGGAATTCGCACAGATGGGGATTGGGGGATTGCCCATGTTTTCTCTTCTTCTTCTTCTTTTTATTATTAATATTATTATTATTACTATTATTATTATTAGGCTATTATTATGAGCAAGTGCATGAGTAAAAGGGAGGAAGAGTTGTAGATGTTGCCTATGATACACCAGACAGATTGAAAGCAAGGGGGCTTGATCACCTGGTAATTCAATAAACGAACTCATCAGAATTTATTGCCGGTAGCTATATTCACTTCCAAATGAAGCCAATTCTTCATCAAGAACTCATTACGCGCGAGTTCCTTACTGGTTTCGTTAGAGAGAAGTCTCGTCTTTCAGATCCACGATCCGACGGTATCATTTCTCAGTGATAATGAGGACCAGTCTCGCCAGCTTGTTACTTCAACAACTTTACTTCGGCATCCAGTAGTCTTGCAAAAGTTCTAAGAAGATATTGCTATAGATTTAGGTGTTATGGGACATCGTGTTCATGTAGCCCCGTGTACTCGGGTATGACTGTGTGTGTGTAGGGAGGGGGGGGGGGGGGGTGATGTGTCTGATAACCTGTGTTATTGTGATGGATGTATTATTATGTGTATTTGGGGCATCGATTGTGTTGGAGGTGGCAGTTACTTTAGGTTGAGTACCACCCCAGTATTTTCCTGGATTAGAAGTTGCAAACCACCAATAAATCAGATCTGGAAAGGCTAGTGTGTTAGTTATTGTTGTTTTAAGAGGCGGAACTACGAGGTCATCTGTCACAAAGGAAAGGCTCTGCCAAAAAAAAATCTGTTCTAAGGGTTGAAACGGGGTTCACTCAGCTTCGAGAGACAGACCTGAAGATATATGGGTTCGATTCCAACCTCTACCAAACTAGAAGTGATTTTACATGTTTTCCTCCTTCTACACCAGGCGAATTCCAGGATGATACTTAAAGTAAGGCCACGGTCAACTCCTGCCCAAATCCTAGCTGCACAATTACACAGGTTACCCCACAGATTTAACACACACCCAAGTACACCGGGAAATTGACCCCAATGTCCATTACTATTCATATTATTTTTAAACGACATCTCTGATTAAGTTCAAAACTCAGAAATTTTATTATTCGCAGACGTTATAACATTATTTAAATCAATACGTGAATTAATTATATTAGGCGGAAAAATTACATAAAATTGACTCGAAATTTGTGAAGTTCATGATCTGTGAATTATATTTATCAATATTCTGTAATTTCAAAGACATATATAGAAAATTGTCTGTAAAGCACATAAATGTATGGGATTTGTAATCAGAAATTCATTGTGGTGTTTGAAGCCATATTTTCAGTGTTGCCTTAGTAAACAAGTGTTTAGTGCTTTTCAGTCGGTCAACACGAATGTACCCAAAAGAGATGGGTTATGCCCTAATCCAGAAATAAATTACATGAGATTAATAAAACACTAGGATGACCAGTTTCGATCGTCAAGCGATCATCATCAGATCCATTACACTTAGGCTATAAAATCTATGTTTGAAATACAGGTGAAAATATTTACAATATGTACAATTATTTAGTTGCAGTATTGGTACTGCAAATGTCAGTGTATAGCCTAAGTGTAATGGATCTGATGATGATCGCTTGACGATCGAAACTGGTCATCCTAGTGTTTTATTAATCTCATGTAATTTATTTCAGGATTAGGGCATAACCCATCTCTTTTGGGTACATTCGTGTTGACCGACTGAAAAGCACTAAACACTTGATCAGAAATTCATTTAATATCTTCCATGCGATATTACTTTTCAATGCCATCATCAGATCAAAAGTAGAATATAGCCTACTTCAGCTGTATGGAATCCATGCACGGTGAACACAATAAGCTAAAATATGTATATTACAAAAGATTTGGCTATTATCCCTCTTAAAAATCGTACACATTTGTCTCATGGTTGTTCAATGTCAGAAAACTCACAGATGAAATTGCCAGGGGCCTGCTTTTTCTCAATAAAATAGTAAACAATAAGATTGACGACGCAAAAAGTCGAGAGAGAATTACGTTGTACTGTATGTTCCAGGTATTGAACCACGTAGATTCCGAAACATTTTCTTTATTCCGAGAGTTCATATGGACTGCCATAAATTGTCTCAGTATAATAAAATTCATCATCTTGATTTAGATATTTTCAGTATGTCAGAATACTAGATTGCAGCTTTGTGTGATAACCCTGTTTATTTATTTATTTATTTATTTATTTATTATTATATTATTATTATTATTATGATAATCATTATTAATTTCCACATGTATCTCTATTTATATGATGTACTGAACATTGTAATAGGGGCTTCCTGTAATGTTCACAACATAAAAAAATACAGAAAGAAAGAGAGAAATAAAGAAAGAAGGAAAGAAAGAAGGAAAGAAAGAAAGAAAGAAAGAAAGAAAGAAAGAAAGAAAGAAAGAAAGAAATAAAGAAAGAAGTAAGTACGTAAGTAAGTAAAGAAATAAATAAGTAAAAAATTAAGTAAATAAATAAATAAGAAAATAAATAAAGGAATAAATAAATAAGTATATAAATAAATAGGTAAATAAATAAAGTAAATAAATAAATAAACAAGTAAATAAATAAAGAAATACGCAAATAAGGAACTAAAGAATTAAGTAAATACATAAATAATAAATAAGTAAATAAATAAGTAAATAAATAAGTAAATAAATAAGTAAATAAATAAGTTAATAAATAATTAAATAAATATGTAAATAAATAAATAAATAAATAAATAAAGAAAGAAAGAAAGAAAAAAAGAAAGAAAGATATAAGTAAATAAATAGCCTAATTAAATAAATAAATAAATAAATAAAGGAATAAGTAAATAAGTAAATAAATAAGTAAATAAATAAATAAATAAGAAAATAAGTAAATAAATAAAGGAATAAATAAATAAGTAAATAAATAAATAAGTAAATGAATGAAAATCCACAGCCTGCTTCCAGTCTCCGACCGGGTCAGGAATGGAATGAATGAAGCCCCCATCTAGCGGCGAGGATATGAACTGTGCCAGCTGCCGAGGCCTGACGCACTCCTCTGGGGCCATGATTAAATGAATGACAGGTGAAATGAAATTATAGTGGAGAGTGTTGCTGGAATGAAATTTTGACAGGGAAAACCGGAGTACCCGGAGAAAAACCTGTCTGCCTCCGTTTTGTCCAGCACAGATCTCACATGGAGTGACCGAGATTTGAACCACGGACCCAGCGGTGAGAGGCCGGCGTGCTGCCGCCTCAGCCACGGAGGCTAAATGAATAAATAAGTAAATTAATAAATAAATAAATGTCGGTTATTAGCTATGGTCGTCACTATTTATTTAGTCGTCTCGTGGAATGCCATAAGAACAATCTACTGTATATTCAGAGAAGAGTCTAGGCTCTTCACCTCGGCTTTATGAATAGCGTCTGGGACCCGCCGTCCGTGCACATTTTAAGGTTACGCTGGGTAAACCGATAAAGATACCGGACGAAGCCGGGGTGGGTTGCCAGTAAATAAATAAATAAATAAATAATGAATGAATGAATGAATGCCCCAAAGCCCTCAAATGAATCACAACAACGATATTAGATACCATTCGGGCAAATGCCAGGAGGGTGTGTGGTAAAACTTGGAAATAAACCCTCTCGCGATGGCCCACTCAGCGCCGGGATTCGAACTACCAGTCTCCAGACTTGCTGCAGCTCCCCATTGCAGTCGTGGGTCCTGATTTAACGTACACGGCTACGCAGCGGGCAATAACAAGAAGAAGACTCACAGCTGTGCCCATTATTTATTGCACCCCGGCATATTAACACCAGTCTTGAGAACTTTATTTTAGTGCAGACTGAAACGTAAACCAAATGGTCTTCCGGCTGGCATTTTAAAATGGTCTAACGACCACCACAGTCTGGGAAAACTTGATGCTGACAGAATGAATGCGGGCTACATAGATAAATAAGATGTTCTAAATCTGTGTCTCACTGCTCATTGTAGTCTTTCACGAAGGAAACAGTTGATCATTATGATGTAGAAACTGCGCGTAGCGGACATAATGGCAGAGTCATCCATTGTTTCCTCAACAACCTCTTTTGTGTCAGCGCTCGGTTTGACAGCTTCCTGAATTATTATTCGTATCATCATTTCTTCTTTATTGCACCTCACTAATTAATAGCTAGAAGTTGGAGGCTAATTAGAGATTTCTAACTATGAAATGGGAACAGTGCTATTTAATGGTGCTACTATCTAAGGTGAGATAAGACTTGGTTGGTTCCTCAGGTTAGGAGCTGCGACAACGCAGTCATGTAGCCCCGTGTACTTTGGGTGTGTGTATAATCTGTCTGATAACCGGTGTTAATTGTGATGGCTGTATTAGTGTGTGTTATGTGTTTTAGGTAGATTTCATTAGAAAGCTAACTATTGGAATGGGTACCATGTTTCGACTTCCTGAAAATTTTGACATATCTTCGCGTTTCACATCCCCTAGACCCCAAAACCACCATCAGTTCAAAAGTTTATATATAATTTATGTATATATATCACTTTCTTGTGGACACGATAACTACCGCAATTTTGCACCAATAACTTTGAAATTTTTACATAATATGTATCCCTATAAAATCTCGGCCGAGTTCGTTAATGAGCACAATTGGTCGAAGGGGGTGAAAATGGGGGGCTTTTTACGAAAAAGTGAAATATCGCTATAACTCTCTTAATATTTGAAATATCGAATCCATTCAAAGTTCATACTATGTGTCGGATAAGGCCTAAAAATTTATGTTTGAAACGTTTTTTGATAGCACCAACCATTGACCAAAGGGGTGGGAAAAGTGGGTTTTTCGGGAAACATTAATCATATCTCTCTTGAAATGAAATCCACAACCTGCTTCCAGTCTCCGACCGGGTCAGGAATGGAATGAATGAAGCCCCCATCTAGCGGCGAGGATAATCATATCTCTCTTAATAGGCACAATATCAAAACCGTACAAAATGGACAATATTCCTCTAATAATTACCTAAAACGTTTGTCTGAAAGAATTTTTGATATGACCCACCATTACGCCAAAGGATGAGAAAAATGATTTCGGAATTATAAGAAAATGCCAAGAGCTATCAGAGGTTGCCTTGGCAACACTACTAAATTGATGAGGGATGAGCCATCAGACGTTGCCATGACAACGCACTTGCACGAGATCACATTCAGTTTTCCATCCGACTAAGTGTGAAGCGGCTTCGGTGACGTAACTGGTAGCATGCTGAACGTTTATGCCCAAGGTCGCGGGGTCAAAGCCGGCCGAAGTCGTCGGATTTTCTAAGAGCGCTAAAAACCCCTCAGTATGCTTTCCTTTGTAGGGGAAGTTCCAACGTTCGTTGCGAGTTGCTGGTTGCAGTGGCATCTAGTAGCCAAGATCACAGCTAGATGTCGTTGACGGTAGTATGTGGTAGCAACATTAGGAACTACTGCTTGAAATTGACCGTCTCTAGTCCTTACCTGAATTACAGACTAATACAGTCATCAAAATTCACACCGTTTATCAGACAGATTCTACACTCACCCAAAGTACACGGGGTTACATGACCGCGTTGTCGCAGCCCCTAAACAGAGGAACCAACTAAAATCTCTGCGGGAGATAAAATTTTGCGTGAAGAAGTAACAGACCGTTAGATAGTTACTCATCAGTGTCGAAACCTTGCATAAGGACAGTGTGACCACAAGTATAACAAGTAGTTCCGTGAAGAACTATACAGCCTATTTTCATATATCCTGCTCATGTTAACTGCCTCTATCAACATACAAAATTTCAGTTTAATTGCTGTAACAGATTCGTAAATATTGAGAACCGTCTAAATATTTCATATGGTCGCCAGGATGGATTTTTATTTTTGTACTATTACATTAAGATTATTAAGCCTCCGTGGCTTAGGCGGCAGCACGCCGGCCTCTCACCGCTGGGTCCGTGGTTCAAATCCCGGTCACTCCATGTGAGATCTGTGCTGGACAAAACGGAGGCAGACAGGTTTTTCTCCGGGTACTCCGGTTTTCCCCGTCAAAATTTCATTCCAGCAACACTCTCCACTATCATTTCATTTCATCTGTCATTCATTTAATCATTGCCCCAGAGGAGTGCGTCAGGCCTCGGCAGCCGGCACAGTTCATTTCCTCGCCGCTAGATGGGGGCTTCATTCATTCCATTCCTGACCCGGTCGGAGACTGGAAGCAGGCTGTGGATTTTCATTTCATTTCACATTAAGATTAGTGTGTACGTGTGGTATTCAAACTTCAATCGCATGATTAGAACACAAGAAGTAAAAACGAGATTTTAAAAGTACGCACGCCAGCCATCTTGTGATTATGCAAACATTTGAAATAAATTACATGCCAGTGGATCAACATTTGTATAAGCATTTAACGTGCAACGTTTCACGGCACTCGGGTAGTTAATTCGCGAGAAACGTCCATTTAAATATTTATACTTCGCGTCGCCGCCATGTTGGATTTGTGATCACCAGGTTACTGAATGTCCTATAGGTGAACATATGTTCATAGTCTCTATGAACATAAAAAAATCAGTTTGGTTGCTGTAAAAGATTCATAGATATTGAGAACCGTCTAAATATTTCCGAAGCTCGCCATTTAGGATTGTTATATGTATAGTCCATAGAGTTATATACCATTCAAGGACAATTATTGCCTAGCTTCATTATTCAAACTTTCACTTCGATCGCATGATTACGACACAAGAAAAAAAACTTAATTTTAAAATTTCGCACAGCCGCCATCTTGAGGTTAGGTAAACAATTGAATTAAATTAGATGGCAGTGCATTACAATCTGCAAAATCATTTACTGTATCTCATTTCTTTGCGCTCAGAGAGTTAAATCACGAGAAAAGTCTATTAAAATATTTCAAATTCGCTTGGTCGCCATGTTCGTTTTGTACTTTACAGGTTTATGAAATATACACGGGTAAACTTGTATCAGTACCCTTTATCACTGTACACAATTGCAGGGTGATATCTGTAATAGTTTCGGAGATATAGAATGTCAGTGAAACATTTCGCACAGCCGCCATTTTGAGGTTATGTAAACAATTGAACTAAGTTAGACTCCAGTGCATTACAATGTCTATAAACATTTGCTGTACCAAGTTTCATTACGTTTGGATCGTTAAATCGCGAGAAAAGTCTATTTAAAAGTCTCAACTTCGCTTGACCGCCATGTTGATTTTGTAGTCTCCAGGTTTTTGAAAGTCTCATAGGTGAACTTCTAGTAGTACCCTTTATCACCGTACTCAATTTCAGGGCGATATCGGTAATAGTTTCGGGGATATTGAATGCTAGTGAAATATTTCGCACAGTCGCCATTTTGCATTGGTGAGACGTAACAAAATTTGAAGGGCACGGTCGAGGTCGCCGGGAATAGTGCTATGAACATACCGAGTTTCATTGAAATCGCTCTAGCCGTTTAGATTTTATTAGGGGGGACACACACACGAATCACACACACACACACACACACACGCACACACACGGACAAAAGGTGATCTCATAAGCCTATTTTTTCAAAATTGAAAATAGGCTAAAAATGGACCCCAAATGACAAGAAGGTTACCGTCCCCATAAGACAATAAAATGTTTAAAATATGCATAAAACGACGAAAAAAAGTTAATTAAGCTCCAATTATAAAATACTTTCTCGCAATAAATGAGGTCTGATCCTTCTACGAAAACCAGCATATTCTGCCTATTTTCGCCTATCCCCAAGTTTGCCCGGTGAAATCTACCTCCGCCTTCCGGCGTGCCGAGAGGACTTTTTAAATTCAAGTAAGGACTGCAGACTATCAATTTTCAAATAGTTCCTACTTTTCCTTCCAGATTGCACCGTCAACGACAACCAGTTCTGAACTTCTTACTAGATGCCACCGCAGTCGGCTCCTGGCGACGAACGTTGGATCCTAAGAGCGTTAGTCAAATCTAACCTATAATTTAGCTTCACGAAAGTGTTATTAGTGGAAGGTTCTTTTACATGCCTTAAATCTATGACATGGGATTTTTAACGCTCTTAAAAAATCCGACGATTTCGGCCGGGTTTGAACCTTGGGCATAGAAGCTCAGCATGCTAGCAACTACGCCACCGAAGCCACAGAGATAAGACTCCCTGTATCGATAATATTCATTTATGACTAAGGTTTGGAAGTTAAGAAAAAGTCATAATATTTTGCTGAGATTATTATGCCCAAAATTTTAAAAATAAGTGAGAATGAAGGGTTCATGACCTTGTTTAAATCAATTTTGTCTGTCTGTTAGGTAGCCGGCCCAGAGACTGGTTGGATTCTCAAATCGTATCGCCATAGCTTATGTCAGTCGATATCCACAAAACCTCTTAGCAAGATGAGGAGTCAGGTTGTTTGCAATTCCTTTCCTCACTGAGTCAGAACAATAACCCTGACCCTATAAGTAGAACCTTTCACAGTACACTCGGGCACTAGCTGTGCCCTGAAGGCAGGCCCCGGGCTATAAACGGGCATACTGGGTATTTGCCCAGGGCGCCAAATTTTAGGGGGCGCCGAAATTTAGGTGACGCTGAACGAAGAAAAAGTTGACCCAACAATCCCAACATTAAAAGTATGACATGGAAATCTTTAAAAAGTAGAATAAAATAACTTTAATTTACGTGAATATAAAATAAAAGTAATGAATTATGTTCTGTAGAGCCAACAATGTGCCTAAACTGTATATTATTCTGGATCTTTATGGTCTCCCGGAATGCCGGGCGGATGTCCTTCAGGAAATATAATTATAAATATCACATACATTCGTAGTATTTATGTTTAATCATGATTATATTATAATACAGTATTATAACATTTTTCAGACAGTAAACTAAATTCTCTATTGTTATTGTGTTTTGAAAAAGAAGTACCCCTTAGCACAGACTTTTCTGACATCATAAATAAATTTGCAAAGTTAAAAGCCAGAAAAACCTTTGATTTGAAATGTTTCTAGATATTTAAGCCAACTTTTAAAATGTAACTTTTGAATTTGTAATCTTGGGTTTTAGTGTGATTAATGTATCAATAAATGGCTACAAAATTGTATAAACGACTTACTTTTCTTATTATTTCCTGTGATACAATATTAGTAACGTAGTTGTTTGAAAAAAAAGTTTTATGCTATTTTTATAAAGAATAATAGAGAAAAAGGGCGCCAGTAGGCCATTTGCCCAGGGCATCTATCACCTTAGTCCGGGGCCTGCCTGAAGGCCATTACTCACCTCTACTCATACCTCAATGCTTCCATATCATCACAGCCATGAGTGGGGTTGAAACACCGGTGAAAAGCCACATTTTACTCTAGCCTATGCCAATATACAAATGCAAATGTACTACATTCATCAAGTCTTCTACTTCCCTTAGCTTTGTGCCTAACAATTTTTTTTAGCGTATGGCTTTTAGTGCCGGGAGTGTCCGAGGACAAGTTCGGCTCGCCAGTTTTGTAGCTGCTTCGAGACGGACACCCAAGGGGTGAGCTACAAGTACCGTTGGGGAGGAAAGTTGGAATGGAAGGTCGAGGAGTTGGAAGGTAGCGGCTGTGGCCTATAGTTATGGACCAACCCCGGCATTTGCCTGGAAGGAAGATGGGAAACCACAGAAGACCATCTTCAAGGTTGCCGGCGGGGGGATTCGAACCACCTCGCCTCCCGGATGTGAGCGACTGCCAGCCGTCATGCCGACCTTGGCTAACTCACCCGGTAACAATTTGATGTCAATAGGGGTTTGTGATTTCTTTAGATAGTTAGTTAATTATTGCTGTTTTAATGGGTGGAAGAGCGAGGTAAACAGGCTTCAATTTGATTTTGCCTACAATTGCATCTTTTGGCCATTTTATCCTATTTACATTTATGAAAAAATAGGCTTACGAGATCACCTTTTGTCCGCGCGCGCGCGCGCGCGCGCGTGTGTGTGTGTGTGTGTGTGTGTGTGTGTGTCTAATAAAATCTAAATAGCTGGAGCGATTTCAATGAAATTCGGTAAGGTCATAGTACAAATTTGTCCAACTCCGACCCTGTCCCTCAAATTTTATTTCATCTCACCAATCCAACATGGTAGCTGTGCGAAATATTTCACCGGTATTCTATATCTCCGAAACTATAACTCATATCACCCTGAAATTTTGTACGGTGATAAAGGGCACCACTGGACTTTTAAAAACCTGTTGAGTACAAAACGAACATGGTGGCCAAGCAAATTTGAAATATTTAAATAGACTTTTCTCGCGATTTAACCATCCCAGCGCAGTGAAATGTGGTATAGCAAATGTTTATATACAGTTTAATGCACTGAAATCTAATTTAGATGAATTGTTTACATAACCTCAACATGGCGGCTGTGCTAAATTTTAAAATTAAGTTTTTATTTCTTGTGTCCTAATCATGCGATCGAAGTCAACGTTTCAGTAATGAACCCACGCAATAATCGTCATCTTATAGTACATAACGCAATCGCCAACATGGCGACCATCCGAATTATTTAGACGATTCTCAATATCTACGAATCTATTACAGCAATCAAACTGAAATTTTGTGTGTGGATAGAGGCAATTAACATAAGTAGGATATATAAAAATAGGCTATATAGTTCTTCACGAAACTACTTGTTATTGTTTCACTTCCATAGAGCACCATGCTCCAGACAATGGCTTTCAAAAATGACTTTATAATATCTAAATCTATATTTGATGTCATCAGATTTCTGTAGAAATGCTTTCCTTGTCTGAACCAACCTACTTTTTACATCCTCTTTGCAATATGAGAAATATACCTTCAAAGAGAAGCTAGTAAGCAAAACCACAGCCTTCTAGATGATATAGTTTCTGAGATGAAAATATGGTAAAGAATGTTGAGCCAGGAAAAAGTGAAAATACTAATAATAGAAATAACCGACATTACTTGGTGGAATTACATTGTTATAAAAAACTAAATATATTTTATACATCCACATGGCTATGGACATATCAGGTACAAGATAAGGTCCGTGATAAGAAGAAAGCATATAACAGCTGGCTTTCTCTAAAGACAGATGTGAGCAGAGAAAGGTACGTCACTGCTAAACGAGAGGCAAAGAAAGCCGTGGCTGAAGCAAGAGCCAACCACTACAACAACTTGGACACCAAAGAAGGTGAAAAGGATATTTACCTTCTGGCCAAAGCCCGAGCAAGAACAGCAAGGGATATTTAACACTATGTGTGCATAAAGAGCAAGGAAGGCCAAAGACTACAGAACAAACATGCTATTCTCAAGCGATGGAAAGAGCATTTCGAGAAGATCTCAAACATAGAGTTTCCGCATCCAACAATCCCAGAAGGTGTCCCAACTAGTGGGCCTATCCTCCAAATCACTCCACAGGAAGTTACCACTGCCCTAAAAAGCATGAGAACCCATGAATCTCCTGGGCCAGACAACCTCCCTGCTGACTTATGGAAATTTCAAGAACTGCAATCTACTGCGATCTACCTTTTTCAATGCCATATTGGACTCTGGCCACATCCCTATTAACTGGGCTACAAGCATTACAGTACCGATTTTCAAGAACAAAGGGGACCCAGCGGAATGTTCAAACTATCGCCCAGTACGTCTTCTCTCACATACAATGAAGATCTTTGAGAGGATTCTTGATCGACGCCTACGTGCCATCACCGAACTCAGCTCCAACCAGTGCGGGTTTGTCAAGGGGGCTGGAACCGCTGACGCCATCTTCGCAGCACGGTTACTCATGGAGAAGCACCGTGAGAGAAGAAAGCCTCTGCATATTGCCTTTCTTAACCTTGAAAAGGCCTTCGATCGTGTTCCTCATGAGTTGATTTGGTATGCGCTCCGCAACCATGGTGTGCCAGAGTCATTTGTAAATGTGGTCAAGATGTTATACGCGAACACCAGCAGTAGAGTACGTTGTGCTGTTGGCACCTCGGAAAACTTTCCTGTAAATGTCGGCGTCCACCAAGGCTCAGCACTATCACCGTCCCTTTTTGTTCATGTGATGAACACCATCACTCGTGACCTGCAACGGAATGTTCCTTGGACCCTTCTATATGCAGATGATATAATGGTTGCAGATGACTCCCGAGAAAAACTCCAATGTCAAGTTGAAGACTGGAATAACCGCCTCTCCCAGTATGGCCTATGTCTGAATGTGAAAAAGACGGAGTATCTGGAGTTAAACCCAAGCGACGGTACCATTCAAGTCACTGGACAAAATCTAGTCAAGACAGAATGCTTCAGGTACCTTGGATCTCGTCTTCAGAGTGATGGCAACTTCAATGATGAAGTAAGAGCCAGGGTAAACGCAACCTGGTTGCGGTGGAAGGAGGTCACGGGTGTGCTTTGCGACAAGAAAATGCCACTTCGTCTCAAATCGAAAATATATCGGCCAGTGGTACGGCCAGTTGCGCTGTATGGAGTTGAATGTCGACCATCCGACAAAATTTCAGAACGTCGCCTGCACGCCATGGAAATGAGAATGCTCCGTTGGACAATGGGCATCTCCCTTATTGACCATGTCAGAAACGACACAATTCGGGAGCAAATGGGTGTCGCCCCAATTGTGGACAAAATGAGAGAGAAACGGCTCCGATGGTATGGCCATGCCCTGCGTGCAGCGCCTGATACTGTTAATACAGTAACTCTGTCCTTCATTTTGAGGTTGAAGGCCTACGCCCCAGAGGACGACCGAAGCAGCGGTGGCAAGACACAATAAATGGTGACTTAAAAATTACCGGCCTATATCCAACTGACGCACGAAACCGGACAAAATGGAGGTCAATTTCCAAAAAAAGTGGACCCTGCACCAGCGGGACAACGCTAGGAAGAAGAAGATGAAGAAGACTGTATTTAAAATGTTATTTCCGACCGGAAAGTAGCTACTAAACAAAGGAAAAAGAATAAAACGGTACGGTGACAAGTGGGAGAAGGCCACGGTATATTTGAGTATCTAGGCAGCGAGGGAGAAGGTGATACCAGTCGGAAATAAAACAAGTAGTTCCGTGAAGAACTAAAGAGCCTACTTTTTTTAAATTAAAGATTCATGCCAATGAATAATCTATTGGGTCTACCGGCGAGCGAAAAATCATATTGGCAACAGTGTCATGTATGTATTGCTTAGAATTAATCTACCTAGGTATTATTGTCCCTATTTTGGGTAAAATCCATTTACTAATCACAATTAACACCGGTTATCAGACAGATTCTACACACATCCAAAGTACTCGGGGCTACATGACCGCGTTGTCGTAGCCCCTAAACTAAGGAACCAACCAACCATATTTAAATAGAAAAAGAATTTTATTTTTGAAGTTGGGCCGGGCCTGCTCTCGCCTTAATTCGCTTGGAAAAGTTGCGGGTTTTTTTTTATTCATAGGAAATATCCAAAATTTTGAGTGGGCGATAAGAAAGAATTGCGAAAACAAGCATGAAGCCCTACGTTCGTTAGCCAACTGTGTCTTAAGTCTCGTTCTAAAGGCTTATGAGAAGAGGTGTGAGTATTTTGAGCGAGACTCTTAGTCGGTCAATGTTGGCCTGCTCGTGCAGTTGATTGATAGCCAGGGATCAGGGCTGGGCAGCTTTTATCCACACGTGCCCGTTTCAAAGGTCTGGCCAGTAATGCACGATTGCGAACATCATACATTACCGTTAAGACCTATTGCATAACAACCTAATTCCACTGTGGAACACAGCTTACTGAGATACTTCAACATCCGGATCAAATTCTTTCCTCATTTTAAAACCAGGTCATCTCCACATTTTCAAATTCTATAGGAAAAACATAGAAATCATTACATTCCAATACATTACAAGAAAGGTGGCTTTGGTGCCGTAGATGGTAGCATGCTGATCTTCTATGCCCAAGATCGCGGGGTCAAACCCAGCCGAAGTCGTCGGACTTTTTAAGAGCGTTAAAAGTTCTTCAGTATACCTTCCATCGGAGGGGTAGTAAACCTGGTGGGCCCATGTCATAGATCTATGGCTTGTAAAAGAACCTTCCACTAACTACCCTTGTGTGAAGCTAAAATTTGTAGGATAGATTTGATGAACGCTATATTACTTCCAACGTTCGCCGCCGGGTGTTGGTTGTGAATGTCATCTAGTAGCCAAGTCCACAGTTAGGTGTCATTGACAGTAGCATTTGGTTGCAAAAGTAGAAACTACTTGAAAATCGATCGTCTGCAGTCCTTACCTGAATCTCAGATAACACACACTAATACAGCCATCACAATTAACACCGGTTATCAGACAAATTCTACACACACCCAAAGTACTCGGGGCTACATGACCGCGTTGTCACAGCCCCTAAACTGAGGAACCAACCAACATTACGAGAAAGATAAAAATAAAAAACAAGATGTTCAGTAAAGAACATATAGCCTACTTTCTCCTAAATGCATGGGTATTGTTATAACTCTTTGTCCTTTTCAAGGAGTATGATTGAACGTTGGTTGTAGTAGCTTGTTGAAATACAACGTGCTATAGGGATATTAAACATGAATATGAGGTGCCCTTTGCTAGTGCTACCTCTGTACCAAATTTCGTTCATTTCGGTTTCATCGTGTTTGAATTGATAGGGGGAATCGATTTGCACACATACTTGGCCACCATCTGCAAACTATTGGGCTGATGTTCTTGTAGTTTGGTCAGAATATGTTTCCCACATAAAGATATGGTGTTGCAAAATTTGGTAGAGACTAGATTATTAGGTTGGTCGTAATTACATTTTAGCTTTTAACATTTGGGTGGCCGCGATTACGTTTCCGTCAAGATAGCGGTGATATAAAACATGACTTTGAGGTGCCCTTTGCTATTGCTACCTCTGTACCAAATTTCGTTCCATTCGGTTCCACCGTGTTCGAATTAATAGGGGGAATCAATTTTGACATAAAGATGGCCGCCATCCGCAAACTATTAGGCTAATGACCTATTAGTTTGGTCAAAGGATGCTCCCTCCATAAAGGTATGTAATTGCAAAATTTGGTAGAGATCGGATGATTAGGTTAATCGTAATTTGATTTAAGCTTTGAACATTCGTGTGGCCGCCATTACGTTTCTGTCAAGATGGCGGCGATATAAAACATGCCACTGAGGTGCCCTTTGCTAGTGCTACCTCTGTACCAAGTTTCGTTCCATTCGGTTCCACCGTGTTCGAATTAATAGGGGGAATCAATTTTGACATAAAGATGGCCGCCATCCGCAAACTATTAGGCGAATGACCTATTAGATTGTTCAAAGAATGCTCCCTCCATAAAGGTATGTAGTTGCAAAATTTGGTAGAGATCGGATGATTAGGTTAATCGTAATTTGATTTAAGCTTTGAACATTCGTGTGGCCGCCATTACGTTTCCGTCAAGATGGCGGCGATATAAAACATGACACTGGGGTGCCTTTTGTTAGTACTACCTCTGTACCAAATTTCGTTCCATTCGGTTGCACCGTGTTCGAATTAATAGGGGGAATCGATTTTCACACAAAGATGGCCGCCATCCGCAAACTATTACGCTGATGACCTATTAGTTTGGTCAAAGGATGCTCCCCCCATAAAGGTATGTAGTTGCAAAATTTGGTAGAGATCGGATGATTAGGTTAATCGTAATTTGATTTAAGCTTTGAACATTCGTGTGGCCGCCATTACGTTTCAGTCAAGATGGCGGCGATATAAAACATGACACTGAGGTGCCCTTTGCTAGTGCTACCTCTGTACCAAATTTCGTTCCATTCGGTTCCACCGTGTTCGAAGTAATAGGGGGATTCAATTTTGACATAAAGATGGCCGCCATCCGCAAACTATTAGGCTGATAACCTATTAGATTGGTCAAAGGATGCTCCCTCCATAAAGGTATGTTGTTGCAAAGTTTGGTAGAGATCGGATGGTTATGTTAGTCGTAATTTAACTTAAACTTTGAACATTTGTGTGGCCGCCATTACGTTTCTGTCAATATGGCGGCGATATATAACATGACACTGAGATGCCCTTTGCTAGTGCTACCTCTGTACCAAATTTCGTTCCATTCGGTTTCACCGTGTTTGAATTAATAGGGGGAATTGATTTTCACACAAAGATGGCCGCCATCCGCAAACTGTTAGGCTAATGACCTATTCATTTGGTCAAAGGATGCGTCCTCTATAAGGGTATTTTGTTCCAAATTTGGTAGAGATCGGATGATTAGGTTAATCGTAATTTGATTTAAGCTTTGGACATTTGTGTGGCCGCCATTACGTTTCCGTCAAGATGGCGGCGATATAAAACATGACACTGAGGTGCCTTTTGTTAGTACTACCTCTGTACCAAATTTCGTTCCGTTCGGTTGCACCGTGTTCGAATTAAGAGGGGGAATCGATTTTCACACAAAGATGGCCGCCATCCGCAAACTATTACGCTGATGACCTATTAGTTTGGTCAAAGGATGCTTCCTCTATAAGGGTACGTTGTTGAAAAATTTGGTAGAGATCGGATGGTTAGGTTAGTCGTAATTTGATTTAAGCTTTGAACATTTGTGTGGCCGCCATTACGTTTCCGTCAAGATGGCGGCGATATAAAACATGACACTGAGGTGCCTTTTGTTAGTACTACCTCTGTACCAAATTTCGTTCCATTTGTTTGCACCGTGTTCGAATTAATAGGGGGAATCGATTTTCACACAAAGATGGCCGCCATCCGCAAACTATTACGCTGATGGCCTATTGGTTTGGTCAAATAATGCTCCCCCCATAAAGGTATGTTGTTGCAAAATTTGGTAGAGATCGGATGATTAGGTTAGTCGTAATTTGATTTAAGCTTTGAACATTTGTGTGGCCGCCATTACGTTTCCGTCAAGATGGCGGCGATATAAAACATGACACTGAGGTGTCCGTTGCTAGTGCTACCTTTGTACCAAATTTCGTTCAATTCGCATTCACCGTGTTCGAATTGATAGGTGGGGACAGACATTCAGAGTACACACACTCACACACACAGACACATACACAGACTCACACACACATACACACACACACACACACTGACTCACACACACACATACATACACACAGACAGACACACTTTTTTCGCCCTGTGTTGATCTCATAAGTCTACTTTCATTTTTTGCAAAAATCGAAAGTAGGCTAAAAATGGTATCACGGCAAGTGAATTAAAACTCAGCAATTTTTTTAGGTTTGTGCCGTGTCTTGTGTGGGGTTTCGCCTAGGACACCGAGCTGGCTCATCAGTGGGCTCTTCTTGTCCCCGTCCATACCCCCACAGGAGTAGCGAACTGCGCGCTACCTCCCTCTTTATGAAGCACACCTACGCCTTTTTACTGCGAGAACTAAAAGTTCAAGCAGCCATAACTTCCCCATGAAGGCTTCCAAAACGATGGCAATTGCTGAGTTTTAATTCACTGGCCGTGAAAGCCAATATACCATCTTTTTGTAAGCCTTCATAGGGAAGTTATGGCTGCTTGAGGCTTAAGTTCTCGCAGTAAAGAGGCGAAGGAGCGCTTCATAAAAAGGGAGGTAGCGCGCAGTTCGCTACTCCTGTGGGGGTCCGGGAGGGGACACCAAGACCCCGCTGATGAGCCAGCTCGGTGTCCCAGGCAAAACCCCACACAAGAGACGGCACTAACCTAGAAAAATTGCTGAGTTTTAAAATAAATATGTTTAATCATAAAAGGAGATTACACATCTTTATTGCCTTATTTGTTTTTTATTTTTGTATTATGGTGCTACGCTGGAGAGAGCCTATTTTCAGTATTTCCTTACTGACAATTGATATTGTATATATCTTAATCACATGTAATTTATTTCAGGTTGTATTTTTGTGCACTTCAGTAATTGGAATCATTTTGTGTTGACCGACTGAAAGTTACAATTAAACATAGACAGGAGATTGAGGAGAAGATGGTCAACGTATCTTTTTCCGGCTTGAGCCCAAATGCAGATGATGTAGTATTTCAGCAGGATGGTATTATGCAGTGGTTTGAGGATAAGATCAAAACGGTTTTAAAGTGACTGGGGAATATCCGGGATCTTAATCCAATTGAAACAAGTAGTTCCGTGAATAACTATACAGCCTATTTTCATATATCCTACTCATGTTAATTGTCTCTTATCAACATACAAAATTTCAGTTTGATTGTCGTAATAGATTCGTAGATATTGAGAACCGTCTAATTATTTCAGATGGTTCGCAGGTTGGATTTTTATTTATGTACTATTACATGAAGATTATTGTGTACGTGTGATATTCAAACTTCAATCGCATGATTAGAACACAAGAAGTAAAAAACGAGATTTTGAAATTTCGCACAGCTGCCATCTTATGGTTATGAAAACAATGGAAATAAATTAGATGCCTGTGGATTAATTTTTGTATAAGCATCTAACGTGCAAAGTTTCACTGCACTCGGATGGTTAAATCGCGGGAAACGTCCATTTAAATATGTATACGTCGCCGCCATGTTGGATTTGTGCTCACCAGGTTACTGATAGTCCACTTCACTGTCACTGTCACTTCGATCGCATGATTACGGCACAAGAAATAAAAACTTTATTTTAAAATTTTGCACAGCGCCATCTTGAGGTTATGTAAATAAATGAACTAAATTAGATGTCAGTGCATTACAATATGTATAATAATTTACTGTACCACATTTCACTGCGCTCAGAGAGTTACATCACGAGAAAAGTCTATTAAAATGTTTCAACTTCGGTTGGCCGCCATGTTCGTTTTGTACTTAACAGTTTTATGAAAATTAAATAGATAAACTTGTATCAGTACCCTTTATCACCGTGCAAAATTCCAGGGTGATATCTGTAATAGTTTCGGAGATATAGAATGACAGTGAAATATTTCGCACAGCCGCCATTTTGAGGTTACGTAAACAATTGAACAAAATTAGACTCCAGTGCAATGCAGTGTGTATAAACATTTGCTGTACCAAGTTTCATTACGTTTGGATGGTTAAATCGCGAGAAAAGTCTATTTAAAAGTCTCAACATCGCTTGGGCGCCATGTTGGTTTTAGTAGTCACCAGGTTTTTGAAAGTCTCATAGGTGAACTTCTAGTAGCGCCCTTTATCACCGTACACAATTTCAGGGCGATATCTATAAAAGTTTCGGAGATACTGGATGCTGATGAAATATTTCGCACAGGGATTGGTGAGACACAATAAAATTTGAAGGGCTCGGTCGGGGTCGGCCAGAATGGTGCTATGATTTTACCGAGTTTCATTGAAATCGCTCCAGCCGTTCAGAAGTTATTAGGGGACACACACACACCATCACACACACACACACACACACACACGCACGCACACACGGACAAAAGGTGATCTCATAAGCCTTTTTTAGCCTACTTTCGATTTTTGCAAAAAATGAAAGTAGACTTTTGAGATCAACACAGGGCGAAAAAAGTGTGTCTGTCTATGTGTGTGTATGTGTGTGTGTGAGTCTGTGTGTGTGTGTGTCTGTGTGTCTGTGTGTGTGTGTGTGTGTGTGAGTGTGTGTACTCTGAATGTCTGTCCCCCCCTATCAATTCGAACACGGTGAATGCGAATTGAACGAAATTTGGTACAAAGGTAGCACTAGCAAAGGACACCTCAGTGTCATGTTTTATATCGCCGCCATCTTGACGGAAACGTAATGGCGGCCACACAAATGTTCAAAGCTTAAATCAAATTACGACTAACCTAATCATCCGATCTCTACCAAATTTTGCAACAACATACCTTTATGGGGGGAGCATCCTTTGACCAAACTAATAAGTCATCAGCGTTATAGTTTGCGGATGGCGGCCATCTTTGTGTGAAAATCGATTCCCCCTATTAATTCGAACACGGTGCAACCGAATGCAACGAAATTTGGTACAGAGGTAGTACTAATAAAATGCACCTCAGTGCCATGTTTTATATCGCCGCCATCTTGACCGAAACGTAATGGCGGCCACACAAATGTTCAAAGCTTAAATCAAATTACGATTAACCTAATCATCCGATCTCTACCAAATTTTGCAACAACATACCTTTATAGAGGAAGCATCCTTTGACCAAATAACTAGGTCATTAGGCTAATAGTTTGCGGATGGCGGCCATCTTTGTGTGAAAATCAATTCCCCCTATTAATTCAAACACGGTGAAACCAAATGGAACGAAATTTGGTACGGAGGTAGCACTGGCATAGGGCACCTCAGTGTCATGTTTTATATCGCCGCCATCTTGACAGAAACGTAATGGCGGCCACACGAATGTTCAAAGCTTAAATCAAATTACGATTAACCTAATCATCCGATCTCTACCAAATTTTTCAACTACATACCTTTATGGAGGGAGCATCCTTTGACCAATCTAATAGGTTATTAGCCTAATAGTTTGCGGGTGGCGGCCATCTTTATGTCAAAATTGATTCCCCCTATTAATTCGAACACGGTGGAACCGAATGGAACGAAATTTGGTACAGAGGTAGCACTAGCAAAGGGCACCTCAGTGTCATGTTTTATATCGCCACCATCTTGACTGAAACGTAATGGCGGCCACACGAATGTTCAAAGCTTAAATCAAATTACGATTAACCTAATCATCCGATCTCTAGCAAATTTAGCAACAACATACCTTTATGGAGGGAGCATCCTTTGACCAATCTAATAGGTCATTCGCCTAATAGTTTGCGGATGGCGGCCATCTTTGTGTCAAAATCGATTCTCCCTATTAATTCAAATACAGTGAAACCGAATGGAACGAAATTTGGTACAGAGATAGCACTAGCAAAGGGCATCTCAGTGTCATGATTTATATCGCCGCCATATTGACAGAAACGTAATGGCGGCCACACGAATGTTCAAAGCTTAAATCAAATTACGATTAACCTAATCATCCGATCTCTACCAAATTTTGCAACTACATACCTTTATGGAGGGAGCATCCTTTGACCAATCTAATAGGTCATCAGCCTAATATTTTGCGGATGGCGGCCATCTTTGTGTGAAAATCGATTCCCCTTATCAATTCGAACACGGTGAAACCGAATGGAACGAAATTTGGTACAGAGGTAGCACTAGCAAAGGGCACCTCAGGGTCATGTTTTATATCGCCGCCATCTTGACGGAAACGTAATGGCGGCCACACAAATGTTCAAAGCTTAAATCAAATTACGATTAACCTAATCATCCGATCTCTACCAAATTTTGCAACAACATACCTTTATAGAGGAAGCATCCTTTGACCAAATAACTAGGTCATTAGCCTAATAGTTTGCGGATGGCGGCCATCTTTGTGTGAAAATCAATTCCCCCTATTAATTCAAACACGGTGAAACCAAATGGAACGAAATTTGGTACGGAGGTAGCACTAGCATAGGGCACCTCAGTGTCTTGTTTTATATCGCCGCCATCTTGACAGAAACGTAATGGCGGCCACACGAATGTTCAAAGCTTAAATCAAATTACGATTAACCTAATCATCCGATCTCTACCAAATTTTGCAACTACATACCTTTATGGAGGGAGCATCCTTTGACCAATCTAATAGGTTATTAGCCTAATAGTTTGCGGGTGGCGGCCATCTTTATGTCAAAATTGATTCCCCCTATTAATTCGAACACGGTGGAACCGAATGGAACGAAATTTGGTACAGAGGTAGCACTAGCAAAGGGCACCTCAGTGTCATGTTTTATATCACCGCTATCTTGACGGAAACGTAATCGCGGCCACCCAAATGTTAAAATCTAAAATGTAATTACGACCAACCTAATAATCTAGTCTCTACCAAATTTTGCAACACCATATCTTTATGTGGGAAACATATTCAGACCAAACTGCAAGAACATCAGCCCAATAGTTTGCAGATGGTGGCCAAGTATGTGTGCAAATCGATTCCCCCTATCAATTCAAACACGGTGAAACCGAATTGAACAAAATTTGGTACAGAGGTAGCACTAGCAAAGGGCACCTCATATTCATGTTTAATATCCCTATAGCACGTTGTATTTCAACAAGCTACTACAACCAACATTCAATCATACTCCTTGAAAAGGACAAAGAGTTATAACAATACCCATGCATTTAGGAGAAAGTAGGCTATATGTTCTTTACTGAACATCTTGTTTTTTTTTTCATAAAATAAAAATAGGCTAAAAATATCTGGTCAAGGTTGAAAATTTTAGTTACAAAAGAAATCCAAGCATCCAAGGTATCCATGAGAGTCATTCATCACCACCAATCAATTATAAAACTCTTCACCGTACTTCTTATAGAAGGGTGGATAGAGAGAAAAACGTTTCAAAATACAAACTCAAATAGGCGAAACATAAAAGTTATCCTAGAAGGACGTCCAAAGCATATGTTGCACTTCTCAATGTGAAACACGAAATTCGTAAGCCTATAAATGGTCTCTGAAAACCGCAATTTATGGCCCTTAAATTAACAGTGTCTGTGATATTCCCAGAAAACTAACTTCGCTCTGATAAACATATGAAGGGATGACATGCAACCATTGCAACAGTAGTTCAATTGATAACGTCTGTTTATTAATACCGAAAACCGTTCGTAGAACGGTTGCTTCTCCTAGTAAATCAAATCAAGTTAAAAAGTTGAACCCACTTGGATTCGATCAAAGAACATCCAGGTTAAGAGTTAAAGACGCTATCCAGCAGCTACACATCGCCATTGCTAGTCTTACGTTAACAACTATTTTAGTATAACTGAATAGCATACTTTGTCTTGGAAAATAACGATTTCATTAGCGTTTTCTACCGTTTATATAAACCATTCGATACTAAATTTGTATTATTTTGTTCAGTGCATTCCTAAAAGGATATTAATCTACTGAAATATGGACTACTTAGCAAAAACAGCCTCCATTTTGACACAACGGGACGGCACGGCCCAGCCCGATACGGTACGGTCAGCCTGAACTACTAGTCACCACTACGGAATATTATTAGCCTACTTTCGATTTTTGCAAAAAATGAAAGTAGACTTATGGGATCACTACAGGGCCAAAAATTGTGTGTCTGTCTGTGTGTGTGTATGTGTGTGTGTGAGTCTGTGTGTGTGTGTGTGTGAGTGTGTGTACTCTGAATGTCTGTCCCCCCCCCCCTATCAATTCGAACACGGTGAAACCGAATTGAACGAAATTTGGTACAGAGGTAGCACTGGCAAAGGGCACCTCAGTGTCATGTTTTATATTGCCGCCATCTTTACCAAAACTCAATGGCGGACACTCAAATGGTCAAAACGTAATAATGCATTACAACCAAACTAATAATCGAATCTTTACCAAATTTGGTAACAACGTTCCTTCATATGAGGCGCGTCTTGTGCCCAAACTACGAGGTCATCAACCGTACCATTTCAGAATGGCGGCTGTGTGAATTATGCAAACTTTATAATCCATAACATGGGACCCACCAGTTCCGACTATCGAACCAAGAATCGTTTAATCTGTTTGAAACGACGTGGCCCGTTTGAAATTAAAAGTTTATATTTTAATATTATAGTCTAGAAGTGATTTTAAAAAGCTGAGTCGTCTCGGTTATTTGACAAGATGGCAGCTGATCTCTCGTTCTGACCTATATTTTATTAATTTCAGTATGTTGCATGCAATATAGGCTAGTGGTAACAAATATATGAACTTTCTATGAAATGAACTCGGTTTAAAATATACTCCAGTAAAGAAAACGTTTAGTCCAAGTCATGATTTGCTATAACGTGGTATATGTATTGGTTCCTAACGCTCTATTAGAGTGTGCATGATTGGCTGAGTGGTCAGCGCGTTAGACTTTCATCAGGCTGGCCGTGGTTCAAATCCTATCAAAGTTGGACTTTTTTTCTTGATTTTTTTAATATTTATTATTTCTTGAGTACCGGTACTGAGACGTTATAAAATAAAGCATTATATGGTGCATTTTGAAATGGAAAATATATATTTAATTAAAACAACATTCACCACCGGAGTGACATCTAAGGGTAATTACTTGAACTATGTTATTGGTAACCACAGCCTTCTAGATGCGAGCTATGCTCTCTACCGGCCAGTTAGTGAACCCATGTCTACAGTATAATTGCGAAGGTTATTATTTTTGCCGATAGAGGGTACACATCCCCAAGATAAGGCGCGATTATCGCGGCCAACGAGAATGACTGGCTCTGGTGAGTTTTCGTGACGTCAGCAATGTAGTTCTGTTGTACCACTGCCTGGTCTTCGTTTTACTGCCGGTGTGGTACCTAGTCATCTTTTCTACATCATTGAACCTGTATAAACGTTGGTATTCATTTATCACTTGTCTTCATAGAAGGTATTGATACAAGTCGTTAGTCGGTGGGTAGTGTATTCCGCAGATCTCTTCTATAAACGAATTAATTTATGTTCCGCCCCTTGAAAACAACAATAAGTTAATGATATCTATACTGTGCTGCAAGATTCTTTGATCTAATTATACTAATGTGCACATAATTTAACTCACAACGAAGGTCACAGAATCTACAACTCGACTTACTGTAGCCTGTTCGTTGCAGCTATTAAAGACACAACGAACCCTTGAATCCTAGTTCGCGTGGATTTTTGTAAGGAGTAACTTCAATAGGCGTAGTTTTGCAAACATATACAGTTTAATTTATCGTGTTTGAAAACACACGGAACATCTAAACTGCGTCCATTTTATGAAGATTGATATAAAATATTGCATTTCTGCTGCTTATGAATTGCTCTCGACTTAAACGTACAAGCATCATCAAGCAGTACCGGTACATTGCCTACGTCACAGAAGGGTTTGGTTTACGCGCCATGGCCTGTCTTTCTCGTTAGCCGTGCGCGATTACAAATTAGCTGTGTAATAGTTATATTAAATATGTTTCTCCCAGTGATACGTTTAGAGCAACGAAGTTTAAATTATTGTAAGTAGTCGGTGTTAATAAACTGAATACCTACGTTGTTTGGAGTGTTTACTGATGAAATTGCAAAATGCTGGGTTAATTATTTGAACGCCACTCCTCAAATCCAGTGTGCCAATTTGCACTTCGAATTGGAAGAAATTAGGAGATGATAAAGACAAAGAGTTATAACTATACCCATACATTTAGGAGAAAGTAGGCTATATGTTCTTTCCTGAACATCTTGTTCTATTATAAGATGCTAATATCCTATAGGTCACCTCCTTGAGGACAGTTTAAACCACCCTCTGTGACTCTGTGATGTCTGTACTAGTGTGTGTATTTTTAGCCTACTTTTCACATTTTGCAAAAATGAGGAAAAAGTAGACTTATGAGATCGGGCAAATGTGTGTCTGTCTGTCTGTCTGTCTGTCCTTCTGTCTGTCTGGCTGGCTGGCTGTGTGTGTGTCCCCCCCTATCAACTCCTAAACGGCTGCAGCAATCGAAACAAAATTTTGTAGGAGTAAAGATCTATACCTGAATATCTCACGGCCATATTTGAAAATGATGTCAGTGCTACCAACTGCAGAAAAATCGCAATTGAAATTTGAGCTCCATGTTGGATATCTTAGAAGGTATGAAAGAGAGCTATTTCAAAATTGGCACACGTATAGATAATATTATTGCAGTTTAATGGAGGCCATACATCGCAGTGTTGCCAAAATTATTATAAGCCTGCTGATAGGTCCAAATTTTAAATGCATATAACTTCTACACTATCAATTGAATTTCAACCAAATTTCGCATGTGCTATGTGTTCATAAACAGATATGACTGAACGTATTCTTAAGATCCACCAGGGCTGAAAACTGTTAATAAATGCTCTCAATTTACTTTATCCAAATACCAATATATCAGAAAGTATGCAATCTGACAGCTTTAAACTATGCACACGTATAGTACCTGACATTTTATATTAATTTGGAGTATCTTATATACGTCAGTGCTACCAACATGATTCTAAGCCTGCTGAGAAGTCCAAATTTAAATACATGTAACTTCTATACTATCATTTGGATTTCAACCAAATTTCGTGTGTGCTATGTGTACCATAACAGATATGTCTATGCCGATTCTTAAGAGTAACCAGGTCTGCCAACTGTTAATAAATACTGTCTCTATTTTTGTTACCCTAATATCAATATATCAGAAAGTATGCAAGCCAATAGCTCTAAACTTTGCACACGTATAGTACCTGGCATTCTAGATTAATTTGGAGTAACTAATATACGTCAGTGCTGCCAACATGATTCTAAGCCTGCTGATAGGTCCAATTTTAAAATGCATGTAACTTCTATACTAACTAATGGATTTCATTCAAAATTGACTCAACAACAGATCATATTATTTCAGATTATTTCTGACCAATACATGTATGTCATTGTTGCCAACATGATTTTACGCGCGCTGATAGATCCAATGTTTAACTGCATGTAACGTCCATGCTATCCATTGGACTTCAACCAAATTTTGTATTCTGTACCATAAGAGATGGAACTAAGAATATATTCAGTCACCAGGGCTGCCAACTTTAGTTCTCTATTAGGCTACATTTTGCAAGGTATACAGTATTTCGAACTAATTAGAAATTTCGATATTACCAACTTCATTTCGTCATTATGCTAGATAGATCCATATAGATTAATCATTGGCATGAATCTTACATTTTAAGAAAAGTAGGCTCTTTAGTTCGTCACGGAACTTCTTGTTAGCCTACTTTTCACATTTTTAAAAATGAGGAAAAAGTAGACTTATGAGATCGGGCAAATGTGTGTCTGTCTGTCTGTCCTTCTGTCTGTCTGTCTGGTTGTGTGTGTCCCCCCCCCCCCCTTCCTATCAACTCCTAAACGGCTGCAGCAATCGAAACAAAATTTGGTAGGAGTAAAGATCTATACCTGAATATCTCACGGCCATATTTTAAAATGATGTCAGTGCTACCAACTGCTGAAAAATCGCAATTTAAATATGAGCTCCATGTTGGATATCCTGGAAGGTATGAATGGGAGCTATTTCAAAATTGGCACACGTATAGATAATAATATTGCAGTTTAATTTCCAGGAGGCCATACATGGCAGTGTTGCCAAAATTATTATAAGCCTGCTGATAGGTCCAAATGTTAAATTCATATACCTTCTACACTATGAATTGGATTTCAACCAAATTTCGTATGTGCTATGTGCACATAAACAGACATGACTGAGTGTATTTTTAAGAGCCAACAGGGCTGCCAACTGTTAATAAATGCTCTCAATTTTGTTTATCCAAATACCCATATATATCCGAAAGTATGCAAGCCGACAGCTTTAAACTATGCACACGTATAGTACCTGACATTCTATATTAATTTGGAGTAACTTATATACGTCAGTGCTACCAACATGATTCTAAGCCTGATGAGAGGTCCAACTTTAAATACATGTAACTTCTATTCTATCATTTGGATATCAACCAAATTTCATGTGTGCGATGTGTACCATAACAGATATGACTATGCCGATTCTTAAGAGTAACCAGGGCTGCCAACTGTTAATAAATACTGTCTCTATTTTTGTTACCCTAATATCAATATATCAGAAAGTATGCAAGCCAATAGCTCTAAACTTTGCACACGTATAGTACCTGGCATTCTAGATTAATTTGGAGTAACTAATATACGTCAGTGCTGCCACCATGATTCTAAGCCTGCTGATAGATCCAATTTCAAAATGCATGTAACTTCTATACTAACTAATGGATTTCGTTCAAAATTGACACAACAATAGATCATATTATTTCAGATTATTTCTGACCAATACATGTATGTCATTGTTGCCAACATGATTTTATGCACGCTGTTAGATCCAATGTTTAACTGCATGTAACCTCCATGCTATCCATTGGACTTCAACCAAATTTTGTATTCTGTACCTTAAGAGATGGAACTAAGAATATATTCAGTCACCAGGGCTTCCAACTGTAGTTCTCTATTAAGCTACATTATGCCAGGTATACAGTATTTCGAACTAATTAGATATTTCGATATTGCCAACTTAATTTCGTCATTATTCTAGATATATCCAAATAGATTAATCATTGGCATGAATCTTAAAATTTATGAAAAGTAGGATCTTTAGTTCTTCACGGAACTTCTTGTAGTAATTGAGGTGAGATTGGGTAGGAGGTGGCCGAGGACTTACGTCACATTCCATCTCGGCGTTTGCTGGAGTAGAAGTGGGTAATCACGGAAAACCACTCGCAGGATGACTGAGGTAGGAATCGAACCCGGTTCTGCTCATTTTTGCCTCACAAGGCTGAGTGTATCCCGTTCCAGCCCTCAAACCAGAATTAAATTTCTTGCCAGAGCCGTGACTTGAACCCGGGCCTCTGCGGTGGTATATACTTCTATATGACGTTGCAGGGTGTCTCCAATACTTTGGTGGAGCACTTCGCTGATGAGGAATTAACGTGGTTAGCCCAAAGTTTGATGTGAACTAATTGTATCCTGCCACCTGCGTACACTAAGTCCCACACCTCCTAACTTGATTAGCTATCAGTGTGACTAACAGCAAACAAAAGGGCATTGAGTTTGAAGTGGGTGATAAGAAATCACTCGGTCTGACGTGACGCGCACTACTTGTTGTGTATTACACGTCTTGTCTTTGGCAGCTTTTCAGCCGGGCAAGAGTTCAAGGTACTTACTTTCATAGTGATTCAAGGAACAACGAAATTCGACATGCAAGCTAGCCTCTGGGTGTCAAATAACAAAGCTTGCACCCGGCACCCGAAGCCATACGATATTATTATTATTATACCTCCTATGAAGGCTTCCAAAAAGATGGTATATTGCTTTTCACGGCCAGTGAATTAAAACGTAGCAATTTTTCTAGGTTTATGCCGTGTCTTGTGTGGGGTTTCGCCTAGGAACACCAAGCTGGCTCATCAGCGGGCTCTTGATGTCCGCGCCCGGGGCCCCACAGGAGTAGCGAACTTTGCACTACCTCCCTTCTTATGAAGCGCAAGTGTGCCTCTAACTGCAACAGCTAAAAGCTCAAGCAGCCCTTCACCTCTCTATAAAGGCTACCAAAAAGAGGTTGATGATGATGATGATAATTGTTGTTTTAAGGGGCCTAACATCTAGGTTATCGGCCCCTGATGGTTTGGGTGATCGTGAAGATGAAAATGAAAAGCGAACTTAAAACTAAAACTAACCACTAACCTACATACTAGAAGAAGAAATTGAAAACTAAAGAAGAATAAGGCAAATAAAGGACAGGAGGAAAAGAAATGCCCTCAACCCTCGAAGAAGGCGGATTGAGGGACTTGGAAGGAAGGAGAGCCATGAAAGGCATATAGGAAAGTGAAAGAGGAGAGGGTCCACCCCAAAGGTAAGGGACAAAAGGGGAAAACGGACCCAGCTCAGGAATCCCTCGGGGTCGCCAACTCCCGAACTCACCAGCCGTGAGCCCCTGAGGGTGTAGCATTATCTAGGGTGCACCAGAAGTGGTGGGGCTACATACACCCTGCCTCCTTGAGGAATGTACACTCCACATCAAGTGTTTTGACACTAGGAGATTGAGTGCTGTTCTGCTTCTGGTACTAATATATTGATAATAATAATAATAATAACAATATCGTATGGCCTCAGTGCCGGGAGCAAGCTTTGTTAATTGACGCCCAGGGGGCAACATGCATGTCGAATTTTATCGCTCTTTGAAGCTCTATGAAAGTTAAGGAGATGAGATATCTAAGCTCCTTGACACTATAGCGCTTTCTAGTAGAGAAATGAGGAACTTTGTGTTGGCGGAAAATCACGAGATTAATTTTCCCATTATGAACACGGCCTACTGAATTCAAATGGATTCGTTAACATGGCAAAATCGTGTGACATGCGTTACGTGATTTTTGTCGCCTTTCAAAAATCACTTACCATAGCCTGGAGCAAACCTGCAAGCTTGGGGTTGGCAGTCCGACACGATAACCACTCACCCACCGTGGCTAGCTAATATATTGATTATACAGTGAGAGCGCATCATACGGAACAGGGCTTTGCAGTCGCCACGAGGCGAGCAAGGCACTGGCGCTAGCAGCAGCATGGCGCCCAACTAGTTTATCACATCTACACTTTTAACGTATATAATCATATGGGATACGAGACAGGGTACTGTACTTCTCCACAAGTCTTAACTCTGTGAACTAAGGTATCTTGCCAGTGTTGTCAACTATCCACAGTAGGCACTGAGAGCAAGTAGCAAGACTGGACAGAACTACGTGCAGCTGTACAACATTGTAGACCTGACACGCGAGCCGGAATCTGGACTGGACTCTGGACCCCACGTGGATAAATAGAGCAAGCATGTTATTGGTCAAGAACCATCAGCTATTGGTCAACAGCGAACAATGGTTATTGTCAGCGCGTGCTACTGCCTAACGTTTGAGACGCCGGTTGTTAACGAGGAAAATAATAAGAAAAAAATAATATATTCTTCCTTTCTCTCACAGGATGTTTGGAAACTTTTATGTATGAAATAATTATTTATTTAGCATATGGCTTTTAGTGCTGGGAGTGTCCGAGGACATGTTTGGCATGCCAGAGGTTGTAGCTACTTCAATGCGGACACCCATGGGGTGAGCTAC
Source organism: Meconema thalassinum (assembly GCA_946902985.2). Classification (NCBI taxonomy): domain Eukaryota; kingdom Metazoa; phylum Arthropoda; class Insecta; order Orthoptera; family Tettigoniidae; genus Meconema; species Meconema thalassinum. The sequence continues at coordinate 156,541,145 of OX336396.1, read as the reverse complement.
AAGTTCCGTTCAATTTCAAGTAGTTCCAACTTTCGCTACCAGATGTCACTGACACCTAGTGGTGAACGTTGGAACTTTGACAGAGCGTTTCAACGAAATCTTACCTGCAAATTTAGCTCCACGCAAGTTTAATTTGTGGAAGGTTCATTTACATGCCATAAATAAAATAAATAAATATCGTATGGCCTCGGTGTCGGGTGCAAGCTTTGTTATTTGACACCCAAAGGGTAGCTTGCATGTGGAATTTCGTTGTTCCTTGAAGCACTATGAAAATCAAGGGGGTTAGATATCTAAGCTCCTTGAACACTATAGCGCTTTCTAGTAGAGAAATGAGGAACTTTGTCTTGGCGGAAATCCCCGATATTAATTTTGCCATTATGAACACGGCCTACTGAATTCCAATGGGTTCTTTGACATGCGAACATCCTATGACATGGTGTCGCAATTTTTGCCGCCTTTCAAAAAATCACTTACCACGGCCAGGAGCGAACCTGCAAGCTTGTGGTTTGAAGACCGACACGTTGACCACTTGCCCGCCGTGGCAAGCTATATACATGCCATAAATCTATGGCATGGGACCGCCGGAAGGCATACTGAAGGATTTTAACGCTCTTAAAACATCCGACGACTTCTTCCGGATTTGAACCCGCGATCTTGGGTATAGAAGCTCAGCATTTTACCGACTACGCCACCGAAGCCACAGAGATAAGACTCCCTTTATGAAATAGTTTCGACAGTCCGACTGTTAACTTGGATACCAGTGCACAAAAAACTAACTCTACCACAACAGCGAGTATCTGAATATAACTGACATAAAGAGCATAGTTACATTTGTTGTTGGAGTTATTTAGACCCTTTTAGAATACAATGTCGCCTCCGTAGCGTAGCGGTCAGCATGGTTAGTTGCCACCCCGGAGGTCCTGGGTTCGATTCCCGGCTCTGCCACGAAAATTGCAAAGTGGTACGAGGACTGGAACGGGGTCTACTCAGCCTCGGGTGGTCCAAATGAGTAGAGGGGGTTCGCTTCCCACCTCAGCCATCCTCGAAGTGGTTTTCCGTGGTTTCCCACTTCGTCTTCGGGCAAATGCCGGGATGGTACCTACTGTCAGGCCACGGCTGTCTCCTTCCCTCTTCCTAGCCTATCCATCCCAATCTTCCACCCCTTCCCATCCCTCATGAGGCCCCTGTTCGCTTTGCAGGTGAGGCCGCCTGGGTGAAGTGCTGATCACACCTCCCCAGTTGTATCCAACCCGACCAGATGTTCCAGGCTCCAGGACACTGCCCGTAGAGGCAGTAGTGGTGAGTTCCCTCGCTGAGTCCGTGGGTTCCACCAACCTAGAGGGTAAATTGACTAAATAAAATAAAATAAAACTAGAATACAATTCTTCAAATAAATTATTTTATAACAAATTGCAAATTGTATCACTTTTCACTCAACTATTATGAAGAAAATCAAAAATCTATATCGCATCAGTACAAAGGTTCATACAGAAAATTTCAGCCTGATACTTCAGATAGTTTTAGAGAAAATATATCTAAATGTCTAAAAATCAAAGTTACGGTTGTTGTTGTTGCCTTCAGCCATTGACTGGTTTCATGCAGTTCTTTACACCTCCCTGTCCTGAGCTAATCGTTTCATCTCTACATAGCTACCACACCTTACATCCGAGGCAATGCTTGCCACGGTGGGTGAGTGGTCAACGTGTCGGTCTACTAACACCAAGCTTGCAGGTTCGCTCCTGGCCGTGGTAAGTGACTTTTGAAAAGCGGAAAAATTACGACACCATGTCATACGATGTTGGGATGTCAAATAACCCATTTGAATTCAGTAGGCCGTGTTCATAATGGCAAAATTAATATCGGGAGTTTCCGCCAACACAAAGGTCCTCATTTCTCTACTAGAAAGTGCTATAGTATTCAAGGAGTTTAGAAATCTAACATCCAGACTCTCATAGTGCTTCAAGGAACAACGTAATTCGACATGCAAGCTACCCTTTGGGAGTCAAATAACAAAGCTTGCAGCCTAGGCCATACGATATTATTATCCAAGGCAATCTGATTTACATATTCTAATCTTGGTCCACCCCTACAGTTCTTGTCCTCGATCCTTCCGACCATAGCCTAACTAAGTTTGCTCTTCCTGGGTGTCTTAGTATGAGTCTAACCAACCTATCTCTTCTCTTCATTACATAAAGTATAACATAAATTTCTCGCCAAATCAATACTTTACTTACATTAAAAATACTACAGGTACATGTTTCGGAAAACTAAATGTTTCCTTCCTCAGCCCACTTTTTGGTGTATAACATCATACTACATCGAAAACCTCCCCAAAAATTACCAGTCGCCAGAAACATCTCTCCTCTCCCGCGCGTCTTAATACCCCTACATTCGTTACTCTGTCTATCCATCTGATCTTCATCATTCACCTGTAACACCACATTTCAAATGCTTATATTCTCCTCTTTTCTACTGCGCCAACAGCCCAAATTTTACTTCCAAAGAGTGCTCCGCTTCAGACAGTAAACTATAAAAAATAAAAAATAAACAATAAACCAAGAGTAGGCTTTCACTAAGCGCTACCACCTATAAATTCCCAAAGAAAGAGATTTAAACCGCAGAAAGGTTATAATGTGTTTTTTTTTTCTTTTTTTTTTTGGAAAGGGGAGTCCAAAATTAGCTAAATCGAAACAAATGAAGTAGAAAAATCAAGAAAACAAGAATGTGCTGCCATCGTTAAATTCTCAAAGAGTGGGATTTAAAACGTAGAAAGTTTATGAAGTAGCATCTTTTTGAGAAGGTCGTTCCAAGGGAAATCCAAAAATAGTAAACACAAAACATAGATATTTTCATCGAATTACACTCCCCAATCCCCTTAAGCGATTCAACGCGCACGGCTACGTTGCGGGGTTCAAGATATCAGAAGGTGGCTCTGATATAGGGTAAATCAACCATTCAATCAATCAACCATTCCAATCTGAAAAGAGCATCAGGAAGCGATCCTCTGAACTCCATTCAGTACCTGTTCTGTTCATTCGGAGTGAGTCGCGAAAACTGTTCCTTGGGGTGATCTGGTCTTGGATAGAACAGTGCGTCCTCTGTGAGTAATCTCAAGGCAGGCGGGATGCCAAGACGGGCAGAGAATAGCTTCAGTGTGCACCGTAGAGAGAGCGCGAATACTAGTTCTTTTAATACGTATATTTGGAAGTGGCGTAATTTTTAGTTCTTGGCACAAGTTTCTGCAAGTTACTTCTTTTTTTTAATTCTTACACTGTGCATCTCATTTTAGAACCTTGAACGCTCGACTGGATTGTGAGGAATTTATGAGTGATGGTGATTCTAAGCGAAGACAGACACAAGTACGTTCGGTTTACATAAGTCAGGTACCAGGATGATGAACCGTATATTTATTACCGGCAGCTGTGCCTCGCATTCTCTTGGTTCTGTTACATAACGAGAAATACATACGTGCTCACTGCTCAGGGCCCTAGGACAAAGTCTTTCGGTCCCCTCCATTCTTATTCAACCTGTGACACAATTTTGGAATTACGGTATTAAGGTTGCAAATTTTTAAATCCTCCTTCCCCCCTCAATTAAATAGTAAATTAATTTGGTCTCTAGTTATTCAACCACTCTCCTTCTTCATTCCCCCCAGGGGCTCACATCAAGTGGGACGTGGGTTAACGACCATGGGGCCCCAGCTGAGTCCGGCATTGCTTCCACTTACTTGTGCCGTCTTCTTTCCTGTCGACCTCACTTGGTCAACTCTTGTTCTCTTCTGACCCCGAAGGCATTAGAGTATCCGAGGCCTAGGGAGTCCCTTCCTTTCCCGCCTTAATTGGCCCTTGTCTCATCTCTTCTGATACCCTCCTTCTACGAGGGGTAAGCCTTCTTTTTATTTTCATGTTACCTCCTGCCTTCTGCTCAAGGCCCTCAAGAAGGGCTACACCCTCAGGGGCTCATGACAGGTGAGTTTGGGAGTTGACGACCCCGAGGGGTTCCTGAGCTGGGTCCGGTTGTCCCCCTTTTATCCATTACCTCTGGGGTGGACCCTCTCCTCTTTCACTTACCTATCTGCCTTTCATGGCTCTCCTTCCTTCCAAGTCCCTCAATCCTCATTCTTCGAGGGTTGTGGGCATTTCTTTTCGTCCTGTCCATTATTTGCCTTATTCTCCTTTTGTTTTCCATTTCTTCTTCTAGTATATAAGTTAGTAGTTAGTTTTAGTTACACAGTAGTTACATTTCATTTTCCTCTTCACGATCAGCCAAACCATTAGGGGCCGATAACCCAGATGGTATGCCCCTTAAAACAATTATCATCATCATTTTCATTTCTCTCTCTCTCTCTCTCTCTGTCTCATTGGTTGTTCTTTTATTTCAAACTTTTGAGCACTATGCATTAAAATTAAAATTTCGTTTTAACTGAACGTGTTAAGGCTCCACAAGCATGTCATATTCCTTTCAGAAATGTATGAAGTAAAGAGTCAATTTACATGTACAGTATACTTATCTATACTAATATAATAAAGCTGAAGAGTTTGTTTGTTTGTGTGTTTAAACGCGCTAATCTCTGGAACTACCAGTGCGATTCGAAAAAATATTTTTGTATATGATAGCCAGATTCAAGAGGAATAGTTTAGGCTATGTAGCATTAGACTACATCTCTCAGGTAATCTTAAAGATTGATTTTTGTTCAGTTAGTCGGAAGAATAAGCGCTCCCGAACAGCTTGTTGCCTGGCAATGCGGGCTGTATCACGTCGCCCTTACCAGTGCTCTGGTGCAGAATTCCGAGCTGCTTATAAATTGCAGTCACGGGGAGTAATTAGTGTAAAGAGATTTCTGAGGCCCCTTAAAACAGTTATCATCATGACAATAGTATGCCTCTGTATAAGGGCGATGGTGTTGGTGCAGTATACTGAGGTTATCAGCTGCAATAAGCGTTGGTGCTTTCCAATCCTTATCCTTGAGCGCTCCAGTTCTGTAGTAGTATTCATTATCATCCATTAAACAAATAAATCACCGGGCGAAGCCGGGCACTATTGCTAGTTGTATATAATTGAATAGGCCTATACAATGCAGGGACTGTTAGACACTACAAAAAATGCGTCAGGGAAGTCAATCTTCTTTTGCAGTATGACGCATGGTATCGGGCACAGGGCTCATTACACAATTCACATATGCATTGTAGCTTCATTCGGAGTGTGAAAGAGTCAATTTATGAGATGCACTTAGAAGCGTTATGCTCCTCAAGAGCCCTTGAACTTGAGCAACTTTGCCATTTTCCCGGAAGAAAAACGGAAAACACAATGGTTATTTATAAAATTATATGTTCTCTTTGTAATATTTTCTATGCTATTCTCTGGCTGTATTTTCATCGAACAGAGTCATGTCAGAAAACTTCATTATTTATTTATTTATTTATTTATTTATTTATTTATTTATTTATTTATTCTTCTTCTTCTTTTCGAATCACCCAATTTGGGGTACGTCAGATCAATCACTTCTTAGATGCGTGTGCTCTCCTTTTCTCCCAATACTTCATTCTATCAGACCTCCTCTTGTGATATCTGCATCGGCTTTCTGGAGACGGCTCTGGCTTGGAACTGCTTGCTGTTGTCTTTGGTCACGGTTTTTGCTGAACCATTCATCAACATGATTTCAATAATCTGGAGCTCTCGCAGGTCCTTTACCACTTCCGCAAACCAATTAGGTTTGATCTTCTTTTTGAAAAAGAAGTCAAAGATTTTCTTGGTTATTCGGGCAGGATTCATCCGGTAGATGTGTCCATAGAAATCAATCCTACTTTTCCTATTATTTATTTATTTATTTATTTTTTATTTATTTATTTATTTATTTATTTATTTAATTATGTGTTTTCAGCTCGAGACCAACTGGGAGATGCCCGAGAGGCCGTCCTAGAACAAGATGGAAGGATCGAGCGATGTCACTGGTAAAGGTGTCACCAACAACAACTGCGGAGGATGCAAGGGACAGAGAGAGATGGAAGACCATATGCGACCGAACTTGTGAAGAGTCTCAGTCCCTCCTGTTGTAATACTTGTGTTGTTTTGTATATGAGTTTTTGTTGTATGCTCTTATTGTCTGTCCTGGGTGTTAATGGCCAGTTAATGCAATAAATGATGTTGATGATGATGATTTATTTATTTAAACTTATTTATTATTTTTTATTTATTTATGATATGTTAAAATTTACGATTTTTACAATTTATTTTTAAATGTAAAGGAAAACACTCAGCACTTGGTAAGTCAGTACTGAAAAGGTTAATTTTTATGATTTTTTAAAATGGCGTAATTTTAAATTAAATTTCATGGCCATGTCATGGTTCCTAACTTTAGGCCGCTCCTTCCAAAAACCTAGCCTCAATTGCAAATACACGCACTATTAGACCCTCCACAATGACAGGTTATCGGCACACACCCCGATTACGCAATAGTGCATTATGCAACGAGCCTATAATGGCAATAATTGAGACACGAGTATCTTACGAGTGTCTTAATTACAATTATAGGCGAGTTGCATACAACTGTTTATGTTCGACGATAATTATAACTTTTGTGGATATCTATATGTAGGTATTCACAATTAACGCAAGACTGCACTTGAAAACTCTGTTTTATTTCTTACAACAACTCAGGCCGGAACAAGAACATGAAATATATACAAAAACAACAGCAGGTAACTTAGTCTCTCTTCTTCTCTGACCGCACTCCGTTGGTCAGAAGATAGTTCACTACCACTACACTTGTCAGAAGATAGTTCACTTCCACTACACTTTATTATATGTTTCAATATAAATATTCATAAATATCTGTGGGATTCAGGAACTTCAGTTAGTGAACAGAGCGCGCTGGGTGGTTTGCTGACTGAACAGAGCGCATGCTTGGGTCAAAGAATTTCGAAAGCAGAGACCATTTACTTTGCTTGGCGATGCTATTGTTTAGAGCCTGCATGATGTCTAGTGCCGATCAGAACTAGACTTCACTAATATTGTCACCGAAGTCGTTTGAAAGCAATGCGCTGTGGAGAAATTGGAGTTGGGGATATCAAGGTGCAGTGCTATTTCTTGTCTCATATTCGCCAGTTTATTTACGCGAACATATGGGACGGTGCACTTTCCATGTCGGTTATTTATTTATTATTATTTATTTAGCGTATGATGCTTCATGACAATCGTTTGAAATGTATTACATATAATTGCTATTAGAAAAATAAAAATTAATATATATTTATATACATGGATATCTCAGATTTCATCACAAGCTGATGTCTAGTCCTTCCAACCAAGTGAGTGCCGCCGGGGTTACTTGATGTAGCTCCTCCAAAGGCCCAGTGAATGCTCGTAGAGGACATTCTTTCACGATGTGGCTGATGGTTTGCACTTCAGCACCACAGTTGCAGGAAGGAGACTCCAACCACCCTCATTGGTGTAGTGCAGAAGCAGTTTTTCCAACGCCGCAGCGTGTCCTGTTTAGTCTGGTCCAGATGGTGCGCGGGAGGTTGAACCCAGGAAGTTTTGCTGTTGGGTCATCGATGTTGATTAGACCATGTGGGTGTAATCTGGCCCATTCTTGCTTCCATGCTTCGTCAGGTCTAAATGGTATGTCAGCTAGATTCCTGGCCGTCTTCCAGGCAGGTTTCCGGGATTTCAGTCTTGCTACGTCGTTTCCATCTGTATCCTGGTGGATGGGAAGTGAGCTGTTCATCATCACCTTAGTCCATAATCTGACAAGGGCATTTTGTCGTCTGCTGTGAGGAGGTTGAATGTGGCTCAGTACGGGTAACCACTGTACAGGAGTAGGGTGCAGGGTGCCAGATATGATTCTCATTGTGTGGCGTAGCTGGACGTCGACCAGACGAGTATGAGAACTATTCAGCCATACATCAGAACAGTATTCAGCTGAAGAATATACTAGTGCTAAAGCAGTTGTTCGCAGTGAATTTGCATCTGCACCCCATGATGTTCCAGCTAGTCTTCCAAGAAGGTTGTTACAACTTTTCAGTTTAGCTGCCAGTTTCTGAAGGTGATTGCGATAGGTTAGAGATCTATCTAAAGTTACACCAAGGCTTTTGGGGGTAGCATTACATCGCAGTGTGTGATTTCTGAACCTGACTGTCGGTTGGTAGTTTGCATTCCTGTTACTGAGGTGAAATGTAGCTACTTCTGTTTTTAGAGGGCTAGGTGTCAATCGCCACTTTGTGAAATAATCGTCCATCTTCTCAAGATCCTGGGATAGGATTTCTTCAGCTTCACTGAAGTCTGCTCTTTGTAAGGTGAGGTTGATGTCATCTGCTTAGATGAACTTGCGAGATGTGGTTTCTGGAAGGTCGTGTATGTATAAATTGAAGAGAATTGGCGACAGCACTGAACCCTGTGGCAAACCGTTGTTGAGTTTGTGAAAACGACTGCGGACATGTTCTGTATGAACCTGGAAAAATCTGTTTCCCAACATATTTTTTTATCAGAGTGAAGATCTTGAGACATGGTATTGCTCTACTGAGTTTCAGGAGGAGACCTTCTTTCCAGACTGTGTCATAGGCAGCGGTAAGATCGAGGAACACAGAGAAACTTTTCTTCTTCCTCTCAAATCCACTTTCTATAATATATGAAGTCAAAGTGAGCAAATGATCGCTACAGTCACGACCATGACGAAAACCAGCTTGCTCAATCGGAATGAGGCAATCAATCGTAGGAGCTATCCTGTTAAGAATCAGTCTTTCCAGGAGTTTGTAAGTTACGCTTAGTAGGGCTATTGGTCTGTAGCTTTGGGGTAATTTGGGATCCTTGCCTGGTTTCAAGATAGCAATAATTTTAGTTTTCTTAAACAAGGGAGGCAGTCGGCCTGACTGCAGAACATTACTAAAGAAAGAAGCAAGCCAGCGCTTGGTTGCTGGACCACAATTCTTTAAAAGTAATTTATACAGAAGGATGCTGTGTTGCTAACTTCTGGACGTAGATTAATACATTTCTTACATATGTCATAGTATTTTCTTGTTACCGAAAAGGTTCGTACTGGTTTTGTCTTTGTTTTTGGGATTGTAACTACAATGGTTGATCCGATATCCAATTTGAACTTTCAAATCATGTAATTCATGTTCGACATGTTGGATTTTGAGCGCAAGCGCGAAGCTATCCTTACCTAATTGGTCAATGAATGAGCTCTGATTGGCTGGAGAAACTCTTTCATAATGAAGAATAGTACTATAATGACCCTCATTATGATACAGTTTTCTGACATATAATATTTACATTTCGACACCGTTGAACATAAAGTTCATAAACGAATCAACAATCAACACTCTAATGTCGGATGATAAGATAATGTGCTTGTCATGTCTTTAAATGTGTCATAAGACAATGTTTTGATAAGGTACGGACGAGCTCATCTAGTATTCAAAATAATGCAAAATCGCAATTTATCTGCTAATTAGCTATCAAGTGCAGCATTAGCTTAATTTAAATCCATTACTTTACAGTTTAATGTTTGCTTTGACTGCGATTAGATCTCCTCTTGTGAAGCATTGCTATATAATTTACATACACTTCCTGGACATTGCACGCGACTCCCATTCATAGGCCTCATTTACATCAGGTACTAGATACTACATGGTAGATACTGAATTACACTACGCTAATATTAGGAGTTCACGACCATGAATGATGTATGTTGGTACTTCTTTAGTCATGCGGTCATCGTGGTCATCAGCGCCATGTACTGATAGGAGCTCGTTTGAAAATTGATATTGCAACTTTTCAGCGGGTAACACAATACAGTCGCAATTTTGAGGTACGGTATGTTGTATGTATTGGTCCTCTCGTGAAAAATCCAAGTTTTTAGCCTCCCCCTCCTTGTGCGTTGTCCGCCCTCTTGAAATATCGCCAAGAAAAAGCTTCTTTTTCCCCCCAGTATTTCCCCCGTAAATGCACTAGAAGCGAGTTGGTTGGTTGGTTCTTAAGTTTAGGGGCTACGACAACGCGGTCATGTAGCCCCGTGTACTTTGGGTGTGTGTAGACTATGTCTGACAACCGGTGTTAATTGTGATGACTGTATTAGTGTGTGTTATCAGTTTTTTTTATTCAAGTAAGGACTGCAGACTTTTAAATTTATAAATAGTTCCTACTTTTGCCACCAAATGCCACCATCAACGACTACTAGTTCAGAACTTAGCTACCAGTCGCCACCGCTGTCAGCTTTTGGCAACGAACGTAGGAACCTAAGAGCGTTGTTTATATTCTTAACCTATACAATTTAGCTTCACACAGGTGTAATTATTGGAAGGTTCTGTAACATGCCATAAATCTATGGCATGGGACAGCCGGCTTTACTTCCCCTCCGAAGGAAGGCATACTGAGGGATTATTAACGCTCTTAAAAAACCGACGACTTCGGCCGGATTTGAACCCGCGATCTTGGGCATAGAAGCTCAGCATGCTACCAACTATGCCACCGAAGCCGCCTGGAAGCGAGTTACGGAGGAAAAACTGAAGAAAAAAATGCTTTTTCTTTGCGGTATTTTCAAGAAGGTGGACAATTCAAGGGAGAGGTCGAAAACTGGATTTTTCACGAGAGGGGCAATACATACAACATACCTGATATCCAACATAACTCCACCGTTTGCAATCCAAAATGATATCTCTAATGGGATAGTACGGTATGTACAGTATGTATAAATACAACTCAACCATACCATGCGTCTTATAACTGGTGCACTCAGACCCACACCTACCACCTGGCTATCAATGCTTAGCCACTTACCACCTCCATCTCTGCGTCGAGAGAGTGCTCTGGTCCGGGAGTATAAAAAACTGCAGGACAATCCTCACCTCCCTGTTCATGCAGATATCCCAATCATCAGTAAAAGAAGGCTTTGTTCTCGCCATGCTCCCCTGGAAACTGCCAAGATGTTGGTTGACAACGGTTTTACCATCCGAAAATTCTGGAGACATACATGGCAAACCAATGCTACGACGGAACAACTCCAGATGCCATGTGTATCGTCCAAACCACCTGGGTTTGACTTTCCTCGTAAGGTCTGGTTGGTGCTTAATCGTATAAGAACCAACACTGAGCGATTCTCTGCACAAGTGGAATAAAGTACCTTCTCCGGGTTGTGATTGTGGCGCCCAAAAACAGACTGTTCGCCATCTAGTTCAGGAGTGTCCTCTGAGAGCTCTAACGGAGTTCCTGGTGGTGATAGAGACATCTCGTGGCCTGGATATTAGTATGAAAACTAACTGTAATAATTTGTAATTAGTAATGTTGGTTGGTTGGTTCCTCAGTTTAGAGGCTCCGACAACGCGGTCATGTAGCCCCGTGTATTTTGGGTGTGTGTAGAATCTGTCTGATAACCGGTGTTAATTGTGATGGCTGTATTAGTGTGTGTATCTGTTTTAATTCAAGTAAGGACTGCAGACATTGAATGTTTTCAAGTAGTTCCTACTTTTGCCGCCAAACGCCACCGTCAACGACCAACTAGTTCAGAACTTAGTTACCAGATGCCACCACAGTCGGCTCTTGACGACGAACGTAGAACCTAAGAACGTTAGTCAAATGTTTAACCTATATATAATTTAGCTTCACACATGTGTAATTAGTCGAAGGTTCTTTTACATGCCATAAATATATATGACATGGGACCACCGGCTTTACTTCCCCTCTGAAGGAAGGCATACTGAGGGACCTTTAACGTTCTTAAAAAATTCCACGACTTCGGCCAGGTTTGAACCCACGATCTTGGGCATAGAAACTCAGCATGCTACCGACTACGCCAAATTACTAATGTAACCATACGCTAAATAAATAAATAACATAATGGTAGTTGAAGTCATTTTTCAGTGTTGCCTTAGTAAACAAAAGTTTGGAGCTTTTCAATCGGTCAACACAATTGTACCCAAATGAGTCGAGTGCAGTAAGTGTCCAAGTGAACTGCTCTCAACAGGACCGCGCAAGACCCTAACCAGATAGATAGCCTGTACAATACAGTACAATCAGAATTGACCATTTCCAACAACCGCATATTCACTCCAAACAGGCAAATTCCGGAGTTCATTCACCACTTCCAGCATCTCAATAAAACATCTCATAGACCACAACAAACAAATATTGACGAGTTGCATTATTAATACTGCAACTAAATAAGTGTAGGCTACATATTGTACATATTTTCACCCATATTTTCAGACATAAATTGTGTAGCCTAAGTGGAATGGAACTGATGATGATCGCTTGACGATCGAAACTGCTCATCCAAGTGTATTTCATAACCTCATGTAATTCTTTTCATGATTAGGGAATAACCCATCTCATTTGGGTACAATCATGTTGACCGACTGAAAAGCGCCAAACTTTTGTTTTATAAATAAATAAATGGTAGGCCTATGTATAAATACCGTATATAATAAATGAAGCAAGTCGCCCAATTTCAAAGACTTGCACCAGTCTAGAATGACACGCGTGTTTACGTGATCATCATCATCATCATCATCATCATCATAGAATCTATTCATTAAGTTACTAATGCCACTCTTGGGAACTACAAACAGTTTCTCTGCCAGGAATATCCTAGCTAGGTCTCCTCTGTCTCCTTCCTTCCTTTCCACGTTTAGTAGTAACTCAATCCTGTATTGAGTTGGATAACATCGCCAGCAGTCAGAATTGAAGATGAAAGTAAAAGGTTGATATTGATTGTCTATTTCCTGTTCCACGGGCGCTGTAGTTAATGAAGCCGACAGACGGCTCATAACGGCTGGTCTGGCCGTGTCGCATCGCGTGACATTTTCCATGAAGCGCAACAGGTCAGGTATGAACGAATACTGTTCTCTTCAGGTGACCTGCAGTGCTGCCAACTAGATGTTAGTTACAAGTGGTATGGGCACGCTCTCTGCGGAATCTCATCAAAGTGTTAGTTTTACAATAACCATCACAGAGGCCTTCGTTATCCGAATGGAATGACAGTAAAGGCATATACAGAAAGAACAAAGGTTAACGCACCGGAAAATTTTGCATTTCTAAATGCATTAAATAAGGCGCGTGTGTGCATTACTAAACTTTGTGATTCGGCTTACCAATAACTGGAAAAAAGTGGTATAATAGTACATTATGCAACAAGCCTATAATGGCAATTGTAGGCGAGTTGCATACGACTGTTTATGTTCGACGATAATTAGAACATTATTTTATGTTCGAAAAAAAAAATAGTACATTATGCAACGAGCCTATAATGGCTATAATTAAGACACGAGTATGTTTATAAAACGAGCTTTAGCGAGTTTTATAATTTCCATACGAGTGTCTTAATTACCATTATAGGCGAGTTGCATACGACTTTTTATGTTCGACGATAATTATAACTTTATTATATGTTTTAACATAAATATTCATAAATATCTGTTCAGTAACTAGAATTGTGTGATTGGGTGGTGCGCTAGGTAGCATATCTCCGTGTTCCAAGCTCTCTGGCCGACCGACGCATGCGCTCTGTGTGCTTCAATGCCATAAGTGCAGATCGTAAACCATTCAGTAAAACTGTCACCATAGTCGTTTGAAATCAACGCGCTGTGTAGAAATTGGATTTGGGTATATTAAGGTACAATGCTATTTCTTGTTTCATATTCACCAGTTTATTTACGCGAACATATGGACGGTGCACTTTCGGTAATTTATATAGACATGTTGGATTTTGAGCGCATGCGCGAAGGTATCCTTATCTAATTGGTCAAACAACTGTTTCTTGAGCTGTGATTGGTGGGAGAAACTGTTTCATAATGAAAAATAGTGTTATAATGAGCCTCATTATGATACAGTTTTCAGACACATAATAGTCAGGGTCGAACATAAATATTCTTAAATATCTGTCGAGATTCCGCCAGTTTTGTTTAATGAACAGAGTGCATGGGACGCATAGAATACTCCACTATGACACTAGCCACGCAGTGAAATTTAAAATGCGATGCTGTGGAAGTCAGCGCAGGTCCGATTCTATCCTTACCTAATTGGTCGAACAGCTGTATCGTAATGAAAACCTTGAGCTCTGATTGGTGGTGAACCTGTACCATAATGAAACTTGAACTATAATGGGCCTCTTTAAGATGTAGTTTTCTGGCATATAATATTTATATTTCGGCATGGTCGAACATAAATACTCATGTAGGCCTAATCATATTCTGGCACAGAAATCTATAGCTTACCATTCATGCCATACGCATGGCTTTCCCTAAAATGAATTTCTGTGATTCGTCACAGAAAGATTTGATCTCGACGGGAGTGGTTTAATTATTATCGGACAATGTATGTGTTTGTGTCTTCAGCCATTTGACAGATTTAATACAGCTCTCCACGCCTCCCTGTCCTGAACTAATCGTTTCATCTCTACATAGCTACCACACCTTACATCCGAGACAACCTGTTTAACATATCCTAACCTTGGTTTACCCAAGTTTGCTATTCCTGGGTGTCTTAGTATATATCCTACCAACCTATCTCTTCATTAGCAGTCCCCAGAAGTATCTATCCTCTCCCATTCGTCTTAATACCTCTTCATTTGTTATTCTACAGTATCTACCCATCTAATCTCTTGTCTGCTGCGCCAACAGTCCAAGTTTCGCTTCCATAGAGTGCCACGCTCCAGACAAAGACTTTCAGAAATGACTTCCTAACACCTAAATCTATATTCAATGTCAACAGATTCCCTTTCTGAGGAAATTATATCCTTGCCTGAGCCAACCTACTTTTTGTATCCTCTTTGCTTCGTCCGTCACTGGTTATTTTGCTTCCTACATCATCGGTTAAGATTCGTGTACATAATTATTCTGGTAGTGGGCCGGTGATGATTGTTGTTTTAAGGAGGAAAATATCGAGGTCATCTGCCCCAGTTTTCTAATGTTGTTATCGTAATATATGGATGATGTGAATATTAATTTTTAAAAGGAAAGTATTTTATATTCACGTTCTATTGAACAAGTCACTGAGAAAGCTGGTAAAATGTACCAATATGACAAACTAAATATTCTGGTATATAACCGTTTAGTGTTTTATTAATAGTTTTTTTTTTTTTTTTTGAATAAGCCTCGAACATAATTATGTTTACAGTGCTAGGGTTGTGTTGTTCGGATATATGTTGAGCAACGGTGCCAGATTTCTTTCAAAACGGGGTAAGATCCTAGCATCCTAATAACACCACATTGCTACATTTATTTATTAATTTATATATATATATTCTTCTTCTGCTTTTACGGCCTCATTGGACCACTTCAGTCAATCATTTCTTGGTCCTCTTCTTCAGTAAGTTTTCTTTCCGAGTCGCCCAGTAGCTTTTCATTCGCTCTGATCTTCTCAGGCGTTCCTCATCTGTAAATACCTTTTTTTTACTGTATTACGTTTGTCTATTTTAGCCTGAAATCTTATTTTTATATTTCTCAGTTTTTTTATTTTTTTTGTTTTGTTTTGCAAGTCATCCAAGGTTATTTCTAATATATATATTAAATTATTTATTTATTTATTTGTGTATGTATTTATTTATTTAGTTAGTTACTTATTTATTTATTTATTCTTCTTCTTTCGAATAACCCATTTGGAGGGTACGATGAATCAACTTTGGCTATTGTCCATTGTATTCAATTTCCATTGTTTCCAAGTTTCCTTCGTCCTTCTAGAGTTTCGATCTTTCTCCTCTTGAGTCCACTTTCTGCGAGTTGTTTGTTTGTTTCTTTGTTTGTTTGTTTGTTTGTTTGTTTGTTTGTTTCTTTCTTTCTTTCTTTCTTTCTTTCTTTCTTTCCTTCTTGAAACTCTGCCTTTTGAATAGCTTCTCTGAAGAGTGATCTGTTTGCTATTGTGTCTTTCTGAATTCTGGCGTTTGTCAAATCTTTGTCAATTTCCATGAACCATGTGGGTTTACTTATTCTTCTACTTTCTTTCTTTCTTTCTTTCTTTCTTTCTTTCTCCGTTTCTGCCTGCTGTGGGTCACGTTACTTCAACTGTTCGCACCATAGAGCTTTAACTCTTCCCCAATATTCTCGCATTCGCGTTCTGTGCGCCTCCATTCTTTCATCAGTCCACTTCTTGCCGGTTTCAATTTTTGCTTTTCTTGGAAGCTCTTGTATGCTCGAAGTCTTCTCTGGAGAGGTGCACGTTCCTGGACATTATTTATTTATTTATTTATTTACTTATAGTTAGTTATTGTTTTAAGGGGCGGAACTACGAGCTCATCTGCCCCTAAATATTTATTAATGTATTTATTTATTTATTTATTTATTTATTTATTTATTTACTAGCGGGGCGGCTTCGCCCGGGAATAGTTATGATTGCATTATGTGCTAGCTGGTAAACTGTCGCCTCAGTAATTGAATGGAGATTGTTGGATGAAATGAAAAAGTAAAAACTCTTATAGTGGGCGATATATTGAAGATAGAGATATGTTTTCGCGGACATTTTGTAGAACGTTTCATGCTGAAGAATTCGTATACTCATAGTATATTGTTATTTTTAACAGTTTGCCCAGCGTAAGCTTAAAAAGCACACGGACGCCAGGTTTCTTTTTCGACTTTTTCACTGAAATCGTTACTGCTTGGCTTCCTTTGATCATAAATGAATTATTTTCTACCGAAACCTTCCTTGAGATATCCTTTACAGAATGGAGAAAACCGCATCAAAATCCATCGAGTAATTCTGGAGATTGCCCGTGACATCCAAGAATTGAGGACTTTGTTTTATGCTAAGTAGAGATTTATTTATTTATTTATTTATTTATTATGTTTCGACCCATACAGGATCACATAAAGCAAGTTATGATCTGTTGCTGTTATTTTTCTTGTTCTTCCAGAATTCTTTCATCATGTCGCTATGTTTAGCTCGACGTTCGTCTGTCCATTTTCCCCTAGGTCTGCTGGGCTTATCTTCTGATGCAGCTTCCCAAGTGTAGATCTTATGTCTGAAAGTTTTGCGGTCTTCGATATCTGTGGGTGTGATGTTGGCGTTATTGAGATCAGTTTGGACTTGTTTAATCCAAACCGTTGTCGTCTTTAATTTTTGTGAGTACATCAATATTTTCTTTGTTAATCGGTTGTCATCTAGCCTCATAATGTGTCCATAAAATTTCAAGCGTCGTTTACGGAAATCGGTTTCAATATTTGAATATTTTTCTGTGATCTTGTGCAATTGTAAACGATATCCTTCATCTGTAAGTCTTGGGCCAAGAATTTTTCAGATGATTTTCTTTTCAGCTTTCTTGATGTTTTCAAGATCCCCTTTATAATTGAGGTTTAAGGTCTCACTGGCGTAGAGTGTTTCGGGTTAGATGACCGTCGCGTAATGTCGAATTTTAGTGTTAATGCTCATGCATTTTTTGTTGTAGATGTTTGCGGTTTTCCCATATGCTTTCCGCATTTTGAGTTCACGTGTTCTTTGTGCTATTCTTTCTGTGCCTGTAGGTTCAATAATTTCACCTAAGTATTTGAAATGATTAACCTTGTTGATTGAACCGTATTTTGTTACCAAAGTTTGGATTTCAATGTGTTTTGTAGCCATGAATTCAGTTTTTGTGAAGGAGATTTGCAACCCTACTTTCCCAGCACATTCTTTGAGGACTTCAATCTGGTGAATTGCCGTTCGTTCATCTCCGGAGAGGATTGCCAAATCATCAGCAAAAGCTAAGCATGTAACATTGATATTATCCTTCTGTCTTCCTAACACGACATGTTTCCATATGTTGCGACTTTTTAATTCTTTTTCCCATTCTTTGATGACCTTATCGAGAACGATGTTGAACAGCAATGGAGAAAGTCCATCACCTTGCCGAACACCAGTTTTAATGGGAAAAGGTTGGGAGATCTCTCCAATGAATTTGACCTTGGAAATTGTGTCGGTTAAGGTTTGTTGGATGAGTCGTCTCGTCTTCGGATCGAGATGGTTTTCTTCGAGTACATTAAAAAGAGATTTTCGATCAATGGAGTCATACGCCTTCTGAAAGTCGACAAATGTACAGATGGTTGGGAGATTTCGTGTGGCTCGAAGTTTCAAGGTGGATTTCAGATTGAAGATTTGTTCGACGGCTGATCTGTTTGGTCTGACGCCAGCCTGATATTCACCGATGAGTGGCTCGAGTTGTTCTTGCGTGCGTTGTAAAAGACAGGCGGAGAGGATTTTATAAGCGATGGGTAAGAGGGAAATTCCTCTGTAGTTATTTACATCAGATTTATCTCCTTTCTTGTAGAGTGGGTGGATGAGTGCGCATTTCCATTCGGCCGGTAGTTTTTCACTTTGCCAAATGTCCTGAATGATCTGTGTGATTTCCTGTAGTGATCGTGATCCTAGATTTTTCAATAGTTCTGCGATGATTCCGCCTTCTCCTGATGTCTTTCCGTTCTTGAGTTTTTTGATGTGGTGATGGATTTCTTCTTGCGTTGGTGGTTTGGCTTCGGGTCGTATGTGTTCAGGGACTGTGTGTATAAATCGCTCAGGTGGTTCAGGACAATTGAGGAGGTCAGAATAATAACGTGCTAGTTCTTCACAGTTTTCTTGGATAGTGAGTGCGAGACTTCCGTCTTGTTTCTTGAAAGTCAAATTTTGCGGTGTGTAACCTTTAATTCTGTTCCCGAAGGTTTTATAAAAATCTCGACTGTTGTGATTCCTGAAGTCATCCTCGATTGACTGAAGTTGCTTAGTTATAAAATTACGTTTAGTTGTCCTGATAATTTTGGTTGCCTGTTTGCGGACGCCGAGAAAGTGTTGTAATGTTTCGGGAGATTTGTGTCAATTGAATTTTTGGAATGCGATTCGGCGATCAATAATGACTTGATCACAGTTGGAATCCCATCAGGGGTGTTTTGCTTTCTTTTTTAGTGGAATCAGTTCTTTGGCTTTTCTGATAATTTTGCTGCAGAAGTCCGTCCAATTGTTCACTGGTTCTTTATCCCATTCTTCTGCGATTTTTGTTTCTTGAATTTTAGATGTGTCAAATTTTGGGATGTAATATTTTTTTTTTTTAATGAATTCTCTTAGGTGAAAAATTCATTTTGATTCTTGTGAGATAAACTTAATGGTCTGTATCAATGTTTGCCCCTCGTCGGACTTGAACGTCATGGATGGTTCTATAGTGTGCATGGGAATGGCAACATGATCAATTTGGTATTCACCGGGATGTTGAATGGGAGATCGCCAAGTTTTCTGTTTGTGTGCAGGTTTCCTGAAATGCGTAGACATAACTTTGAGATTGAATTGATGACAAATGTCTACCAATCGTGTGCCATTGCTGTTTGTATTTTGGTGTGCAGAATTTTTGCCAATGATTTTTCGATAGATATTTTCTTTGCCAAGTTGGGCATTGAAATCTCCCATCAGCATTTTCACGTCATCTTGATGAATGTTACTCATAATTTTTTCCAGTTTTTTCCAAAATTTTTCAACATTTTCAGGATTTTTCTTTTTGTCGATGTTAGTAGGTGCATGGGCATTGACAAGAGTGTAGTTCTTGTTGGCGCTCTGGATGCGCATGGTCATAATTCGATCATTAACGGGTGTGACTTCTTTGACAGAATTAATGATGGATTTGTGGACAAGAAAAACCATTCCGAAGATTGGTGCACCTTTCGCGACTCTCTGTAATGTTTTGCTCTTGAAAATGCGGTAATTTCCTTAGTCCATAGTTTCGTTGTCAGTCATTCTAGTTTCTTGAAGAGCAAGAATGAGAATTTTTTGTCTGTCGATTTCTTGCGTGAGATTGTATAATTTTCCAATTTGAATTAGGGTATTAATGTTTAGTGTTCCAATGAATGTTTTCTGTTTGTAGGGAAGTTGACCAGAGATCTCCGACTCTCTCTGCTGCGCTTGCCTGGACTCCCCAGAATCCGAAAGTACAGTTGCCGATTGTGGACTGGTGGATTGGGTACCACCTGGGGTAGAGTTGTGATTGCTTGCACAGTTCATGTTTGCTTGTACTTGATTTGTTTGGTCTGGTGAGTGCCAGGACCATATAGGACCAGAAGTTGTTGAGGCCTTTGGAACATCGTGTTTCCAGCCGAGCTCACTGAGCTAACAGACGCTGACCATTAGCCGCTGGATACCAGTACAGACACTAATGGATTTAAGTTGCATCAAAGATAGTTCTTCCACCTTCTTCGCCGTTGGGAATTATTTTCCTCTTCCGCCGTTGTAGCTGTTGACCATCTTTGCATTTCCCCCAACACTGATCGGCTCGCCGACCTAGTTTCCCGCTGGGATTGGTTACCCAACCTTCCACTAGGTTGCTCGGCTTAACAGTGGCACCTCGTGTAGGTTACATGTTGGAGTTGGAGTGACAGAGGCTAGTTGGATTCACTTGGTGAATCCAATGTATTGCGCATATCACTCCCATTATGCCACCGATTGATTTTTTTATTTATTTATGTATTTATTTATTTATTTACTAGCAGAAGTACCCGTTCTTCGAACGGTGTTCGTTGTTAACACCAGACATTATCAATTGAGCTACTGTTGCAATGGTTAGCGGTTTGTCATTCCTTCAAGTTTATCAAAACGAAGTTAGTTTACTGGGAATATCACACACACTGTTAATTTACGGCCCTTAAAATGTAGTTTTCGGAGACCCTTTATAGATTCCCGAATTTTGTGTATCACATTGAGAAGCGCAACATATGCTTTGGTCGTCCTTCTAGGATAATTTTTATATTTCGCCTATTTTAGCATATATTGAGAAGTTTTTCTCTATATCCACCCTTCTACTGTATGAAAAGTACGGTGAAGAGTTTTATAAACGATTGGTGTATTGACTCTCATGGTTACCATACCTAATTTTACGATGCACCAAGCATCCGAACACGAGGTATAGGCGTACATAAAGATACACAGAAAGACCGACAGACAATTCTATTGTCTACAACATATTACCCAGATATCCAAATATGGGTATATATACCACACAGTATCGAGTGAAATCATCCTTAAGATGAACCCGTATGTCGACAAAAAAAAAGATTAGTTAAAATGTGCTCTCAAACTAAATTCACCTAACGTGTACTTCCTGACGTGAAATACAATTGAAAGCCTTGTAGACGAAACGCAATACACGTCACATAAAAACTGACCCTCTACGTTGTGCTAGGTGCCCATACACAGGAAGACCCCTTTCATAAATTATAAAGGCTTGTGGTGCATGAAAATTCAGGTTCTTTAGCCTCAAATTGCCCAAATTCCTAAAAGCCGCAAAAAAATGCTGGTTCAATTCATGAATTTTTGAAAATAATGTTGCTGTTTGGAGATATAATAGACCTTCTGTACTATATGTCGAACGTGAAAATTGCATGAAAAGATTCTAGGTTACCCCTTCACCCCCTTAATTGTATTGATGAATTATACGGTCTACATTAGTTCCGTGATAACCTTATAGCCATTTGCAAACTTTCACAGAAATGTAATAAATGGAGTGACATTGCTTCTTACAGAAATTCTGTAGATGGAAAGTTGGATGCCACCCCTTGAGATAATGTTGTCATGGTTACCGATTTGCATTCCTTCATTAGTTTGTTAAATTAAATTAAATTAGTTTTCTGGGAATATTTCAGAAACTGTTTGATTTAGAGCCTTATAATGTAGTTTTCGAGGACCCTTTAGGGCCCCCGAGTTTTGTTGCTGGCACCGAGGGGATTTGTCTCGTCGTTGTACGCCATAATATAATACTAATAATAATATAATATAGGGAGAAATTATAACACCTAATTTATTTTAATTTTTTATTCAGCCAATGGCCATGTACTTTTCTTTTCGGGACGGGTCAGGGAAGGGATATTATCAGAGAAAGGAACATTCACATCACGCATGAGCAAAATGGAAATGGCCTACCATTTAACTAAGGACATCTATAAGAAAAGGTCAATATCCTTCAACACAAAACTAAAACATTACTGCAGTGTCATCCGTCCGGAGGTCTTGCATGCTTCTGAATGCCTCACGATGAACAAAAAAGGCTTGGTCGAGAAACTGGAGGCCAAAGAAAGGAAAATGTTGAGAAAGATATTGGGTTCCATCAAAGACAGTGGGGAATACAGAAGACGGCATAACCATGAACTATATACTCATGTGAAGAAGATAAGCAACGTCATCCGGAAGAGAAGGTTACCATTTTTTGGGCATGTGAAACGAATGAGCCCAGCGAGACTGAACAACCGCAACATAACTTACTTTCAGGAGAGGAAAACAAAATTGGCCTGGTTCATTGAACTGGATAAAGATCTGAAAGAAGTGGGGATTACACCAACAGACATTCAGGAGCGCGCCCCACTCAAAAGGAAACTTCAAGCTTGTAAAGGTTTCCAAGAAAAACCGAAGCTGAAAACGGGAAAGATTTGGACCCAGGAACGGAAGGAAGTCCACCGAGAACGAATGCGGGCGTACAGGGCAAACATCAAAGCCAGTAGGAGACGGTTGGAATGACACGGTCCATAGATGGCCTATACGAAATGAATGAATGAATGAATGAATGAATGAATGAATGAATGGATGAATAATATGGGGATAGGAATATAATAGACCTGCCGTACCACACCCACAGGTGTAAATCGCGTGAAAAAATTCTAGAGTACCCCTTGATCCCCTTAAGAGCATTATACGTATTGATGAATTTTACGGCTTAATTTGGTTCCGTGATAACCTTCTAGCCGTTTGCATACTTTCACACTAATGTAATTAATGGAATTGCATTGCGTCTTACAGCAATAGATGGACATCTGAGAATCCGTTGGGATGGTTACTGGCTTGCATTCGTTCATTAGTTTATTAAATTAAATTAGTTTTCTGGGAATATCTCAAAAACGGTTGGTCTTCGGTCCATAAAATGTGGTTTTCGGGGACCCGAGTTTTGTCTCTCACATTGAGGGGCTGAAAATGAGTTTTGTCTCGTCCTTCTACGCCTATTTCAGCATGTATTTTAAGGGGGTAGGCCCCCTTTTATGAGAGGTACAGAGAAGAGTTACATCAATGATTAGTGTCGTGTCTCTGATGGATATCTGTACCAAATTTTACGTTGATACACCCAGCCGTTCTCGAGTTATAAGGGAACAAATTAGTCCACAGACAAACAAACAAACAAACAGACAGACAGACAGACAGACAAAAAATTATTTTCGCGCGCATCCATCATAAAACAGTCTGAAACGCGTAAACAACTCAAATTTCCGTAGAAATTCAGAGAAAAACACACAAATTTTCATTTTTATATATAGAGAGATATACTGCCGTGTTTTATTGCACAGATTTAGGTTTTACTCGCTAACCGTTGGAGATATACGAAACGTGATAAGGACCTTTCGGATAGAAAATTAAATATTAAAGCTCATGTATACCATCAAAAGTTTGCTATTTCTTAGCGTTCTCTTTTTATTTGAAAAGGAAATATTAAATTTTGAAACCAAAGGGTGTAGTGATGTCACAAATGTCGGTTTTACTCGCTAACTGTTGGAGATACACGAAAAGTCATAAGGACCTTTCGGATAGAAAATTAAATTTCAAAGCTCGTATGTGTCATCAAAAGTTTGCTATTTCCTACCGTTCTCTTTTTATTTGATATGGAAATATGAAATTTTGAAACCGAAGGGTCTAGTGACGTCACTAAAATGGTCGCCAATTTTTAATAGTGCAAAATTTCGAAATCGCAAGTATCCTATATGTAAACCTGGTAAATCAGCTACATCCATGCAAAATTTCATTTAAATCGGACCAGTGGTTCTTGCGTTATTGAGTAACAGACAGACAGACAGACAGACACACACCATCTCTTTTATGTATTAGTATGATTTATGTACTGTTCATTAGTGGTACTGTAGAGATCGATCTTAGCGCAAAAACCTTCATCCGAGACGTCCGTGGAATGAAGGCAGGAAGGTAGGAAGAGACGCATAAGTAAGGACTGAAGTTGTGCTCAGGACGTCAGGCCTTTCATTCGCTCGGTTCAACTGGTGACCACCGAAAAGATTGAGCATGGTAGGGGAAGATCTGGAGATTTAGATTTCTTTTGGTGCCTTGTGCACTGAAGAAGCAATCTATTTTCATCATATGAAATACAGTATAAGCTTACTAGATCATCTATGTCCATTGTCATCTGCCCCAGATTCTTGGTTGTCACACCAGAGGTCTGGGTTCAATTGGCGATTCTACCAAGAAATATAATTGTGGTCTGAGAGCTGGAACTGGGTACACTGAGACGAGCTGGCTTCGATTCCCACCTCAGGCATCCTATAAGTGATTTTCCATGGTACTCCAATTGTAGGTTATTTGGGGTAAATGCTGGAATGGTTCCTAACGTAAGGCCTCTACCACCTCGTTCCCTATCTCGGTCTCAATTACAAATGAACACATACCTGCAGATACCACAGTAACACTGGTTTTCAGAAAAGTTCTACACAAATCCAAGTACTCGGTGATAAATAACCACGATGTGTCAAGCGCCTGAATGAATCAGCAACAACAACAACGACAGACAGAACAATACGTACACAGTTATCAATACCGTGTTCTAATTCCCTCGCGGATTCCCGTTTTCCAACGGGGTCGGGGATGAGATGCGATGGAAGTCTTTGTGGCGGATGGTTATTACGGCCGGATGCCCTTCCTGACGCCAATCTCACGAGAGGAGTTATTGAGATGAAATGAATGATAGGAAATGAAACTGGGCAAGGATGTGGAAGGAAGCAACCGAGGCCTGTCAGAAGGTACCGTCCCAGCATTTGCCTGGAGTTGAACATGGGGAAACCACGGAAAATCATTTCGAGGACGGCCGACTGTGGGGTTCGAACCCACGTCTACCGAGTCTGCAGAGAATTCGTATTTCGTTGCCTTCAACTTGAATCCCAATATTTTGACACGTTCTGTTGGAAACCTAGAGTGACCAATGAGCATTGTGGTCAGATATTCTTGTCATTTTCTCGCTAACATGCAGACCTCAGCCTGACTATTTGCGCCGCACTCACGGATTTAACGCTGATAATGAGTTTCTGCTACTGTTGACTGTGCAATCGTTTCTTCCGGAATGACACAGCAGGCTTAACATGTCTACAAATAGAATAGCGGGTTGAAGTTGTCGAACAGTATACAGAAGAAATGCAACTTTCTAACTCATGTAGATTATTGTGAAGTTTTAGATTTATAAAATTAGAGCATCCGTGTCTTCAGTTACTGTTACGTGGGCAGTACACTATCGCCGAACATTCGCCCTAATGTTTCGCCGAATGTTCGGGTGGGATTGCGACCGCGAATGTAGACGAATATGCAACCCGAACCACCTCGAACTAACCAAGTACACCATTGCCTAAGTTCGGCCGAACCATGCCGAACCCAATCGTGCGTATTCGCTGCAAAACATTCCCGCCAAACCCACTCATTGTGACCTTTATCGTTAGAACAAAACTTTTTTTTTTCAAAAAAGTCCATTGTTGAAATTCCTTTATTTTGGAAACTAGTAAACCCTTTGGAAAATAGCATGTAGACAAGATTCAAAATTTCGGGGTCGTAATGGATTCTTGTGAATGTGATTTAGAGGTTTTGCTATCAACATAACTTCCAAGGTTCATAAGGTTAACTTATTATTATTATAAAGCCAAGAAAAACAACAGGATCTACTAACAAATGAAATTTATTAACTGAATCAAACATAAAAGGTAAACTATAACCACCCTTTTATTGTTCACTCGCGTGAACAGATCTGATACTGACCAGCCTGACGTACCATGACGACACGGTATGACAGCTGTCAACAAGCATTGTGACGGCAATGTCACCTAAATCAGAGTAACAAAAGAAAACGGATCACAAGATCCAAATATAACAAACAAATAAAATAGTACAAAAATTTAATATTTATGAGCGACACGGGTTTTAAGACTAGTTCAAGTAATGAGCATTTTGACGGGCGCTCGTTTCCGACCAAAACAGTTGGTTCGGGAACGGACTCCGTACTGCGAAGGACGAATTACGGAAATGTGGGAACAACAATTACATATTTATATACACTACTGACATGCTCTAACCTTAGATTACCACAACCAAATACACGTGTGTATTATTTAAAATAAGGGCTGCGGAATTACCGACTTATACCTTAAACACTAGGAAGGCATAACATGACATGAACAGGTTTGGCCGGTTGCCAAATTATATTTATATGAATACAATGGCCTTGAAAATAAGAGCCAACAACAACAAAATACAACTTTTAATTTTCACGCCGGAAAGTTTGGCGTTTTAAAACAATGAACAAATAAGTCGTAGTAATGATAAAGAAACTTGGATCGACAACATGGCAACTTCCCAAATTAAACCAAATAAAATAACCTTAACTCATTAGGCTTTAAAGCAAACAAAACGTGTCATAACGAGCTGGAGACAACCGGGCCTGTTATCGCATCACCGAGAGAGTGGCTGATTTCTTCCCCCAAGTAGTAATTAGTGCCATGCTAAATATAGATTCTGGCCCATAGCCAGCGTACAGCACCTTTGCTAATCGCCACCTGTTAAACGCGTACACATAAATAACACATTATCTCAAAACATCCTCTCAGGGATTTTTAAGAATACATTCCCAGGTCAAACTTATCCCCACGGATAACTAGTTTGCCGGAATGATATCGCAGTCATGGACAGGCTTTACCTCTCCTCATCATCATCACTTACACCCAAAAACACGTGGCACATTTCTCGAAGATCTCGTCGTAGCATTAATCAGCACACCTCTCAGATAATGACATACAACATGTCCAAGTGACAATAAAGAATAAATAACAGGATCAGTCCTAGCCCGAGTTATCAAAGCAACAAAATGCAAATATTCCCCCCACGTAGTAATTAGTTTAACATATCATTAAATCAGTCCATTTATCATTGTCGTTCCTAGGTTCTCATTCATGGCTACACTTTTTATAGATACGTTAATCGATGCGGCCATTTCGCAATAAGAATTACGTATACATAAGGAAAACATTTAAATTACAAAATTTACTGTACAACATAATTGTCACGCAATGCCAAAATTTACTACACGCATGTCAGTTAAGAAATCAAACCCTGAAATTTAAATTAAACCACACAAATAAAATCTATACAAAGTTCCACACATCTCTCGCGATTCCCCTCGTCCAAAATCAATAAATCAATTTTTTTAATACTCATCACTTAAACTGCTTTCCAGAGGCCTCCCGCCTCGTCAAATCCCATCATTAGGCCGTTAGCCCATAACGCTGATGGTAATGGAGGATGAAGCTTGCTGTCTTCTCTCCATGGTCGACATTTTGCTGCTGTTAAAACACAATTAAATCAAAGTTTTTAAACTGTTCTATCTGCGTTCTAAGTATTTTATTTCCTCAGATCGTCCTATGCAGAATCGTCGACTTTCCCTATTCTATGGCTAATTGCCATCTCACAATTTATGAAAATTTCCAACTTCGTTGCCGACACACAACTATAATTTTAAAACCATATCGTCTTAAGGACGTCTTAAAATGACTGTCGAAGAATAATTAGGAGTGCCCCGGTTCATCTCAGACATTTGTATATATACAGAAAGCCTAAAGTTTCAATGGTGGGAGAAAAACAGCTCCTCAATATTTTAAGTAATGGGCCTATAATTATGTGTGACCTCTCAAAATTCTTGTATTTTCTCACAGGTCGCGAATCTGCCGTCGAACAAGCAAACCGATCGCTAGATCTTTTTATATCCGATTGCCGCGCAAAACACACTGACGCTATGTTCTGGCGTCATGTTTTCTTATTGGTCAGATAAGTTGGCTTCGGAGTTCTGACCTTACAAATCCCGCCCTTATTTTCACGTCACGACTATTCTCCCCTCTCTCACTCCTTGCCTTGTACGCAGCATTGTGGCCTTTTATGGTCACGTACGCCACAGCGTCATATCTGATTTTCTCAGAAATCCAAGAATAGCATTGGTTGTGAAACTATTGGTCATTTCCAGCCAGCACGTAGCATGTCTTACCAAGTCCAGATTTCTTGCTACATCAATATTACTCAAATATCCAGCATATCATGTATTTAGTATTTCCATCGTTTTTATTAATATGAAACATTATTATTGGACACAATGATAAGGGTTCATCTGACCCCTAGTTGATGAAATTCGAACTCAAATGAAGTCGAATTTCACATCCCCTACTTTTCTGGCTCAAATTTGAAGTTGCTGGTCCCCTCAAAATATAATGACTGTCCGCCTCTGTCTGTTTCAGTAGCCGTCTCGTTCCAAACTCATTAGGAAATTCCTGTATACTTATGCCCTCCGGCCTCTTTCCTTGCTACTCGTCTCCCCTCTCACTCTTTCAAAACATCAACATATTCATTAACGACTTCCGCCTGAACTTGTAAACACGTCAGAGCTGTCTTTTGAGCGCTTTAACCACTAGTGTACCCCCGTATCTTTTGTTGTATGTTATCACGCGAATGTTTAATTTGCTGCAGTAACATTATTTCTCGGTTCGTATGGCTCTCTCTGATGATACAATTTTAAATTAGAGATATTATATACTGCCATGTTTCCTGTGCTCACCTCTCGGACTCTGTAGGCGTTGTTACCTAAGTTCGTAACCCCTAGTTGAACTTCCTTAAGCCGCTCCTGTCTCTTCTCCATTTTACCGTGATGTCATCTCCTTCTTCTCCCCCGCGTTGCCATCTTCTTCCTTCTCCCTTCTTCTTCTCCTATTCCCGTACAATAACTTTTTTTTACCATATTTCGAGACCCTTGCCTGACACGGTCTGCGAATCTCTCCTGCTATTCTTCTGTTTCCTATTTTCGGCTGCTCTATTTTCTTCTTCTCCATGCAGCTCCTCCAAATATCTCTGGGTTTCTACATGCATGGCCTCCAACATTTGATGTGTTCCGTTTTCCTCCTCGTGGTTGTCGGGATTCTTCCGCCGATCTATCGCTCTTTCCCATTTATCATTATTTCCTTCCATGTTACGTGGCTCTTCTAGGTACTGTTGTGACTCAGCGTGTCTCTCGTTCCAATTTCTCTGATCATCCCTTGGATCCGATTGCTCGTTAAACCGCTGGTTATCTTGTGCGTTATATTGTTGATTGTAACGCCTATTGTCTCTGGGCCTATATTGTTGATTATAGTGTCCTCCACGCCATCCCCGATTATAAGGTGCGTTATTATTATTATTCCTATTGTATGACGTTTGGTATCTCCTATTATCTCGCCACTGCTGATTGTTTGTGTTCCGGTAACGGTTAGTTTCTTCCTGATTGTTATGGTTTCTGTCCCTATTTTCGTATCTCGGTTGAGATCTCGGCTCATATTCTTCGGTGCTCTGCCGTCTTTGGTTATCCCCAGTGTTTGTAGCTTGCGACCTCGTGTTTTTGTTCGGTGTCTTGACTACTTCGACTGCATTAACTAACTCTATCTGTCTCTTCTCTCTCGGGTTGATGTAATTAGTGGTTTCATCTATCCTCCTTAATACCTCTTCTGCCTGGACCACGGTCGTAATATTTGCCGCCACCAAGAATTGCTGAACGCTAATAGGCATCTGCTTTCCTATAGTAGTTATTAGCTCCATTTCGCTTGGGGGATTATCAAGATCTTGCAATTTGACAAGTTGCATGGCGAAAAAATCTGCATATTTCGTCTGATGCGTGGAATGGTATTTGCGCGAGTATAAGTCCATTCGCAAGCTTTGTTGATACGACCCACTCCAGTATTTGCTCAGGAAGGCCTTGTGGAAACCTTCCATTGATTTAAATGTGTTCTTAAATCCAAGATACCAGGTAAGTGCTGAGCCCGCCAAAAATTTTTCAACCATTCTTAATTGTCGCGTTGAGCTAACATTTTGGTCCGAAAAATATTCTGTCAGTTCCCTTAAGAAAGCTTTAGGTGTCCCTCCGCTCTCTGGTAAAAACTTATTCGGTTTAAATTCGTTTCCACGGATGACTTGTATAACTTGCGTGGGAAGTTGTGTGTTTTGAGGTGTCGAGCTACGACCCTCATAATTCTGGAATGCTTGCGTGTCTACCGTTCTTGGACTTTGCCCAAGCTCGTGGCTGTCTATTGTGTGCTCTCTTTCCGCATTCTCCCCTTTCCCCTTTTCCATTAGTGTCGCAAACATCGTATTATGTCCAAGTGACTGCAACTCCGATTTTATCATGCGGTCCTCTTGAATTTGAAATCTTAACTTCATATTTTCTTCTAACGCCTGTATTTTCGCGTTATTTTCCCCTAGCTTCTTGCTTACTGCGAGCCGTTCATCTTTCGAATCAGCGCTCATCTTGGTCCAATCTTTCCTAATAGTATCCTTCAATTTAACAAAGCGTTTTTCGACTTCCTGTTGATTAGCCTCCTGATTATCTTCAAGTTTATCTATCCTTTCTCCCAGAGAAATGTTGTTCTGTTCTAGTGTTTGTTTAATTTCTTCCTGGTCAATTTCTAACTTTTTCCATTTCTTAATTGATTGTATTTCTAATTTGTTGAGTTCCGTCACTAAGCCCGTGATATTGTTATCTACTGTAATTATCTGATCTTGCATACCCTGTGTCCCTCGTTCGATATTCTCAAACCTTTTTTCTAAGTTTGTGTGTGCTTCTTTAATCTCAGATGAGCTGGTCAAACACGCTTGCTCGATTTGTGCTAGTTTTGCCATAACAGTCTCATCCATTCCTTTTATTTCCTTTTTAAACGAATCTTCGATACCTTTTATTATTCCTAATTGTTTGGTATTGTTAGTGCTAACGTCCTTTGCTAATTGGATTAGCTGTTCTTTTGTGTGCTCTTTGATTTCTACCGTTAGCGCAGCTAGATTTTGAGTGTTCCTTTCGTCTTGTGCGTTTAACATTTCATTGTTTTTCTCAGACTGCCTATGTAATTGTTCACTAACCAGAATGTTTTGTGTAGCGATTTTCTGATTTATATTCTCGTTAACTTCAGATAGTTTTGTGTTTAACTGTGTCTGTATTTCTACATTATTTGCCGCTAACTGTGTCTGCATTTCTACACTATTTGCCGCTAACTGTTTCTGCATTTCTACATTATTTGCCGCTAACTGTGTCTGCGTTTCTGCCGATTGTTTATTTATAGCCGCTAACTGTGTCTGCGTTTCTTCACTATTCGCCGCTAACTGTGTCTGCATTTCTACACTATTTGCCGCTAACTGTGTCTGCGTTTCTTCACTATTTGCCGCTAACTGTGTCTGTATTTCATTGGTTATGTCCTTTCTCATCTCACTAAGTTGTTCTCGCGTACGAGCGGATGCTAATTCAATCACTTCGCGGATTTCTCCCAGAGTTGCCATCACAACAATAATATATTTGAGACATAGGGAAATGACATAAGGGCGGAGCCCTGGATACGCGCGCTCACATATATTAAATATACACACATTAACCCTTTACATACTCAGTTCATTTACTTTAAATTACTCCCACAAACTATAGCATCACTGAGTATAATTTACTTATAATTCCATTTAATTTTAACCCTTTGATTCAGTTATAATCTTCCTGACCTTACTTTACTTACAAATTTTAACCAATTAATAGAGTATTAATTAGTTTTTAAGGTCTAACCTTCCTGTCAAATAATTCTTTGAGTTTGGCTTTTCTACACAAAGCTAATTTAATTTTATTGGGCGCCTGGAACAGTTTGTTCTAATTTTAATCAAAGTTCAAACACTTAACTTGTTCCACATTTACTTTATTGCAAACTCCATGACTTTATATTTTCAAACATTTGGCGGTACTATCTTCGCCTAACTTACGTTAATAAACTTATCACATGCCGGTGATCTATTTTTTTACTCTAAAACACAAATGCCCCACGTTCGGAAGCCAAAGTAACTCTTATAAACCCTTTGGAAAATAGCATGTAGACAAGATTCAAAATTTCGGGGTCGTAATGGATTCTTGTGAATGTGATTTAGAGGTTTTGCTATCAACATAACTTCCAAGGTTCATAAGGTTAACTTATTATTATTATAAAGCCAAGAAAAACAACAGGATCTACTAACAAATGAAATTTATTAACTGAATCAAACATAAAAGGTAAACTATAACCACCCTTTTATTGTTCACTCGCGTGAACAGATCTGATACTGACCAGCCTGACGTACCATGACGACACGGTATGACAGCTGTCAACAAGCATTGTGACGGCAATGTCACCTAAATCAGAGTAACAAAAGAAAACGGATCACAAGATCCAAATATAACAAACAAATAAAATAGTACAAAAATTTAATATTTATGAGCGACACGGGTTTTAAGACTAGTTCAAGTAATGAGCATTTTGACGGGCGCTCGTTTCCGACCAAAACAGTTGGTTCGGGAACGGACTCCGTACTGCGAAGGACGAATTACGGAAATGTGGGAACAACAATTACATATTTATATACACTACTGACATGCTCTAACCTTAGATTACCACAACCAAATACACGTGTGTATTATTTAAAATAAGGGCTGCGGAATTACCGACTTATACCTTAAACACTAGGAAGGCATAACATGACATGAACAGGTTTGGCCGGTTGCCAAATTATATTTATATGAATACAATGGCCTTGAAAATAAGAGCCAACAACAACAAAATACAACTTTTAATTTTCACGCCGGAAAGTTTGGCGTTTTAAAACAATGAACAAATAAGTCGTAGTAATGATAAAGAAACTTGGATCGACAACATGGCAACTTCCCAAATTAAACCAAATAAAATAACCTTAACTCATTAGGCTTTAAAGCAAACAAAACGTGTCATAACGAGCTGGAGACAACCGGGCCTGTTATCGCATCACCGAGAGAGTGGCTGATTTCTTCCCCCAAGTAGTAATTAGTGCCATGCTAAATATAGATTCTGGCCCATAGCCAGCGTACAGCACCTTTGCTAATCGCCACCTGTTAAACGCGTACACATAAATAACACATTATCTCAAAACATCCTCTCAGGGATTTTTAAGAATACATTCCCAGGTCAAACTTATCCCCACGGATAACTAGTTTGCCGGAATGATATCGCAGTCATGGACAGGCTTTACCTCTCCTCATCATCATCACTTACACCCAAAAACACGTGGCACATTTCTCGAAGATCTCGTCGTAGCATTAATCAGCACACCTCTCAGATAATGACATACAACATGTCCAAGTGACAATAAAGAATAAATAACAGGATCAGTCCTAGCCCGAGTTATCAAAGCAACAAAATGCAAATATTCCCCCCACGTAGTAATTAGTTTAACATATCATTAAATCAGTCCATTTATCATTGTCGTTCCTAGGTTCTCATTCATGGCTACACTTTTTATAGATACGTTAATCGATGCGGCCATTTCGCAATAAGAATTACGTATACATAAGGAAAACATTTAAATTACAAAATTTACTGTACAACATAATTGTCACGCAATGCCAAAATTTACTACACGCATGTCAGTTAAGAAATCAAACCCTGAAATTTAAATTAAACCACACAAATAAAATCTATACAAAGTTCCACACATCTCTCGCGATTCCCCTCGTCCAAAATCAATAAATCAATTTTTTTAATACTCATCACTTAAACTGCTTTCCAGAGGCCTCCCGCCTCGTCAAATCCCATCATTAGGCCGTTAGCCCATAACGCTGATGGTAATGGAGGATGAAGCTTGCTGTCTTCTCTCCATGGTCGACATTTTGCTGCTGTTAAAACACAATTAAATCAAAGTTTTTAAACTGTTCTATCTGCGTTCTAAGTATTTTATTTCCTCAGATCGTCCTATGCAGAATCGTCGACTTTCCCTATTCTATGGCTAATTGCCATCTCACAATTTATGAAAATTTCCAACTTCGTTGCCGACACACAACTATAATTTTAAAACCATATCGTCTTAAGGACGTCTTAAAATGACTGTCGAAGAATAATTAGGAGTGCCCCGGTTCATCTCAGACATTTGTATATATACAGAAAGCCTAAAGTTTCAATGGTGGGAGAAAAACAGCTCCTCAATATTTTAAGTAATGGGCCTATAATTATGTGTGACCTCTCAAAATTCTTGTATTTTCTCACAGGTCGCGAATCTGCCGTCGAACAAGCAAACCGATCGCTAGATCTTTTTATATCCGATTGCCGCGCAAAACACACTGACGCTATGTTCTGGCGTCATGTTTTCTTATTGGTCAGATAAGTTGGCTTCGGAGTTCTGACCTTACAAATCCCGCCCTTATTTTCACGTCACGACTATTCTCCTCTCTCTCACTCCTTGCCTTGTACGCAGCATTGTGGCCTTTTATGGTCACGTACGCCACAGCGTCATATCTGATTTTCTCAGAAATCCAAGAATAGCATTGGTTGTGAAACTATTGGTCATTTCCAGCCAGCACGTAGCATGTCTTACCAAGTCCAGATTTCTTGCTACATCAATATTACTCAAATATCCAGCATATCATGTATTTAGTATTTCCATCGTTTTTATTAATATGAAACATTATTATTGGACACAATGATAAGGGTTCACTAGGAAGTTTACAAAAAGGTTTGTTTCATGTAAATGAATGGTCCTTACCCCGCTCTACCCCTCAAACCACGTTTCAAGATTCTAGGACAAAAGCAAAAAAGTTCAATTTTGAAAGTAGGCGATTTTTTGAAATCCAAACATTCTAAAAGGTATTATATAGGTTTAAAAGAATGGTCTCTATGTTCTTTATCGTTAGAACAAAACTTTTTTTCATTAAAAAAAAAGTCCAATTTTCAAAATTGCCTATAATTTGAAAACTAAGAATTTTACAAAACAGTTTGTTTGACGTAAATGAATGGACGTTACCCCCTCTACACACAAACCAAGTTTCAAATCTCTAGGACAAAAAAGTCAGTAGGGGGATGGTGGGGCTTCTGACGTCAGAAGAAATCGCACCAGTTACCAAATAAATAATCAACGATCACTGCACTGAATAATGTAGACAGAGCGCGTGCGTGGCTACACGAATGCAAGCGAGTGTGTACTGGCTCTAGTTAGTACCTGTCCGCGCTCGGCATTCGCCCTCGCTCGTCTCCTTTGATCCGTGTCGGTAGACCGCCAAAATAGCGAGCGCAGCCGAACACGAATGTTGGCGATGCGAACTACCCCGAATGTACACGAGCACACCGGGTACACTATTGCGCTCGTAACAGTTCGCCTACATTCGGCGATAGTGTACTGCATGCTTATTAGGGAATCGACCTCAAACTCGTTGAGTTCTGCGCAGGCTCGCGAAGTGATTACATCACGAACGGTCCACACCTGAGGTACGGTAGTTCATCTGTCAACTCTTGATGTAATGGCTGAAGATATGGACCACCATATAGACTACTGTAGGTAGAGTCCTGCGCGGATAAACAAAACATTATCCGCATCCGCACAACTGTTATCCGTATTCTCACGTTTGTTATCCGAATCTACTGGCATTACAATAATATTTAAATTAGATAAAGCATAAATTACTAAAGCAAGATATTTAGACCTTTGAGAAAAAAAATCGTTACCTTAGGCTTTCTATGTCATGTGCTATGTTTAAAATGATTGTCATACAGCCAGAATTTCAACCCTTTCCTGTTCGGAGTGTTAATTATGCGTAATGACATCATTTGAATGGGATTAGCTTAAATCAATATCTGATATTTGTCATGAAAAGAACATAACGGAAAAATATGATACCGGTACCGGTATGTCATAAACATCCGGGTCGTAATAATGATATTAAACAAGTTAGGATCGTATTCTAAATACTATCCGCAAATTTTCTTCAAACATTATCCGCGGATAGCCGCATCCGCACAGGCCTTTACATATAGGCTACAGTAGTCATCGTACAAAGTTCTAAGGCCTAGCGTAGTGATGATCGCTCACTCTTATAGTTATCGTCTTAACCCCGCGGCGTAACCGTGCTCGTTAATCCGTGCACCACGGCCGTGAGCACGGCTGTATCAAGTCCGTAGTTTGCAGGTTCGAATCCAGGCGCTGACAGTGGTTATCCTGAGTGTGATGTTACCACGGGTTTCTCCTCACTCCCTTCAGGCAAATGCTGTTATAGTACCTTACTTCAAGTCCCGTGGCACCTACCTCATCCCTGTCCCTAAAACAGTTACACACATTACTAATATACAGACAACTTGAGCGGCTTCGGTGGCGTAGTTGGTAGTATGCTGAGCTTCTATGCCCAAGGTGGCGGGTTCAAACTCGGCCAAACTCATCGACATTTTTAAGAGCGTTAGAAATCTCTCAGTATGCCTTCCTTCGGAGGGAAAGTAAAGTTGGTGGTCCCATGTCATAGATTTATGGCATGAAGAAAAACCTTCTACTAACTACACTTGTGGAAGCTAAAATTTGTAGGTTAGTTTGATAACGATATATTAGTTCCAACGTTTGGCGCCAGGTGCTGGCTGCGATGGCATCTGGTAGCCAAGTCTGCAGCGAGGTGTTGTGGACGGTAGCATTTGGTAGCAAAAGTAGGAACTACTTGAAAAATTGATCGTCTGCAGTCCTTCTACCTGAATCACAGATAACACACATTAATACAGCCATCACAATTAACACCGGTTATCAGACAAATTCTACACACACCCAAAGTACACGGGGCTACATGACTGCGTTGTCGCAGCCCCTAAACTGAGGAACCAACCAACAAACAACTTGAACACACACTCAACTACATGGAGCTGATGGCCAGGATGTCCCAAGTCCCTAAACAAAGCTATTGTCTTACCCATACGTTTAAAGTTAAAGATTCACAGAAGAATTTCCACCTTGAGGAATTCTTGGCTGTTACCGCGGAGGTCCGGGTTCGATTCCCCCAAAAAGAATCAACAAGACCCTTGAGAAAGGTTACGAGTATACAGTTAAAATAACTTTCTTTGAATCTAAAATGTCAAACAAATGTTTGTTGTAGTTGTTACTGCATTTTATAAGTTTAGGACATGTTGGACATCAACCCCGTGTGCTTGAGTGTGTGTCGAAATTGCCTGATAATCTTCGTTTCTGTGCTGGATGTAGTAGTGTGATTAGGAGACTTGCAGTGAGGTACAAATAAAGGAGTGTGAGCAAAACCGGGGAGTACCCCAACTAGGATGATCGCTATCAGTGAGATAATTAGAATCTTTGATCTCCAGACTTAGAAAATGTCATGGGATGTGGATAGCGAATATTTTACGCTATACGACATACTGTATGCAATCTGAGTACACGTTCTCTACGGACTAATACAATACTCCTGCCATTGAGGAATCACAGGTAAACCTGCTCAATGTCTTTTTGTGTGACATAAGACTCAAAAAAGACAAGGGAAGAAATAAATAGCCTATTTTCTTATATCCTACTTACAGTATGTTAATTGCCTCTATTTACATACAAAATTTCAGTTTGATTGCTGTAATAGATTCGTATATATTGAGAACCATCTAAATATTTCGGATAGTCGTCATGTTGGATTTTTATATATGTAGGCCATAGAGTTAAGTACTATTATATGAAAATTATTGTGTAGGTGCGTTATTCAAACTTCAATCGCATGATTAGGACAAAAGAAATAAAAACGTAATTTTAAAATTTCGCATAGTCGCCATCTTGTGGTTATGAAAACAATTGAAATAAATTAGATGTCAGTGGATTAAAATTTGTATAAGCAGATCCCGTACCAAGTTTCACTGATGGATGGTTAAATTGCGAGAAACGTCCATTTAAATATTTAAATTTTGCGTCACCACCATGTTGGATTTGTTCTCACCAGGTTGTTGAAAGTCCCATAAGTGAACTTGTGTTTATAGCCACTATCAACATACAAAATTTCAGTTTGATTGCTGTCATAGATTAATAAATATCGAGAACCGTCTAAATACTTCGGATAGTAGCCATGTTGGATTTAAATATATGGAGGCCATAGAGTTATATACTATTGAATGACGAGTATTGCGTAGGTTCATCATTCAAACATTGACTTCGATCGCATGATTAGGACACAAGAAATACAAAATTAATTTTGAAATTTTGCACAGCCACCATCTTGACGTTATGTAAGGAATTGAACTAAATTAGAAGTCAGTGCATTGCAATGTGTATAAAAATTTCCTGTACCAAGTTTCAGTGCGCTCGGATGGTTAAATCGAGAGAAAACTCTATTTAATTGTTTCAACTTTGCTTGGCTGCCATATTCGTTTTGTAGTTAACTGGGTTTTAAAAGTCACATGGGTAAACTTATAGTAGTGACCTTTATCATCGTAATAATTGCCAATAATTGCCAGTGTCATATCAGTAATAGTTTAGGAGATGTAGAATGTCGGTGAAATATTTCGTATAACCGCCATATTGGATTGGTTTCACGTAATAAAATTTGAAGGGCACGGTCGGGGTCGGCCAAAATAGTACTATATCCTTACCGAGTTTCATTGAAATCGCTACAGCCGTTTATAATTTTAGGTGGGGTGGGGACAGACACATGGACACACACATATACACGTACACACACACGGACAAAAGGTGGTCTCCTAAGTCTTTTTTTTTTTTTTCATAAATGAAAATAGGCTAAAAATATATCTACTGCACCATTCAGAAATCCCGTGTTTCAAACTCCACCCAGATAAAATGTACAGTACCTTGTCAAAATTGGGGGGCGTGGTGGCGCAGCGGTCAAGCTGTTGGCCTCTCACCAAGGTGGGCCGGGTTCGATTCCCGGTCAATGCATGTGAGATTTTCGAAGTGAAATGCCATGTCCTGTGGTTCGGATTCCACGTAAAAAGGAGGTCCCGTGGCTCATGATTGCATGATTAACGGCCACGTAAAACTAAAAGTGCTCAAAATACGAGTATAACAAATAATACTTAATATATGACGAAGATGGCCAAAATATGCATTCATAGGCAAAACAAAGTTGTATTAAAAGAGG
The DNA here is from genome assembly GCA_946902985.2 of Meconema thalassinum. Lineage (NCBI taxonomy): Eukaryota > Metazoa > Arthropoda > Insecta > Orthoptera > Tettigoniidae > Meconema > Meconema thalassinum. Next base: position 156,502,270 of record OX336396.1, on the reverse strand, counting down.
TCAAGGGCCCTTAATTCGCAATTATTTGTCAAATTTCGGGCCAAATAAGCTCAGGAATAAAATGATTTTTTCTTTGCGTTCATGCTGAGTTGTAGAGGAGTGATGGCTTGTAAACTAATGAAGGGTTGAAAGTAGTTTTGAAGGTCTGAATGACTACATTGAAATTCTATCGTGTGTGCGTTGGTAGCCATATGATGTGTTGTTACGTCAGTAACATAAATAGAGTTACAGTATCTTGAAAAGGATTGCCCTACTTTAGGATGCGCTCTCTGGCGAGCTCCAATACCACGCTTGTCATCACGTATCATTACTGTATTGCTCAGTTACAGGCAATGCTTCTGTAATGCTCAAGATGGGGAGACATAACTTACTTTAACAGTGTTTTATTTTTAGCCAATTTTCATTTATGAAAAAATAGGCTTATGAGATCACTTCTTGTCCGCGCGTGTGTGTGTGTGCGTATGTGTGTATTCCTTTGTATGTGTGTGTCCCCACTCCTAATGACTTCTAAACGGCTGGAGCGATTTCAATGAAACTCGGTGAGATTATAGTACTATAACGGCTGACTCCGACCGTCTCACCAATCCTACATGGCGGCTGTGCGAAATATTTCATCGGCATTCTATATCTCCAAAACTATTACTGATATCACCTTGAAATTTTGTACGGAGATAAAGGACACTACTGCAAGTTCACCGATGAGACTTTCAAAACCCTGTTAACTACAAAACCAACATGGCGGCCAAGCGAAGTTGAAACTTTTAAATAGACTTTTCTCGCGATTTAACTATTCAAATGCAATGAAACTTGATACAGGAATGTTCTTGCACATTGTAATGAACTGGCATCTACAGTAATTTAGTTCAATTGTTTGCATAATCTTAAGATGGCAGCTGTGCGAAATATTTCACCGATATCCTAAATCTCCGAAACTATCACCGATATCACCCTGAAATTTTGAACGGTGATAAAGGGTACTACCAGAAGTTCACCTATGAGACTTTCAAAAACCTGGTGACTACCAAAACCAACATGGCGGCCAAGCGAAGTTGAGACTTATAAATAGACTTTTCTCGCGATTTAACCATCCAAACGCAATGAAACTTGGTACAGCAAATGTTTAAGCACATTACAATGCACTGACATCTAATTTAGTTTACTTGTCTACATAACTTCAAGATGGCGGCGGTGCAAAATATGTCACCGGCATTCTATATCTCCGAAACTATTACTGATATCACCCCGATATTTTGAACGGTGATAAAGGATACTACTGGAAGTTCAGCTATGAGACTTCCAAAAACCTGTAAAATACAAGACGAACATGGCGGCCAAGCGAATGTGAAATATTTTAATAGGTTTTCTCGCGATTTAACCTTCTAAGCGCAGTGAAATTTGGTACTGTAGATGTTTATATACATTGTAATGCACTGGCATCTAATTTAGTTCAATTGTTCACATAACCCCAAGATGGCGGCTGTGCGCGATTTTAAAATTAAGTTTTTATTTCTTGTGTATTAATCATGCGATCGAAGTGAACGTTTGAATAATGAACCTACGCAGAAATCATCATCTTATAGTACATAACTCTATGGCCTACATATAAAAAAAATCCAACATGACGACCAATCGAAATATTTACACGGTTCTCAATGTCTACGATTCTATTACAGCAATCAAACTGAAATGTATGTTGATAGAGGCAATTAACATAAGTAGGATTTTATACTAAAGAGGCTGTATAGTTCTTCACGGAACTACTTGTTTTTAAAAATACATCATTGGCATAAGTTCGTATGTTGTACAAAGAGTACAAGATATACAGAAGTATGGTAAAGGAATGAAAATGTCCAATGCATGTGGGAATCCACAATGCGATGATTTACGACTTTGACAGTCGTTGCTCTACGGTGTCATGCGATTTGGGGTCGTGCTAGTTGCTGACATGGTATAAAGGTTATGATTAGATGGTGCTAGTTGCGGACGAGGATCGGAAAGCCAGGTGCCAGAATTATTCTCTGGGGATTCCTGGGAGTTTAAATATACTTAATGCTCATGTTAGTTCCTCGTCTCTTTTCAGAAGTACAACATCGGGCTGTAATGGAATTTATTCTCTCAACTAAAGGGAAACCTGCCTTAATTTTTGAAGGGTACCGATACAGGTAACATCGCAAACCTGGAAATGCGATCAACTGGGTGTGTTCAGAAGTGGTGCGTGAAATGTAAGGGTGCTCTACCACCAGCAATGAAGTCACTGGAAATACTCTTCATCTGTGCATTCCAAATGTGGCCGAAACACAAATGGAGGTGGCAAAGCCAATCTGCAGAAAGAGGATGCGAGAAGAATTAACCACACAACCAAGCGTCATCTTCCGTAGAGAAATGGGAAGACTCCTCTGGTTGCGTAAATTCTCACGTATTCCAATTCCAAAAGCTATGACCGCAACTAGCATGGGCCATTGAGGATGGCTCAGGAAATGTGTGCAAATAGCAACAGAAGGGTATCAATTAGGGTTGTCCGCAACTAGCACATCCGCATCTAGCACGCATTCTGTTCTACCAGCTCATCTGATGTCGGAGATAATATTTTCAATTGTCACTTTGCTGTATCGAGTGCATCGTTAAAAATATGTTATAGAGAAGGATGGTGAAGCATTGCATATGAAATTAACTGTAACTTGATGGCATTTAGGACCTCAATCGCCTCCCTATTACTCAGTTACTTTTCACTCAAATGAACTGTACCTGCACCTCAGTTACATATTTTGGTTGGTTGGTTCCTTAGTTTAGGGGCTGCGAGATAACGAGGTCATGTTGTCCCGTGTACTTTGAGTGTGTGTAGAATCTGTCTGATAACCGGTGTTAATTGTGATGGCTGTATTAGAGTGTGCTATCTGTTTTTTAATTCAAGTAAGGACTGCAGACAGTAATTTCAAGTAGTTCCTACTTTTGCTATCAAATGCTACCGTCCACGGTACCTAGCTTGCAGACTTGACTACTAGATGGCATCGTAGTCAGCACCTGGAACGAATAGAGCATTATCAATTCTAACCTAGAAATTTTAGCTTCACACATGTGTAGTTAGTGGAAGGTTCCTTTCATGCCATAAATCTATGACATGGGACCGCCAGCTTTACTTCCCCTCCGAAGGAAGGCATTCTGAGGGATTTTAACGCTCTTAAAAAATCCGACGTCTTCGGCCGAGTTCGAACCCACGACCTTGGTCATAGAAGCTCAGCATGCTACCAACTACGCCACCGAAGTCGCCTTACATATTTTGTATTGGAAATTAGTTTACTTTTAAAACGTAAGCCTTATTACCCAGCTCTGAACCTTCGTCTGGAGCGTGGTGTTTTATGGAAGTAAAGATAGATTTGAAGCCATTTTCAGTGTTGTCTTATTAACGATTATTGTTATAACTTTCAGTCGGTCAACACAAAAGGCACTCCAATTACTGAAGTACACAAAAATATAACCTGAAATAAATTAAATGTGAATAAAATGTTTACAGGAAGAACACCAGTTGCAGGGTTTCGAAAAGTGTAAAGGAAAATTTGTGGACAATTTTCTGACCCCGCATCTCAAAGCTGGAAAAAGAGATCAAGTAAAGACATACACTCACTATCACAGCAAGCACCAATACTCAACATCATTAACTCCAGAAGACTTCAATGGACTGGTCATTTACTAAGGATAGGAGATAATAGGATGGTCTTACAAATCTTTAAAGAAGAATCTAGAGGAAAAAGGCTAGTAGGAAGACCACAAAGTTCCTGGAAAAATGAAAGCTCCAAACTTTGTAGACATCTGAATGTGGACAGCTGACAAGAACTCGCCCAAAACAGAGTTCAGTGGAGGCGTTTTGTGAGATCGGCGCAGGATCTTCGTGTCCCATAGAAACCTTCTGAGTGAGTGAGTGAGTTGCGGACCATAGAAGAAGAAGACTAAGGGATGACATGTTTCGCTCATCAAGCGAGTATCATCGGATCCAAATTATCAAGACATAGGCTATAGCTCTACAAAACACTTCTTCTTCTTCTTCTTCGTCAATAGTCCGTAACAATATACTGTAGAACCCCGTTTAAAATTGCATAATTATAACAGCAATTTCATGAACATAAGCATCTGGCACAATTAAAGTAGGCTAATGTATATTTTGAAAAAGGGACGTGCTAAAATATAACACATGTAAGGAGGAATTACATCTAAACATTTTAGCGAGAAATGGGAATCAAAGACTTTTCCGGTTTTTAGAACATGCTATTACCATATGATTCCTCTTCCTTCATTTGAAGCACTAGCAACCAATTTGCTGTGGTTCCATGTCCGGGACTTCAAATAAGAAGGTACTGCTTGGGTCCAAGCTCCGTGATCCTGAGAGGAATGTGGATCGCGGTCTATGAGGAGTGATGGTGACGAGTGATGAGGGTTCCCGGTAAGTGCGTAGTAACAGAACCAAATATATTGGTCGGTGACTCACTCACTCATTCGCAACACCACAGTGGTTTGAGCAACGACCCTATGTTAGCAGTATTGGAATAGACATGAATTCCAGATAACACAGCGAGCTGTTGACAGGTCTTTCTCTTCCCGCCTGCCACTTCACCTCACTCGCAAGTTCACAGAGCTTGGACCCGAGCAGTATTTTCCTGGAGGGAGTGTGAACAATTCGGGGAAATGCACACTCATAATAGCCGCTGTCAGTGCCGGGATTCGACTCTCCAAATTCCGGACTTGCTGCGACTCCACATATTGTATACCTGTTAGTTAGTTAGTTATTGTTGTTTTAAGAGGCGGAACTACAAGGTCATCTGCCCCTATTGTATACCTGTGTAACGTCGACATATAGATTACTAGCAACCCCCCCCGGCTTCGCCCGGTATCTTTAACGGTTTACCCAGCGTAAGCTTAAAAGTCGCACGGATATCAGGTCCCAGACGAAATTCAGAAAAGCCGAGGCGAACAGTGAAACTGAAAACACATTATACTCTTCTCTGAAGTCTTAACTAGACACGACTCGACAGATTGTTGCTGACCGAAGTTGGGGTGGTAGGCTCGCTCACTAGCTCGTAAACTCGCTCCGAAGCTAGTAATTTAAATTTCTACTGAATGGAAATTGTTGGAAGAAATGAAAACAATTATAGGGGGTGGTGTATTGAAGATAGAGATATGCTGTCCCGGATTTGTTCATGCTGAACAATTCTTACACTCATAGTATACAGATACTTTTAACGGTTTACCCAGCATAAGCTTAAAAGGCGCACGGGCGGCAGGTTTTTCTTCGACTCGATTCACAGATATCGTTACTGCTCGGCTTCCTTTAGTCATAAATGAATGTATTTCTACAGAAACCTTCCTCGAGAAATTCTTTACAGAATGGTGAATACCGCATCAAAATCCATCTGGCGGTTCTCGAGATTACCCGTTATATCCAAGAACCGGAGACTTTGTTTTATACTATGTTGAGATACAGTAGTTTTCCTGCACACTACAGAATAGTATGTTGGGTCATTGCCTTCTTATTCATCTTTCACCCGGCGTGCAGTTCCTGCATGGAAATGTGATATCACTGCTTATTGTGAAATATTACTGCATAACATTATCTCCGTCACCCATAATACTACCACTGGCTACTAGATGGCAGTTGATGCAAGTTTCTCAGCATTTCCAGAACGAGTACTGCTCGAGTCTAAGCTGCGTTGACCTGAGAGGAATGTGCATCGCAGACTATCAGTAGTGGTGGTGACGAGTGATGAGGTTTCTCGGTCCTTGCGTAGAAACAGAAGCAAATACATTAGTCTGTGACTCAGTCACTCATTCCCAACGCCACACTGGTTTCAGAAAAGACCCATGTTAGCAGTATTGGAATAGAGGAGAATGGCAGGTAACACGCTCGGTTCCAAGCTCTGAGAACTTGCGGGATGAAGGGCAGAGGCAGAGTAGGAGAAGGCGTGAATTGAGAAGCCTGTCGACGGCCCGCCGTGTTACCTGACATTCTCGTCTATTCCAATACTGCTAACATGGGTCTTTTATGAAACCAGTGTGGCGTTGGGAATGAGTGGCTGAGTCACCGACTAATGTATTTGCTTCTGTTACTACGCAAGGACCAAGAAACTTCATCACTCGTCACCACTACTACTATTAGTCTGCGATGCACATTCCTTTCAGGTCCACGCAGCTTAGACCCGAACAGTACAATGTCCCTTAACCCCAGTATCTGGGATTTCAACAAGAACAAGATTCATACATGATGATGACAATGTAAAGAAGGAAATTCACGAGCCTTCAGCCCCTATCTACAAAGAAACAAAATACCGCCTTCAATCAGGAAGTTATTGGGTTATTACTGGGGGTTCGGGGAACAATACCTTCTTTTTGCTACAAAATATAGAAATTTGCGTATCTCCAATATCACCATGAACACCTTAGCAGTAACAGGATCTATTACTATTTTGAGGAATCACTTATATTCGTGAATTATGTACAATTTAAGGCCAAACAGCTATTTCAATTATGTATGTTTAGTTGCGATTTGCCCACTCTTCAGTTTAGTAGTATATACAATATACATTAACCCTAACCTGAAAGAAAAACATAAAATATTTATCACAAAGGAGTGTATGTTGACTGTCCGGCGTTCGCGGACTACGTAGCCATATTGCCAACATCAGTTCAGCAATCAGGAAGATAAACCATCTTAAAGAAACAGCAGAGAAAGCAGGACTACAAATTTCGTTTGAGAAAACTAAATACATGAAGAACATCAGTGAAGGTCCACAATGGTTGTTCACAGACCATGGCAATATTCGAAGAGTCAAGAAGTTTAAATACCTGGGTGAAGTAATCCATGAGAATGGGCTGGAACAAGAAGCGACCAATATCCACATCTTGAAATTAGAGCGAGTGTTCCAACTGACTAAAAACATCTAGAACAAGAAGATGCTGAGTATAGGAGCCAAACTAAGGCATTACAGCACTGTTGTCAGACCAGAAGCTTTATATGCTTCGGAGACCCTGTGTATGAATCGAACAGGACAAGTCGAACAGTTACATCAAAGAGTACGCAGACTACTACGGAAGATTTTGGGCAACAGATGGGTTGACGGACAGGTTCGACTGAAATCAAATAAAATAAAGTATACATCAAGATGGAACCGATAACAACAACCATTAGAAAGCTGTTTTATGGCCACATCTTCCGTATGAATAATGACTGGCTCACAAAGAAAATCTGGAATTTTCTTAAACTGAAGATATCCAAGTTGAAATGGTTCCAAGAGTGTGAGAAAGATATGAGACAAGTCGGCATTACGAAGGATAAAATCAAAGACAGGAATAGTTTCAGAAGGATAGTGAAAAGCTATCAGGGTTTTATGGTGGAGGCAGAACCCAGAAGACGAAGAGGCCCTTTAACAGAGGAGGGAAGAATAAGCAGAGATTCTGCCAAGATGTCAACGCCGGCAAACCAACAAGGCGCAGACACTGAAATGAGAGTGGTGGTTAACACGCAGTCCATAGAGGCTCAAGTCGACGGTTAAAAGAAATCACTGTTATGTACAAAAATGGAGGGGGTTCTTAATTAGATGATATGTTTCGATCGTCAGGTTTAGCCTAAGTGAGCAGGTTCTGATGATGATCGCTTGACGATCGAAACACGTCATCCATTTACGTCCCCCCCCATCCCCCCCCCATTTCTATACTGTACATAAAAGCGTGCTATTTTGTGATAAGTATCTCATGAGTAATGATATTTCATTCAGATCAGAGTGTATAAATACTTGTTTTCCCGCCAATTGTAATTGGGCACAATTTGTGTTGACCGTCTGAAAAGCTTTCTTTAATAGAACTGATTGGCTGCGTAGCTCAGCGGCAAAGTTCTCGCCTGCTGACTCCAAGGTTGCAGGATCGAATCCTGGTGCAGTCAGCTGGCATTTGAGGGTGCGCAAATGCGAGGTTTTCGTGTATGTAGATTTACTGGCACGTTAAAGATCCCCTTGGGCCAAAATTCCGGCACCCCAGCGTCTCTAAAAGCCGCAGTAGTTAAAAGGGACGTAAAACCAAAAAAATTATTGTTTACTATTTAATAGAACTAGGTAACACTGAATAATGGCTTCTAATACTTCAATTCACACTAGTACATTTATTTATCGTATGGCTTCTAAGTGCCGGGATTGTCCGAGGACATGTTCGGCTTGCCAGAAGCTGTAGCTGCTTCAAGCGGACACCCATAGGGTGAGCTACAAGTTCCGTTCAATTTCAAGTAGTTCCAACTTTCGCTATCAAATGCCACTGATACCTAGTGGTGAACGTTGAATCTATCGTAAAAATTTAGCTTCACACAAATTCACTCTGAGGAAGGATCTTTTACATGCCATAAATGTATGGCATGGGACCGCTGGCTTTACTTCCCCTCCGAAGGAAGGCATACTGAAGGATTTTAACGCTCTTAAAAAAATCTGACGACACTAGTACAGTCATCGCAATAACACCAGTTATCACACAAATTCCACATACACCCAAGTACACGGGACTACAAGACGAGAATGACGCAAAACCCCTAAAATATGCAACAATCTGTATTTTAACGTTGCTCATAAAACGAGTGTGTTATATATAACTGGAAGGTCACGAGCCCAGATTATAATCGCCTCTCGTTCCTCTCCAATGTGACTCAAACACACTCTACTTGGTATTCCAAACGACCGAGGCTCCAGGCAACGACAGGGTACGTGGGAGATCATACAAATATTATGTCACGTCTGCATTGCACTAATTGAAATCAATGAGCTGGCTTATCCTGGAATGAGACTTGAATTAAGTTAGCATTCTGCATGCAGTTGGCCACAAACTGAGTCCTCAGGATATTCAATATCATGTTCGTGTGATAGATACAGGAGCGTACTGTGTGTTAGGATCTTCAGTCTTTTAACAGATTTGCTCTCCATTACTCCCTGTTCTGAGTTATGATGATGATGAAACTTGAATATGCATCTTCTGTCTGGCTTCCTAAATATTTTACTTATATTGAAACAATCAGAAGTTCATTAGGTATCTCTATTATAGAAAACATGGAACGTTTGCAATATCAGATGGAATCTCTTATACTGAAGTGCGTCATGAGTTTAATTTCAACAGCTTGTCGAACAGAAGAGAAATATCCCAACAGATAGTTCTTTATAATCTTATAAATAATATTATTGATAATACCAAATTTCTAATTTAGATCAGTTTTAATACCCGGAGAATGAATCTCAGACAACGTGCTTTGCAAGTCGCCCCCAAACCAAGAATGCGCTCTCAACAAAACTCGCCAATTCATACAATGTGCCGGACAGCTAATCTCATGAGTGTGCATTTCAAAATTGTTGATTTCACTTTATCTTTGCAACAGTTTAAAAAGAAATACTAAGTCAGTACCTACATAAATAAGTAATACAAATACATCTTGGAAAATGTGTGATAAAATGTCAAAATCTATGCATCATACTTTATGCAACTGTAGAATGTACCCTGTTGTTAGTCAAATCTAGACCATCTGCACAATAGTATCAAGTGATAATCACCAGGCATTAATTATTGTTGTTTTCACCCATCACTAATATTCTTAATTTAATTACAGTTTACTTTTACTTTATCAAGTTGGCATTCAGCATATATTTGTGTTAAAAATAGTTCAACTTGAGTATTGTACAATATGAACTGTATTATTATTGCTTCTGTTGTTGTTTTTTTTTTCCTTTAATATGCGATTGTGATACTATGTAAAATTGGTCAGTCTCCAGTAATTGGAATTTTATTCTGTTGGAGGCAATAAATAAATAAATAAATAAATAAATGATGATGATAATGATGATGATGATGATGATTGCTGTTTTAAGGGGACTAAACTCTATGTTATCGGCCCCTAATGGTTCGGGTGATAGTGAAAGATGAGATGAGGATGAAAACTATAACTAATACTAACTACAGACTTACATACTAGAAGGAGAAATGGTAATCAAAGGATAAGGCAAATAAAGGGCAGGAAGAAAAGAGATGCCCTCAACCCTCGAAGAATGAGGATTGAGGGACTTGGAAGGAAGCAGAGCCATTAAAGGCAGATAGGGAAGGGAAAGAGGAGAGGGCCCGCCCCAAGATCAGAGAAAAAGTGGACAAAACGGACCCACTCAGGAATCCCTCGGTGTCGCCAACTCCCAAACTCACCAGCCGTGAGCCCTTGAGGGTGTAGCACTATCCAGGGTGCACCAGACGTGGTGGGGCTACATACGCCCTGCCTCCTTGAGGGCCTTGTGCAGAAGACAGGAGATAACAGGAAAAGAGAAAGAAGGCTGACCCCTCGAAAAATGAGGGTATCAGGAAAGATGAGACGAACGCCAATTAAGGCGGGAAAGTGAAAGACTCCCTAGGCCTCGGATACCCTAATACCATCGTGGTCGGAATTGAACAAGAGTTGTCAAAGAGAGGTCGACAGGAAAGAAGACGGAGAGGAGTCCGGCACAAGCAAGTGGAAGCAATGCCGGCCTCAGCTGGGGTCCCGTGGTCGCCAACTCACGTCCCACTAGATGTGAGCCCCTGGGGGTTGTTCTGAATTAATCGTTTCATCTCTGCAACTACCAAACCATACATTCGAGGCAATTTCATTAACATATTCTGACCTTGGTCTCACCGACAGTTATTTTCCTCTACCCGTAATTCCATAACTAAATTTGTTCTTCTTGGGTGCCTTACTACATGGAGGAAAGAATAAGAGGAAATGCCCTGAGCTCTTTTGAGTGAAGCCAAGCGCTGCGTCCAAAGTGGACGTAACCTTAACTGTATTCGGTGTTCCGAGACTTGCATAATTATGGTTGTACGAATCGAATAAGTCTCTGATGATTAATTTTAAGGTTCGTATTCTTTAGTATCAAAATGTGTACGAACATTGAGTGAAAGTGGCTGTGTTCGAAATTAGGCCTAAAAACAGACGAATTCCTCAACACCAATAAGAACTTAAAAATCAATTTGGTTTAAATACCTTGATTAGTTCGGCATCATTATGATACTTCCCGAGATGTTCCTTCTTTCATATAACTCGCACCTTCAGACACCTGTAGACTTTTCAATTTAAACAGTGTTTCAGCGTATTATTACGTTTTCCCGCATCTTTCTTACAAAACTAGCCTTGCATAGGTGCTCTCATATTTCTATTTAAATTGACTGTTAAAACGATAACGCAGCATATTTGTGCCAAGTACCGTGATGTACAGAGTGTATTCTGCCTATCCAAGAAAAAAAAATTGTCTAGTCATTGCAGTTTTATGTCACTAAAATCCAAGACTAGTTGGAGTGGTTTACGGCTTTAAGTATAGGAACAGCCATTGTCTTGCTATCCAAAGTGGGCGTGCCGTTTGGCTTCAGCAACTTTCACTAGGCAGCGCAGCAAAGGCATCTCCTTTCGTTCTTTCCTCCATGCCTTAGAAGGTGCCATACCAACCTATACATTCTACTTATTAGCAATCCCCAGGAATTCTCATCACTTGACCCCACCACCTGAGTAGGCTCATACGAACAGCCTCGTCTACTGTGTTTATTTCTAAATTAGCCTTTATTTCTTAATTACGAGTACCTTCCTGCCATTGCTCCCATCTATTTGTCCCAGCAATCATTCGTGATACCCTCATATCAGTTACCCCTAGCATGTGTATCAGGTATCCTGAATCTACACAGGTCTCAACTCCATAAAACAAGGTCGGTCTAAAATACTGAGCGATGTAGGGAGAGTTCCAACGCTACACTAACTTCTTTCTTGTATAATATAAGGTGCGTTCAAAAAGTAACAAGCCGGAGGCATTATTACAGAAACCAGTACCTGTATGTTAGAAGTACTGGCCCTGGCTGTTGAGGCACTTGTCCCACTGTGACACGAGGCGGTGAATGGCGGTCTCATAAAATTCCCTGGGCTGCGATGTGAACCAGTTCCGCACGTACAGCTGGACGTCGGCGTCCGAGGTGAATCGTTGGCCCAGTAAAGCCCTGTTCAGGGGCCCAAACATGGCGTAATCACAGGGAGAGAGGTCGTGACTATATGGAGGGTGGCCGAGAACCTCCCATTTGAATTTCTGCAGGAGTGCCACGACTGTGTTGGCCGTATGAGGTCGTTCATTGTCGTGGAGCGACCACGGCGGCTATGGCGTTCACTGTCACTCGGCGGTCCTGGGAAATGAGTGCATCAACCAGCTGGACGTTGTCATCGGTAATGCAGGGGAGTGCCCCAGACCGGGCATCATCGGCTAACGACACCCGTCCTTCCCTGAAGCGCTTGTGCCACGCCTTGACCCTTGCAAGGTGCATGACTTAAATTTGTGCCCTTGATTAGGCAATGGTCACTCAAGGTTCAATACCACCGTTGCAATTTACCAGACTTGTCGAAAATGAAGTATTCAGCAGTGAAGTTCCAACAATAGTTTTATTCTTCAAATTAGAAAGACCTGGTTACATACTAAGTTACAGCTTGACTTACGGACTAGATGTGAACATTGAGGGTAAATGGCTTCCGTCTTTTATAGTTTGGCAGAAGCGGTAAACACCCGAGAGGGTTCCAGAATACCTTTCTTGAAATACATGTCATGTTACGATAAGCTTGTTTATGACCCACTTACAGAAAGAGGAAACTTCTAGAAGACCTTGCATACCTGGCTATGAGTAAAAGCAATATTTCCTTGGAAAGCGGCCAAGTGAAATCGCTTGTAGTAGCAATCAGTTCCTTAGGGGAACGTTGTTAAGAAAGTGAACTCTCGCTTTCACTTAGCTAACATTGTTTTGAATCAACTAATTTAGAATTGATATTTGGAGGAAGATTCCTCTATTTGTATGGTTTCTGTGGGTAATGCCACTGTTATATGCGGGGAATATAACTCTTCCCCCCTTTGTTTCTTGTTACTGTCCTCAGTAACATTTGATACCTTGATATTTCTCAATTTCCTCTTTTTACATACAAGATACAAATTATACAATCTTTTTCTAAATATTAACATTATGATACATATAATAACGAATATCATTATTCCATTAACAGGGGTAATTTCTTTTACAACATTATATCTAGGAGCAAGTGGTTTCAAATCTAATTTTAATTCATTTACATCAAGATGTGAATATTGAAATTGTATTTCATGTTTTACGTAGGGCTCCTTTTGAATATAGAGAAGAGGAAATTTATGAATATAATTAGTTGGTTTTGGTTCTAGAGTAACACTCATTGCTGAGATTGAACATGAATCATTTGAGTATACAATATTTGGTCCTGAAATATGAACAGTCTTTTGATAATTAACACATGTTTGCAATAAGGTTTCTTCTTTTTTGCTAAAGAAGAGGATATGTTCATTATTTAGTGCTTGGAATAATTGTACATCATTATTTACTATAGCAAAATCACATCCCGTTGTTTTAGTTAAATTACAAGTTGTTATACGTACATTATAATATACACATACATAAGATTGCGTACCCTTAGTACATGGTGTACTGGACCATTTTGACCCTGGTCCTTGTAAATAATATCTTTCAGAAGGAATTAATATAGTATTATCAATAGTAGGTACAGGATAAATGGAGTACAATTGGTAATTATTAGCATCAGTAATAGGAACAGAAAGGATTACAATCAATTCAGTGTCCATCATTATCACTTGAGTTTTTGTGAATTTAAGGTTTTCATACAGGTGATAAGGGTCTGTATGTATTATCGATTTTGTAGGATAAATAGAATGCAAATGTTTTATGATATTGCGTAAATCCTCTTGAGAAAACAATTCCACACTGGTTATATCACTGAACGATAAACTGATGGTATCTTCTAAGGTCTTGATGATTCTTCTTAATTTATTCACACATATCAACACATATTGATATCGCTCTAAGAGGTCTATTTCAAAGTTTTCTTTTTGTAACATATCTTTTATTATACCCAGATTAAGATTGACATGGTTCATTTCGTCATAAAATTTCTTTGCAACTGAGTTACTAAATGACACTAGTTTATTAATATGCTGAATCTCTTTATTATGACTTTTTCTTAATAAATCTACTTGGCCTTGCAGACTATCTAAGTCGTCTTGGTCCAAATTACCTGATATAAACTTTATTGCTTTTCCTAAAGCATTAATGAGACCTCTTTTGTTTCTACGTTTTGTTGGTAGGAGTTTATTTAATTCTTCACGAGTATCTTTTATAAGATTATTTAATTCAATAGATAAATATGGAAACGTATTATTAGCATTTAATACAAGGGTGGATACTGTATTTCTAGCATTGATATATGAGCGAGATAGGTTAGTTAAATTAAAATGGAACATAAACTTGTGATAATTGTTGACTATTACTGCGGGTACGAGTGAATCAGCGTAGAATCCTTGAGTTTCTACTTGTTTGACGTTAATTGAGCCATATCCTGAGAGGAATCTGAAAGAGAAAGTTTTTTTCTCTTAGGTTTTACATCTCGAAAATTTCTGACACGCACTTTGCCATTTTTCATTGTGCAGTAAATCTTATTATCCTCTATCTTTGTTATAACTCCTTCATTAAACAGATTTTTAGATTTTTTGTTTCTGGTCAATGGGTTTTTTACATAAACAGTCTCTCCGATTTGATAGGAGTGTTGGAAAGTGGGATTGCTAGGTTTTGTAGTATTTTCTTTTAAGTTGCGGAGTTGATCACTTTGTCTTTGGATATATTCATTGATCTTAGGAGAGGGAGAAAAAATGTGATCTAATGTGATATAATAGGGTCCATAGAGAATGTTAAAAGGAGGTTTCTTGGTTGTTGAATGTATTGATGAATTATAATTCAAGATGGTGTTGATTAGGAGCTGAGCTAAGGGAGTGAATTTGTCATTATCCCTTGAGATACGTAGTTTTTCAAGCAATGTGGAGTTAAGTCTTTCCACAGGGGAGTTTGATGAGGAGTTCAGAGGGGTTGTTGCGTGGTATTCCACATTCGATGATTTACAATATTCTTTAATTAAGTTATTTTCAAACTCTCCGCCTTGATCATGCGTTATTTTCTTGGGTAGACCGTGATGTGAGAAATAGAATTGTAATTTGTTTAATACAGCCAGAGCTGTGCCATCCGGCAATATATAGGCTTGACCGTATTTGGAAAATACGTCAATAATTGTTAGAATACGGGTTTGTTCGAAGTAAAACGTATCAATGTGGATCTGAGCGAAGGGGTAATCTGCCGTTATTGGGCCTTGATCTGTTACTTCGTTGGGGTGTCGTTCATATTTGTTTCGTTGACACAAGTTGCATTGATTAATTAAGTTTCTGACTTGTTCTCTTAAATGAGGCCAATAGTATTTTGTTTGCAAGTGCTCAATGGTTTCCGAGATTCCATTATGGTTAATTGAATGGTAATGCAAGATAACTTGTCTTTGTTTATCAGTGTCTTCGACGTCCTCTAGGAATTTTGAAGTTCTGATAATTATGAGTTCTGATGTGAATAATTTCTGGCAGGTTCTAATAAAGGGAATTTCCAAAGTAATATCATCAAAATAGACAGCATATCTATTTGCAGTAATGATTACTTTCAATAAGTGATCTCTTAAGTCTTGGTGAAGGTTATCCTGGGTGACTATCAAAATGTGTCGGGTATGTTTCTTAAAGAGCTTTTGTTCGATTATTTTTGGTGATTTTCCAATTTTGATAAAGAGTTGATTACGATTCTGATTTAAGTTTCTTTCAGAGACTTTTAGAGTGAAAATGGGATCTTCTTGATTTGAGTGTATCGTTTGATTATCAATATCATCCTGATATTTATCATTTCCTACTATGGCTACATTGGATTCTGTTTCTTCATTTGCATTAATTTCTATGCGTGAAAGGGCATCAGCGACAGAATTAGTTTTACCTTTTACATACTTAATGTCAAAATCAAACTCTTCGAGTTTAATTTTCCATCGGTAGAGCCTCGAACTTGGGTCTTTTAGAGTAAATAGCCACTGGAGTGGTCTGTGGTCGCATTCCACTTGGAAATGTCGTCCCCAAAGATAAGGTTTGAAATATTTGCAACTATCTACTATACCGAGCAGTTCTCTTTCGATAGTTGAGTACCTTCGTTCGGCTGGATTGAGTGTTCTTGAATAATAAGCAACAGGGTGTCCTTTTTGTGAGAGAACACTTCCAATAGCAAAATCTGAACTATCAGTTGTCAGTATGAAGGGTTCATTGAAATCTGGATATGTTAAGACAGGAGCATTCATAAGAAGCGTTTTTAGTGTTTCGAATGCATTTTTATAATCTGGACTTTCAGTATCAATTTTTGAACCTTTTTTTAAGCAACGCGTTATGGGCTGCGCGACTTTTGCAAAGTCTTTAATGAATCTCCTATTAAATCCTGTTAATCCAAGAAATTGATTGATTCTTTTGTGGTTTTTGGAATAGGGTACTGTTTTACTGCTTTTAGTTTTTCTGGGTTGCCATAAGGTGATTTACTAGGTGTGATAATACCTTCTTAGTGTTTATTTACCTCTTTATTAATTATCTCGTTTATAAGGGGTGGATAGTGATAATTTTTCTGATAAACTGGATCTTCCTTAGTGGTACTTATGTAATGTTTTACGACATGGGTGAATGATAAATCACATCTGGATATTAAAATATATCAGGATATTGAGAGCAATGTTTGTAGATGGCTTCGTTCTCTAGATCATTAGAATGTTGTGTTATGAGGTATTTTTATATACCTTAATGGTTTTAATGGAATTATTTTTTTAATTATTAATTATTAATTTAATGGAATTAATTTCTATTAGTTGAATGTCTACATTTTCGAGTGGTTTGACCAATATGGCTTAAATTGTGCTTCTATTTATTAATTTCTGGCTAAAGTTGTTCTCTTAATTCTATATTTTTACATGATAATTTTCTTGTTGGTGAATTAAGTCCATTTCTTCAGAATAGGGAACTTCGTATTGAGTGTTCTCAACCCATTCTGCATTGAGGGGGATTTCAGATTCTTCATGAGAATTAAGGTTACTTCTAATGGTAGACACGCCTGACATAGGCTTTGGGAAATTATGATTTTGTGGGGTGAACCGTCTTCCAATGTTATTTGGAGTGGGGTAAGGACGATTCATTGGAAATGATGGTCTTGACATAGGAACATTTCTCTGTATAGAGTTTTGAGGAGCTTGTTGAGGTGTGCTGGGCCAACTTCGTCTCATTGGACTGTTGGACTGGTTTTGAGAATTTTGTGCATATACATTCTGTGATAATTGAGAGACTTGAGGTCTGTTGAATGGAGAGAATCCTGAAGATGCAAATGGATTATGATTAAAGTTACCAAAATTGTTAGGTAGTGGTTTTGAGTTGATAAATGGAGGTTTAAAAGGGATGAATTTGTCGAGAGGTTGTTTATGTCCTCCTCTTAATTGATCCATATATTTTCGTGAGCTCGGTCATTATCATATGACCTGCAAATTCTAAGTGCATGACTGAAATCGGTAATTTGAGCATAACGCAAGTATGCTCTATAAGGTTCCAAAATTCCGGCTTTAAACGTGTTGAGTGCTAACTCATCTATTTCTCTGAGTTTTAAATCTAGAATCTGGTCTCGGTAATTTAATTTACAAAGACTCTTGTATCTGATAATCAAAGAATCAAGGAGTTCATGATAAGTGGTATACGATTCATTAGTTTTTTGAAAGCAATTCGAAATCTCTTGTAATAGGAGACGCTCATTTCTAACGTCACCGTATTTTCTTACTAATTTATCTTTGAATCTGTCATAATTGGTATTGGCATCTACATCTAATATACTGCGTGCTTCTCCTTTAGGCTTAGACTTAATTACATTAAATAAAAATTCATTAATTAATTCTGCATGAGGTATTCCCTGCGCTCTCTTTAAATTATTCAAAAAAGAGTCACATCGGGCAATAAAATAATCTAAACCACAGGTTGAACTGCCATCAAATTCGGGCAATAATTGAATATGTGCATATTCGAATTTAGTAAGCAATTCTGCTTCGGCCATTTTTACTTATTAACTTAAATAATAGTTACTTTCCTTAAAAAATAATTAATTGATATATTAATTATTGATTTATATTCAGATTCAAATATTATTGTATAAAATTGATATATTAATTATTATTAAAATTCAAATATTATTATGTAAAATTGATATATTAATTATTAATTTATATTAAAATTAGAATAAACCAGGCTATCTTAATTTGGGTTCACAAGAATATTTCCTTTGAACGTGAAATAGGCTTAGACCTCTGCACTTTGTTCAAAAAGAAAGACACTATGTAGAGAACTATCCACTTACAGGCTTGAAAATATGAACAGCAATTTCAGCATCCTCGGTCTGCAGCGGACAGCTGGGCAGCTTCTTCTTGAGAAAACAGCCAGGCAGCTTCTCTCCTCGACGAGTCGGTTACTGCTGGTGAATGGTGGAATCGGCAGTCAGGTCCTGCTGGCGGTCAGAAAGGCCCCTTTGAAGTTGTGCAGTCACCTAAATTTTGTTTGGTAGAGCTGCAAAGCGGAAGACGTCTCCCAGGGTTGTCGTTCCTTCAACAGTTCCTTCTTGGTCTTCTGGCTAGGAAGACGCTGCTCGATCCCGGACGGGCCCCCACTTAAGTTTGTGCCCTTGATTAGGCAATGGTCACTCAAGGTTCAATACCACCGTTGCAATTTACCAGACTTGTCGAAAATGAAGTATTCAGCAGTGAAGTTCCAACAATAGTTTTATTCTTCAAATTAGAAAGACCTGGTTACATACTAAGTTACAGCTTGACTTACGGACTAGATGTGAACATTGAGGGTAAATGGCTTCCGTCTTTTATAGTTTGGCAGAAGCGGTAAACACCCGAGAGGGTTCCAGAATACCTTTCTTGAAATACATGTCATGTTACGATAAGCTTGTTTATGACCCACTTACAGAAAGAGGAAACTTCTAGAAGACCTTGCATACCTGGCTATGAGTAAAAGCAATATTTCCTTGGAAAGCGGCTAAGTGAAATCGCTTGTAGTAGCAATCAGTTCCTTAGGGGAACGTTGTTAAGAAAGTGAACTCTCGCTTTCACTTAGCTAACATTGTTTTGAATCAACTAATTTAGAATTGATATTTGGAGGAAGATTCCTCTATTTGTATGGTTTCTGTGGGTAATGCCACTGTTATATGCGGGGAATATAACTCATGCAGTGTTCGCCGTACACTTGTGACATTCGGCGATGAATGTCCGTTCCCCCTATTCCTTCCCCTGTCAGAAACCGAACAACACCTCTTTGCTCTTCGGTTGACGCCTCCATGTCGCTGTTTGCAATGCGACTGGCAGCGTTGGACGATTGATGAACGCTGCTGCTCGCTTTGTATCGTCACGTGACGTGCACGCGTGCCCTCTAGTGACTGGCTGTGACCTTCCACGCTCTAGTCGGAATCACACCTCGTTACACACGCCACGATTAGCCGATGTAGTCACCGGTTTGCGCATTCCAGCCTCCGGCTCGTTACTTTTTGAACGCATCTTATACTATAGATCGCAACTGAGAACTCTCTGCATTGGCTTTTCTACACCTCTACAATCCAAAGATAATTCACATTCCACGTACTTAAAATGATCCACCTGCTCCAATTTAGTTCTTCCTGCTTGGCATCCTATTTTCTTGTGTTTCTTCCGTACGGACATTCCTTCATTATTGAAATGTTGATTTCACTATGTAACAAATTTTAACTTTTTGTTTGTCCTTGCGTTGAAAGTGTTATTACCTGATTGCTTATGCCCCAAAAGTATGGAAAATGGCCATTATGTTCCATAAACTTTGCTTTGTTCATATGGAAAACCAACACACTTCTAAATATATGCTGGTATTCATTTTACTATATTCTAAGGCTCAGTACTATCACCGTCCCCTTTTTGTCCTTGTGATGGACACCATCACTCGTGACCTGCAACGAAATGTTCCTTGGACCCTTCTGTATGCAGATGATATAATGGTTGCAGATGTCACCCGAGAAAATTTCCAATGTCAAGCTGAAGACTGGAATAACCGCCTCTCCCAGTAGGGCCTATGTCTGAATGTGAAAAAGACGCAGTAGGCTATCTGGAGTTAAACCCCAGCGACGGTACCATTCAAGTCGCTGGACAAAATCTAGTCAAGACAGAATGCTTCAGGTACCTTGGATCTCGTCTGCAGAGTGATGGCAACTTCAATGACGAAGTAAGAGCCAGGGTAAACGCAACCTGGTTGCGGTGGAAGGAGGTCACGGGTGTGCTTTGCGACAAGAAAATGCCACTTCGTCTCAAATCCAAGATTATCGTTCAGTGGTACGGCCAGTTACGCTGTATGGAGTTTAATGTCGACCATCCGACAAAATTTCAGAACGTCACCTACACGCCATGGAAATGAGAATGCTCCGTTGGACAATGGGCATCTCCCTTATTGACCATGTCAGAACGTCAGAATTCGGAAGCAAATGGGTGTCGCCCCAATTGTGGACAAAATGAGAGAGAAACGGCTCCAATGGTATGGCCATGCCCTGCGTACAGCGCCTGATTCTGTTACTAACTCTGTCCTTCATTTTGAGGTTGAAGGCCTACGCTCCAGAGGACGACCGAAGCAGCGTTGGCAAGACACAATAAATGGTGACTTAAAATACACCGGCCTAAATCCAGCTGACGCACGAAACCGGACAAAATGGAGGTCAGTGACCAAAAAAGCGGATCCAGCACAAACGGGACAGCGCTAGGAAGAAGAAGAAGGTTCATTTTACTATATTCCATGAATTTTAATTGTATTTAACACAATCTCTCTCTTTCTTTGCTACTTATGATTAAAAGAAGTGGCAAAATAAATCATCATCAACATCATCATCTTGTACAGTTTCCAGCCCCAGGCTGGGTCTGTTTGGAACATAAGCCTCGCCACTTAGTCCTTTCTTCGCACCACCTCTCCGCTGTCACTCTGGTACAGTACTCGCCTCTCTTTTTGACACATTCCTCCACTCCTTTCAACCATCTATCTCTTGGTCTTCCCCTTGGTCGTTTCTTCTGCATCTGCATCTCATGTATCCTCTTGGGAATCTTCTTCTCTTCCAGTCTCTTTAAGTGTCCATACCACCCCAGTCTTGATGTCTCAATCCTACCTTGCAAGGGCTCCTCTTTCAAAATACGTTAATGTCACAAATAGCAATGTCTTGCTCACACAAGCAAAGTTTGACATGAATAATTATGTATTTCCTACCTTTTCAGACATAATCAATTAGAAAATAGCATTTACTTTCCAAGGACAAAAATTGTGTTATATAGTGTTTTCATATACAAAAATCCCAACATTTCTGATCAAGTTCTAACATGTTGGCTTGTAAACTTTCAACGGAGTCAGGCATTACAACCATGTCATCAGCATAGGTCAGAAGGCTAACCTGGTTCCCACCTAGCCAGTTTATGTCCTTCAGCAAGCGGTCCATAAAATATAGAGTAGTGGTGAAAGATTACAGCCTTGCCTCACTCCTGTAACAATTTTAAACCAAGGACTCATCCTACCATCAACTCTCACTACAGCATGATTTTCAACATAAATAATTTTGATCACCTTTAGCAACCTTCCCTTCATACCACAATTCCTCCGGATTTCCCTTTGTACTCTATCGTACACCATCCCTAGACCTACACAGTGGTGTTATGAATATAAGGGAGGTAAGCACTGACCACGTTGCTAAGATTCTCCGCAAGCAGAAGATAAAAACAGTTTTTGGCACTGAGACAATAATTGGTCAACGTTTAGGATTAAAAAAAGGTAAATTGTCCCCCATACTACAGCCTGGGTTGTATGAAGTCCCTTGTACTTGAAGAAAAGTCTACATTGGACAAACTCGCATCAAGGAGTATCAAAGGAACATCCGTCTAAACCAACCTGACAAATCAACTATAGCTGAACATGCCCTGTCTTCAGGGCACGATGTATGTTTCAGGTATGCTCATGCGCTTGCCCTTGTTAAGCACAACTGGTCTAGAATTATAAAGGAGGCAGTTGAAATTCGTAGAAAAAACAATAATTTTAACAGAGACACTGGATATCAGCTAAATGACACTTGGCTGCCAGTTATTAAAGATCTGGGAAGATAGTTCTTGCCGCCTGAGCACAACGAGGGCCATGACTCACAATTCCAATGTAAGTGGTGTCCCAACAGTCAGGACCACTTACTAGCCACTTTGTGCGTAACTTTGGGTAATAATATACCTGTAATTTTATTGTTTACATTAATATCGTGTATAAACCATTGGAGGCTGAGAATAAAATCACGCTCTATGTTATATTCCTCGTATTTGAGACGAGGCATCCGTAGGAACTGAGAAAAATGTTTCAATGTTGTTGTCGTTGATTCACACATGGCCTTTGCGACATCTTGTCCATGTAGCTTCGTATACATGGGTGTGTATGTGAAATTTGTCCGATAACCTGTGTCATTGTGATAACTGTAGTAGTGTGTTTGTAACTGAGGTTAGGATTTGGAAGGAATAAGCCGTGTCTATAACTTAAGAACCATCACAGCATTTTCCAAAGAAGAAGTGGGGGGAAACCTCGGAGAACCACTTTTAGAATAGTTGAGACGGGAATCAAACCCATATCTTCCCAAGTTTACCTCACAAGGCTGAGTGTAGGCCTACCCCATTCCAAACCTCAGACCAGAGTTGGTGTTTTGGCAGAGCCGGAAAACAGACCAAAGACCTTTGGATCCACAGTCTCAATACGTACTCCGAGACCACAGAAAGGGTAGTTCACTTCATTAGGACAAAAGAACACTTTCAAAAGATCACCTCATTTGTAGCAGAACAATTCCCATTCCAAGCCATGAGTGACCACTGTGTAATTCTGGAGACCCCAAAGTACCATAATTGTGTCCCTGAATATGCTAACATAGATTTATCGAAGTTAATCGCCCTTAAAACCAACCGACAGTTATGGGATTCCATCCCACAACCTTTGTTGAAGGACGTAAGCGGTAGGGTTGCCAGACGTTGGGTTTTACACGGAACAATTCCGTTTCTTCTTGTTTTGTTCCGCGTTCCATTTTAATCTTTAAGGGAACGCCAAATATTCCGTTATTTGGTTAATTTGATAATATATTAAATTTCGCAGCAATTTTCAAATGTCCCGCTTCAGAATTGATTATAATATCTAGCAGGGGCGGCTCCTGATCAATATTCTAGGGTGGACCAGATGATACTATTGTTGTTACATATTAAATATTGTTTTATATTTGGCATTTATTGATGCCAATATGGCCATTATCATAATTCCACACAACACAAAATGTGTAACAAGTTTTAATAAATAGGTGATGCATTAAAAACTGTACCCACATGGCTCTTTATTAATACATATATTCTCTCCTGTGCTTGGATGAAGCAAATTTATCCATCAGCTTGGTTGATGAGGTCATAATTATTTAATTTCAAACTTTGTGTTCAGAGCTATAGAAGAAAATGGATTTGTTTAAAAATTCCACTTTAATTTTCCTATTTCGGCATACAATCGACATATTAAATAACTACGTACCGTGCCACAAATTTAAAAAAAAAACATTTACACAGTAGAAATTACAGCTTCATCGACAGAACTCACTAACACATTTGTACTGTACTTGGAATATCAGACAACTGAAAATGCATAATTATATGTTTGACTTATGTCAGCAATCTGCGAACAATAGCTGAATACCTGTTTAAGAGCTTGGGGTGGGGTGAACCCTTCTCCCGTAATCCGGTTTGACAGAGACAGAAGCAGAACGCTTCAAAGCAACGCTATGGGCCCAATCTGCTGCCCCTTGAAGAGAGAGAAAATTCCCTTCATAGCACTGAAGAATCCGCGTGCAAGACAGTGCTATGTCCACTGTTTCCTCGCCCGGCCCATGAAGCCATATACTTTACATGGGACTTGCTATGGAGCGGCCCTCGCTATGACGATACACCGTACGAGACTGTCGGGATTTTAAGGTTGGGATGAGTTAATTATAATGAATTCTCTTTAGAGATTCTAGAAGGGTAAAACACTTATTTTAAGTTAAGTATCTGTAATATAAAGTAATTTTAAAAGACATTAATTAACAAATTATTTGCATTTTTGCCTGACGGCCTTGGGTGAGCAGGGCCCATTCGGCCCTCAATGACGCACCGTCCCTGATATCTAGCTTGTTTTCTGGTGATACACGAGCAAGTTTGAAAGAGAAAATGATTTCTATGTCTGTGTCAGATAGATGGGTACATGTTATAGATTTATTAGGGGCTACAAAATTAAAAAATATCTTAATCCTTGTGAAGTTAATACTCGGCATTTTCCCCTCCAATGCTTTTACGGAGAGAGTTTGTTCTGTCTTGAATATCAAATGGAGAGATGATAGAAACAGAAGCTCCATTAGTTTGATAAAACAAGAATTGTTCACATATTACAACTATGACGAAAAATTTAGTGAATTTTATCAGAAGGTACTTACAAATAAAAAATCCTTGCAAATGAAATGCATTTGTAAGTTGCTGGTGTCATAGGCCTATACAATGTGTCAGCAATATCTAGATTTAATTTTGTGTAATTGATTATGTTATGCTTATTTAATACATTTGTGTAATATGTATTACAACATTAATATCGTATGGCCTCGGGTGCCTGGTGCAAGCTTTGTAATTTGACACCCAGAGGGTAGCTTGCATGTCAAATTTCGTTGTTCCTTGAATCACTATGAAAGTCAAGGAGGTTAGATATCTAAGCTCCTTGAACACTATAGCGCTTTCTAGTAGAGAAATGAGGAACTTTGTGTTGGAGGAAACTCCCGAGATTAATTTTGCCATTATGAACACGGCCTACTGAATTCAAATGGGTTCCTTGACATGCCAACATCGTATGACATGTTGTCGTATTTTTGCCGCCTTTCAAAAAATCACTTACCACGGCCAGGAGTGAACCTGCAATTTCGGGGTTAGAAGACCGACACGCTATCCACTCACCCACCGTGGCAAGCTATTACAACATTAAACAACCTTGATTTAAAAAAAAAACAATCTTTTAGGACGTGTGTTCTGTTTTTCCATTCTTGAAGTCTGGCAACCGTACGTAAGGGCTTCAAGTATTTGATCCACACAGATGGGCGTATATCAATAAATGTAGGGTATACCAATGTTTCGGGGCCAGTGATAATATATGAGTAAGAAAATGCAAGTGCATTGTAGTTGAAGAAAAATGTAAATGGAGTGTCTTTATCAGTCAGCTAATGAATAAAGCGAACAACTAGGTCACCATGTTTTCTGTGTAACCGTACAATTTAGGTCACTAGCCTCTATTCCCTGAACGATAAGAATGTGCTAACTAACGGCAGGTCGCAGAGTGACAGACAGAAAGGCAAGGAAACAGCTGAATGGAAAACACATATTGAATGTTCATATCACATTTCACGAGACGGCTAAATAGTGACGATCACAGCTAATATCGAACATTTATTTATTTATTTATTTATCCACCTATTTATTTATCTATTTATTTATCAACCTATTTATTTACTAGGGGGCGTGGTGGCGCAGCGGTCAAGCTGTATGCCTCTCACCAAGGCGGACCGGGTTCGATTCCCGGTCACTGCATGTGAGATTTTCGATGAGAAATGCCATGTCCTGTGGTTCGGATTCCACGTAAAACGGAGGTCCCGTGGCTTATGATCGCGAGATTAACGGTCACGTTAAACTACAAGCTTCCTTCCTTCCTTTTTTATTTATTTACTCGTATCTATTATATACTTTCAAAATTATCTACAGCAGCTATTGATTTGTAATTCTTTCAGGTTCAAACTTCCAACACCAAAACTTGAAATTTGGGAGGAAACATTCATGGAAATATAGAGAATTCAAGTTCTGTAGGCCTAACCGTGTATTATTCTATATTACCCCATTTATCGCTAGTTTCATGTACCGACAGTAGTGGCTACGCTGGCTAAAGCTCAGCATTAGGTCATGGGGCCAAGCTCTCTGCTGACTCGGTAGACGCGTGGGTTCGAGCCCCACCGTCGGCCGTCTTTGAAATGGTTTTCCGTGGTTTCCCCATTTTCAACGCCAGGCAAATGCTGGGACGGTACCTTCTGACAGGCCACGGCCACTTCCTTCCACATCCTTGCCCAGTTTCATTCATTTCATCTCTCATTAACTCCTCTCCTGAGGTTGGCGTCAGGAAGGGCATCCGGCCGTAAAAATCATCGCCACAAAGACTTCCATCGCATCTCATCCCCGACCCCGTTGGAAAACGGGAATAATAAGGGGTAGACATACAATCGCTAGTTTCATGTTCAGCACGGTGTTTTTTCGCTATCGTTTTACCCTCCAGGGTTGGCTTTTCCCACGGACTAAGCGAGGGATTCCACCTCTACCGCCACTGAGGGCAGTGTCCTGGAGCTTGAGACTCTGAGTCAGGGATACAACTGGGGTTGAGACCAGCACTACGCCCAGGCGGCCTCACCTGCAAAGCGAACAAGGGGCCTGATGAAGGGATGGGAAGAGTGGGAAGGGTAGGCAAGGAAGTGGGAAGGAGGCGGCCGTGGCCTTACAGTAGGAACCATCCCGGCATTTGCCCGAAGACGAAGTGGGAAACTACTGAAAACCACTTCGGGATGGCTGAGGTGGGAATCGAACCCCCTCTACTCATTTGGGCCACCCGAGACTGAGTAGACCCCGTTTCAGTACCCATACCACTTTTCAAATTTCGTGGCAGAGCCGGGAATCGAATCCAGAACCTCTGGGGCGGCAGCTAACCATGCTGACCGCTACGCTACGGAGGCGACCAGCACGGTGTTTTAATACAGAATATACCCAGAGCCTTCTTATTGATTTTCATAAATCGATCGGGACATGTGACGGATTGAAATCCAATCCTTTTTACCAGTCATCTAATGTTCCAATCAGCGAAGAATTATGAAAAATGAATGTCAGGTGTGGGGTTCGAACCCACGCTCCCTGCCGGGAACCAGAACTTAAGTCTGGCGCCTTAGACCACTCGGCCAACCTGACATATTAACAGGCTTAAAACTACTAAGGTTCATGAGATTTACTTGAGTTTAAAAACATTTGTTAAGCCGCCATTTTTAAATTCTCATAAAAATTGAATTAAATTAGACTTTAATACATTAAGCCTTCTACATTATGAAGATATACCGTGCTAACTTTCACAGCGCCGGATAATTAAGTCATGAAAAAAAAAAATACATTTTCAATATTTAAATTTTGCGTCACAGCCCTGTTGGTTTTGTGCTGATCAGGTTTTCGAAAGTCTCATGGGTGAACGTTATATAAAAATGAAAGTTTGTCTGTTTTTTCTGAATTTCCACGGAAATTTGCGATATTTGCGCGTTTCAGGCTGTTTTATGACGGATGCGCGCAAAAATAAAATTTTTGTCTGTCTGTCTGTGGACAACTTCTACGAGTCCTTATAACTTGAGAACGGCTGGGTGTATCAACGTAAAATTTGATACAGATATCCATCAGAGGCACCACACTAATCATTGGTGTAACTCTTCTCCGTACCTCTCATAAAAGGGGCCCTACCCCTTAAAATACATGCTGAAATAGGCGTAGAAGGGTGAAACAAAGCTCATTTTCAGCCCCTCAATGTGAGAAACGAAACTCGGGGGCCCCAAAGCCACATTTTAAGGCCCTAAAACCAACAGTTTTTGAGATATTCCCAGAAAACTAATTTCACTTAATAAATTAATGAAAGAATGCATGGCGGTAACCATGGCAACTGAATCTCAGAGGTCCATCTATTTCTGTAAGACGCAATGCAATTCCATTTATTACATTACTGTGAAGGTTTGCAAACGGCTATAAGGTTATAATGGATCCAAATTAAGCTGAAATATTCATTAATACATACAATGCGCTTAAGGGGTCAAGGGGTACTCTAGATTTTTTTCACGCGATTTACACGTGCGGGTGTGGTTCCGTAGGTCTATTATATCCCTTCTCTATTATATAAAAATGAATGTTTGTCTGATTTTTCGGCTTTTCTACGAAAATTTGACATATTTGCCCGTTTCAGACTGTTTTGTGACGGATGCACGCAAAAATATATTTTTGTCTGTCTGTCTGTGGACAATTCTTTGTGTCCTTATAACTCGAGAACGGCTGGGTGGATTAACGAAAAATTTGATACAGATATCCATCATAGGCACGACACTAATCATTGATGTAACATTTCTCCGTACCTCTCATAACAGGGGGTCTACCCCCTTAAAATACATGCTGAATTAAGCGTGAGACAAAGCTCATTTTCAGCACCTCAATGTGAGAAACGAAACTGGGGGGCCCTAAAAGGACCCCGAAAACCACATTTTAAGGCCTTAAAACCAACAGTTTTTGAGATATTCCCAAAAAACTAATTTCACTTAATAAATTAATGAAGGAATGCATGCCGGTAACAATGGCAACAGAATCTCAGAGGTCCATCTATTTCTGTAAGACGCAATACAATTCCATTTATTACATTACTGTGAAGGTTTGCAAACGGCAATAAGGTTATAACGGATCCAAATTAAGCTGAAATATTCATCAAAACATATAATGCGCTTAAGGGGTCAAGGGGTAATCTAGAATTTTTAACGCGATTTACACGTGCGGGTATGGTCCGGAAGGTCTATTATATCCCTATCCCTATTTTGTTATATTATTATTATTATTATTATTATTAGTATTATTCTTTTCATTATTATCATTATTATGGCGTACAACGAAGAGACAAAGCTCATTTTCAAACCCTTGGGGTCAGAAACAAAACTCGGGGCCCCTCAAGAGCCGTAAAGGGTCACCGAAAACTATATTTTAAGGCTCTAAACCCAACAGTTTCTTAGATATTCCCAGAAAACTAATTTCATTTAATAAACTAAAGAAGGAATGCAAGCCACTAACCATTACAACAGTATCTCAAGAGGTGGCATCCAACTTTCCATCTATTTCTGGAATAAGTAATGCCACTCCATTTATTACATTTCTGTGAAAGGTTGCAAATGGAGTACCCTAGATTTTTTTCACACGACTTACACGTGCGATATGTCGTACAGAAAGTGTATTATATCTCCAAACATCAACATTATTTTCAAAAATTCCTGAATAGAAATAGTAGACTGTTTTTTGCTGATTTTAGGAATTTGGGCCATTGGAGGCTAAAAACACTGAATTTTCATGCACCACAAACCTTTCTAATTTATAAAAGGGGTCTTCCTGTAGTTGGGCACTTGACACAACGGTTAGGGTCAGTTCGTATGTGACGTGTATTGCGATTCTTCTCTGAAGTTTTCAATTTTATTTTCACGCCAGGAAGGACACGTTAGGTAAATTTAGTTTGAGAGTACATTTTAACTAATAATTTTTCTTTGCCAACAAATAGGTTCCAAGCCCCTAAACATTGCAACAGTAGCTCAATTGATAACATCTGGTTATTAATACCGAAGACCGTTCGAAGAATGGGTACTTCTGCTAGTATCCTCTATAAATACAAGTGTTTCGAAAAAAGTGTCCGATATTGCAACAGAGGTTGTGATAGGTCAAAACGAGAAGAAATGTCCCTATAAACGTATCTCCGGAAACAAATACCAGCTACTTTTAATGAACACTTGACTGTCACACACGTTTAACAGAACACGTGTAGGGCAAATATCCATCAAGACCACCAACCAGGAGCTGTGGTGATTTCAGCCGGTCTGTCCGCGGATACCATCTGCACATTACAAGAGATGCTCTTCATGGTTACCACATGCTTCGGCTCTTCTTCGCAAGGAATCCCCAACTCGTCCAGTCACGCCTGGCTGGTCGCAGATGTGGGCACTCTCATTGGTCACACTCTCTTGTAACATCTGCACATTATCGATGGGTGTGGCCTACACCATTGCCTTTAAATGTCCCCATAGCCAGAAATCCAATGGATTAAGGTCCGGCTAACCGCACAGCCGCATACCATAACTGAACTTCCAGCTCATGCAAAGACCTTCAACGGAAAGACGCCTGCGCCACCGAACACAACATCTCGTTCAAACGGGTGAAATGGTGCATATCTCAACAGGTATTTGTTTCCGGACATATGTTTATAGGAACATTTCTTCTCGTTTTGACCAATCCCAACCCCTGTTACAATATCAGACACTTTTTTCGAATCACCCTGTATACGCAATTTCAGTTTGATTGCTCTAATGGATTGGTAGATTTTGAGAACTGGTGAATAATTTCGGATATGAAGATTATTGCGTTGGTTCATTATAGAAATGTTTATTTCGATCACATGATTAGAACTAAAAAGAATAACTTAATTTTAAAATATCTTACAGCCGCTATCTTCAATTTATGAAAACAATTCATTCATTCATCTTCATTTCCCCTTTTCCAGTTGACACTGGATGGGGGCAAATAAGGTTCCTCTCTACTTTGCTCTGTCGTTCCACCATTCCTCCTCCGACACAGTGTTCCAATCCAGGGTCCGTTTTCTAATATTATTCTCCACCGAGTCCATCCAACGCATTCTTGGTCTACCTCGTCCTCTCTTCCCTTTCATCCGTCGTTCCAGTGCTCGTCTTGGTAGACTTACTTCATTCATCCGTTTGACATGTCCAAACCATCTCAATCTGTTTTGCTCCAGTTTGTAATTTAGTTTCTGTACTCCCAGTTCTTTCCGTATATCTTCATTTCTCACTCTGTTTCTCCTCGTTTTCTGGACCATACTTCTCAGGAATCTCATCTCACCTGCTTGTACTCTGCTCTCATCCCTCTTAGTCATTGTCCAAGTTTTCACTGCATATGTCATTATAGGAACATAATATGCTTTCTACATAACTTCTTTAGCCTTAATTGGTATATCCTTGTTCCATACTAGTACCCGTACCTGTTGGTAGAAAGCACTCCCGAGTTGTATTCTTTTGCTAATTTCCAAATCTAGTCTTCCATCTTCAGTTAGTTCACTTCCCAAGTATTTGAAGTGTTTCACTACTTCCAATTCCTTATCTCCTACTTTGATTACTCCTTTTCCTTCTTTCTTATCTCTACTCATCACCACTGTTTTACACTTCTCCACATTTATCTTCAATCCCCATTTCTCAATCTTTTCATTTATTACGTCTAACTGTTCTTGTACCTCCATCTCATCCTCGCCCCAGATCACAACGTCGTCTGCAAACAACTTTACCTTCATCATGAAAACAATATTGAATTAAATTAGATGCCAGTAGATTAATTCTTGTATAAAAATTTACCGTACTAATTTTCACTGCTCCTGGATCATTAAAACGGGAGGACAATTCATTTTAATATTTTAATTTCAATTGGCCGCCATTTTGGTTTTGTACTTAACAGATTTGTTTTCAAGTCACATAGGCGACTGTACCTTAGAATTCTCTATCCCCATACAAAATGTCAGGGTGTTATTAGTAACAATTTCTGAGATATAGAATACTGCTGAAATATTTCACGCGACTGCCATGTTGAATTGGTAAAACGTATTGTACCCATGTGAATAATTTCCATGGAAAACATGCTTCTGCCTCCAGCTAGCATCAGTCCTCAGGCGTGTACCGTTCATCCACTGAGCAGTTGCATATTTTTGATCTGAGACTAAAAGGTATCAACTCTACAATACTAAGGCACAACTCTATTCTAAAGACTTTAATTGAGCTCTAAATCATGGCTTCACACAAACAAAAACACAATCCCAACAACATAACACAAAACAATGCAAAACTTATTCCTTCAATCCACTATTATTCGCATTTTATCCTCGCAAATCCAAATGATTATTTATTCATTTACCATGAGATTAACATAAAATTCATTCTCAAGTGCGCTGATGCACTGGTAAAACACACATACAACTGTACTTACAATCTTACGTCACCTATTGTGACCACTTTAATTTCACAATCTAGTTGTTTATTCTCAACACATCCTATTTTACATTATGCGTACAATTATGTTCTGTATTTCTCTTCCCACCAAAATGCTCTACCATGCATTAACCAATTTATGAGTTGCGCATCAGATTTACTTGCAACTCCACTGTTACTTGTAATTCTACCCCTTTATGCAGTTCCACTGTATGCCGTCATGAGTTCAATTTCAATGATTCCGTTGCCGCTGTGTCGGGTGGGATTTTATGCTACCCTTGCGTGGGCATAGCATATGGCATCTGGTGTCCACCTTCGGAAATAGGTGACAATGTCAGTATAAAAATGCAACTTTCAACATCTCATAAGTTTGCCAAGTATTAAGTTATCAGAATGATCCTTAATTATCAATGTGTTTCAAACCACACAAATTCATTATACAATACAACAATGATTCCTTTATTACAAACAGGGTTTCAAAGTCTTTCCACTCTAAACGTCACCCTCCAAGGGTAGTTTAAAATCTCTTCCCCCTGGCCCTTCCTGTATACAATGGGTCTGCGCCGGGCTGTAACAAAACACTGCCTACCTCCCTAGCTCTGTCCCTTTTCTTTTATTTCCAAGCAGTAGCACGTGGCTTCAAATACAATAGTGCCGTCTCACTGACCTGCACAACACAGATGATCTAACTGAACTGTATGCAAGACGGGATATGGAATTGTTTAAGCATTTATTCCTATCCTTAGGATATTAATAGCTGGCCCCAACAGGTCCATTTACATTCATATGAAGGAACGAGATTCATCAAACACATGTCGAATTGGGATAACCGGCATCTTTTCGTTAACGAACACGGTCAGTACACTTCCTGCCGTCTATATTCACTCCCAGGAGCTGAATTTATTTAATAGCTAGTTCTCGGTCGATATCAGGTGTCATGCTGAGGTGTCCATTGTTATCCTCCCATGCACCACTGGATTCGAACCCGGAACATTTCATAGCAATACTCAGAGCTAGGGTTTCCTTCACTAAATACGCTCTGGCAAATAACAATATCTCTGTATGCCCTTGGCTATACGAGATTTCACACGTCGATTAGACTACCTGGCTCCCATGACCATTGTGATATGATCCCGTCCTTTAATTAATAAGATAATATCTATCAATTACTCTTATAAGCTTATTCATCAAGCTGCGATTCAAGTCACTATTAAACCCTTCCAGTTCCTATATTCTTGCATATTTATTTCCATTATCATAATATACTCTGATATTAAATTCCTTTGCTTAGCCCATCACGTATAATACTACTGCTTGGATACACAAGTATTCCAATTAGCATATATATTTTGCTTACAAACATTCTCCCTGATGTGTATTCATTTATTCTCATTATTATTATTATTATTATTATTATTATTATTACTGGCATAAATGTTTCCCTATACCGACACAACGTAACCGTATTTATATAATCAATAACCGAACATCCGTGTTCGTTACTTTAACTTTCTATTTAACTCAATTGCCATTTTTACATTAGTGGTAACGATTTATCCACTCAATGATGTACAAAGACATCTCAACTTGTCTAAAATCAACACAACATTAATATCTCAAGGTTCTACCTCCCAAAATTGACTCTTATTGGCATATTCTATAAATTTTGAAATCACTCAACATACAGTGGACTACATTTACTACAAAATCATGGTTTTGGGTACTCACATTGGTTAATCTGGTGGCTCCGACCAAACATTTTCTCCAGTAATGCCCACCATCATTTGCAAACTAGCAATGCATTATCACACTTTTCACACACATTTTACATAATATTTGCATTACAAAACACTCTGCACTTTGCTTCTCCATGTCGAAGCTGTCGCTTCCTTTTTCACAAAACACGTTATATCAATTATTACACTGTTAATCTTACATATATTTAAATGACCATCACTAAAATCACACGATCACTATGTATATTTCTTAATGGTTGACCCTTCCTTGCAGAATTTCAGAAATGCAGGCGTTGAAGATCTATCCTTCACGACTATCCCGCATCTCGTTCGAAAGTCTCGATTCTCTGCCTAATGATTCCTAGCGGTCCCCAATCTGTCTATCAATTTCTATCCTTAGATAAATTTCCAGATATCGCATAAATATGTTTCCACATCGTCCTGAGCATTAATTACAGTGGTATCCCTGCGAAATTTCATCACTCGCATAACAAAGTTTATACCTGCGCCGTTCGACGTCCTATTATATGTCTAACCAATAGCTTATATATTGTGCTCGTCCATTGTACATTGTACTTGTACAATTACCACTTTAAATTGTCCTTCGGCCGGACTTACAGTCCCCCTGAATGATCTGCTTATAACAAAACTTTGGACAGTTCCACGTACATTATTATGATACCACATAATATCTCCTCGTCATGAGGTACGATTTGCCTAATCTGACATTGTCCTAACTTGTACATCACACGGTACATTTTCTGCGTACTCAATAGTAATCACTTGTACTGACGACTATAAACGTATGGCACGACTGTCCTTATTAATTGTTCTTATTTAGTACCTTACTGCATGGTTAATATGTTGATGAGCACTCAACATACTAAAGTCCGCGCGTCCCCTCCTGGATTCAGGCGGCGTGCGCTCTGCACTAGGCTATGGTTCAACTGACCCCGACTGTTCGCTCCACTGACCTTATATCTGTTTGGAGACAAAAAGTAGGTCTAAAATTTACTTGGAGCTTCATCTCCTCTCTCCGTACATTTCTGGTCTTGAAATAACGTTTTCCTGGTCCATTTTGCCTCGCAGATCACATATCCGTCTGTGTGCTCGAGGATGGATCGGCCAATTAATTAATATTAATTGCCTTTGCCAGCGCGTCCCCACGCCGCGTCACTGGTTTTTCCCCGAAGACATGGTCAGATTCTGGCGCTGGCCTCATTTCTACTGTGTCAATGCGCGTTACATTAAATCTGCCTCGATTTCAATGTTTGACGGCTTGATAATTAGCCTCCTGGCCATTCATTCACATAGGTGCAATCCTCATGTTCTCTGAGTTACTCCATTCACGAGTAATCATTAAATTATTCTGGCATCTCCTAACCCCCCTAGACTTTTCCTTGTGTAGCGGGGAATCACTTGCCCATATATTACCGTCCTGCCTTGTCTCAGACAGCATAAATAGGTCATAGTGACTGGCATGGCTCCACGAAACCACGCCTCTATTCCAGGCCCATTTACAATCTGTCAAGAGTTCTAACTCTCTGCACTAAGTCCAGAATTGTATGCATCTTACAGCCCAATACTGCCGTATTCAGCTAATATTTTCTACATTATATTAACAAATAATGTCAGAATTTGTTCATATCGCAACAGTGATTTAATGTGTATTTTCTCTAGGGGTTTTTATAACTTAAACTCCCTCAAAAGATCTTGTGTTCGTTTCTTGCTGGTATCTCTAGTCTGTACTCATCTGTCTCAGAGATCCAGGTTCGACACCAGTCAGCCTAACACCGTTGGGTTCAGTATTAAACTTTGAAACGCGCAGTCGTGGTTGTACAAGGTAGTGGTATGTGGTTACCGAGTTTCACTTAAATCGCTTCAGTCGTTTTGATTTTATTAGGGATACACACAGATCACAAATACGCATACGCACACATACGGACAAAAGGTGATCACATAAGCCTATATTTTATACGATGGAAATAGGTTTAAATAAATAACGGTGACATTCACTTCATTACACAATGGCTACATATCCAACAGCATTTAACAAAAATTAAAGTAAGAATGAGAAAGAATTTGGACATAGGCAGGCTGTGTTTTAGTATGAATGTTCGTATTCTACGGAATTTGAAAAGTGGTATGAGGACCGGAACGGGGTCTTAGCCTCGGGTGGCCCAAATGAGTGGAAGGGGTTCGATTCCCACCTCAGCCATCCTAGAAGTGG
This sequence comes from Meconema thalassinum, assembly GCA_946902985.2. Classification (NCBI taxonomy): domain Eukaryota; kingdom Metazoa; phylum Arthropoda; class Insecta; order Orthoptera; family Tettigoniidae; genus Meconema; species Meconema thalassinum. The sequence continues at coordinate 156,466,423 of OX336396.1, read as the reverse complement.
TTTTCCATGATTTTCTACTTCGTCTTCGGGCAAATACCGGGATAGTACCTACTGTAAGGCCACGGCCGCCTCCTTCCCGCTTCCTTGCCTATCCATCCTAATCTTCCCCTTCCTTCCTATCCCTCATGAGGCCCCTGTTCGCTTTACAGGTGAGGCCGCCTGGGCGAGGTGCTGATCGCACCTCCTCAGTTGTATCTAATGCGACCAGATGTTCCAAGCTCCAGGACACTGCCCGTAGAGGCGGTAGTGGTGAGTTCCCTCTCTGAGTCCGTGGGAACCACCAACCTGGAGGGTAAATTCGATTTTTTTTAAATGTTTGTATTCTCCTTTTTTTGAAAATAGGAACACACTGAACCTAAAAAAGGTTACAAAACACATTACCGGTATTCAGTGGCTATTGATTTATAATTATTCGAGGTTCAAACTGCCAAGACTAAAACTTGAACTTTTGGAGGACAGATCCATGCAAATATAGAGTATTCAAGAAACCATGTTTAGTTCCACATTTCCACAATGGGTAATTCCCCCATTTAACGCTAGCAACATGTCCAGCACAGTATCTTAATATAGGATATACCTCAAATAGAGCCCGTCTTATTCATTTTCATTAATCTGTCAGGATATGCGACTGATAGATATCCTTCTTACCTGCCATGTCATGTTCCAATCTGCAAAGAATTGTAAAGAAAATCACTGTCAGGTGTGGGGTTCGAACCCACGCTCCCTTTCGGGAACCAGAACTTAAGTCTGGCGCCTTAGACCGCTCGGCCAACCTGACATGTTATGAAGTGCATGACTACTAAGGTTCATGAAATACAGCACAGCTATTACAGTGGGAATTTAAAATGAATCAGCTGATGAAATCATCGTAACTCAGCCTACTTCTCGCAGAGACCACGCGTAGTAAAGCAGGGATGTAACGTTATCAACTTAACAGGGTAAGGGGCTGCACTACTACGCGAGAAGGAGCACACTCCTGGTAACTGATTTGCCCACGTCACAAAGGCGGGTTTACACGACAATCAGTAAAGCAGTGCCAAGGATTATAACTACTATCTAGTTTACGAGATTACTAAAAAATTACTTTGGCTTTTGCTTGTTTTTCTCAGAGGCGTAACTGGGGTTTGCTTCTGGAGGGGGACCTGAAGCAAAATTACAAGCAGGAAGGAGGGAGGGGGGGGGGGGGCGTGCTCCATAATGAGATAAAGTTAATTAAAGCAATTTTTTTTAGTTTTTTCGTAGTTGGTGGAACCCACGGACTCAGCGAGGAAACTCACCACTACCGCCTCTACTGGCAGTGTCCTAGAGCTGGGAACATCTAATCGGAGTGGATACACTTGGTGAGGTGAGATTGGCACCTCGCCCAGGCGGCCTCACCTGCAAAGCGAATAGGGGCCTCATGAGAGAAGGTAATGGATGGTCAGGATGGATAGGCAAGGTAGAGGGAAGGAGGCGGCCGTGGCCTTGAAGAAGGTACTGTCCCCGTTTACCCGGATAGTAGGCTGTCAGATATCCGCCCCCTCAATCGGATTGCCAACAATCAATCGCACCAGCTCAGCTACATCAATGAAAATGGCACTGACAGATACTACCGAGGTTTGAACACAGAAGTTACCAAGAAAAATTATTGTGGAACACACCAAAATAGACGGGGGTTTCATACTTACTTTTACTTACCTCTTATAAATATCTCGGGGATTGGGTTGACAACAGGATCATTAAAGTATGCTCTCACAATAATTTTCACCATGACATTTAAAAATGAACCAGACCGAAGACGAGAACTTTGAACTGTACAAAAGCTTTATTTTCAAGTAAAGAGTATGATTTTCACAACTCAACAAAATAAACGTGGCTATCAGTAGCCTATGTCAATCTGACTACGTCCTCCTAAAGGACTTGCAAATTTATCAAACAATATGTTAGCTCCCATTAGCTCAAATTAACGTAACATTTTAAAACACATTTGGATTGGATGAGGAAGTCAGGGTACGACATATATAGAGCATTTGGTTTCCTTTAATAAACATTGCACTTGTATTAATAGGCCCAAGGCCGGAGTATCGACCTCGCCTGCTTGTAACCAGATGTCGAGCCAGCTGGTCTACTCCTCAACCTGGCGCATGCCAGTCAAATGGGGCTCCCTACTCACACCACACTGTGTAAGAATTCAGCTCCTTTTAAAGCTTTAAATGTCTACAAGACAACTCATACATATTGACGCAAATCTTTCAAATGCTTAACTCACATCCCACTGGATTAATTTAACATTACTTAAACTTGTGAAGTTATCATCCAAATGTTTAAAAAGCATAGTTTAGAGTATAAAACACACTCTTAAATGTTTATAACAAAATCACATAAATTATTTATAACAATTAGAAATTGTTTATAATATTGTCGAAGATAATTACAAAATTTTTAAACACGCCTTTAACATTACTTTCGTTCCACATTATTGTCAAAGATATTTACATTTATTATTTACAATATCAACATTTAAATTATTTAAATTATTAATTTAAGAAATACATTGAACCACATGTTTTATCCGGTTGGTAAATTCATAATCGTGTTTAATATAATCGACCAATGAAGGTTAGTTATACATGTACATGTCACAATCTGGTTTAATAAAGGTTGTAATAATTTTAATTATTTGTGACGGTAATCTTCATTCAAAATCTTATCTCAAATTCTTTCAAAACTCTTGTCAATTATAACAGTAAATTCACTTGATTAATTTTCAACGAACTATGACAATACACTCTAGCGGAAAATACTTCGCTTACAAAATAATGCACAAACTGCATTCAAAATAGCCCAAAATTCATCATATATTAATCTATATGGCATTAAAACTTCCACCGAACTTACAAAACTTCCACAAATAATTCTTTATCATTATTAACTACTGTGGGAATCTCCTTCATTTATTTAAGGGCATTATACATCAGCGACTTTCAACATGTCCGCTGCACTATCGATTATACATTCATAGTTCCACTTAAAAATTCTTATATCAATAATTGTTTCAAAACTGTTGTCATTTAAACTTCGTGGATTTCATTCATGAATCGAAATGAAATAAAAATTTGCCAATCACAAACAAATTTAATAGTGAATACGCTTATATACGCCTGTCTGGTCTATCAAAATTTAAGATTAACATCTTCAAAGAATTGTAGTATAAAAATACTATCATCAAACAAAGTGCGACTAACTGCAAAATAGTCGAATAGAATCCAATTAGACTGGGGAATGCAAACATCATTATATAAATCTCTATATGAGAAAAAACCTAACACAAGTTTCACGAATTTAATGCATTCAATAATTCATAATTAATGTTCATCTTTCACAAAATTGCCTAAGATGCAATGGTCGTTCATGACTGACGATAAATGTCTGTGTTGCAATCAATTCAAATACCGACTAGTATTTCCAAGATCGTCGACAACGTACTGGATTTTAACGCTCTAAAATCATTTAAATGTTCTTCCTTCTTGATGATGACAGAAAATTGGTCAAAGTAATTAAACTGGGGTAGAATTACTTTAATAAAGTGACACGCTGTCTGAATTTAAATCTGCCATAAAAATCATTAATTTACAGTCAAATCGTGACTACAAAAATAAGCAAATTACTGAAAAATCTAAATATCAGTCTCAACTGATTCAAAATCATTTAACTATGCCCATGACATAACAATGTCTTAATAAAAACGTCGAAAAAGGCGTAACTCATCAAGGTGTACTGAGAATAGGAATCTCAAACAAGAATATCGGGCAAAATACATGAGGACAAAAATATGGGAAAAATGGTTGCTCAAATATTGCTAAGAAACTCAAATACAATAAACGTTCACGACTACCTTATCTGCCGATTGACGTTCCAGAGGAAAATTCCCCAAAGAAGACTGTTGATGGATCCATTTCACCAAGTTAAAGCTGAGCTCCATCCTCGAAACCAGAAACAGCACCATCGGAGAATCGAACTGCTTCACGAAGACGAACGACATCCTTCCGGCAATAATCTTCTTTGTGAGTCGGGACAACCCTGACCTCTCTTGAAAAATCCCTGAAGTTCCAGTTGAAAATCGCCATGAAGTTTTTGTATAAATTTCCGAAGAAATATTCATATTCAGAAAGTATGAAATCATTTCTATTGCTGTTTGATAGTATTCAGCCTTTAATCACGAAACATGGGTGTAGATGGTTATTTACCACATGTTCGCTTGTGTGGAATAGCAATTAGCGAAGTTCCATGCTGCTATCTTACTCCGTTGAAATATGTCCCAATTGCATAAAGTCCTTCAGCCTTCCATATGCTCTTCGGTTGTAGTATTAGAAGAACAAACTGCCTTATTAAATTGCTCCATTATACTGCAGTGTTGTGTCACAAAAGCAATCTGAAGTCTCCCTATTTCACTAGCCCTGTCAGCCGTAGCGTAGAGTCTGGCTATACAAAGTGTTTCTCCTGTGGCGAGAAAATCACTTTTGTCAGTCGTCTAGAATTGTCAATAACTTCCAAAATACTTCCTCGAAATTGTTCAGCTTTTCTACAGTCCTTACTGTAGCAATGCACAAGAGAATTAGCTTATAGGCGACCGCTAACTGTTCACAGCTAATCTTGTAGAAGCGTTATAAGGGTCGTTTCAACTTCACCTAGATTTACTTCACAGTAAACCTGCACTGCTTGTAAGTTCGACTCTCGTTTAATGCAGTGGCTTCGCCACGCGTTACAAAGACGACTTTTTCACTAATAATCTCACTCGACGTTTCACTGAAATGACTATTTGAAATCTGACGATTGAATATCAGACGATTTATAATCTGAGAATGAGGCTCCTCTCTTCTGCGCAAGGCCTTTTATGAACTTCATGAGGGGCGTATCTATCCCTTCCATCGCGTGTTACTGCGTCATCGCTAGAAGTTCCAACTTCGTCAATACATGACGGATTTTCAAAATTCAAAAACTGAAAATAAATTTCACCAAAATTCCAGATCAATGCCTCTACTGCAAATGGATTTCCACAATTCTGCATTCCAAAAGTAATAAAAATACCATAGTTTCAGCAATCTCCGTCTTCCTTCAGACTATCGTTCATTGGTTTAAGCCTCCCCTCCAATAGCATAATTTCTTCCTCAGCAGAATTCCACGTTTCCTGCGACTGCGTCGTACATCTTGGATCCTTCTCGACTAAATGCTGACGTCACTGAAAATCTCAGCTCAAGTAGCCTGCTGGCATAACGTCTGCGTCATCCGTGCTTACGTCATGACTACCCACGTCATAACTATGACAGCCATAACTTTCGCTATAATTTCCAAAATAGCCACCGTGGTCTCTATATAATTCAATTACGGGGGCATACTCCTCTCACCACGTTTTAAAAACAGTTGCAAATTGTTTTTAAACTCAGTGTTACAAGTACTTCAACTCTCTTGAACACGAAATTGAATTATTACTGGCTTACTCTAGGATAGTATCTTTTTAAATTTCCAGCATTGAACTTGCCGTAAACGACGTTATTCTCATCATCGTAGAGTTCATAGCAGTTGTTTCCATAGGCGTTCGTAATCCTAAACGGCCCCATGAATACATTTCCAAATTTGGGGTATATTTTCTTGCTCATATCAGCCTTGACAGGTCTGCGTAATAATACAAGATTTCCAACTTGTAAGGGTGCACCAAAACGTTTTCCAGCTACTCTTTTCAATCGTTTCTCTGCTGCTTTCTGGAGTTGTTCCTTCGCCTTGTCAATCCTCTGCTGCCTTCCTAGGTCGGGATCTCTAGGAATGTGGTTGAAAAGATTATCCCACGGCCTTTCTGGGTTTCTTCCAAGATGAAGTCGCATTGGCACTTCTCCTGTACTCTCCTGCACTGTAGAGTTCAGACATTCCTCTATAAGGGGTACAAATCTCACCCAACCAGAATGATCATTTGGACAGAAAATTCGACAGAATTTCGAAAATTCAGCCATATATCTTTCTGAGGAATTCGATTCTGGGTAACGCACGCTTGAAAATAAGTGCTTAATGCCAAGCCTTTCCATGTCCGCTGCAAATTCCACGGACGTAAACTGCGTTCCATGATCTGACAGTAGATATTCTGGTATACCAGCTTTAGGAAATACAGCATTTTCCAGTCTGCTTACTACGTTCCTTGTGTTAGCTTTCTGCATGGGACTCATTGTAACAAATTTTGAGAAAACATCCACGGTAACCAATAGGTACTGATTACCCTGATATCCCTTCGGACAGGGGCCAAATATGTCCGTCGCCATAAGTTCGTTTGGCTTAGAAGGAATCATAGCCTTCGGTTTTCCTTTTAATAAAGCAGAAGCATACTTTGCTCTTTGACATTTGTCACAAGATCGAATGACCTTAGCAATGCTGGAACGCATGTTAGTCCAGATAAATCTCTCTTTAAGAGTATTAAGAGTCTTATCTAAACCGGCATGTCCAGTTGCGTGATGAGCTACCCACACTAAATTGACAACAAGTTTAGGTGGCACGACTATTCGGAGTTTTGTATGCGCAGAGTCAGCATACTTGCATACGATGTCTCCACTCAAGACAAAGTGTCGTGAATTTCTCCGTGTAACTGCATAGTCAACATCCGTATTGTCCATGTAACCCTTGAGGAACCTGTACATTTTCCTTATTGGAGCGTGTCTCTTCTGTGACACACCGATTCGGGCTAACCTCCTAACGGTTTCTTGATCTTCTTGCTCCAATTGTACATGGTGTATCTGCACATTTTTAATAGGGTTACGTGATAGCGCATCAGCCAGTAAGTTATCTTTCCCAGGCTGGTGGACGATAGTGGCGTTAAACTGTTGGGTGAACAAAGCCCAATGTGTCAATCTATCACTCGACATGTCAGTTTGCAGCATAAACTGTAGTGCTTTATGGTCAGTAATAATGATGACCTTATGTCCCAGCAGTATTTTCTTCCAGGCTTGCAATGCTGTTACAAAAGCTAACGCTTCAAGCTCCGTCGTGAAGTAATTTTCCTCGTGTTTCTTCAACTTCCGACTAGTGAACGCAATGTAGTGCTTGTTGCCTGCCTCGTCTTTCTGGTATAAGACTGCACTAATGCCTACTCTTGATGCATCAGACTCAATATAGAACACCTTCTCAAAGTCTGGGTACTCCAGTTTCACATTATTTCTGAGCATCTCTTTTGCTTTCTCAAAAGCCTCGTCTGCAGCGGTACTCCATTTCCATCTGTTATTCTTCTTGAGTAAGTCATACAGAGGAGCCATAATTTCCGAGTATCTTGGACAGTGGCTGCTAATAAATTGGCATGCTCGTACAAATTCTCTGACTTGTTTCACCTTAGTTGGCTTTGGAAATCTCGTGATCGCATCTACTTTTTTCATGTTTGGATGATATCCATCTTTATCAATAGTATGCCCCAAGTAATTTATCTCCTGCTTCAAGAATTGACATTTTCCAAAATTCACCTTGATATTGGCCTCCCGTAAATTCTCGAACAACTTTCTCAAGTACACTAAATGTTCTGCGGCGCTGGGTGAAGATACCATTAAATCGTCGATGTAGCAGATTACATTTTCTTTCACTTCGTCAGTGAGCTTACTATCAAGTGCTCGAATAAGTGCTGGTCCACTGTTAACCATACCAAAAGGCATTCGGACAAAGACCCATGACGTCTGGTCAAATAGGAATCCAGTGTACTGCATACTATCTTCTTCTAGCTGAACTTGATAAAATGAAGACGTCAAGTCAAGAACGCTGAAACATGCTCTTCCTTTGAATTTTCGAAGCAGATCTCTAATCTTGGGTGGTCGGTCATTTTCTGGAAGAATCTTCAAGTTAATGGTCCTGGCATCGAGACAAAGACGTATCTGACCATTACTTTTCTTCACTACTGTGATGGGGTTTATATAAGACGACGCCTGTTTTTTAATAATCCCGTCTACCTCCATTTTTCTGATTAACCCTCGTACTTCTTGATAGTATTTCTCAGGAATGGGGTATATTCTCTTCTGGTAAGGGGTTTCATCTGTCAGCCTTATCTTGTATTTATAATCCTTAATCAATCCAGGTTTTTCATCGAAAATATCTTGGAATTCCTTTATCAGATCCTCAAATTCCCCCTGAATTTCTTCAAATCCTTCAGTTTTTCTACTGGGTATTTCTGCTAAATTTTCCACTTCATTAACTATAGTATTCAAAATTTCTTCCCTAAGGTCTATTTCCAGACTGTGTTTCACGTCCTGTTTTTCTATCTCTTCTGTGATTATGTACCCATCATTAAAGCTAATACTTCTGTTCTTCATGTCAATAATAGCTCCGACCTTCGATATAAAATCGATTCCAAGCACCATATCAAAATTGATCTTGCTCACTACAATGAAGATCTGTTCATAATTCCTTCCATTGATCTCAAAGTTCAATAACACTTGAATCTTGCACTTCACTGCCTTATCTTGGAATATCCCTCTCACTTTGACGGTAGAAACAGGTAGAACTGTCATGTTCTCTCCTCTTAACAGACTTTGATAACATTCCTCTGAAATGATGGAGATAATTGCACCAGTATCCATCAGGGCTTTATACTGTTGGCCATCTATCCGTACAGAAATAATAGGTAAGGCACATGGTTTTTCCTCTTTAACTATACCCCTCTCTTCTAGCAAATCTTCATCAGTCACTTCATATATCTCATTAATCGTAATCAGGTGTGGTGTGGCAATGTATTTACAGGTTCTCACTGACGTTGAGAAATCGGCGTTTTTTTTGTGTGTTACCGACCTCAAAATTCTGTTGGCTCGTAGAAGGCCCAGGATCGATCACAACATCCTGCCTTTTCTTCTGGTTGTCGGCTTCTTTTTCCCGTAATTCTTTTAGGTATTGCTGGCTTTCCTTCTCTCTTTCCTGATACTGATCGGGTGTCATAACCTGACCTTGAGTATTCTGATTTCTGTTTTGGCTCTGGTTATTCCTGTTATAATTTCGGTTATAACCATTATTGTTATAATATCTGCCTCTTCCATTGTAATTTCCTCGGTTATAGTTCCAGCCTCTTCTCTGTTGATACGGTCGGTAACCTTGCGATCTGTTATTTCGAAACTGATTATTCCTGTGAGGACCTACATTGTCAGTTTTCTCCTCATCTGGCTTGTCAGTTTGTTGGACTTGGTCCATATATACAGTATTTATTTCTTTAAAGTCATGCCTTTGACCTTTCTGTACCACGTTAGGCATTGGACTTGTGTAGTCTAACCTCCTCAGTAATTCATCCATGCTGGTTAAATCCCTGATGTTGGACGAAATTATTAGTCTTCTCACCTCAACTGGCAGCATACGAGAAATCGCATCAATAAGTTGCTCCGTGGACAATGGGGGTTGTAAAAATCTCAAGCGGGATAATTGACTCGTAAAGAAATCAGCGTACCGCGTTGGAAGAGTACCGGAGTATTTTCTTGAATACACCTCCGCTCTTAACGAATTCTGCGCTTCTATGGACCAAAATCGTTTGATTAATGCCTCTGCAAACTCGTCAAAGTTACTGAATGTGTATCTAAATGCGCGAAAACATTCGAGGGGTCCTCCAACCAAATATCTCTCCACTATCTTCATCTCTCTCTCTCTGGGAATGTGAGCTTCGATGAAATAATCTTTGAGGTTCCTTACATATTCGATATGTGTCAAACTATCCGTGTTACTGAATTTTTGCGGTTTATCTTCAAAATTCCTGATGACCGTTACGTTCCTCGGATATGAATCCGGGTAGTTTTTCCCACTATCTCTATAGTTCCACTCAGGTTCCATATTCCTCTCGTCATCTTCCTCCCTGAATCTGGATATACGTTCTTCAGGAGTCACGTCTCTCTCTTCTGGATCTAGGTTATATCTTCTGGCATAATTCCTACTGGTTTCGCAAGCCAAGCCTACTGTATCCTTGTCAGTGATTTCCGTTAAGACTTTCTTGATTAACTCTTCTTTGTAGGTCTCCATTAAATTAGCCTCTCCTAACTTCAAATTCTGTAGTTTACTCGTCGTTTCATTCACATCAGAGACAACTTTATGAATCTGTTCCTCTAATGCAGATTTTAATGTTTGCACATCCTGACCTAGTTGTGTTCTATCTTCAACTTGTCTTTCGGATAGCGAATCCATCCTGATGCTTAAATCTTTCCTAATCTGTACTACTTCATTGTTAATATCAATTTGAGTACTGGCAAGTTTCCTTTCAATACGATCCTGAATTTGGGTTACATGTTCCCCACTTGACCTAGTCCACTCGTCTTTCCATATTGCTACATTTTCCGTTAACATTTCTGCTATGTCTAATTCAATATCCTCTTTCAATACTTTATTATGGTCTAATACTTGGGTTCTCATGACCTCTACATCAAACTTTAAACCTTCTAAAGACGCTGTCGTTCTAACTGACTCATCAACTAGCCTAGTCGTTAATGCACTTATATTACGTGTACAAAGGGTTTTCGAATTTTCTATCTCTTCCCTGACTTTATTTACATCAGTTTGGACTTTAGCAACATCTACGAAAACTGTGTTGACCTCTACTTGAATTTTATTTATGTCACTTTGCATCTCGTTTACATCCGAATGAATGTTATTAATATCAACCTGAACATTGGACACATCAGTTCTAACATTTTGGATTCCTCTTTGGACTTCCTCAACCTTGTCTTGGACAGTCGCAACATCATTTTTGACAACAACTACCTCAGCCCTAGCACAAGAAATATCACTACGGACATTAGCTACATCTAAATTCAACATTGTAAGATCTTTATGCACATTAGCAACATCTATTTTAACATTGGACATGTCTGAGCGGATGTCAGTTACAGTATTCTCAATTCCTTGGGTATTAATCTGTAAACGCGACATATTATCCTCTAAGTTAGCAGAACTAGTCTGGAGACCCTTTAAACTTTCATCCATGCTAGCTTTCAAACTACTAGCATTCTCCTCCATTCTTGCTTTCAAATTAGCAGACAAATTACTAGCATTCTCCTCCATTCGACTAGTATTCCTAGCTTCCATTTCCTTTATGCTCTCACTCATGCTTGCTTTCAAGTTAGCAGACATCTCCGCTAACATCATCTTCAAACTTTCATCTGCCATTACAATATTATTCAAAAATTAGACTGCTGTAGGGACATACATCAAAAGAGCAAAATAACAACATTTGAGCAACACTTTTCACCATATGTGAATTTGATCAATTTTCTGTCTTAAATCTAACTTATAACTACCTTATAATTAACTTTCGAAGACACTTCATGTTGAAACAAACTCAAGCACATGTTCAAATTTCCCTGGCTCATTTTAAAATGTCCTATCACAAATAATTTTACATTTACAATCCAAATAATTTAATTTTATCTTTAATATGACTGAAATGTCATAAGCCGGTCAAATAAAATAAGATTCCAGATCATAGGCGATTTTTCTAAGTTTCCAGCCCATTTAACCTTTCTCAAGTCGTATAAGATCTGATCTTTTCTGAGTGTAATTTTCCTACTACAATGCAACATTTAATTCCTATATAATCACACTCTTAAATTCTACAATTGGCCAAGACGTCTAACAAAGAATCAACCTCTTTATTTGAGTCTAATCGATCCACACGTTTTAGGTTTGCCAATTCTACGGGCGTTCAACCTGGTGATCCAGTTATGTTGAATCGAGCCCCAACGTTTTAGGTGTGCCAATCCTTCTGTCCCCGTTTACCCGGATAGTAGGCTGTCAGATATCCGCCCCCTCAATCGGATTGCCAACAATCAATCGCACCAGCTCAGCTACATCAATGAAAATGGCACTGACAGATACTACCGAGGTTTGAACACAGAAGTTACCAAGAAAAATTATTGTGGAACACACCAAAATAGACGGGGGTTTCATACTTACTTTTACTTACCTCTTATAAATATCTCGGGGATTGGGTTGACAACAGGATCATTAAAGTATGCTCTCACAATAATTTTCACCATGACATTTAAAAATGAACCAGACCGAAGACGAGAACTTTGAACTGTACAAAAGCTTTATTTTCAAGTAAAGAGTATGATTTTCACAACTCAACAAAATAAACGTGGCTATCAGTAGCCTATGTCAATCTGACTACGTCCTCCTAAAGGACTTGCAAATTTATCAAACAATATGTTAGCTCCCATTAGCTCAAATTAACGTAACATTTTAAAACACATTTGGATTGGATGAGGAAGTCAGGGTACGACATATATAGAGCATTTGGTTTCCTTTAATAAACATTGCACTTGTATTAATAGGCCCAAGGCCGGAGTATCGACCTCGCCTGCTTGTAACCAGATGTCGAGCCAGCTGGTCTACTCCTCAACCTGGCGCATGCCAGTCAAATGGGGCTCCCTACTCACACCACACTGTGTAAGAATTCAGCTCCTTTTAAAGCTTTAAATGTCTACAAGACAACTCATACATATTGACGCAAATCTTTCAAATGCTTAACTCACATCCCACTGGATTAATTTAACATTACTTAAACTTGTGAAGTTATCATCCAAATGTTTAAAAAGCATAGTTTAGAGTATAAAACACACTCTTAAATGTTTATAACAAAATCACATAAATTATTTATAACAATTAGAAATTGTTTATAATATTGTCGAAGATAATTACAAAATTTTTAAACACGCCTTTAACATTACTTTCGTTCCACATTATTGTCAAAGATATTTACATTTATTATTTACAATATCAACATTTAAATTATTTAAATTATTAATTTAAGAAATACATTGAACCACATGTTTTATCCGGTTGGTAAATTCATAATCGTGTTTAATATAATCGACCAATGAAGGTTAGTTATACATGTACATGTCACAATCTGGTTTAATAAAGGTTGTAATAATTTTAATTATTTGTGACGGTAATCTTCATTCAAAATCTTATCTCAAATTCTTTCAAAACTCTTGTCAATTATAACAGTAAATTCACTTGATTAATTTTCAACGAACTATGACAATACACTCTAGCGGAAAATACTTCGCTTACAAAATAATGCACAAACTGCATTCAAAATAGCCCAAAATTCATCATATATTAATCTATATGGCATTAAAACTTCCACCGAACTTACAAAACTTCCACAAATAATTCTTTATCATTATTAACTACTGTGGGAATCTCCTTCATTTATTTAAGGGCATTATACATCAGCGACTTTCAACATGTCCGCTGCACTATCGATTATACATTCATAGTTCCACTTAAAAATTCTTATATCAATAATTGTTTCAAAACTGTTGTCATTTAAACTTCGTGGATTTCATTCATGAATCGAAATGAAATAAAAATTTGCCAATCACAAACAAATTTAATAGTGAATACGCTTATATACGCCTGTCTGGTCTATCAAAATTTAAGATTAACATCTTCAAAGAATTGTAGTATAAAAATACTATCATCAAACAAAGTGCGACTAACTGCAAAATAGTCGAATAGAATCCAATTAGACTGGGGAATGCAAACATCATTATATAAATCTCTATATGAGAAAAAACCTAACACAAGTTTCACGAATTTAATGCATTCAATAATTCATAATTAATGTTCATCTTTCACAAAATTGCCTAAGATGCAATGGTCGTTCATGACTGACGATAAATGTCTGTGTTGCAATCAATTCAAATACCGACTAGTATTTCCAAGATCGTCGACAACGTACTGGATTTTAACGCTCTAAAATCATTTAAATGTTCTTCCTTCTTGATGATGACAGAAAATTGGTCAAAGTAATTAAACTGGGGTAGAATTACTTTAATAAAGTGACACGCTGTCTGAATTTAAATCTGCCATAAAAATCATTAATTTACAGTCAAATCGTGACTACAAAAATAAGCAAATTACTGAAAAATCTAAATATCAGTCTCAACTGATTCAAAATCATTTAACTATGCCCATGACATAACAATGTCTTAATAAAAACGTCGAAAAAGGCGTAACTCATCAAGGTGTACTGAGAATAGGAATCTCAAACAAGAATATCGGGCAAAATACATGAGGACAAAAATATGGGAAAAATGGTTGCTCAAATATTGCTAAGAAACTCAAATACAATAAACGTTCACGACTACCTTAACTGCCGATTGACGTTCCAGAGGAAAATTCCCCAAAGAAGACTGTTGATGGATCCATTTCACCAAGTTAAAGCTGAGCTCCATCCTCGAAACCAGAAACAGCACCATCGGAGAATCGAACTGCTTCACGAAGACGAACGACATCCTTCCGGCAATAATCTTCTTTGTGAGTCGGGACATCCCTGACCTCTCTTGAAAAATCCCTGAAGTTCCAGTTGAAAATCGCCATGAAGTTTTTGTATAAATTTCCGAAGAAATATTCATATTCAGAAAGTATGAAATCATTTCTATTGCTGTTTGATAGTATTCAGCCTTTAATCACGAAACATGGGTGTAGATGGTTATTTACCACATGTTCGCTTGTGTGGAATAGCAATTAGCGAAGTTCCATGCTGCTATCTTACTCCGTTGAAATATGTCCCAATTGCATAAAGTCCTTTAGCCTTCCATATGCTCTTCGGTTGTAGTATTAGAAGAACAAACTGCCTTATTAAATTGCTCCATTATACTGCAGTGTTGTGTCACAAAAGCAATCTGAAGTCTCCCTATTTCACTAGCCCTGTCAGCCGTAGCGTAGAGTCTGGCTATACAAAGTGTTTCTCCTGTGGCGAGAAAATCACTTTTGTCAGTCGTCTAGAATTGTCAATAACTTCCAAAATACTTCCTCGAAATTGTTCAGCTTTTCTACAGTCCTTACTGTAGCAATGCACAAGAGAATTAGCTTATAGGCGACCGCTAACTGTTCACAGCTAATCTTGTAGAAGCGTTATAAGGGTCGTTTCAACTTCACCTAGATTTACTTCACAGTAAACCTGCACTGCTTGTAAGTTCGACTCTCGTTTAATGCAGTGGCTTCGCCACGCGTTACAAAGACGACTTTTTCACTAATAATCTCACTCGACGTTTCACTGAAATGACTATTTGAAATCTGACGATTGAATATCAGACGATTTATAATCTGAGAATGAGGCTCCTCTCTTCTGCGCAAGGCCTTTTATGAACTTCATGAGGGGCGTATCTATCCCTTCCATCGCGTGTTACTGCGTCATCGCTAGAAGTTCCAACTTCGTCAATACATGACGGATTTTCAAAATTCAAAAACTGAAAATAAATTTCACCAAAATTCCAGATCAATGCCTCTACTGCAAATGGATTTCCACAATTCTGCATTCCAAAAGTAATAAAAATACCATAGTTTCAGCAATCTCCGTCTTCCTTCAGACTATCGTTCATTGGTTTAAGCCTCCCCTCCAATAGCATAATTTCTTCCTCAGCAGAATTCTACGTTTCCTGCGACTGCGTCGTACATCTTGGATCCTTCTCGACTAAATGCTGACGTCACTGAAAATCTCAGCTCAAGTAGCCTGCTGGCATAACGTCTGCGTCATCCGTGCTTACGTCATGACTACCCACGTCATAACTATGACAGCCATAACTTTCGCTATAATTTCCAAAATAGCCACCGTGGTCTCTATATAATTCAATTACGGGGGCAGTACCATCCCGGCATTTGCCCGAAGACGAAGTGGGAAAACACGGAAAACCACTTCGAGGATGGCTGAGGTGGGAATCGAACCCCCTCTACTCATTTGGAACACCCGAGGCTGAGTAGACCCCGTTCCAGTCCTCATACCACTTTGCAAATTTCGTGGCAGAGCCGGAAATCGAACCCAGGACCTCCGGGGTGGCAGCTAACCATGCTGACCGCTATGCTACGGAGGCGACACTAAAGCAAATATACGGTACCAAAAATTCAAAATCTCTATATTTGTTCTTATAACTACTATCTAGTTTACGAGATTACTAAAAAATTACTTTGACTTTTGCTTGTTTTTCTCAGAGGCGTAACTGGGGTTTGCTTCTGGAGGGGGACCTGAAGCAAAATTACAAGCAGGAAGGAGGGAGGGGGGGGGCGTGCTCCATAATGAGATAAAGTTAATTAAAGCATTTTTTTTAGTTTTTTCGTAGTTGGTGGAACCCACGCACTCAGCGAGGAAACTCACCACTACCGCCTCTACTGGCAGTGTCCTAGAGCTGGGAACATCTAATCGGAGTGGATACACTTGGTGAGGTGAGATTTGGCACCTCGCCCAGGCGGCCTCACCTGCAAAGCGAATAGGGGCCTCATGAGGGAAGGTAATGGATGGTCAGGATGGATAGGCAAGGTAGAGGGAAGGAGGCGGCCGTGGCCTTGAAGAAGGTACTGCCCCCGTAATTGAATTATATAGAGACCACGGTGGCTATATTTGAAATTATAAGGAGATTTATGGCTGTCATAGTTATGACGTGGGTAGTCATGACGTAAGCACGGATGACGTAAATGTTATACCAGCAGGCTACTTGAGCTGAGATTCTCAGTGACGTCAGCATTTAGTCGAGAATGTTCCAAGATTTATGACGCAGTCGCAGGAAACGAGGAATTCGGCTGAGGAAGAAACTATGCTATTGGAGGAGAGGCATGAACCAATCAACGATAGTTTAAAGGAAGACGGAGATTGCTGAAACTATGGTAGTTTTATTACTTTTGGAATGCAGAATTGTGGAAATCCTTTTGCAGTAAAAGCATTGATTTGGAATTTTGGTGAAATTTATTTTCAGTTTTTGAATTTTGAAAATCCGTCATGTATTAACGAAGTTGGAACTTCTAGCGATGACGTAGTATCACGCTTTGGAAGGGATGGTAACGCCCCTCGTGAAGTTAATAAAAGGGCTTGCGCAGAAGAGAGGAGCCTCTTTCGTTCTCTGATCATTCTGAGATCTCATTCTCAGAGCATCGAAGTATATTTGTGAAAGTTCTTTTCTTATACATTCATTATAGTGAGACGTCGAAGTGAACAGCAGTGAAAAGAATCGACTTTATAACGCGTGGCGAGGCCACTATATTAACGAGATCCAAGTCAAACTAGGTGAAGTTGAAACGGACCTTAGAAAGCTTCTACAAGTTTAGCTTCGAACAGTTAGCGGTCACCGATAAGCTAATTGTATTGTGCAGTGCTTCATGCAGTTATAGAGAAAAGCTGAACAATTTCGACCGATTAGTTCGAAAGATATTAGCAGTTTTATACGACTGAGAAAAGTGATTATCTCGCCACAAGAGAAGCACTTTTGTATAGGCAGAATCAACGCAACGGCTGACGCTGCGAGTGGAATAGAAAGACTTCAGAGTGCTTTGTTACAGAACGATACAGTATAATGGAGCAATTAAATACGGCAGTTTGTTCTTCTAACACTACAACCGAAGAGCAGATGGAAGGCTAAGGAGCTTATTGCAATTGGGACATACTTCAACGGAGTAAGATAGCGACATGGAACTTCGCTAATTGCTATTCCACACAAGCGAACATGCGGTGAATACCATCTACGCCCATGTTTCGTAATTAAAGGCTGAATACCATCGAACAGCCATAGAAACAATTTCATACTCTGTATATGAATAATTTCTTCGGAAATTTCTACAAAACTTCATGGCGATTGTCTACTGGAACTTCAGGGAATTTTTCAAGAGAGGTCAGGGTGGTCCCGACTCACAAAGAAGATTATTGCCGGAAGGATGTCTATTCGTCTTCAAGGAGCAGAGCGATTCACGGAGAAGGAAGCAGTTCGATTCTCCGAGGGTGCTATTTCCTATTTCGAGGATGGAGCTCAGCTTTAACGTGGTGAAATGGATCCATCAGCAGTCTTCTTTGGGGAATTTTCCTCTGGAACGTCAATCGGCAGATAAGGTAGTCGTGAACGTTTATTGTATTTGAGTTTACTAATGATGTTTGAGCAACCATTTTTCCCATATTTTTATCCTCATGTATTTTTGCCCTATTTTCTTGATGAGATTCTTATTCTCAGTTCACCTTGATGAGTTTTGCATTTTTCGACGATTTATTAAGACATTGTTATGTCATGGGCATAGTTAACGATTTTGGATCAGTTGAGACTGATATTTAGAATTTTCAGTAATTAATATTTTTGTAGTCACGATTTGACTGTAAGTTAATGATTTTTATGGCAGATTTAAATTCAGACAGCGTGTCATTTTATTAAAGTAATTCTACCCCAGTTTAATTACTTTGACCAATTTTCTGTCATCATCAAGAAGGAAGAACATTTAAATGATTTTAGAGCGTTAAAATCTCTTACGTTGTCGACGATCTTGGAAATACTAGTCGTTATTTGTATTGATTGCAACACAGACATTTATCGTCAGTTAGGAATGAACATTGCATCATAGACACTTTTGTGA
Source organism: Meconema thalassinum (assembly GCA_946902985.2). Taxonomy (NCBI): domain Eukaryota; kingdom Metazoa; phylum Arthropoda; class Insecta; order Orthoptera; family Tettigoniidae; genus Meconema; species Meconema thalassinum. The sequence goes on along the minus strand of OX336396.1, from coordinate 156,448,063 downwards.
AAGAGTAACTTTAATAATGAATTTTTGAATGCATTAAAGTCCAGAACTTTTGTTAGGAGTTTTTCTCAATTAGAGATTTATATAACGATGTTTGCATTCCCCAGTCTAATTGGATTCTATTCGACTACTTTGCATTTTAGTCGCACTTTATTTGAAGATAGTATTTTTATACTACACATTTCTTTTAGGATGTTAATCTTAAATTTTGATAGACCAGACAGGCGTATATAAGCGTATTCACTATTAAATTTGTTTGTGATTGGCAAGTTTTGACTTCATTTCGGTTCATGAATGAAATCCACGAAGGTTAAATAGAAAAACAGTTTTGAAACAATTAATGATTATAAAAATTTTTAAGTGGAACTATGAATGTATAATCGCTAGTGCAGCGCGTGTTGAAAGTCGCTGAGGTATAATGCCCTTGAATATGAAGGAAGTTCCCACAGGAATAAATGTTAAAGAATTATTTGTGGAAGTTTTGTAAGTTATGTGGAAGTTTAATACCATATAGATTAATATATGATGATTTTGGGCATATTTTTAATGCAGTTTGTGCATTATCTTGTTAGCGAAGGATTTTCCGCTGGAGTAAGATTGTCATAGTTCGTTGAAAATACATCAAGTGATTTACTGTTATAATTAACACGAGTTTTGAAAGAATTTGAGATAAGATTTTGAATGAAGGTTGCCGTCACAAATCATTATTAAAACCTTTATTAAACCAGATTGTGACATTAACATGTATAACTAACCTTCATTGGTCGATTATATTAAACACGATTATGAAAATTATCAACCGAATGAACATGTGGTCAATGTATTTCTGAAATTAATAATTTAAACAATTTAAATGTTACTATTGTAAATAATTGCTGTAAATATTTTTGAAAATAATGTGAAACGAGAGTGATGTTAAAGGCGTGCTTATAATATTTTTATTGTCTTTGACAAACATTATAAACAATTTCTAATTGTTATAAATAATTTATGTGATTTGTTATAAACATTTAAGAGCTAATTAAACATTTGGATTGAAGTTAACAAATTTAAGGAATTAATATAATGATCCAATAGGATGTGAGCAAAGTACTTGAAAGATTTGCGTAAATATAATGTGAGTTGTCTTGTAGACCTTTAAAAGCTTGAGAGAGCAAGCTATTCTTACGTAACATAGCACGTGAGAAGGGAGTGCATTTGACCAGTATGCAACAGGTTCGAGGGTAGCTCGCAGCTGGGCCAACATCTGGTTCACTGAGAGTGAGGTCGTCCACACTCCGGCCTTGCGACTATAAATACCATTCTCATGTTTATTAAAAGGAAACCAAATGCTCTATATATGTCACACCCTTACGTCCTTCTCCAATCCAATAGTGTTATGAATATTACGTTATTTAGAGCTCTTGGGAGCTAAAATGTTTTATATCATGTTGTATGATAAATTTTGCAAGTCCTACTGAGGACGTAGTCAGATTGACTTGGGCTACTGATAGCCACGTTGATTTTGTTGTGTTAGTAAAATCATACCCTTTATTAGAAATAAAGCTTTTGTACAGTTCAAAGTTCTCGTCTTCGTCCTTGGTTCATTTTTAAATGTCATGGTGGAGGTTATTGTGTGAACAGACTTTAGTGATCCTGTTGTCAACTCAAACCCCGAGATAATTAAGAGGTAAGTAACGGTAAGTATGAACCCCCGTCTATTTTGGTGTGTTCCACAATGGTTTCCTGTGAACTTCTGTGCTCTTATCTCGATAGTATCTGTCAGTGCCATTTTCATTGATGTAGCTATGCCGGTGCAATTGATAATTGGCAATCCGATTGAGGGGGCGGATATCTGACAGCCTACTATCCAGGTAAACGGGGACAGAAAGATTGGCGACCCAAGAGCGTGGGGCTGAGTCAACAGAAAGATTGGCGCACCTAAAACGTTGGGGCTCGATTCAACAAAACTGGATTACCAGGTTGAACGCCAGTAAGAGTGGCAAACCTAAAACGTGAGGTTCGATTAGACTCAAATAAAGAGGTTGATTCTTTGTTAGATGTCTAGGCCAATTGTAGTATTTAAGAGTGTGATTATATAGGAATTAAATGTTGTATTGTATTAGGAAAATTACACTCAGAAAAGATCAGATCTTATACAACTTGAGAAAGGGTAAATGGGCAGGAAACTTAGAAAAATCGCCTATAATCTGGAATCTTATTTTATTTGACCGGCTTATGACATTTTAGTCATATTAAAGATAAAATTAAATTATTTGGATTGTAAATGTAAATTATTTGTGTTAGGATATTTTAAAATGAGCCAGAGAAATTTGAACATGTGCTTGAGTTTGTTTCAACATGAAGTATCGTCGAAAATTAATTATAAGGTAGTTATAAGTTAGGTCTAAGACAGAAAATTGATCAAAATTATATATGGTGAAAAGTGTTGCTCAAATGTTGTTATTTTGCTCTTTTGATGTATGTCCCTACAGCAATCCAGTTTTGAATAATATTGTAATGGCAGATGAAAGTTTGAAGAAAATGTTAGAGGAGATGTCTGCTAACATGAAGCAGATGATGGAGGAGAATGCTAGTAATTTGAATGCAAGAATGGAGGAGAATGTTAGTAATTTGTCTGCTAATTTGAATGCAAGGATGGAGGAGAATGCTAGTAATATGTCTGCTAATTTGAATAGTAGTATGAAGGAGATGGAAGCTAGGAATACTAGTCGAATGGAGGAGAATGCTAGTAATATGTCTGCTAATTTGAAGGGTATCCAAACTAGCGCTGCTAATTTAGAGGAGAATATGTCGCGTTTACAGATTAATACCCTAGGAATTGAGAATACTGTAAGTGACATCCGCACAAACGTGTCTGATGTTAAAAATGATGTGTCTAAGGTACAGAGAGACCTTACAATGTTAAATCTAGATGTAGCTAATGTCCGAGGGGATATTTCTTGTGCTAGAGCCGAAGTAGTTGTTGTCAAAAACGATGTAGCGACTGTCCAAGACAAGGTCGAGGAAGTCCAAAAAGAAATTCAAAAAGCTAGAACTGATGTATCTAATGTTCAGGTAGACATTAATAACATTCATGCGGATATAACTGAGGTGCAAAGTGACATAACTAAGATTCAGGTTGAGGTCAACACAGTTTTCGTAGATATTACTAAAGTCCAAACTGACGTAAATAAAGTCAGGGAAGAAATCGAAAACTCAAAAACTCTTTGTACGCGTAATATAACTGCATTAGCGACTAGGTTAGTCGATGAATCAGTTAGAACAACAACGTCTTTAGCAGAGTTGAAGTATGATGTAGAGGTCATGAGAACCCAGGTATTAGACCACAATAGAGTATTAAAAGAGGATATCGAAGTAGACATAGCCGAAATGTTAACAGCAAACGTAGCGGTATGGAAAGACGAGTGGAATAAGTCAAGTGGGGAACATGTAACCCAAATTCAGGAAAGGATTGAAAGAAAACTTGCCAGTACGCAGATAGAAATTAACAATGAAGTAGTACAGATTAGGAAAGATTTAAGCGTCAGGATAAAGTCGTTATCCGAAAAACAAGTTGACGATAGAACACAACTAGATCAGGATATGCAAACCTTAAAATCTACATTAGAGGATCAAATTCATAAAGTTGTCTCGGATGTAAATGAAACGACGAGTAAACTGAAAAATTTGAAGTTAGGAGAGGCTAGTTTAATGGAGAACTACAAAGAAGAGATTATCAAGAAAGTCTTAACAGAAATCACCGACAAGGATACAGAAGGCTTAGCTTGCGAATTGAATAGGAATTATGCTAGAAGACATAACCTTGAGCCAGAAGAAAGAGACGTGACTCCTGAAGAACGTGTATCCAGATTCAGAGAGGAGGATGACGAGAGGAACATGGAACCTGAGTGGAATTATCGAGATAGTGGGAAAAACTATCCGGATTCATATCCGAGGAACGTGACGGTCATTAGGAATTTCGAAGACAAACCACAAAAATTCAGTAACACTGATAGTTTGACACCTATAGAGTATGTAAGGTATCTCAAAGATTATTTCATCGAAGCTCACATTCCCAGAGAGAGAGAGATGAAGATAGTAGAGAGATATCTGATTGGAGGACCCCTTGAATGGTTTTGCGCATTTAGATACACATTCAGTAACTTTGACGAGTTTGCAGAGGCATTAATCAAGCGATTTTTGTCTATAGAAGCGCAGAATTCGTTAAGAGCGGAGGTGTATTCAAGAAAATACTCAGGTACTCTTCCAACGAGGTACGCTGATTTCTTTACGAGTCAGTTGTCCCGCTTGAGATTTTTGCAACCCCCATTGTCCACGGAGCAACTAATAGATGCGATTTCTCGTTAGCTGCCAGTTGAGGTGAGGAGACTTATAATTTCGTCCAACATCAGGGATTTATCCAGCATGGATGAATTACTAAGAAGGTTAGACTACACAATTCCAATGCCTAACGTAGTCCAGAAAGGTCAAAGGCAGGAGTTTAAGGAAATCAATACGGTATACATGGACCAAGTCCAACAAACTGACAAGCCAGAGCAGGAGAAAACTGACAATGTAGGTCCTCACAGGAATAATCAGTTTAGAAATTACAGATCACAAGGTTACCGACCGTATCAACAGAGAAGAGGTTGGAACTACAACCGAGGAAACTACAATGGAAGAGGCAGATATTACAACAATAATGGGTATAACCGTAACTATAATAGGAATAACCAAAACCAAAGTAGAAACCAGAATACTCAAAGTCAGGTTATGACACCTGATCAGTATCAGCAAAGAGAAAAGGAAAGCCAGCAATACTTAAAAGAATTAAGGGATAAAGAAGCTGACAATCAAAAGAAAAGGCAGGATGTTGTAATCGATCCTGGACCTTCTACGAGCCAGCAGAACTTTGAAAATAGAAATACTGGTCAGAAGAGGAATTAGAGAGGAAAGAATACATTAACAACATACAACCCAGAGTAGAAGAAATATATGATTAAGGAACATAGAGGAAATATCATACTAGAATAAGCCAGTAATAATTCAATTTCGTGTTCAAGAGAGTTGAGATACTTGTAACATTGAGTTTAAAAACAATTTGCAACTGTTTTTAAAACGTGGTGGGAGGAGAATGCCCCCGTAATTGAATTATATAGAGACCACGGTGGCTATATTTGAAATTATAAGGAGAGTTATGGCTGTCATAGTTATGACGTGGGTAGTCATGACGTAAGCACGGATGACGTAAATGTTATGCCAGCAGGCTACTTGAGCTGAGATTCTCAGTGACGTCAGCATTTAGTCGAGAATGTTCCAAGATTTATGACGCAGTCGCAGGAAACGAGGAATTCTGCTGAGGAAGAAACTATGCTATTGGAGGAGAGGCATGAACCAATCAACGATAGTTTAAAGGAAGACGGAGATTGCTAAAACTATGGTATTTTTATTACTTTTGGAATGCAGAATTGTGGAAATCCATTTGCAGTAAAGGCATTGATTTGGAATTTTGGTGAAATTTATTTTCAGTTTTTGAATTTTGAAAATCCGTCATGTATTAACGATGTTGGAACTTCTAGCGATGACGCAGTATCACGCTTTGGAAGGGATGGTAACGCCCCTCGTGAAGTTAATAAAAGGGCTTGCGCAGAAGAGAGGAGCCTCTTTCGTTCTCTGATCATTCTGAGATCTCATTCTCAGAGCATCGAAGTATATTTGTGAAAGTTCTTTTCTTATACATTCATTATAGTGAGACGTCGAAGTGAACAGCAGTGAAAAGAATCGTCTTTATAACGTGTGGCGAGGCCACTATATTAACGAGATCCAAGTCAAACTAGGTGAAGTTGAAACGGACCTTAGAAAGCTTCTACAAGTTTAGCTTCGAACAGTTAGCGGTCTATGATAAGCTAATTGTATTGTGCAGTGCTTCATGCAGTTATAGAGAAAAGCTGAACAATTTCGACCGATTAGTTCGAAAGATATTAGCAGTTTTATACGACTGAGAAAAGTGATTATCTCGCCACAAGAGAAGCACTTTTGTATAGCAAGAAGCAACGCAACGGCTGACGCTGCGAGTGGAATAGAAAAACTTCAGAGTGCTTTGTTACAGAACGATACGGTATAATGGAGCAATTGAATACGGCAGTTTGTTCTTCTAACACTACAACCGAAGAGCAGATGGAAGGCTAAGGAGCTTATTGCAATTGGGACATACTTCAACGGAGTAAGATAGCGACATGGAACTTCGCTAATTGCTATTCCACACAAGCGAACATGCGGTGAATACCATCTACACCCATGTTTCGTAATTAAAGGCTGAATACCATCGAACAGCCATAGAAACAATTTCATACTCTGAATATGAATAATTTCTTCGGAAATTTCTACAAAACTTCATGACGATTGTCTACTGGAACTTCAGGGAATTTTTCAAGAGAGGTCAGGGTGGACCCGACTCACAAAGAAGATTATTGCCGGAAGGATGTCTATTCGTCTTCGAGGAGCAGAGCGATTCACGGAGAAGAAAGCAGTTCGATTCTCTGAGGGTGCTATTTCCTGTTTCGAGGATGGAGCTCAGCTTTAACGTGGTGAAATGGATCCATCAGCAGTCTTCTTTGGGGAATTTTCCTCTGGAACGTCAATCGGCAGATAAGGTAGTCGTGAACGTTTATTGTATTTGAGTATACTAATGATGTTTGAGCAACCATTTTTCCCATATTTTTATCCTCATGTATTTTTGCCCTATTTTCTTGTTGAGATTCTTATTCTCAGTACACCTTGTTGAGTTATGCCTTTTTCGACGATTTATTAAGACATTGTTATGTCATGGGCATAGTAAATGATTTTGAATCAGTTGAGACTGATATTTAGAATTTTCAGTAATTAATATTTTTGTAGTCACGATTTGACCGTAAGTTAATGATTTTTAATGGCAGATTTAAATTCAGACAGCGTGTCATTTTATTAAAGTAATTCTACCCCAGTTTAATTACTTTGACCAATTTTCTGTCATCATCAAGAAGGAAGAACATTTAAATGATTTTAGAGCGTTAAAACCTCTTACGTTGTCGACGATCTTGGAAATACTAGTCGTTATTTGAATTGATTGCAACACAGACATTTATCGTCAGTTATGGATGAACATTGCATTATAGACACTTTTGTGAAAGAGTAACTTTAATAATGAATTATTGAATGCATTAAAGTCTAGAACTTTTGTTAGGAGTTTTTCTCAATTAGAGAATTATATAACGATGTTTGCATTCCCCAGTCTAATTGGGTTCTATTCGACTACTTTGCATTTTAGTCGCACTTTATTTGAAGATAGTATTTTTATACTGCATTTTCTTTTAAGATGTTAATCTTAAATTTTGATAGACCAGACAGGCGTATATAAGCGTATTCACTATTAAATTTGTTTGTGATTGGCAAGTTTTGACTTCATTTCGGTTCATGAATGAAATCCACGAAGGTTAAATAGAAAAACAGTTTTGAAACAAGTAATGATTATAAAAATTTTTAAGTGGAACTATGAATGTATAATCGCTAGTGCAGCGCGTGTTGAAAGTCGCTGAGGTATAATGCCCTTGAATATGAAGGAAGTTCCCACAGGAATAAATGTTAAAGAATTATTTGTGGAAGTTTTGTAAGTTATGTGGAAGTTTAATACCATATAGATTAATATATGATGATTTTGGGCATATTTTTAATGCAGTTTATGCATTATCTTGTTAGCGAAGGATTTTCCGCTGGAGTAAGATTGTCATAGTTCGTTGAAAATAAATCAAGTGAATTACTGTTATAATTAACACGAGTTTTGAAAGAATTTGAGATAAGATTTTGAATGAAGGTTGCCGTCACAAATCATTATTAAAACCTTTATTAAACCAGATTGTGACATTAACATGTATAACTAACCTTCATTGGTCGATTATATTAAACACGATTATGAAAATTACCAACCGAATGAACATGTGGTCAATGTATTTATTAAATTAATAATTTAAACAATTTAAATGTTACTATTGTAAATAATTGCTGTAAATATTTTTGAAAATAATATGGAACGAGAGTGATGTTAAAGGCGTGCTTATAATATTTTTATTGTTTTTGACAAATATTATAAACAATTTCTAATTGTTATAAATAATTTATGTGATTTTGTTATAAACATTTAAGAGCTAATTATACAATTGGAGTGAACTTAACAAGTTTAAGGAATTAACATAATGATCCAATAGGATGTGAGCAAAGTACTTGAAAGATTTGCGTAATTATAATGTGAGTTGTCTTATAGACATTTAAAAGCTTGAGAGAACAAGCTATATTCTTACGTAACTTAGCACGTGAGAAGGGAATGCATTTGACCAGTATGCAACAGGTTCGAGGGTAGCTCGCAGCTGGGCCAACATCTGGTTATCAGAGTGAGGTCGTCCACACTCCGGCCTTGCGACTATAAATACCATTGCCATGTTTATTAAAAGGAAACCAAATGCTCTATATATGTCACACCCTGACGTCCTTTTCCAATCCAATAGTGTTATGAATATTACGTTATTTGGAGCTCTTGGGAGCTAAATTGTTTTATATCATGTTGTATGATAATTTTTGCAAGTCCTACTGAGGACGTAGTCAGATTGACTTGGGCTACTGATAGCCACGTTGATTTTGTTGTGTTATCAAAATCATACCCTTTATTAGAAATAAAGCTTTTGTACAGTTCAAAGTTCTCGTCTTCGTTTTGGTTCATTTTTAAATGTCATGGTGGAGGTTATTGTGTGAACAGACTTTTAGTGATCCTGTTGTCAACTCAAACCCCGAGATAATTAAGAGGTAAGTAACGGTAAGTATGAACCCCCGTCTATTTTGGTGTGTTCCACAATGATTTCCTGTGAACTTCTGTGCTCTTATCTCGATAGTATCTGTCAGTGCCATTTTCATTGATGTAACTGTGTCGGTGCGATTGATAATTGGCAATCCGATTGAGGGGGCGGATATCTGACAGCCTACTATCCAGGTAAACGGGGACAGAAAGATTGGCGCCGTCAACGTGTGGGGCATGTTCAACAACAATGGATTACCAGGTTGAACAATAGAAAGATTGGCGACCCAAGAGCGTGGGGATGAGTCAACAGAAAGATTGGCGCACCTAAAACGTTGGGGCTCGATTCAACATAACTGGATTACCAGGTTGAACGCCGGAAAGAGTGGCAACCCTAAAACGTGAGGTTCGATTAGACTCAAATAAAGAGGTTGATTCTTTGTTAGATGTCTAGGCCAATTGTAGTATTTAAGAGTGTGATTATATAGGAATTAAATGTTGTATTGTGTTAGGAAAATTACACTCAGAAAAGATCAGATCTTATACAACTTGAGAAAGGTTAAATAGGCTGGAAACTTAGAAAAATCGCCTATAATCTGGAATCTTATTTTATTTGACCGGCTTATGACATTTTAGTCATATTCAAGATAAAATTTAAATTATTTGATTGTAAATGTAAATTATTTGTGTTAGGATATTTTAAAATGAGCCAAAGAAATTTGAGCATGTGCTTGAGTTTGTTTCAACATGAAGTATCTTCGAAGGTTAATTATAAGGTAGTTATAAGTTAGATTTAAGACAGAAAATTGATCAAAATTATATATGGTGAAAAGTGTTGCTCAAATGTTGTTATTTTGCTCTTTTGATGTATGTCCCTACAGCAATCCATTTTTGAATAATATTGTAATGGCAGATGAAAGTTTGAAGAAAATGTTAGAGGAGATGTCTGCTAACATGAAGCAGATGATGGAGGAGAATGCTAGTAATTTGAATGCAAGAATGGAGGAGAATGTTAGTAATTTGTCTGCTAATTTGAATGCAAGGATGGAGGAGAATGCTAGTAATATGTCTGCTAATTTGAATAGTAGTATGAAGGAGATGGAAGCTAGGAATACTAGTCGAATGGAGGTGAATGCTAGTAATATGTCTGCTAATTTGAAGGGTATCCAAACTAGCGCTGCTAATTTAGAGGAGAATATGTCGCGTTTACAGATTAATACCCTAGGAATTGAAAATACTGTAAGTGACATCCGCACAAATGTGTCTCATGTTAAAAATGATGTGTCTAAGGTACAGAGAGACCTTACAATGTTAAATCTAGATGTAGCTAATGTCCGAGGGGATATTTCTTGTGCTAGAGCCGAAGTTGTAGTTGTCAAAAACAATGTAGCGACTGTCCAAGACAAGGTCGAGGAAGTCCAAAAAGAAATTCAAAAAGCTAGAACTGATGTATCCAATGTTCAGGTAGACATTAATAACATTCATGCGGATATAAGTGAGGTGCAAAGTGACATAACTAAGATTCAGGTAGAGGTCAACACAGTTTTCGTAGATATTACTAAAGTCCAAACTGATGTAAATAAAGTCAGGGAAGAAATCGAAAACTCAAAAACTCTTTGTACGCGTAATATAACTGCATTAGCGACTAGGTTAGTCGATGAATCAGTTAGAACAACAACGTCTTTAGCAGAGTTGAAGTATGATGTAGAGGTCATGAGAACCCAGGTATTAGACCACAATAGAGTATTAAAAGAGGATATCGAAGTAGACATAGCCGAAATGTTAACAGCAAACGTAGCGGTATGGAAAGACGAGTGGAATAAGTCAAGTGGGGAACATGTAACCCAAATTCAGGAAAGGATTGAAAGAAAACTTGCCAGTACGCAGATAGAAATTAACAATGAAGTAGTACAGATTAGGAAAGATTTAAGCGTCAGGATAAATTCGTTATCCGAAAAACAAGTTGACGATAGAACACAACTAGATCAGGATATGCAAACTTTAAAATCTACATTAGAGGAACAGATGCATAAAGTTGTCTCGGATGTAAATGAAACGACGAGTAAACTGAAAAATTTGAAGTTAGGAGAGGCTAGTTTAATGGAGAACTACAAAGATGAGATTATCAAGAAAGTCTTAACAGAAATCACCGACAAGGATACAGAAGGCTTAGCTTGCGAATTGAATAGGAATTATGCTAGAAGACATAACCTAGAGCCAGAAGAAAGAGACGTGACTCCTGAAGAACGTGTATCCAGATTCAGAGAGGAGGATGACGAGAGGAATATGGAACCTGAGTGGAATTATCGAGATAGTGGGAAAAACTATCCGGATTCATATCCGAGGAACGTGACGGTCATTAGGAATTTCGAGGACAAACCACAAAAATTCAGTAACACTGATAGTTTGACACCTATAGAGTATGTAAGGAATCTCAAAGATTATTTCATCGAAGCTCACATTCCCAGAGAGAGAGAGATGAAGATAGTAGAGAGATATCTGATTGGAGGACCCCTTGAATGGTTTTGCGCATTTAGATACACATTCAGTAACTTTGACGAGTTTGCAGAGGCATTAATCAAGCGATTTTGGTCTATAGAAGCGCAGAATTCGTTAAGAGCGGAGGTGTATTCAAGAAAATACTCAGGTACTCTTCCAACGAGGTACGCTGATTTCTTTACGAGTCAGTTGTCCCGCTTGAGATTTTTGCAACCCCCATTGTCCACGGAGCAACTAATAGATGCGATTTCTCGTATGCTGCCAGTTGAGGTGAGAAGACTTATAATTTCGTCCAACATCAGGGATTTATCCAGCATGGATGAATTACTAAGAAGGTTAGACTACACAAGTCCAATGCCTAACGTAGTCCAGAAAGGTCAAAGGCAGGAGTTTAAAGAAATCAATACGGTATACATGGACCAAGTCCAACAAACTGACAAGCCCGAGCAGGAGAAAACTGACAATGTAGGTCCTCACAGGAATAATCAGTTTAGAAATTACAGATCACAAGGTTACCGACCGTATCAACAGAGAAGAGGTTGGAACTACAATCGAGGAAACTACAATGGAAGAGGCAGATATTACAACAATAATGGGTATAACCGTAACTATAATAGGAATAACCAAAACCAAAATAGAAACCAGAATACTCAAAGTCAGGTTATGACACCCGGTCAATATCAGCAAAGAGAGAAGGAAAGCCAGCAATACTTAAAAGAATTAAGGGATAAAGAAGCTGACAATCAAAAGAAAAGGCAGGATGTTGTAATCGATCCTGGTCCTTCTACGAGCCGGCAGAACTTAGAAAATAGAAATACTGGTCAGAAGAGGAATTAGAGAGGAAAGAATACATTAACCACATAAACCCAGAGTAGAAGAAAAATATGATTAAGGAACATAGAGGAAATATCATCCTAGAGTAAGCCAGTAATAATTCAATTTCGTGTTCAAGAGAGTTGAGATACTTGTAACATTGAGTTTAAAAACAATTTGCAACTGTTTTTAAAACGTGGTGGGAGGAGAATGCCCCCGTAATTGAATTATGTAGAGACCACGGTGGCTATATTTGAAATTATTAGGAGAGTTATGGCTGTCATAGTTATGACGTGGGTAGTCATGACGTAAGCACGGATGACGTAAATGTTATGCCAGCAGGCTACTTGAGCTGAGATTCTCAGTGACGTCAGCATTTAGTCGAGAATGTTCCAAGATTTATGACGCAGTCGCAGGAAACGAGGAATTCTGCTGAGGAAGAAACTATGCTATTGGAGGAGAGGCATGAACCAATCAACGATAGTTTAAAGGAAGACGGAGATTGCTAAAACTATGGTATTTTTATTACTTTTGGAATGCAGAATTGTGGAAATCCATTTGCAGTAAAGGCATTGATTTGGAATTTTGGTGAAATTTATTTTCAGTTTTTGAATTTTGAAAATCCGTCATGTATTAACGATGTTGGAACTTCTAGCGATGACGCAGTATCACGCTTTGGAAGGGATGGTAACGCCCCTCGTGAAGTTAATAAAAGGGCTTGCGCAGAAGAGAGGAGCCTCTTTCGTTCTCTGATCATTCTGAGATCTCATTCTCAGAGCATCGAAGTATATTTGTGAAAGTTCTTTTGTTATACATTCATTATAGTGAGACGTCGAAGTGAACAGCAGTGAAAAGAATCGTCTTTATAACGTGTGGCGAGGCCACTATATTAACGAGATCCAAGTCAAACTAGGTGAAGTTGAAACGGACCTTAGAAAGCTTCTACAAGTTTAGCTTCGAACAGTTAGCGGTCTACGATAAGCTAATTGTATTGTGCAGTGCTTCATGCAGTTATAGAGAAAAGCTGAACAATTTCGACCGATTAGTTCGAAAGATATTAGCAGTTTTATACGACTGAGCAAAGTGATTATCTCGCCATAAGAGAAGCACTTTTGTATAGCCAGAAGCAACGCAACGGCTGACGCTGCGAGTGGAATAGAAAGACTTCAGAGTGCTTTGTTACAGAACGATACGTTATAATGGAGCAATTGAATACGGCAGTTTGTTCTTCTAACACTACAACCGAAGAGCAGATGGAAGGCTAAGGAGCTTATTGCAATTGGGACATACTTCAACGGAGTAAGATAGCGACATGGAACTTCGCTAATTGCTATTCCACACAAGCGAACATGCGGTGAATACCATCTACACCCATGTTTCGTAATTAAAGGCTGAATACCATCGAACAGCCATAGAAACAATTTCATACTCTGAATATGAATAATTTCTTCGGAAATTTCTACAAAACTTCATGACGATTGTCTACTGGAACTTCAGGGAATTTTTCAAGAGAGGTCAGGGTGGACCCGACTCACAAAGAAGATTATTGCCGGAAGGATGTCTATTCGTCTTCGAGGAGCAGAGCGATTCACGGAGAAGGAAGCAGTTCGATTCTCTGAGGGTGCTATTTCCTGTTTCGAGGATGGAGCTCAGCTTTAACGTGGTGAAATGGATCCATCAGCAGTCTTCTTTGGGGAATTTTCCTCTGGAACGTCAATCGGCAGATAAGGTAGTCGTGAACGTTTATTGTATTTGAGTATACTAATGATGTTTGAGCAACCATTTTTCCCATATTTTTATCCTCATGTATTTTTGCCCTATTTTCTTGTTGAGATTCTTATTCTCAGTACACCTTGTTGAGTTATGCCTTTTTCGACGATTTATTAAGACATTGTTATGTCATGGGCATAGTAAATGATTTTGAATCAGTTGAGACTGATATTTAGAATTTTCAGTAATTAATATTTTTGTAGTCACGATTTGACCGTAAGTTAATGATTTTTAATGGCAGATTTAAATTCAGACAGCGTGTCATTTTATTAAAGTAATTCTACCCCAGTTTAATTACTTTGACCAATTTTCTGTCATCATCAAGAAGGAAGAACATTTAAATGATTTTAGAGCGTTAAAATCTCTTACGTTGTCGACGATCTTGGAAATACTAGTCGTTATTTGAATTGATTGCAACACAGACATTTATCGTCAGTTATGAATGAACATTGCATTATAGACACTTTTGTGAAAGAGTAACTTTAATAATGAATTATTGAATGCATTAAAGTCTAGAACTTTTGTTAGGAGTTTTTCTCAATTAGAGAATTATATAACGATGTTTGCATTCCCCAGTCTAATTGGATTCTATTCGACTACTTTGCATTTTAGTCGCACTTTATTTGAAGATAGTATTTTTATACTGCATTTTCTTTTAAGATGTTAATCTTAAATTTTGATAGACCAGACAGGCGTATATAAGCGTATTCACTATTAAATTTGTTTGTGATTGGCAAGTTTTGACTTCATTTCGGTTCATGAATGAAATCCACGAAGGTTAAATAGAAAAACAGTTTTGAAACAAGTAATGATTATAAAAAATTTTAAGTGGAACTATGAATGTATAATCGCTAGTGCAGCGCGTGTTGAAAGTCGCTGAGGTATAATGCCCTTGAATATGAAGGAAGTTCCCACAGGAATAAATGTTAAAGAATTATTTGTGGAAGTTTTGTAAGTTATGTGGAAGTTTAATACCATATAGATTAATATATGATGATTTTGGGCATATTTTTAATGCAGTTTATGCATTATCTTGTTAGCGAAGGATTTTCCGCTGGAGTAAGATTGTCATAGTTCGTTGAAAATAAATCAAGTGAATTACTGTTATAATTAACACGAGTTTTGAAAGAATTTGAGATAAGATTTTGAATGAAGGTTGCCGTCACAAATCATTATTAAAACCTTTATTAAACCAGATTGTGACATTAACATGTATAACTAACCTTCATTGGTCGATTATATTAAACACGATTATGAAAATTACCAACCGAATGAACATGTGGTCAATGTATTTATTAAATTAATAATTTAAACAATTTAAATGTTACTATTGTAAATAATTGCTGTAAATATTTTTGAAAATAATATGGAACGAGAGTGATGTTAAAGGCGTGCTTATAATATTTTTATTGTTTTTGACAAATATTATAAACAATTTCTAATTGTTATAAATAATTTATGTGATTTTGTTATAAACATTTAAGAGCTAATTATACAATTGGAGTGAACTTAACAAGTTTAAGGAATTAACATAATGATCCAATAGGATGTGAGCAAAGTACTTGAAAGATTTGCGTAATTATAATGTGAGTTGTCTTATAGACATTTAAAAGCTTGAGAGAACAAGCTATATTCTTACGTAACTTAGCACGTGAGAAGGGAATGCATTTGACCAGTATGCAACAGGTTCGAGGGTAGCTCGCAGCTGGGCCAACATCTGGTTATCAGAGTGAGGTCGTCCACACTCCGGCCTTGCGACTATAAATACCATTGCCATGTTTATTAAAAGGAAACCAAATGCTCTATATATGTCACACCCTGACGTCCTTTTCCAATCCAATAGTGTTATGAATATTACGTTATTTGGAGCTCTTGGGAGCTAAATTGTTTTATATCATGTTGTATGATAATTTTTGCAAGTCCTACTGAGGACGTAGTCAGATTGACTTGGGCTACTGATAGCCACGTTGATTTTGTTGTGTTATCAAAATCATACCCTTTATTAGAAATAAAGCTTTTGTACAGTTCAAAGTTCTCGTCTTCGTTTTGGTTCATTTTTAAATGTCATGGTGGAGGTTATTGTGTGAACAGACTTTTAGTGATCCTGTTGTCAACTCAAACCCCGAGATAATTAAGAGGTAAGTAACGGTAAGTATGAACCCCCGTCTATTTTGGTGTGTTCCACAATGATTTCCTGTGAACTTCTGTGCTCTTATCTCGATAGTATCTGTCAGTGCCATTTTCATTGATGTAACTGTGCCGGTGCGATTGATAATTGGCAA
Source organism: Meconema thalassinum (assembly GCA_946902985.2). Classification (NCBI taxonomy): domain Eukaryota; kingdom Metazoa; phylum Arthropoda; class Insecta; order Orthoptera; family Tettigoniidae; genus Meconema; species Meconema thalassinum. Next base: position 156,431,899 of record OX336396.1, on the reverse strand, counting down.
TCCGATTGAGGGGGCGGATATCTGACAGCCTACTATCCAGGTAAACGGGGACAGTACCATCCCGGCATTTGCCCGAAGACGAAGTGGGAAAACACGGAGAACCACTTCGAGGATGGCTGAGGTGGGAATCGAACCCCCTCTACTCATTTGGAACACCCGAGGCTGAGTAGACCCCGTTCCAGTCCTCATACCACTTTGAAAATTTCGTGGCAGAGCCGGGAATCGAACCCAGGACCTCCGGGGTGGCAGCTAACCATGCTGACCGCTATGCTACGGAGGCGACACTAAAGCAAATATACGGTACCAAAAATTCAAAATCTCTATATTTGTTCTTGTCGCCTCCGTAGCATAGCGGTCAGCATGGTTAGCTGCCGCCCCGGATGTCCTGGGTTCGATTCCCGGCTCTGCCACGAAATTTGAAAAGTGGTATGAGGACTGGAACGGGGTCTACTCAGCCTCGGGTGGCCCAAGTGAGTAGAGGGGGTTTTATTCCCACCTCAGCCATCCTCGAAGTGGTTTTCCTTGTTTTCCCACTTCGTCTTCGGGCAAATGCCGGGATGGTACCAACTGTAAGGCCACGGCCGCCTCCTTCCCTCTTCCTAGCCTATCCATCCCACTCTTCCATCCCTTCCCATCCCTCATGAGGCCCCTGTTCGCTTTGCAGGTGAGGCCGCCTGGGCGAAGTGCTGATCACACCTCCCCAGTTGTATCCCTCCCTACCAGATGTTCCAAGCTCCAGGACACTGCCCATAGAGGCGGTAGTGGTGAGATCCCTCGCTGAGTCCGTGGGAACCACCAACATAGAGGGTAAATTGAGTTAAAAAATTTTTTTTTCTTAGTTTCATTAGCATTTGATACGTTGTTTTTGTAGCCTACTTATCAATGTGCAAATGCTCGACAATTAACAATTTTGATGAGATTAAATGATAAATTCCAGTGTTCTTCGCGAAATCATCTGGCGCATTCACCGACACTTTTAGAGACGCCGGAGTGCCGGAATGTCACCCCCAAATGAGACCTTTGACATGCCAGTAAGTCTATTGACACGGCTCCCTCGAATTTAAGCACTCTCAAATGCCAAACGACTGCGACGGGCGCAGCAGGCGAGAACGTTACCGATGTTCCGACACATTTGCCAAACTTCATTTTCCGAAGAGCAGGGACGAAGAAAAACCATGTGGACATAGGTTACGATGTACTCCTTCTCCTCTACAAGTCCTAGAAGTTTGTGGCCGTAATTTCCAAACACCCTATATATGCTGTATATACAAATAGTAGCGATAGAAGCCAATTTTCATTGATGCCTAATTCTAATAAGGAAAGCTTTTCAGTCGGTCAACACGAATTAAAATCTTTGTCAGGTGTGGGGTTCGAACCCACGCTCCCATTGGGACCAGAACTTAGGTCTGACGCCTTAGTCCACTCGGCCAACCTGATACGTTGACGTTGATAGCAGCCATTTCTCAGTGTTGCCTAATTCTAATAAAGCAAGCTTTTCAGTCCGTCAACACGAATTAAAAACTTTGTCAGGTGTGGGGGTTCGAACCCACGCTCCCAATCGGGTACCTGTTATTAAGTGTGGCACCTTAGACCACTCGGCCAACCTCACATGTTGACTATGATAGCAGCCATTCCTCAGTGTTGCCTAATTCTAATAAAGCAAGCTTTTCAGTCCGTCAACACAGATTAATAAGTTCGTCAGGTGTCGGGATCGAACCCACGCTCCCATTCGGGAACCAGAACTTATGTCTGGCGCCTTAGACCACACGGCCAACCTGACATTTTGACCATGAGAGCAGCCATGTCTCATTGTTGCCTAATTCTAATAAAGCAAGCTTTTCAGACCGTCAACACGAATTAAAATCCTTGTCAGGTGTGTGGTTCGAACCACGCTCCCATTCGGGAACCAGAACTTAAGTCCGGCGCCTTAGACCACTCGGCCAACCTGACATGTTGACCATAATAGCAGCAATTTATCAGTGTTGCCTAATTCTAATAAAGCAAGCTTTTAAGTCCGTCAACACGAATAAAAATCCTTGTCAGGTGTGGGGTTCGAACTCACGCTCCCATTCGAAAACAAGAACTTAAGTGTGGCGCCTTAAACATCTCGGCAATTGCGACATGTTGACCATGCTAGAATCCGTTTTTCAGTGTTGCCTAATACTAATAAACTGAGCTTTTCAGTCGGTCAACACGAATTAAAATATTTGTCAGGTGCAGGGTTCGAACCCACGCTCCCATTCGGGAAACAGAACTTGAGTGTGGCGCCTTAGACCACTCGACCAACCTGATATGTCGATCATGCTAGCAGCCATTTCTCAGTGTTGCCTAATTCTAATAAAGCAAGCTTTTCACTCCGTCAACACGAATTAAAAACTTTGTCAGGTGTGGGGTTCGAAACCAAGCTCCCATTCGGGAACCAGAACTTAAGTCTGGCGCCTTAGACCACTCGGCCAACCTCACATGTTATCCATGATAGCAGCCATTTCACAGTGTTTCCTAATTCTAATAAAGCAAGCTTTTCATTCCGTCAACACGAAATAAAATCTCTGTCAGGGGTGGGGTTCGGACCCACGCTCCCATTCGGGAACCAGAACTTAAGTCTGGTGCCGTAGACCACTCACCAACCTGACATGTTGACCATGAGGGAAGCCATTTTTCAGTGTCGCCAAATTCTAATAAAGCAAGCTTTTCAGTCCGTCAACACGAATTAAAATCTTTGTAAGGTGTGGGGTTCGAACCCACGCTCCCATTCGGGAACCAGAACTTAAGTCTGGCGCCTTAGACCACTCGGCCAACCTCACAAGTTGACCATGAGAGAAGCCATTTTTCAGTGTTGCCTAATTTTAATAAAGCAAGCTTTTCAGTCCGTCAACACGAATTAAAAGCTTTGTAAGGTGTGGGGTTCGAACCCACGCTCCCATTCGGGAACCAGAACTTAAGTCTGGCGCCTTAGACCACTCAGCCAACCTCACATGTTAACCAAGATAGCAGACATTTTTCAGTGTTGCCTAATTCTAATAAACCAAGCTTTTCAGTCCGTAAACACGATTTACAATCTTTGTCAGGTGTGGTGTTCGAACCCACGCTCCCATTCGGGAACCAGAACTTAATTCTGTTGCCTTAGACCACTCGGCCAACCTCACATGTTGACCATGATAGCAGCCATTTCACAGTGTTGCCTAATTCTAATAAAGCAAGCTTTTCAGACCGTCAGCACGAATTAAAATCCTTGTCAGGTGTGGGGTTCGTACCCACGCCACCATTCGAGAACCAGAACTTAAATCTGGCGCCTTAGACCACTCGACCAACCTGACATGTAGACCATGATAGCAGCCATTTCACAGTGTTGCCTAATTCTAATAAAGCAAGCTTTTCAGACCGTCAGCACGAATTAAAATCCTTGTCAGGTGTGGGGTTCGAACCCACGCCACCATTCGAGAACCAGAACTTAAATCTGGCGCCTTAGACCACTCGACCAACCTGACATGTTGACCATGATAGCAGCCATTTCTCAGTGTTGCCTAATTCTAACAAAGCAAGCTTTTCAGTCCTTCAACACGAATTAAAATCTTTGTAAGGTGTGGGGTTCGAACCCCCGCTCCCATTCGGGAACCAGAACTAAAGACTGGCACCTTAGACCACTCGGCCAACCAGACATATTGACAGTTCGTATTGACCGACTGAAAAGCTTTCTTTATTTTATCAAATAGGCAGCAGTTTTTAGTTTCAACTAGGAACCCTCCCAGGCGTCGCCCGGTATCATTAACGGTTTATCCAGAGTAAGCTTAAAAGACGCACGGTCGCCAGGTCCAAGACGCAATTCAGCAAAGAAACAGAAACTACAACGGGTAACAACTCTGCAGAAGACGCCAACCAGTGTTGTCTTCGGGTGAACCACAAACGACCGATGTGCAAACAACTGAGTTGTTTTTTTTTTTTTCTTTCACCCTCCAGGTTGGTGGAAACTACGGACTCAGCGAGGGAACTCACCACTACCGCCTCTACGGGCAGTGTCCTAGAGCTGGGAACATCGAATCGGAAGGGATACAACTGGTGAAGTGGGATTGGCACTTCGCCCAGGCGGCCTTACCTGCAAAGCGAACAGGGGCCTCATGAGGGAAGGTAAGGGATGGTTAGGATGGATAGACAAGGAAGAGGGAAGAAGGCGGCCGTGGCCTTGAAGAAGGGACCAACCCGGCATTTGCCCAGAGACGAAGTGGGAAACCACGGAAAACCACTCCGAGGATGGCTGAGGGGGAATCGTACCATGCTGACCGCTACGCTACGGAGGCGACTGGATTTTTTTCTAATACGTAAATTACAGTGTCGCCTCCGTAGCGTAGCGGTCAGCATGGTTAGCTGCCGCCCCGGAGGTCCTGGGTTCGATTCCCGGCTCTGCCACGAAATTTGAAAAGTGGTATGACGATTGGAACGGGGTCTGCTCAGCCTCGGGTGCTCCAAATGAGTAGAGGGGGTTCGATTCCCGGCTAGAAAGCATCGCATAATTAGGGGTTAGATTTACACCGCTCCGTGAAGTATAGCTCAAGCAATCCTTATGACTTCTCTTGTTGAATAATTTCGGGGCAGCGACTTCTCGGTCATCAGCCCCGTGTAGTTGGATGTGTGTTGAACTTGTCTGATAACCGGTATTTATGTGGTATCTGTAGTAGTGTGTGTAACTGTATTAAAGACAGGGATGATATACAAAAGAAAGGTACAAAAGTCAGGTACTATCCCGGCATTTTCTTGGAGGAAGTGTGGCAAAACCACACTCAGGATAGCCACTGTCAGCGCCGTGGTTTCCCACTTCTAAATCCTCACCAAATTTACAAATACAGTCATCACACTCATACAGGTTATCAGTTAAAATTACACACACACAAGTACACGGGGCTAAATGAATACAATGTCCAAGCTCCTTAAATGAAACAACAACATGTTCCTTCCCAGTCCTGAGGTGTAGCCGTGCTCGTTAACTCATGCACCACGACCGCGAGGCCAGCTGCAACAAGTAAGCCACGGAAAACCAATTACAGGATGGTTGAGGTAGGAATCAAACCCGCCTCGTGTCAGTTTTGCCTCATAAGGCTGAGTGTAGCCCGTTCCAGACCTCAGTCCAGAATTACATTTCTTGGCAGAGCTGGGAATCCAATCCGGGCCTGCATGGTGGCAGACAAGAATGCTAGCCACTACTCAACGAGATGATCAGACATAATATTAAACTCACACCTTTTTACACGGGGCTGATAACTAAGAAATCCTAAACCCCTACACGAATTATTATCTACAGCAACAACAACAACAACAGCTGCAAGTTTGTCCGACAGCCCTTTCTAATCTATTATTATTATTATTATTATTATTATTATTATTATTATTATTATTATTATTGTAACAGTGGCCTCATCCCCCCTTCCCTATTCGATAACCCAAGATGTGATAATAAAATTAGCATATCAAAAATGCTTTATTAACATGATATTACCATATCAGAAATTAATAAATGATAACACACAGGAAAGGCCTAATTTAATTACTCGCTAGGTCAGCTGAGTTCACAGCAAAAAAACCTAGGAGGGAATGTTCCGATTTGCTTGGTTTTCAAGAACACCCTCATTTGATTTAGGAAAAGAGAACAGGCGGGACGAAACCAATGTCAAGACCAGCTTGTTGAGTGGATAACTGGATGCGTACCTCAGCAGCCGGTATTAAATTGACCCTGCCAAAGATGAAGAATGAAAAGGGGAATAATCTTCCTAGTGACTTCATGCAATAAATAATATGACAAATCGAAATAAGCTAACATGTATTGAGCAGTAAAATGAAACAATTACAAGAGACAGCCTTCCACCACTTAATTAACTAACTGACAAATATGATCTAATTAAACACAAATGAATGACTTAGTTTAAACAAACCAGACACTTGCCCGCTTGGCAAGGTTTCACACATCTACATTTGTGATAGAAATGAATTTATCTAGAATGATTCCCAGAAATTAATGCCCAACAAGGACTAAATAATTGTCATTTTTCCCGCATGGCAATTTACGCAGTTACATTTGAGGTTAAAACATGAATTTCAAAATGGATCCGGAAGAAGAAGAAAAAAGGAAAACAACATGAGAAAGGCAATGCCTTCTCAAAAAACAATGCTGCATCAAACAACCGAAACGCCCCTTAGTGGAACGGAAAGGTCTGACAACCTCCACAGTCCAGCATTGACCGTCCCGTCAAGGCTGTCTGACCAAGAATTAAAACCCACGAGGTTCCCATCCAGCTAACGGGAAATAGGGCAATAATAATCCACCCTGCAGTAATTACATATAAAGGTACCACCAAAATATTACTAGACCCTCCAAAAGATTACATACTAAAGTGCTAAAATAGACTTTATCTAGTTAAGCTTACGGACCGCCGACACGCGGCCTTAAAATGACGTTACAAAATTTAGCAGTCAAAGTTTGTATTGATCGTCCTTGGTTATGCCCCTTAGTAATTAAATCATGATAGTACCACCTGGTGTCTTCGAACCCTCCGGGGAAAACTGCACACACGTTTTCCCCGGAGGCAAGTGCTCAAGAGTCTTTCTGTCAGCAAACTTCCTCACACACTGTCTGTCGAGTCACCGATTCCACCCCTAGTATTCCAGAGTCCCCCCACCACTCGACTCCAGTAATACCACATGCGATAGGTGGCCCAACCCGCCAACACAAGGGCCAGAGCCCGAGGTTTTAGTTGGTATCATTGAATACCAGCCCACACGGGTTAGCGCGTAGAAACCTTCCAGGAGCTGAGGGGTTACACAATGTCCTGGTAAGATTTTCTCAGAATAAGAGCTTGGCGAATGAAGCTGACAGCAAATGTTCACCTTTCAAAGTTCACGGATCAAAGCTTGACTTATCCCTTTTTACAAGTGTCTATCAGGGATAATACTTTAAGTGACAGTTCGCACGAAGGATAGAAATCCTGGCAGAAAGGTCTGGCGATCCCATTTCACGAGTAGTTAGGCGCCAGGCTGGCGAATGGAATTCCCAGAAGAGCCCTGGTGTATGCTCTCATGATAATCCGGCCAGGCCGGGAGCCCCTGCTGCGTCTCGAAGATAAGATGAACATGTACCGATTTGCAAAATTGGTACATCCTCCTCCTCCAAAGGAAGACGATGGGGAGATGTCGAACAGGGTGATGGTGTCCAGCTGGTCTCTTGGTAGCTGAAGAGGCTACTCCAATCTCCGCCAGCGGACCTTGAAGTAGATCTCCTCGGGTAGAAAGATGCCATGGGACCTAGATGGTACCTCCAAACTGGGCCCAGATTGGTAGTACACGTCCCACATAGTGACCACTGCAACACACATCAGAACAGCAGCGTATGGTCCAAATACAGTTCCCTTAGAGGGAACAATCGTTCCAGGCCAGTGAACCAGCCCAAACAGCCGAAGTTATCCCAGGAAGGATAAAAAAAAAAAATTACACGAAGCATTAGTGTCCCATCGAAGTTCACTTAAGAGTCTTTCATGTCACAAGGGATACTTGAGGCTTCAAACAAGGTTCTGCGCAAAGTGATAGTGTCCAGGGCATAATTAAAGGTCCACTGAAGTATGAAAAACACACGAAAGGGGCAACCAACTATACGATATGACTGACGTTAACAAGCTTAATTGAAAATTCACTACAATACTTAGCAAGAATAACCAAAATTTGACTAAGGTGTACAGAACCCAGAATTTTTCTTTAGAATACGCAAATCAAAGGCACCTACAAACTTGCCCACCAAAATTTTTAAACAATTTTTCAAAATAAATTTATTTTAACCAAAACCGAAGGACCATTTTTCTGCGACTTCACGAAATCAGGACAGCACGTAACTATTTCCAAAATTCACAATGACAATTACATTAACATGCCGCACGGGGCATTCCATCAAAACTACATTTATTATACCGCCCGTGGTATCGCTCAATTTAAATACATTACAAATCTCCTACGGCACCGAAGGCATCACACACAGCTTGCTTTGATATGCACACAAACACAAATTACATGTCTTGCTCAATTTTACATGTTCCTGACCCACACTGCCCTCAGTGGCCTCCAAGGACAGGAGGAACAGAGACCACAACATCCTATCATGCAAGCACACTAGCAGCAAGACAAACAAAATAAGGAAAAACCACGTCACCCACATAATTCACACACACATTCACACTTTAATAATAAGAATACCCTAAATTCCATCGGACTGTCACCCCGATATTTCTCCCACTCCATATCTGCCAACGGGCTCTGTTCCCGGTGACAACACAAAACATAAATAACCCTAAATTCCATAGGACAACTAGCGAACCAGGAAAACAGCACGAGGACTGCAGTTCATAACCTGACGTGAATTATTACAACAGTATGCACCGTCATTCACACACTACACAAACAAACACCGCCCTGTCCTTCACATGACAGGTCCTCTCCTTTATGACACCGGGAGGAACATCACTCTTGCGCCACCAAACCCTGGCCATCACGACATAATCAGCTCGGTACCTGAGCTCCCCCTCCGGATCAACACACGACCCCACAGAGGGTAATTAACATCTTCCCCCACAAAGGCATGGCCGCCTCAGAAGATGACAGTACAACACATTACCAAAACATAAATACACATTCGACACAAGGCAGGGCACCCACCAAGCGTCACACACACCCTAGTGCACGTGGTTCACCTTCCTATCACACAACACAGACAAACACAATCCCGAAAATTTCTCTAACTGGCGTTACCACAGACTACAGACGTCTCTAACTAACAACGTGTGTCACCTTCCATTAATGTTCACCATTCATATACCGGGTGACATTTCATGACCACATTCAAATCGAACCCATGATGCTTCAACGCACCACTGTCATCAAAACGTTCTTAAAACATTAACTTCACGAAGCTACTTAAAATCTCAAAATTCACAACCTCCTTGACTAACAACACGTGTCTGTATCTCCCCAAATTCTAACGCCAATAAAATTCCTCCCAGAATATCAAAACTAATTTATTCAGAATTACAAGTCACAGAAATGACCGATGTTACATTTCAAAAGGCACGAAGCAATTAACAACTTCAAAATAAATCCATAAATCCAGCTCTCACTAAACCACATTGGAACCTCGCACTAAAAAAACTGCCAAACTACCAACACTCTATTACTCAGAGAATTTAAATTATTTTTACCACCAAAGATGATTACTCCAGTAACTACCCAGGACACTGACTGTCACTAAGGCTCACAATCGATCATCCGGTGGCAACAGCCAAACTCACACACACCCAATGGTGACGGGGCTACACAAAATTTTAACGAACCCAGAACCTTTCAGAGTTGAAACTACAACAGAAACCCTAGCGGTCTAACAGATCAAGGCTGCAAGTTATAAATAACTAACCAACTAATGCACTGAAGCACCCTCAAGTGAAAACTCCAGAATCAAAATATCAAAATATGCATGAACGCCTACAACAGCTGATTGTGAAGTGAACACACCCAAGCTAACGGGAGTCTACATGAAATCTCACGAACCTACAACCCTTCAGAAATGCGACCACAATAGAAAAACCTAGCCGCCTAACAGCAAGAAACTGCAAGTTATGAATAACTAACGAACCAGCCTATTTCAATGCCATCGCAAACAAAACACCGCAACCTCCCAAAAATCTCAAAATCAGACTAGTGAACACAGCAGCTGACATACAACGACAACTCAGCATGCCACCGCAGGATATCTCCCTAAAGGAAAACTTTCACCAACCGAACTACCAAATAACCCCTTTTTATATACCAAAAATCAACAAGTATTCCCAGAGCTAGCAACTTCATCACTGGAACTCGAACACAGGACTCCAGTTCCTAACATTCATCCATCATCCATCACACATCCTTCTCAAACATCTCATTATAAGATTTTACCACCCACTACAATAACCCGTTACTTTCAATTATGCAAATTAGCAATCGTACAAATATCATGAACACAAAATACCCTATGGTATAGAAACACTTACCGACAGCTCAGCAATTGTGGCCCGACTCTCCATACAAACTGGACGAGTGGCTTCTAAATACCCAAAAAAAATTAGCCTTTCACCGAGACAACGAAGTCCCATACCTCCAGTCACTCGACTCGGGCAAATACTATATACACCCTGCCCGGGCCCAATCAAGATGGTACTCACACCCCAAATTAAATGGACTCCTGACAGTAGATCCCCATACGAAGCACATCTGCATAATAGGTCCATTTTCAAAACGCAACTAATACAACTAATATAAAATTAATAATAATCCATCTTACGTTACTGGCAATTAGGCCTCAATTCCTCCCACCCAAATTCAAATTGCAAACTTACATCAATTCATTCACACATGACTTTCATTCAATCAGCAGGATTTAAAAAAAACTGAAGGATTACAAAAGAAAATAAATACAATTTTGACCACCAAAGAACACCAGTTCGATTCCTAGTCAGGGCAGCAATAAAAATCGCATCACACACACTCTTTCATCCTGAACACAATCAACCACAGAAATACATTCATGCATGCACCAGACATACGTGTTCCCTTCCCTGGACAACCCTAAAATTCCCCATTTACATCAGTATGTTAGTATTCGGATCGTCAAGACACTATAACGCCAACGGAGTATCAACTCACGTGAGGACCTGATAAAACAACCCGTAGTTGTAGCCCCGAAATCACAGTTCTCCTTACATCGTAGAAAAACGTCCTAAAACGAAAGACACGAATCGGGGGAAAAAGTTTATTTACACCCTAAATGAGATGCGACGTGAAGGTGACTGCCTCCCAGAAATATCCCACTTAGTAAGTCACTCAACGAAAAACACACTAAGATACTGAATATTAAAGCCATTTAATACTTGACCAATTTAGATGACAATCTAACCTTAAAAATCCTATGTCACAAAAAGACAATTTACTCCCCCCCCCCAATCACTAAGCAACTTAAACATCAACCAATCATACATAAACACTCACCTGATTCATTTATACTGAATTAGCACACACGCAATTCGACATTTAACATCATTCAAAACACAATTACCGAACGTACATATAGACAGCAATTCGACCATATTCCAGAATTAATTTAACGCAGAATAAGTTGACAATACCAAATTTTAATACTCTCAAGGTCCAATTTAATTTGACAGAACTACCAACAGCGAAATAATTAACACCCAGCTAAAGAAATGACAACAAAACTTGAAACGTTTGGCTTAACGAACAGCTGACAACTACCAATAATACCTCACACGTATTACGCACAGCAAATTGCAGAATTTCAGCCTTACATCACTAACAATATGAATAATTACAGATTTACCCCAAGGAACCTGCTGATGATAAATCCACACACGCAATTCACATTTTTACCGACATCAGTTGCATAAAATAATAACTTGGTCACAGTCGCCGCCATGATGGTTCGAAATATCTACGTGATTCAACGGGCGTGCACTAAACGCACATCAAAACAGACACTAAGTTATTCTTACTGGAAATACAAGTTTATCAATTTCAGCCTATTTTCAAGAAAATTTAAAACGTCACTAATTTAAATTTTACCAAAACTACTTCCAATCAGACAAACATTTTATTCTTTCCAAACACGTGACACAATTTGTCAGAACAACACTTCCCGAGGTGTACATTTAGCACAGGCGCAGTAAAATTGAGCTAGACTATTTCCTACAAGAACAGAATGAATTTACAACCACCCCAAAACCATACAAACAGCATATCAAAACTCACCACGTGTGAAATTCATTCGGCCGGTCAACTCTTCAATCTGGCAACGCAGCACCGCCATTACTCTCCCGTCAGTCCTGACTTTCGGCCAGCGCACGTGATTGCCACTTTCGGCTATCTGCTCGTCTTAACAGCTGACGACAGAATTGTTCATTTGGTCTTCGGTGTACACAGCAGGTTATTTTACATGAAATCAAATCACAACATGTATTAGGTTCAGCTCTAATAACTAGCGTACCTATGTGGAGAAAAGATTAATAAGGAGGAGGGCCCAATCTTCGTTAATTAAGTTACTGAATTTAATTTTAATTAATTACTGCAATCAGTCGATAGGAAGGATTGTTTGCTAATGGCAAGATCACAGAACAAACCACGCTCTGCTACCATTGTAACAGTGGCCTCATCCCCCCTTCCCTATTCGATAACCCAAGATGTGATAATAAAATTAGCATATCAAAAATGCTTTATTAACATGATATTACCATATCAGAAATTAATAAATGATAACACACAGGAAAGGCCTAATTTAATTACTCGCTAGGTCAGCTGAGTTCACAGCAAAAAAAACCTAGGAGCGAATGTTCCGATTTGCTTGGTTTTCAAGAACACCCTCATTTGATTTAGGAAAAGAGAACAGGCGGGACGAAACCAATGTCAAGACCAGCTTGTTGAGTGGAAAACTGGATGCGTACCTCAGCAGCCGGTATTAAATTGACCCTGCCAAAGATGAAGAATGAAAAGGGGAATACTCTTCCTAGTGACTTCATGCAATAAATAATATGACAAATCGAAATAAGCTAACATGTATTGAGCAGTAAAATGAAACAATTACAAGAGACAGCCTTCCACCACTTAATTAACTAACTGACAAATATGATCTAATTAAACACAAATGAATGACTTAGTTTAAACAAACCAGACACTTGCCCGCTTGGCAAGGTTTCACACATCTACATTTGTGTTAGAAATGAATTTATCTAGAATGATTCCCAGAAATTAATGCCCAACAAGGACTAAATAATTGTCATTTTTCCCGCATGGCAATTTACGCAGTTACATTTGAGGTTAAAACATGAATTTCAAAATGGATCCGGAAGAAGAAGAAAAAAGGAAAACAACATGAGAAAGGCAATGCCTTCTCAAAAAACAATGCTGCATCAAACAACCGAAACGCCCCTTAGTGGAACGGAAAGGTCTGACAACCTCCACAGTCCAGCATTGACCGTCCCGTCAAGGCTGTCTGACCAAGAATTAAAACCCACGAGGTTCCCATCCAGCTAACGGGAAATAGGGCAATAATAATCCACCCTGCAGTAATTACATATAAAGGTACCACCAAAATATTACTAGACCCTCCAAAAGATTACATACTAAAGTGCTAAAATAGACTTTATCTAGTTAAGCTTACGGACCGCCGACACGCGGCCTTAAAATGACGTTACAAAATTTAGCAGTCAAAGTTTGTATTGATCGTCCTTGGTTATGCCCCTTAGTAATTAAATCATGATAGTACCACCTGGTGTCTTCGAACCCTCCGGGGAAAACTGCACACACGTTTTCCCCGGAGGCAAGTGCTCAAGAGTCTTTCTGTCAGCAAACTTCCTCACACACTGTCTGTCGAGTCACCGATTCCACCCCTAGTATTCCAGAGTCCCCCCACCACTCGACTCCAGTAATACCACATGCGATAGGTGGCCCAACCCGCCAACACAAGGGCCAGAGCCCGAGGTTTTAGTTGGTATCATTGAATACCAGCCCACACGGGTTAGCGCGTAGAAACCTTCCAGGAGCTGAGGGGTTACACAATGTCCTGGTAAGATTTTCTCAGAATAAGAGCTTGGCGAATGAAGCTGACAGCAAATGTTCACCTTTCAAAGTTCACGGATCAAAGCTTGACTTATCCCTCTTTACAAGTGTCTATCAGGGATAATACTTTAAGTGACAGTTCGCACGAAGGATAGAAATCCTGGCAGAAAGGTCTGGCGATCCCATTTCACGAGTAGTTAGGCTCCAGGCTGGCGAATGGAATTCTCAGAAGAGCCCTGGTGTATGCTCTCATGATAATCCGGCCAGGCCGGGAGCCCCTGCTGCGTCTCGAAGATAAGATGAACATGTACCGATTTGCAAAATTGGTACAATTACATAGGATACATATTTCATATTGCTGATACTCCTCAATAGCCTATAACTACACGGGCTTCAGCGGACCTAAATATTGTTACTGAAACAGCCAGATCTTCCAAGCTGGAAAGTCGAAATCGCTATCCATGAACTTCCGGACGATTCGGGTTGTTGTGACGCGTGGTCAGCGCATCGGGTCCCCTTGGCCGTTAATCTTGGTTTTCGTGACCGGGCTGTCAGATAGCTACTCAATTTTCCTCACGAGGCTGAGTACACCCCACCCTTCATTTGCCTTCTGCATTAGTTTGTACAGTTGAATATTCAGATCCAGTTCTTTAAGGCCTTGGATCAATGTACGTAGGATCACGCCCGTACTCGAGACAAATGGTCTTTACCCGTTCTACATGCTGATAAAGCCGAGCAACTCGCTATTATTTGCTGATCTTTTCTATGTGCTTTGATGGGAGATTCTTGTTGTTATGGATCGCAGCATCAATCAAGGCAGTTTGCTTCATTTTTAAATATGATTTTTTTTAGCTGACAACCATCAGATGTTGTGATACCGATTGATCAGTCAGAATAGTTCGGTCCCAATACAACTTGTATTCATTGCTTTCAAGAACACTCTCTGGCTCATATTGTTAATACGGAACTTTCTTTCCTCTTTTAGAAGCTGAAACTTATCAGCCAACTCCTGATGAAAGATTTTAGCAATTGCACCATGCCTTTGTTTGAGCTATGACGCCATGAAATACATACAGTGCATGCGGATGTGATATCCTGTATTGCTTCTGACTGTTGACAGCCATAGTGGCACTTATCATCCTGTACAACGGGATATGAAGCTCGGACTGTTGGCGCAGCAGAAAAGAGGAGAATAGAAGCATTTGAAATGTGGTGTTACAGGAGAATGATGAAGATCAGATGGGTAGATAGGGTAACAAATGAAGAGGTATTAAGATGAGTGAGAGAGGAGAGATGTTCATGGCGACTGGTAATGAAGAGAATAGATAGTTTGGTAGGACAGATAGGCCTACTAAGACACCCAGGAATAGCAGACTCAGTTTCGGAAGGAATGCTCGAGGACAGGAAATGTAGGGGTAGACCAAGGTTAGAATATGCTAAACAGATTGTCTCGGATGTAAGGTGTGGTAGCTATGTAGAGAAGAAACAATTAGCTCAGGATGGGGAGGTGTGAAGTTGCCTCCGTAGCGTAGCGGTCAGCGCGATCAGCTGCCGCCCCGGAGGTCCTGGGTTCGATTCCCGGCTCTGCCACGAAATTTGAAAAGTGGTATGAGGACTGGAACGGGGTCTACTCAGCCTCGGGTGTTCCAAATGAGTAGAGGGGGTTCGATTCCGACCTCAGCCATCCTCGAAGTGGTTTTCCGTGGTTTCCCACTTCGTCTTCGGGCAAATCCCGGGATGGTACTGTCCCCGTTCACCCGGATAGTAGGCTGTCAGATATCCGCCCCCTCAATCGGATTGCCAACAATCAATCGCACCAGCTCAGCTACATCAATGAAAATGGCACTGACAGATACTACCGAGGTTTGAACACAGAAGTTACCAAGAAAAATTATTGTGGAACACACCAAAATAGACGGGGTTTCATACTTACTTTTACTTACCTCTTATAAATATCTCGGGGATTGGGTTGACAACAGGATCCTTAAAGTATGCTCTCACAATAACCTTCACCATGACATTTAAAAATGAACCAGACCGAAGACGAGAACTTTGAACTGTACAAAAGCTTTATTTTCAAATAAAGAGTATGATTTTCACAACTCAACAAAATAAACGTGGCTATCAGTAGCCTATGTCAATCTGACTACGTCCTCCTAAAGGACTTGCAAATTATCAAACAATATGTTAGCTCCCATGAGCTCAAAATACCGTAACATTTTAAAACACATTTGGATTGGATCAGGAAGTCAGGGTACGACATATATAGAGCACTTGGTTTCCTTTTAATAAACATGAGAATTGTATTTATAGTCGCAAGGCCAGAGTGTGGACGACCTCACCCGCTGATAACCAGTTGTTGGGACAGCTGCAAGCTACCCTCCAACCTGTTGCATACTTGTCAAATGGACTCCCTTCTCACATGCTACGTTACGTAAGAATACAGCTCTCTTTTAAAGCTTTAAATGTCTACAAGACAACTCATACATATTGACGCAAATCTTTCAAATGCTTAACTCACATCCCACTGGATTATTTTAACTATCCTTAAACTTGTTAAGTTATCATCCAAATGTTTAATCAGCATAGTTTAGAGTATAAAACACACTCTTAAATGTTTATAACAAAATCACATAAATTATTTATAACAATTAGAAATTGTTTATAATATTGTCGAAAATAATTACAAAATTTTTAAACACGCCTTTAACATTACTTTCGTTCCACATTCTTGTCAAAGATATTTATATTTATTATTTACAATATCAACATTTAAATTATTTAAATTAATAATTTAAGAAATACATTGAACCACATGTTTTATCCGGTTGGTAAATTCATAATCGTGTTTAATATAATCGACCAATGAAGGTTAGTTATACATGTAAATGTCACAATCTGGTTTAATAAAGGTTGTAATAATTTTAATTATTTGTGACGGTAATCTTCATTCAAAATCTTATCTCAAATTCTTTCAAAACTCTTGTTAATTATAACAGTAAATTCACTTGATTAATTTTCAACGAACTATGACAATACACTCTAGCGGAAAATACTTCGCTTACAAAATAATGCACAAACTGCATTCAAAATAGCCCAAAATTCATCATATATTAATCTATATGGTATCAAAATCTTCCACAGCATTTACATAAACCTCCCCTAACACAATCTTTATCATTATTAATTACTGTGGGAATCTCCTCCATTTATTTAAGGGCATTATACATCAGCGACTTTCAACATGTCCGCTGCACTATCGATTATACATTCATAGTTCCACTTAAAAATTCTTATATCATTAATTGTTTCAAAACTGTTGTCATTTAAACTTCGTGGATTTCATTCATGAATCGAAATGAAATAAAAATTTGCCAATCACAAACAAATTTAATAGTGAATACGCTTATATACGCCTGTCTGGTCTATCAAAATTTAAGATTAACATCTTCAAAGAATTGTAGTATAAAAATACTATCATCAAACAAAGTGCGACTAACTGCAAAGTAGTCGAATAGAATCCAATTAGACTGGGGAATGCAAACATCATTATATAACTCTCTATATGAGAAAAAACCTAACACAAGTTTCACGAACTTAATGCATTCAATAATTCATAATTAATGTTCATCTTTCACAAAATTGCCTGTGATGCAATGGTCGTTGATAATCGACGATAAATGTCTGTGTTGCAATCAATTCAAATAACGACTAGTATTTCCAAGATCGTCGACAACGTACCGGATTTTAACGCTCTAAAATCATTTAAATGTTCTTGCTTCTTGATGATGACAGAAAATTGGTCAAAGTAATTAAACTGGGGTAGAATTACTTTAATAAAGTGACACGCTGTCTGAATTTAAATCTGCCATAAAAATCATTAACTTACAGTCAAATCGAGACTACAAAAATATTAATTACTGAACAATCTAAATATCAGTCTCAACTGATTCAAAATCATTTAACTATGCCCATGACATAACAATGTCTTAATAAAACGTCGAAAAAGTCAAAACTCATCAAGGTGCACTGAGAATAGGAATCTCAAACAAGAATATCGGGCAAAAATACATGAGGACAAAAATATGGGAAAAATGGTTGCTACAACATTGCTAAGAAACTCAAATACAATAAACGTTCACGACTACCTTATCTGCCGATTGACGTTCCAGAGGAAAATTCCCCAAAGAAGACTGTTGATGGATCCATTTCACCAAGTTAAAGCTGAGCTCCATCCTCGAAACCAGAAACAGCACCATCGGAGAATCGAACTGCTTCACGAAGACGAACGACATCCTTCCGGCAATAATCTTCTTTGTGAGTCGGGACAACCCTGACCTCTCTTGAAAAATCCCTGAAGTTCCAGTTGAAAATCGCCATGAAGTTTTTGTATAAATTTCCGAAGAAATATTCATATTCAGAAAGTATGAAATCATTTCTATTGCTGTTTGATAGTATTCAGCCTTTACTCACGAAACATGGGTGTAGATGGTTATTTACCACATGTTCGCTTGTATGGAATAGCAATTAGCGAAGTTCCATGCTGCTATCTTACTCTGTTGAAATATGTCCCAATTGCATTAAGTCCTTTAACCTTCCATCTGCTCTTCGGTTGTAGTATTAGAAGAACAAACTGCCTTATTAAATTGCTCCATTATACTGCAGTGTTGTGTCACAAAAGCAATCTGAAGTCTCCCTATTTCACTAGCCCTGTCAGCCGTAGCGTAGAGTCTGGCTATACAAAGTGTTTCTCCTGTGGCGAGAAAATCACTTTTGTCAGTCGTCTAATATTGTCAATAACTTCCAAAATACTTCCTCGAAATTGTTCAGCTTTTCTACAGTCCTTACTGTAGCAATGCACAAGAGAATTAGCTTATAGGCGACCGCTAACTGTTCACAGCTAATCTTGTAGAAGCGTTATAAGTGTCGTTTCAACTTCACCTAGATTTACTTCACAGTAAACCTGCACTGCTTGTATGTTCGACTCTCGTTTAATGCAGTGGCTTCGCCACGCGTTATGAAGACGACTTTTTCACTACTAAACTCACTCGACGTTTCACTGAAATGACTATTTGAGATCTGACGATTGAATATCAGACGATTTATAATCTGAGAATGAGGCTCCTCTCTTCTGCGCAAGGCCTTTTATGAACTTCATGAGGGGCGTATCTATCCCTTCCATCGCGTGTTACTGCGTCATCGCTAGAAGTTCCAACTTCGTCAATACATGACGGATTTTCATAATTCAAAAACTGAAAATAAATTTCACCAAAATTCCAGAACAATGCCTCTACTGCAAATGGATTTCCACAATTCTGCATTCCAAAAAGTAATAAAAATACCATAGTTTCAGCAATCTCCGTCTTCCTTTAGACTATCGTTCATTGGTTTGAGCCTCCCCTCCAATAGCATAATTTCTTCCTCAGCAGAATTCCACGTTTCCTGCGACTGCGTCGTACATCTCGGATCCTTCTCGAATAAATGCTGACGTCACTGAGAATCTCAGCTCAAGTAGCCTGCTGGCATAGCGTCTGCGTCATCCGTGCTTACGTCATGACTACCCACGTCATAACTATGACAGCCATAACTTTCGCTATAATTTCCAAAATAGCCACCGTGGTCTCTATATAATTCAATTACGGGGGCATTCTCCTCTCACCACGTTTTAAAAACAGTTGCAAATTGTTTTTAAACTCAGTGTTACAAGTACCTCAACTCTCTTGAACACGAAATTGAATTATTACTGTCTTACTCTAGGATAGTATCTTTTTAAATTTCCAGCATTGAACTTGCCGTAAATGACATTATTCTCATCATCGTAGAGTTCATAGCAGTTGTTTCCATAGGCGTTCGTAATCCTAAACGGCCCCATGAATACATTTCCAAATTTGGGGTATATTTTCTTGCTCATATCAGCCTTGACAGGTCTGCGTAATAATCCAAGATTTCCAACTTGTAAGGGTGCACCAAAACGTTTTCCAGCTACTCTTTTCAATCGTTTCTCTGCTGCTTTCTGGAGTTGTTCCTTCGCCTTGTCAATCCTCTGCTGCCTTCCTAAGTCGGGATCTCTAGGAATGTGGTTGAAAAGATTATCCCACGGCCTTTCTGGGTTTCTTCCAAGATGAAGTCGCATTGGCACTTCTCCTGTACTCTCCTGCACTGTAGAGTTCAGACATTCCTCTATAAGGGGTACAAATCTCACCCAACCAGAATGATCATTTGGACAGAAAATTCGACAGAATTTCGAAAATTCAGCCATATATCTTTCTGAGGAATTCGATTCTGGGTAACGCACGCTTGAAAATAAGTGCTTAATGCCAAGCCTTTCCATATCCGCTGCAAATTCCACGGACGTAAACTGCGTTCCATGATCTGACAGTAGATATTCTGGTATACCAGCTTTAGGAAATACAGCATTTTCCAGTCTGCTTACTACGTTCCTTGTGTTAGCTTTCTGCATGGGACTCATTGTAACAAATTTTGAGAAAACATCCACAGTAACCAACAGGTACTGGTTACCCTGATATCCCTTTGGACAGGGGCCAAATATGTCCGTCGCCATCAGTTCGTTTGGCTTAGAAGGAATCATAGCCTTCGGTTTTCCTTTTAATAAAGCAGAAGCATACTTTGCTCTTTGACATTTGTCACATGATCTAATGACCCTGGCAATGCTGGAACGCATGTTAGTCCAGATAAATTTCTCTTTAAGAGTATTAAGAGTCTTATCTAAACCGGCATGTCCAGTTGCGTGATGAGCTACCCACACTAAATTGACAACAAGTTTAGGTGGCACGACTATTCGGAGTTTTGTATGCGCAGAGTCAGCATACTTGCATACGATGTCTCCACTCAAGACAAAGTGTCGTGAATTTCTCCGTGTAACTGCATAGTCAACATCAGTATTGTCCATGTAACCCTTGAGGAACCTGTACATTTTCCTTATTGGAGCGTGTCTCTTCTGTGACACACCGATTCGGGCTAACCTCCTAACGGTTTCTTGATCTTCTTGCTCCAATTGTACATGGTGTATCTGCACATTTTTAATAGGGTTACGTGATAGAGCATCAGCCAGTAAGTTATCTTTCCCAGGCTGGTGGACGATAGTGGCGTTAAACTGTTTGGTGAACAAAGCCCAACGTGTCAATCTATCACTCGACATGTCAGTTTGCAGCATAAACTGTAGTGCTTTATGGTCAGTAATAATGATGACCTTATGTCCCAGCAGTATTTTCTTCCAGGCTTGCAATGCTGTTACAAAAGCTAACGCTTCAAGCTCCGTCGTGAAGTAATTTTCCTCGTGTTTCTTCAACTTCCGACTAGTGAACGCAATGTAGTGCTTGTTGCCTGCCTCGTCTTTCTGGTATAAGACTGCACTAATGCCTACTCTTGATGCATCAGACTCAATATAGAACACCTTCTCAAAGTCTGGGTACTCCAGTTTTACATTATTTCTGAGCATCTCTTTTGCTTTCTCAAAAGCCTCGTCTGCAGCGGTACTCCATTTCCATCTGTTATTCTTCTTGAGTAAGTCATACAGAGGAGCCATAATTTCCGAGTATCTTGGACAGTGGCTGCTAATAAATTGGCATGCTCCTACAAATTCTCTGACTTGTTTCACCTTAGTTGGCTTTGGAAATCTCGTGATCGCATCTACTTTTTTCATGTTTGGATGATATCCATCTTTATCAATAGTATGCCCCAAGTAATTTATCTCCTGCTTCAAGAATTGACATTTTCCAAAATTCACCTTGATATTGGCCTCCCGTAAATTCTCGAACAACTTTCTCAAGTGCACTAAATGTTCTGCGGCGCTGGGTGAAGATACCATTAAATCGTCGATGTAGCAGATTACATTTTCTTTCACTTCGTCAGTGAGCTTACTATCAAGTGCTCGAATAAGTGCTGGTCCACTGTTAACCATACCAAAAGGCATTCGGACAAAGACCCATGACGTCTGGTCAAATAGGAATCCAGTGTACTGCATACTATCTTCTTCTAGCTGAACTTGATAAAATGAAGACGTCAAGTCAAGAACGCTGAAACATGCTCTCCCTTTGAATTTTCGAAGCAGATCTCTAATCTTGGGTGGTCGGTCATTTTCTGGAAGAATCTTCAAGTTAATGGTCCTGGCATCGAGACAAAGACGTATCTGACCATTACTTTTCTTCACTACTGTGATGGGGTTTATATAAGACGACGCCTGTTTTTTAATAATTCCGTCTACCTCCATTTTTCTGATTAACCCTCGTACTTCTTGATAGTATTTCTCAGGAATGGGGTATATTCTCTTCTGGTAAGGGGTTTCATCTGTTAGCCTTATCTTGTATTTATAATCCTTAATCAATTCAGGCTTTTCATCGAAAATATCTTGGAATTCCTTTATCAGATCCTCAAATTCCCCCTGAATTTCTTCAAATCCTTCAGTTTTTCTACTGGGTATTTCTGCTAAATTTTCCACTTCATTAATTATAGTATTCAAAATTTCTTCCCTAAGGTCTATTTCCAGACTGTTTTTCACGTCCTGTTTTTCTATCTCTTCTGTGATCATGTACCCATCATTAAAGCTAATACTTCTGTTCTTCATGTCAATAATAGCTCCGACCTTCGATATAAATTCGATTCCAAGCACCATATCAAAATTGATCTTGCTCACTACAATGAAGATCTGTTCATAATTCCTTCCATTGATCTCAAAGTTCAATAACACTTGAATCTTGCACTTCACTGCCTTATCTTGGAATATCCCTCTTACTTTAACGGTAGAAACAGGTAGAACTGTCATGTTCTCTCCTCTTAGCAGACTTTGATAACATTCCTCTGAAATGATGGAGATAATTGCACCAGTATCCATCAGGGCTTTATACTGTTGGCCATCTATCCGTACAGAAATAATGGGTAAGGCACATGGTCTTTCCTCTTTAACTATACCCCTCTCTTCAAGCAAATCTTCATCAGTCACTTCATATATCTCATTAATCGTAATCAGGTGTGGTGTGGCAATGTATTTACAGGTTCTCACTAACGTTGAGAAATCGGCGTTTTTTTTTTGTGTTACCGACCTCAAAATTCTGTTGGCTCGTAGAAGGCCCAGGATCGATTACAACATCCTGCCTTTTCTTTTGGTTGTCTGCTTCTTTTTCCCGTAATTCTTTTAGGTATTGCTGGCTTTCCTTCTCTCTTTCCTGATACTGATCGGGTGTCATAACCTGACCTTGAGGATTCTGATTTCTGTTTTGGCTCTGGTTATTCCTGTTATAATTTCGGTTATAACCATTATTGTTATAATATCTGCCTCTTCCATTGTAATTTCCTCGGTTATAGTTCCAGCCTCTTCTCTGTTGATACGGTCGGTAACCTTGCGATCTGTTATTTCGAAACTGATTATTCCTGTGAGGACCTACATTGTCAGTTTTCTCCTCATCTGGCTTGTCAGTTTGTTGGACTTGGTCCATATATACAGTATTTATTTCTTTAAAGTCATGCCTTTGACCTTTCTGCACCACGTTAGGCATTGGACTTGTGTAGTCTAACCTCCTCAGCAATGCATCCATGCTGGTTAAATCCCTGATGTTGGACGAAATTATTAGTCTTCTCACCTCAACTGGCAGCATACGAGAAATCGCATCAATAAGTTGCTCCGTGGACAATGGGAGTTGTAAAAATCTCAAGCGGGATAATTGACTCGTAAAGAAATCAGCGTACCGCGTTGGAAGAGTACCGGAGTATTTTCTTGAATACACCTCCGCTCTTAACGAATTCTGCGCTTCTATGGACCAAAATCGTTTGATTAATGCCTCTGCAAACTCGTCAAAGTTACTGAATGTGTATCTAAATGCGCGAAACCATTCGAGGGGTCCTCCAATCAAATATCTCTCCACTATCTTCATCTCTCTCTCTCTGGGAATGTGAGCTTCGATGAAATAATCTTTGAGGTTCCTTACATATTCGATAGGTGTCAAACTATCCGTGTTACTGAATTTATGCGGTTTATCTTCAAAATTCCTGATGACCGTTACGTTCCTCGGATATGAATCCGGGTAGTTTTTCCCACTATCACGATAGTTCCACTCAGGTTCCATATTCCTCTCGTCATCTTCCTCCCTGAATCTGGATATACGTTCTTCAGGAGTCACGTCTCTCTCTTCTGGATCTAGGTTATATCTTCTGGCATAATTCCTACTGGTTTCGCAAGCCAAGCCTACTGTATCCTTGTCAGTGATTTCCGTTAAGACTTTGTTGATTAACTCTTCTTTGTAGGTCTCCATTAAATTAGCCTCTCCTAACTTCAAATTCTGTAGTTTACTCGTCGTTTCATTCACATCAGAGACAACTTTATGAATCTGTTCCTCTAATGCAGATTTTAATGTTTGCACATCCCGATCTAGTTGTGTCCTATCTTCAACTTGTCTTTCGGATAGCGAATCCATCCTGACGCTTAAATCTTTCCTAATCTGTACTACTTCATTGTTAATATCAATTTGAGTACTGGCAAGTTTCCTTTCAATACGATCCTGAATTTGGGTTACATGTTCCCCACTTGACCTAGTCCACTCGTCTTTCCATATTGCTACATTTTCCGTTAACATTTCTGCTATGTCTAATTCAATATCCTCTTTCAATACTTTATTATGGTCTAATACTTGGGTTCTCATGACCTCTACATCAAACTTTAAACCTTCTAAAGACGCTGTCGTTCTAACTGACTCATCAACTAGCCTAGTCGTTAATGCACTTATATTACGCGTACAAAGAGTTTTCGAATTTTCTATCTCTTCCCTGACTTTATTTACATCAGTTTGGACTTTAGCAACGTCTACGAAAACTGTGTTGACCTCTACTTGAATTTTATTTATGTCACATTGCATCTCGTTTACATCCGAATGAATGTTATTAATATCAACCTGAACATTGGACACATCAGTTCTAACATTTTGGATTCCTCTTTGGACTTCCTCAACCTTGTCTTGGACAGTCGCAACATCATTTTTGACAACAACTACCTCAGCCCTAGCACAAGAAATATCACTACGGACATTAGCAACATCTAAATTCAACATTGTAAGATCTTTATGCACATTAGCAACATCTATTTTAACATCAGCAACATTTTTATGCATATTAGACACATCTATTTTAACATTGGACATGTCGGAGCGCATGTCAGTTACAGTATTCTCAATTCCTTGGGTATTAATCTGTAAACGCGACATATTATCCTCTAAGTTAGCAGAACTGGTCTGAATAGCTTTCAAACTTTCATCCATGCTAGCTTTCAAATTGGCAGACAAATTACTAGCATTCTCCTCCATTCGACTAGTATTCCTAGCTTCCATTTCCTTCATACTCTCACTCATGCTAGCTTTCAAGTTAGCAGACAAATTACTAGCATTCTCCTCCATCATCTGCTTCATATTACTATTCATGTTAGCAGACATCTCCGCTAACATCATCTTCAAACTTTCATCTGCCATTACAATATTATTCAAAAATTAGACTGCTGTAGGGATATACATCAAAAGAGCAAAATAACAACATTTGAGCACCACTTTTTCACCATATATAAATTTGATCAATTTTCTGTCTTAAATCTAACTTATAACTACCTTATAATTAACTTTCGAAGACACTTCATGTTGAAACAAACTCAAGCACATGTTCAAATTTCCCTGGCCCATTTTAAAATATCCTAACACAAATAATTTACATTTACAATCCAAATAATTTAATTTTATCTTTAATATGACTGAAATGTCATAAGCCGGTCAAATAAAATAAGATTCCAGATCATAGGCGATTTTCCTAAGTTTCCAGCCTATTTAACCTTTCTCAAGTCGTATAAGATCTGATCTTTTCTGAGTGTAATTTTCCTAATACAATGCAACATTTAATTCCTATATAATCACACTCTTAAATTCTACAATTGGCCTAGACATCTAACAAAGAATCAACCTCTTTATTTGAGTCTAATCGAACCACACGTTTTAGGTTTGCCAATCCTACTGGCGTTCAACCTGGAGATCCAGTTATGTTGAATCGAGCCCCACGTTGGGCGCCAATCCTTCTGTCCCCGTTTACCCGGATAGTAGGCTGTCAGATATCCGCCCCCTCAATCGGATTGCCAACAATCAATCGCACCAGCTCAGCTACATCAATGAAAATGGCACTGACAGATACTACCGAGGTTTGAACACAGAAGTTACCAAGAAAAATTATTGTGGAACACACCAAAATAGACGGGGTTTCATACTTACTTTTACTTACCTCTTATAAATATCTCGGGGATTGGGTTGACAACAGGATCCTTAAAGTATGCTCTCACAATAACCTTCACCATGACATTTAAAAATGAACCAGACCGAAGACGAGAACTTTGAACTGTACAAAAGCTTTATTTTCAAATAAAGAGTATGATTTTCACAACTCAACAAAATAAACGTGGCTATCAGTAGCCTATGTCAATCTGACTACGTCCTCCTAAAGGACTTGCAAATTATCAAACAATATGTTAGCTCCCATGAGCTCAAAATACCGTAACATTTTAAAACACATTTGGATTGGATCAGGAAGTCAGGGTACGACATATATAGAGCACTTGGTTTCCTTTTAATAAACATGAGAATTGTATTTATAGTCGCAAGGCCAGAGTGTGGACGACCTCACCCGCTGATAACCAGTTGTTGGGACAGCTGCAAGCTACCCTCCAACCTGTTGCATACTTGTCAAATGGACTCCCTTCTCACATGCTACGTTACGTAAGAATACAGCTCTCTTTTAAAGCTTTAAATGTCTACAAGACAACTCATACATATTGACGCAAATCTTTCAAATGCTTAACTCACATCCCACTGGATTATTTTAACTATCCTTAAACTTGTTAAGTTATCATCCAAATATTTAATCAGCATAGTTTAGAGTATAAAACACACTCTTAAATGTTTATAACAAAATCACATAAATTATTTATAACAATTAGAAATTGTTTATAATATTGTCGAAAATAATTACAAAATTTTTAAACACGCCTTTAACATTACTTTCGTTCCACATTCTTGTCAAAGATATTTATATTTATTATTTACAATATCAACATTTAAATTATTTAAATTAATAATTTAAGAAATACATTGAACCACATGTTTTATCCGGTTGGTAAATTCATAATCGTGTTTAATATAATCGACCAATGAAGGTTAGTTATACATGTAAATGTCACAATCTGGTTTAATAAAGGTTGTAATAATTTTAATTATTTGTGACGGTAATCTTCATTCAAAATCTTATCTCAAATTCTTTCAAAACTCTTGTTAATTATAACAGTAAATTCACTTGATTAATTTTCAACGAACTATGACAATACACTCTAGCGGAAAATACTTCGCTTACAAAATAATGCACAAACTGCATTCAAAATAGCCCAAAATTCATCATATATTAATCTATATGGTATCAAAATCTTCCACAGCATTTACATAAACCTCCCCTAACACAATCTTTATCATTATTAATTACTGTGGGAATCTCCTCCATTTATTTAAGGGCATTATACATCAGCGACTTTCAACATGTCCGCTGCACTATCGATTATACATTCATAGTTCCACTTAAAAATTCTTATATCATTAATTGTTTCAAAACTGTTGTCATTTAAACTTCGTGGATTTCATTCATGAATCGAAATGAAATAAAAATTTGCCAATCACAAACAAATCTAATAGTGAATACGCTTATATACGCCTGTCTGGTCTATCAAAATTTAAGGTTAACATCTTCAAAGAATTGTAGTATAAAAATACTATCATCAAACAAAGTGCGACTAACTGCAAAGTAGTCGAATAGAATCCAATTAGACTGGGGAATGCAAACATCATTATATAACTCTCTATATGAGAAAAAACCTAACACAAGTTTCACGAATTTAATGCATTCAATAATTCATAATTAATGTTCATCTTTCACAAAATTGCCTGTGATGCAATGGTCGTTGATAATCGACGATAAATGTCTGTGTTGCAATCAATTCAAATAACGACTAGTATTTCCAAGATCGTCGACAACGTACTGGATTTTAACGCTCTAAAATCATTTAAATGTTCTTGCTTCTTGATGATGACAGAAAATTGGTCAAAGTAATTAAACTGGGGTAGAATTACTTTAATAAAGTGACACGCTGTCTGAATTTAAATCTGCCATAAAAATCATTAACTTACAGTCAAATCGAGACTACAAAAATATTAATTACTGAAAAATCTAAATATCAGTCTCAACTGATTCAAAATCATTTAACTATGCCCATGACATAACAATGTCTTAATAAAACGTCGAAAAAGGCAAAACTCATCAAGGTGTACTGAGAATAGGAATCTCAAACAAGAATATCGGGCAAAAATACATGAGGACAAAAATATGGGAAAAATGGTTGCTAAAACATTGCTAAGAAACTCAAATACAATAAACGTTCACGACTACCTTATCTGCCGATTGACGTTCCAGAGGAAAATTCCCCAAAGAAGACTGTTGATGGATCCATTTCACCAAGTTAAAGCTGAGCTCCATCCTCGAAACCAGAAACAGCACCATCGGAGAATCGAACTGCTTCACGAAGACGAACGACATCCTTCCGGCAATAATCTTCTTTGTGAGTCGGGACAACCCTGACCTCTCTTGAAAAATCCCTGAAGTTCCAGTTGAAAATCGCCATGAAGTTTTTGTATAAATTTCCGAAGAAATATTCATATTCAGAAAGTATGAAATCATTTCTATTGCTGTTTGATAGTATTCAGCCTTTACTCACGAAACATGGGTGTAGATGGTTATTTACCACATGTTCGCTTGTATGGAATAGCAATTAGCGAAGTTCCATGCTGCTATCTTACTCCGTTGAAATATGTCCCAATTGCATTAAGTCCTTTAACCTTCCATCTGCTCTTCGGTTGTAGTATTAGAAGAACAAACTGCCTTATTAAATTGCTCCATTATACTGCAGTGTTGTGTCACAAAAGCAATCTGAAGTCTCCCTATTTCACTAGCCCTGTCAGCCGTAGCGTAGAGTCTGGCTATACAAAGTGTTTCTCCTGTGGCGAGAAAATCACTTTTGTCAGTCGTCTAATATTGTCAATAACTTCCAAAATACTTCCTCGAAATTGTTCAGCTTTTCTACAGTCCTTACTGTAGCAATGCACAAGAGAATTAGCTTATAGGCGACCGCTAACTGTTCACAGCTAATCTTGTAGAAGCGTTATAAGTGTCGTTTCAACTTCACCTAGATTTACTTCACAGTAAACCTGCACTGCTTGTATGTTCGACTCTCGTTTAATGCAGTGGCTTCGCCACGCGTTATGAAGACGACTTTTTCACTACTAAACTCACTCGACGTTTCACTGAAATGACTATTTGAGATCTGACGATTGAATATCAGACGATTTATAATCTGAGAATGAGGCTCCTCTCTTCTGCGCAAGGCCTTTTATGAACTTCATGAGGGGCGTATCTATCCCTTCCATCGCGTGTTACTGCGTCATCGCTAGAAGTTCCAACTTCGTCAATACATGACGGATTTTCATAATTCAAAAACTGAAAATAAATTTCACCAAAATTCCAGAACAATGCCTCTACTGCAAATGGATTTCCACAATTCTGCATTCCAAAAAGTAATAAAAATACCATAGTTTCAGCAATCTCCGTCTTCCTTTAGACTATCGTTCATTGGTTTGAGCCTCCCCTCCAATAGCATAATTTCTTCCTCAGCAGAATTCCACGTTTCCTGCGACTGCGTCGTACATCTCGGATCCTTCTCGAATAAATGCTGACGTCACTGAGAATCTCAGCTCAAGTAGCCTGCTGGCATAGCGTCTGCGTCATCCGTGCTTACGTCATGACTACCCACGTCATAACTATGACAGCCATAACTTTCGCTATAATTTCCAAAATAGCCACCGTGGTCTCTATATAATTCAATTACGGGGGCAGTACCTTCTTCAAGGCCACGGCCGCCTCCTTCCCTCTTCCTTGCCTATGCATCCTGACCATCCAATTACCTTCCCTTATGAGGCCCCTGTTCGCTTTGCAGGTGAGGCCGCCTGGGCGATGTGCCAATCACACCTCACCAGTTGTATCCACTCCGATTAGATGTTCCCAGCCCTAGGACACTGCCCGTAGAGGCGGTAGTGGTGAGTTCCCTCGCTGAGTCCGTGGGTTCCACCAACCTGGAGGGTAAACGACTAAGAAAGAAGAAGAAAGATGGGGAGGTGTGGATAGCTGCATCAAACCAGTCAAAAGACTGAAGACTCAAACACACACAACGGGATCATTTACAATGAACTTGAGGTACTTCCTTGTAGGAATGACTTGGTCTTGAATTGAAAGCATATTATGGTGTTTGAAGCAATTCTTCAGTGTTGCCTTAGTAAACGTAGTTTGATATTCTTCACTCGGTCAACGCGATTGTACCCAATTGAAATGGGTTGTTGTTCTTTAATTAAATTATTAATTTATTAATCTCATGTATTTTATTTTTTTCAGTATTAGGTAATAACCCATCACTATTGGGTGCAATCGGGTGGACCGACTGAAAAACATCAAACTACGTTGCAAGAATAATTATTATCATTATTGTTATTATTATTATTAGCCTCCGTGGCTTAGGTGGCAGCACGCCGGCCTCTCACCGCTGGGTCCGTGGTTCAAATCCCGGTCACTCCATGTGAGATCTGTGCTGGACAAAACGGAGGCAGACAGGTTTTTCTCCGGGTACTCCGGTTTTCCCTGTCAAAATTTCATTCCAGCAACACTCTCCACTATCATTTCATTTCATCTGTCATTCATTTAATCATTGCCCCAGAGGAGTGCGTCAGGCCTCGGCAGCCGGCACAGTTCATATCCTCGCCGCTAGATGGGGGCTTCATTCATTCCATTCCTGACCCGGTCGGAGACTGGAAGCAGGCTGTGGATTTTCATTGTTATTATTATTATTATTTATTTATTTATTTCCTTATCGTTTACCCTCCAGGGTTGGCTTTTCCCACGGAAAGCGAGGGATCCCACCTCTACCGCCACTGGCAGTGTCCAGGAGCTTGAGACTCTGATTCGGGGAATACAACTGGGGAGTGATTATATGGATGCTACTGAGGTATGGGTGGTGCTTAGTAATGGCATTCGAGGCACAGTCCGTGCCTGTGAATGCTGTGAAAGGTTCTACTCATAGGGTTAGGACTACTGATCTGACTCAGTGAGGAAAGCAATGGCATACTACCTCACTCCTCTTCTTGCCTAGAACGCCTCAAAATAGCGCTGCCTTGGTTTTTTGTGGGTATCTACTCACATAACGTAACGGCGGTACTTTTTGAGGATCCAACCAGCCTTCGGGTTGACTACCTAACAGACAGACAGACAGTGTGACTAGCACGTCACCCAGGCGGCCTCACCTGCAAAGCGAAAAGTGGCCTTCTGAAGGGATGGGAAGTGTGGGAGGGTTAGGCAATGAAGAGGGAAGGAGGCGGCCGTGGCCTAACATTAGGTTCCATCCCGGCCTTTGTCCGAAGACGAAAGGGAAACCACGGAAAAACACTTCGAGGATGGCTGAGGTGGGAGTCGAACACCCTCTACTCATTTGGACCACCCGAGGCTGAGTAGACCCCGTTCCAGTTCTCTTACAACTTTACAAAATTCAAATTTCGTGGCAGAGCCGGGAATTGAACCTCGGACCTCCGGGGTGGCAGCTAAGCACGCTGACCACTACACAACGAAGGCAACGTATAATAATAATTATTATTATTTATTTAGTATGTTTCGACCCATACACGATCACATAAAGCAAGTTATGATCTGTTGCCGTTATTTCTCTTGTTCTTCCAGAATTCTTTCATCATGTCGCTATGTTTAGCTCGACGTTCGTCAGTCCATTTTCCCCTAGGTCTGCTGGGCTTATCTTCTGATGCAGCTTCCCAAGTGTAGATCTTATGTCTGAAAGTTTTGCGGTCTTCGATATATGTGGGT
Organism: Meconema thalassinum; assembly: GCA_946902985.2. NCBI lineage: Eukaryota > Metazoa > Arthropoda > Insecta > Orthoptera > Tettigoniidae > Meconema > Meconema thalassinum. The sequence continues at coordinate 156,400,282 of OX336396.1, read as the reverse complement.
GTGATGTTGGCGTTATTGAGATCAGTTTGGACTTGTTTAATCCAAACCGTTGTCGTCTTTAATTTTTGTGAGTACATCAATATTTTCTTTGTTAATCGGTCGTCATCTAGCCTCATTATTATTGTCGGCCCCGTGGTGTTGGGGTAGCGCACCTGCCTCTCACCTAGAGGCCACGGGTTCGATTCCCGGCTCTGTCAGGGATTTTAGAAACTGACCTGAGGGCTGGAACGGGGTGCACTCAGTTTCGTGAGGACAATTGAGTAGCTGTCTCACAGCGAGGCAGCGCCCCGATCACGAAAGCCAAGATTAACGGCCGAGGGACCCGATGCGCTGATCACGCGTCGTCACCCCAACATCTGCAGGCCAAATGGCTGGGCAGCGGTCGCTTGGTAGGCCTAGGCCCTACACGGGCTGAAGTGTCGGGGTTTATTTTATTTTTTATTTTTTGTCGTTTACCCTCCAGGTTGGTGGAACCCACGGACTCAGCGAGGGAACACACCCCTACCGCCTCTACGGGCTGTGTCCTAGAGCTGGGAACATCGAATCGGAAGGGATACAACTGGTCAGGTGGGATTGGCACCTCGCCCAGGCGGCCTCACCTGCAAAGCGAACAGGAGCCTCATGAGGGAAGGTAAGGGATGGGTAGGATGGATAGGCAAGGAAGAGGGAAGGAGGCGGCCGTGGCCTTGAAGAAGTTACCATCCCGGCATTTGCCCGAAGACGAAGTGGGAAATCACGGAAAACCACTTCGAGGATGGCTGAGGGGGAATCAAACCCCCTCTACCCATTTGGGCCACCCGAGGCTGAGTAGACCCCGTTCCAGTCCTCGTACCGCTTTTCAAATTTCGTGGCAGAGCCGGGAATCGAACCCAGGACCTCCTGGGCGGCAGCTAACCATGCTGACCGCTACGTTACGGAGGCGACTTATTTTATTATTATTATTATTATTATTATTATTGTTATTATTATTAACCACATAGAGCCTCCGTGGCTTAGGCGGCAGCACGCCGGCCTCTCACCGCTGAGTCCGTGGTTCAAATCCCGGTCACTCCATGTGAGATCTGTGCTGGACAGAACGGAGGCAGACAGGTTTTTCTCCGGGTACTCCGGTTTTCCCTGTCAAAATTTCATTCCAGAAACACTCTCCACTATCATTTCATTTCATCTATCATTCATTTAATCATTGCCCCAGAGGAGTGGGTCAGGCCTCGGCAGCCGGCACAGTTCATATCCTCGCCGCTAGATGGGGGCTTCATTCATTCCATTCCTGACCCGGTCGGAGACTGGAAGCAGGCTGTGGATTTTCATTTTCATTAACCACATACTTTTTTAAAATCCTAAACAACAGGCTACTTCATTCGTTTAAAATTCTAAAATTGTGTTTGGAGCAAACAACCTTGAAGGAACTTACTTGTTAGAAACTTCAAGTATTTTTTTGATTTTGCAGCAACAACCCAAAATCTATTTCACCAATATAAAAGCATAAATAAGTTTTTGGATTGCAAATCCTTTTTACATCTTTCAGACTTATCATCTAGGATGGAGCCGCGTCGTATATCGGTGATTATTTCCATCCTGTAACCCTAGATGATAAACTAGACATCGACCATGAAAGACTACAGTCTAAATCTTTCAGACTTAATAATAGAAATTAAATTGCTATTATTAATAACGTTTTAATGAAATGTAAGAAATTGTGTTCAGAATGTTTCAATGGCCATGCATACTGACGTAGAGGACGCTTGTCATGTATTCTTCTCATTGCAGCTGTGTGTGTTGTGCAATGAAATGGTAACTGTAGTGTCTCTCAGTATCTCTGACGTACAGCTTGCAATGACGTCAGTTCACAGTCCCACGCTAACTGTGTGACGTGTCATGGAACATCGCTGCAGTAAGAAGAATTGGTCTATTTCGTTATTATGTACAAAATATACGGTTTATTAGTAGTTTTCTCTCTTGCGATTCCACTGTCCACATCATCAGCTCATATTTACAACTATCAGCAATTGATCAAAATCTTTGTCAGGTGTGGGGTTCGAACCCACGCTCCCCTTCGGGAACCAGAACTTAAGTCTGGCGCCTTAGACCGCTCGGCCAACCTGACATGTTCAGTCGTGCTACATATAGAGGGATATAAGACGATGTTATGCACTCACTTTGAGCAGTAAGCGGAATACAAAGGAATCAGCTGATGTAATTTACGTTACACATGTCATTGACACAGCCCACGCCCAGCGAGCGAAACACATGAATAGAAGCGGAGCACAGACAGATGTGTGGCTGGAAATATTTCATTGCTAGGACAGATGTTAGGATTTCTTTCAAATATTGGCGGAGGAGTGTAGTTAGAATCCAGAGAATTACGGTGTTAAGAGCCGGCCGGAGTGGGAACGGCCGACCGCCAGCCCAGCACTTGTTGTAACATGGGTGAAAAGTTTGTGAAACGTTTTATAAAGAAACGGGACAAGGTAAAATTATTTTGTTCCTATAGCCCGCTGTAGTATTTTATACACTTTTCATCGGTACAAAAGCATATCGAACAGGAATACAAAGATAGTTATAAAAAGTGTAGTTAAAATCACAATTCTCCATATAAAATAGAGTTCTGAACTGCAATTTTCCAAACCTCTTCAATGCCTTCAGATGATGTTGAAAACAGAAACAAACTCCACTGCAAGACAGCTCATAGTTTTCTCTATTGTGCTACTGAATCATATTTTCAAATTAAGAACTCTGTATATGTTTAATCGTGATTTTAGAAAATGTCAGCATATTGAGTTGCTAATGCTAGCCGTGTCGAGGTGCTGGCAGTTCAGGCAGTTACCGTCAGATACCGCATCGTCGCAAAGTCATGTCCTTGAAACAGGGTGAAGTAAGACAGAGCCGGCTTCTGAGAGATGGTAATCTCATACCAGGAAGTGATGAAATCAGCTCATGTCCAGGTGCTGTCAGTCGCTTCATTACAATCAGTGCCGGATCCAGGCTTTGCGGTGTCCTGGGCGATATGATACGGTCGGGCCCTCAACAATAGAAAATATAAAAAATATCAAATCAAATGGAAAATAGTTTTGTAATAATAATAAAATAAAGAATAGTTACAATATTTTGAATACACTACGGTACATTCTTTTAATAATATGAAAGAAACCCTTAAGTCCCCTTGAAGAAGATTATGTAAACTATGAAATATTAAAATATTACTTTGCGACTCTTTTTCTCGGATGAAGTCTTCCATCATTTCACTGAAATCTATACTTGCTAAACGGTCACGGGAGGTCATAGCTGCACTGAAAAAAGAATATGAATTATAAATTAGTTTGAAAAGTATAATTAATTAATCAATTAGACTTAGACAACAGATGTTTGAGCAGACTCCCAAAGAGAGACAACCGGGAAAGAAGTGGAGGGAGGAGAGACAGAGGAAGCATAGTGTGTGTGTATGAGAGGTTTTTGGAAAAAAAAAGAAGGACCAGAATTAAACATGAAAATTGATTGTGTTATAACGCTCTCCTTATGGGGAATTAACGAATAAATAAATAATTAATCAATTAAATTTAAAACAATCCATGACTCCCCCCCCCCCCGGACCGCGGGGCCCTGGGCGGTCGCCCTCCCCTAGATCCACCCCCGATTACAATCGTCTGCTTTCTAGATCATCATATTATGGTGTGTGGCCTACAGGTCTTTTGCAGTTCCAGTGTTTATTATGAGCTTTTTAGTTCTTTCTAACATGTCTGTAATATACAGTAGTATAGGCTACTTTCAAGATTATGCCATTGTTGTACTGTAAATAGAGTTGTTGTTGTTGTTGGAGGTGGTGATTCGTTTAGGAGCTTTGGGACATGGTGGTCATGTAGCCGCGTGCACTTGGGTGTGTGTATAATGTGTCTAATAACCTGTGTTATTGTGATGGTTGTATTAGGGTGTGTATTTGTATTAGGGACGGGTTTTGTATATGCGGCGGTCGTGGCCTTAAGTTAGATACCATCCCAGCATTTGCCTGAAGCATAAGTGAGGAAACAACTTCCAGGATGGCTGAAGTAACAATGTAACCCTTCTCTTCCCAGTTCTGCCTCACAAGCCTCAGTGTATCCCATTCCAGCCCTCAGCTCCTAAACCTGGACCTCTGCGTTGACAGCTAAGAAGACTAGCCACTACGCCACGAGGTGGATTGTAAATAAAATGTTGCTTTGTCAGTCTAAATATGATGTAGCGACTACTGGGCTTTTGAAGTTACAGTAATTATTATATGAGTAGCAAGCAATCACTAGTTAGTAACCATCACTAAAGTGGACCTGAATTTCATTAAATTAATTTGTTTATTTATTTATAATTATTTGTTTGTTTATTTATAGTTCTTCTAACAGGTTACAACCTAATTACGAGAAATAACAATATGAATTACACTTAATATTTTTCTTACACTAATATAAAATGATACTTATAATACGTATGACTAAATATTATTCTAGTAAGTATCGTACTTGAAATTATGTTTCAAGTCACTGATAAGGAGTGTATGATATTAAGTGATTTCTCTACAATACAAATGAACAAAAGGTGCTGTCTGATATATGGAAATGTGTGCATGTCTTTTTTCTTTTTTAGATATTGAATGTGTTCGATACAGGCGAATGTTTATATTACTCTGTATTGGTTCTTGGACAGTGGAATATTATACGTTTCGGTCTTATTGACCGCGAAGGAACATATAGTTCAAATTCAGATGGCAAATAAGGTCTATCAAAGATGTTATCAAATTATTTAATGTAATAACCTGCCTACTTTTCTCTAAAGTCTTTAAAGAAAAAGTTCCATTAATAAATTATGCTTAGCATTTTTAAAGGAAATGTGTAGTTTATGTTATCGTCAATCTCGCGATCAATAGCCACGGAACCTCCTTTTTACGTGGAATCCGAACTACTGGACATGACGTTTCACTTCGAAAATCTCACATCATTGACCGGGAACCGAACCCGGTCCGCTGTGGTGAGAGGCCAACAGCTTGACCACACCACTGGGCCACCACATTCCCGCTTAGCATATTTAGGATATACATGTGTCCTTTTGTATTCCAAGAATATAGGGAATTTATTTTTTATCGATTCAACTCTATAGTTAGCATTCGCACATCTTGGGTTCCAAACTATTGAGCCAAATTCAAGTCAACTTCATACGAATGCATTATACTGTACAATCTTTAGCAATGTACAGGTTCCTAAAATAAAATGTGCATCTTCTTATAAATCCCAGCATTTTGAATATATCTCAAAAATTCGATCAATACGGTGAGAAAAGGATAACTTTTTTTTTCATAGTATAGCCTACCATAAACCTAGATGACTTGAGATGGGAACTACATAGGAAATGGTGGTGTTTTATATCAAAGTTTTCGTGTAAATGCAATCGGATGACACTTATAAATCGAAACAATTTGTTTTGTTCCAATTTATTGTTTCTTCATCTTTTGGAGCAGCATACAATCCCATAACGAATAAATGTATTTAAACGATTACACGACATTTGCAAATAATAATAATAATAATGATATATTGGCATCCCGGAGATGGTTAATTAAGATAAGATTACAGAGGCACAAGATTCGATCCCAGGGGAACACCAGAGGGTGAATGGAGCTTTTCTCTATGATACAAAGTGTTGCGTCTTTCATACTGTAAGTATGATCCGTAATAGGACATTTTCGTAAGTTGTAGGCTACGTCATGGTTAACTCTACCAATAATCTGTATATATTACATCGACTCGTTATCCTTTAATTTAAACCAGATGACTCCTGATTCGTGAAAATTGGTTATTGTTGATCATCGAGGGATGAATCCGTGTTATGAATCGTGAATAAAATGGCATGTATGCCTGAATAATACATTAGGCCTATGTGTTCATGAAGTGTTTGCTCGTAAAGTTAGTTTGGGGCAAACTTAGTAGCTACCGGTACTGTTCGGTAGTTAAGAATTAGTGAAATCTTACCCGACTTGTGAATATGACTGACTTTAGTAAGTTTCCATTTCTCTGGAAATATCAAAGACTTGATCGATAAATTAAATTTAATATCAAGAGGATAAGTTAAGCCTCCGTGGCTTAGGCGGCAGAACGCCGGCCTCTCACCGCTGGGTCCGTGGTTCAAATCCCGGTCACTCCATGTGAGATCTGTGCTAGACAGAACGGAGGCAGACAGGTTTTTCTCCGGGTACTCCGGTTTTCCCTGTCAAAATGTCATTCCAGCAACACTCTGCACTATCATTTCATTTCATCTGTCATTCATTTAATCATTGCCCCAGAGGAGTGCGTCAGGCCTCGGCAGCCGGCACAGTTCATATCCTCGCCGCTAGATGGAGGCTTCATTCATTCCATTCCTGACCCGGTCGGAGACTGGAAGCAGGCTGTGGATTTTCATTTTTCATCAAGAGGATAAGCTATTTTTTTCCCGGATCGTTTTTTAACAAATATGGAAGAATAACCCTCTTGTGTCCCATATATTCATCGTAAGTATCGGAGTGAGAATGTCACTACGGGTTACCTCATAATAATTAAGATGTCAATTTCGAGATGACTTTCTAGGTTATCATGCGTTAAAATGTCATAGTTGGATCCATTTTGGCAATATACTGATGAGTAAGGCTAGGATTTTAATGTAATATCTATCATCATAGCAAACACTCATATCGAGTAGATTGGCCTTTCAATCCGGAAGTCTCTCATTGGTGAGTTCGGAGGTGACTATACAGCCCAATGCGGGAGGCACACGATTTGCCGCAGTGATGACAGATGGTTCCACGTGGGGCATCTGCGTTCCTTCCATTTCTTCTATGTAATATTACATTAAAAAATTTGAAATATGTAACATTGATTTAATTTTTATATAAATCATATACATTACACATGATATTGCTTGTAGATTCTTCATTTTATTCATTATATTTTTTGCAAAATAAAGGATGGTACACTAATTAATTAATTAATTAAGCATGTTCATATTATAGCAAATTTAAATAAATTCCATGATTATGTATGCGTACGGAAGAGTACCAAGGGAAAAGAAACTGACGATTCTGAAGTACAGTATTATGGTATCCAGGGAAGGCTGCTATAGGCAATCAAAAGTTCCGTATTTGTGTTTATAATGAAGCTGCGGTAAGAGTTGATGCTAGGATGAGTTTCTGGTCTAAGTTGTTACAGGAATAGGCTGAAATCTTTCACCACTACTACTGATTTTTTATATAGGCTATAATATTGTCTTTTGTAGCTTTTCAGTCGGTCAACACGACTGTGCCCAATGAATGGGCGGGGTACAAGATATAAATATGTAAATACACTCCTGGAAAAAGTTACATGTATTAGTTAATTATCACAATTGCCCCATATAATTGCACCATATTTGTTCATGAATAGTGATGTGATGATCGTGGGAAACGGATCTTAGTTTTCTTTCCCTTGAGCAACTGAATTTGTAGTTTCTGGACATTTTTTGGTTGTTGATGAGGAAAAGGCAATGCGAAAGGAAGAGCTGAAGCAACTCAGTCCTGATAATAATATGCTATAGCTTATCGTTGAAGTTAATCCTGTGTGATGAGAAATGTAATTTCAAAAAAGGTATTCTACATTTTTTTAAATATCGCCTTTGTTAAGAATAAAAGAAAAAATAACTTGTCATGGTTACTTACAAAAACACGTAAATATAATTCTAGGAAATAAACAGCAGTTTTTCAGCATACTACTAAGTTACAGGTATACTAGGAAGTAGGCTTCCTTACGTATCTTTTCCATGTTATCGTAAACACGATGAGTTATATTTTGAAATATTCAAACAGAAGTGTTGAAAATTTACTTTTCAACTCTTTTCAGGAATTAGTTTAGTCTGAAGGATTCTTTATCACAATTAAGGTTATTATGAAGATAAAACAAAAGTTCGGTGCTTTTCAGTCGGTCAACACGAATTTACCCAAAAGATTTGTAAATTTTTCAGGATTAGGGTATAATCCAACTCTTTTGGGTACATTCGTGTTGACCGACCGAAAAGCACCAAACTTTTGTTTACTAAGGGAACACTGAAAAATGGCTTCAAACCCCATAATGTCAGTATGAAGATGTTTATGAAAGTAAATGATTGAATATACACAATCTAATTGAGCATGAGCAACAACAACGACGGCGTGAAACCTTATTGTGTTTCGGTTTCGAACTTCGCAACATAGGCAGTTTTATGTAAGGAAGGTCTGTAAGGAAATGGTAGAGCTTGAAGAATAACATTTTATTTCTTTCTGCGTTATCACATTCTGCATAACATACTGTTTTAAAGACCATCTCGTGGTGTAGCGTTCTTGTGTGTGACCCCCGGATGCAAGGCCTTAGAGAGTGGTGATGGGCCCTGGGGCTGGAGAATCCTGCACTCCCTCACCTCTATTGCCAAATTATGTAATATTAATTTATAATCCTCCTAAATAAGCAGAAACTGATAGTAATTTTAGAAATAATAATAATAATAATAATAATAATAATAATAATAATAGTATTAATAGAAGCCGCCGGTGGTAGAGAGTTCAACATGTGCTCCTCCCCCCCCTCCCCCCCCTCCCCCCACATGCAAGATCCGGAAAATATTTTAATTATTAATATTAATAATAATAATAATAGCAATAAGACGGCTGAGGTGGGATTCAAACCCACGCTCTCTCGATACCAGCGTGGTACGAGGTAGTGCGTTAGTGTGTATATTTGGGATTCAGATGAGGATTGTAAAGGAGTCGGCTGCATTTGTCTGGAGTAGAAGTGATGATAATAATAATAATAAAAATAATAATAATAATAATAATAATAATAGAAATAATAATAATGTTATTGCTTTACGTCCCTTTAAACATCTGCGGCTTTAGGAGAGGCCGGGGTTTTGGAAGTTTGCCCCAAAGGGGATCTTTAACCTGCCAGTAAATTCACTGACACGGCTCCCTCGCATTTGTGCTGTGCCAGGATTCGATCCTGCAATCTTGGACACAGCAAGTAAGAACGTTACCCCTGAGCCACGCAGCCAGAGTAGAAGTGAGAAACCACGGAAAACCACTTCCAAGATGGCTGAGATGGGAATCGAAACCACATCTTTTCAGTTTTGCCTCACGGGGCATTCCAGCCCTCAGACAAGAATGAATCGAATTTCTTGTCGGCGCCGGGAATCGAACCCGAACCTCTGGGGTGACAGCCAAGAATACTAGCCGCTACAACACGAGGAAGGCCAAGGATATTTCAGTCACTTGTGAATTCCGTAATCCGTAGTTTAACTATTAGCTTATCTATAGCAAAATATTTCGGCCATTCAATTGGAAGCAGCCTATACAGACTATCACTTCGAAATTTCTGGTCGCGATATTCTTGAAGCGCATTGCCACGAGATTGCATTTCCCCAGTGTTTGGACTCCGGAGCAGTTAGAACTTTCTCGCACGCGCGACCTTGAATCACCCTCACCACAGTAGTAGTAGGTAATCTGTGCTCACAGTAGGGGGTAATCCGTGCTGATACCTATGTACGGGCCATGTAACTACTAGGGGACAGCGACTACAACGAAACTAGTGGCAACGTTTTGAAATGAAAGGTGAAATAGGAACTGACTCCGGCCGCCTCTTAACATGATAACTTAGATAGCCTACTATATATAATCACACCATGGGCGCCTGCAGGATTTTTTCCTTGGGGCGGGAGGGGGGGGGGGGCAAGTAATATTTTTCATTTCATTACCTACCTGTCACTAGGTGATGTCGAGACGTACACCCACCCCCGTTTCATTTCTTACTTATTTCGTGATATTCATTATTTGGCTGCTCTGAAATCATTGGGAACATTATATTTATGAAAAAAAAAAGTTTTATTTAGTTCAGAGTTTTAGTCAAAAGAAGTTCACTTTTCTTTGTAAATTATCGTCATAATGATCATATCTTAAAAACAGGTAAAACGTAGTTGTATCACCATGTATCGACGAAAATAAAAATCAAGCAGTTTATTAAAATGGCAATGTTAATCCAGTTCGCCAATTTTCTAAATAACTGGATATATTTACAAATAATCCTAAATTATTTAGTTAAATAAAACTGCGGGATTATTCCTATCCCTACATCTTAGTCAGTTAACTATCAGTAACTTCCAATTTATGAAATAAACTGGTGTGACAATGAACAATCGAAATATCTATGTGATTCCAGGGGGGGGGGGGGGATGGCCCCTTCCTGCCCCCCCCCCCCCCCTACCCCTTCGGGCGCCCTTGAATCACACAATGTTATTAAATACAACAGAGTTCATTAACGGATTTATTGCAGCTAATAACCCATTGACGAAACAATCACAATAAAATGAAACCTATTCCCCACACAAGTCATTAAGAGACCCTCGTCTCATATTACACCACTCTGCATGATATCGTTTAAGGGTAGGCTCGTGGAAGTAATATACAAGTAACATTCATTTTTTTTAAATTTAGTCAATTTATCCTCTAGGTTGGTGGTTCCCACGGACTCAGCGAGGGAACTCACCACTACCGCCGCGATGGGCAGTGTCCTGGAGCCTGGAACATCTGGTCAGGATGGATACAACTGGGGAGGTGTGATCAGCACTTCGCCCAGGCGGTCTCACCTGCAAAGTGAACAGGGGCCACATGAGGGATGGGAAGGGATGGAAGACGAATGGATAGCGAGGAAGAGGGAAGGAGGAGGCCGTGGCCTTACAGTGGGTACCATCCCGGCATTTGCCCGAAGACGAAGTGGGAAACCACGGAAAACCACTTCGAGGATGGCTGAGGTGGGAATCGAACCCCCTCTACTCATTTGGACCACCCAAGGCTGAGTAGACCCCGTTCCAGTCTTCATACCACTTTTCAAATTTCGTGGCAGAGCCGGGAATAGAACCCAGGACCTCCGGGGCGGCAGCTAACCATGCTGACCGCTACGCTACGGAGGCGACAACATTCATACATACCTTTTCATTTGAGACTGTTTTACCTTTCAGCGTCCAGTCTAGTCTGCAAGCCTCTGTTTACGAACAAGTCGCCTCCATGATCCTCTAATAGCAGTTAACAATGAATCTAACCATCACCTCCTAAGTCTACCTCTGCTTCTCTTACTCTCTGCAGCCGAACTCATTAACCTCTTAGGTAATCTCTTCTCCCCCATTCTCTTCACATGACCCCACCATCTGAGTCGGCTCATACGAACTGCTTCATCTAGCGTAGGGGTGGTCAACCCTAGGCCCCCGGGCCAAATAATGGTCCGTCAAGACATTCTAAAGAATTGTCAATAAATTATTTTTTCTTCGTGAGGTTGGTTCACTCTATTGCAGTTGTGTTGCGCTGTCATCATCATCATTGTACAGATCCTCCCCGGGTACTGTTTATGAGCCTCTCCCACTTCAACCTGTCCATATACAACTCGTCATGGAGAACATCACCCACTGTCCATCCTCTGGTCGTTAGATCAACCTTGATCATGTCCATCCATCTGTTTCTAGGTCTTCCTACAAGTCTTTTTCCATCCACCTGTCTTTCCAAATTTATTCTGGCAGATCTTGTAGGCTCCATCCTCATCACACGCCCATGCCACCGTAGTCTAGATGTGCTGACTCGGTCTAATAGGAATGTCTTTATTCCAGCTTGTTTCCTCACCTCCTCATTCTTTAACTTGTCCATCTTGGTCTTCTGGATGGTGGATTTAAGAAATTTCATCTCTGATGCTTGCAGTCTTGATGCATCTCTCTTTGTAAAGGTGCATGCTTCAATACAATAGGTCAATAATGGTATAAAGCAGCTGTTAAACATCACCAGTTTGGCTGGTTTTGGAATCATGTCATCCCATAGAAGTGTTGCGCACCTAATTACACCTAATATTGAGAGATTGTTATGTCCCCTCCGTAGCGTAGCGGTCAGCATGGTTAGCTGCCGCCCCGGAAGTCCTGGATTCGATTCCCGGCTTTGCCACGACGTTAGATAAGTGGTATGAGGACTGGAACGGGGTCTACACAGCCTCGGGTGGTCCTAATGAGTAGAGAGGGTTCGATTACCACCTCAGTCATCCTCGAAGTAGTTTTCCGTGGTTTCCCACTTTGTCTTCGGGCAAATGCCGGGATGGTACCTCCTGTAAGGCCAAGGCCGCCTCCTTCCCTCCTCCTTGTCTCTCCATCCCAATCTTCCCATCCCCCATGACGCCCCTGTTCGCTTTGCAGGTGAGGCCGCCTGGGCGAAGTGCTGATCACAACTCCCCAGTTGTATCCACACCGACCAGATGTTCCAAGCTCCAGGACACTGCCCGTAGCGTCGGTAGTGGTAAGTTCCTTCGCTGAGTCCGTGGGAAACATCAACCTAGAGGGTAAATCGACTAAATAAATAAATAAAAATTGAGAGATTGTTAAGGTTATGAAGAAAATCGACATTTTTGAACCCAGCCATCAATTTTTGCATCTGTTTTCAGTTCTACGAATTTTTGAAAAACAGAATAAAAAGACACGGATAGTCAGTCTGAAAGACTAGACTTTATATCAATTTAAAAGCTAGCAGCCGAGTACCAAGAAAGCAGTGCACGAACAGAGTTTCAAGATTCTATTTTGTTTCTTCACTGCCTACTTGATTGTTCTCGCACTGCCTTCTTGGTACTCGGCTGCTACATCGTACTATGACGTCACACACCTTGGTGCATTTTCGGCACATTCCGTCCCGTCACCGTAACGTAACGCCAGACCCCAGATAAAGTCGACATGATCATTTAAAATGGTAAAAATGTCAATTCTTCAAAATGCCCTAAAATTACTAAATATTATTCATTAATAAAATTTATTTTACTGAGTTCTTCTATATAACGCATCTAATGTTTTGGACTAGAATCGAGCAGTCATCTGCAACGGACAGAGTGTAAGAGGTTTCTATTTCATTATGTTTTCAAAAAGAAATTAATGCCATTTTATCATTGCTTAAAATAAACAACGTGACTTAAGTTAGTTGGTTGATTCCTCAGTTTAGGGGCTGCGACAACGCGGCCATGTAGCCCCGTGTACTTTGGGTGTGTGTAGAATCTGTCTGATAACCGGTGTTAATTGTGATGGCTGTATTAGTGTGTGTTAAATTCAAGTAAGGACTGCAGACATTCGATTTCTAGTAGTTCCAACTTTTGCTACCAAACGCCACCGTCAACGACCAACTACTTCTGAACTTTATTACTAGATGCCACAGCAGTCGGCTCCTGGCGACGAACGTTGGAACCTAAGAGCGTTAGTCAAATATAACCGATAATTTAGCTTCACACAAGAGTAATTAGTGGAAGGTTCTTTATCATGCCATAAATCTATGACATGGGACCGCCGGCTTTACTTCCGCTCCGAAGGAAGGCATACTGAGAGATTTTTAACGTTCTTAAAATATCCGACGACTTCGGCTGGGTTTGATCCCACGACCTTGAATATAGAAGCTCATCATGCTACGAACTACGCCACCGAAGCCACCTGACTTTACAAAGTATCCAAGAATCCCTAGTTCATAGCATTGCTACATCCTTTGGCTATAATTTGATGTGTCAACAGCCAAATATTCCTATGTCAATTTTGATGTTGATTTTGGTCATTTGAAAGGCATAATAAAATGTTTAAAATTTTATCGTAAATATAGCTACACATTTGTGATATGACCAAATAAACTAACTTAGGCTTATTAAAACGGTAGTTCTTTGGGAATTACGAACTTAGCTGATATACATTTTCATGATTGATATACCTTATTTGATATTCTGGGATATTTAGATGCTTGTGAGATGCTGTGGAACCCAAGACATGTGCACACGAGCCTCCTTAAAATAGTTTTTAACTTCTTACAGGTGGAATATCGACATGAAATATACTGTATGTTAATTTGAAGCAAACAAATACGACTTCCATTACAATGAAGAAACAAAAATACCATTTCAGGCGTATGTAACTGAAAAGCAAGTTCAAAAACCATATTAAATTAACATTACAGGTCTTCAAAACTTCAGGACTGTAAGATTAGTTTAACGAGTATATCTGTAATAACTGAATATGTTTCCTTTCATGACAGTTTTTAAAAAATGTATAAAAAAAATAATAAGGTTATATGGATACAGTGAAACCTCTCTAAAAGACCACCCCTATTAAAAGACCACCCCTCTTAAAGACCGATTTTTCTTGGAACCGATTTAAAACCTCATAAGGTCAATGTATTTGTTACTTCTATATAAGGACCACCCCTCTCCCCGACCAAAGACCAGGCATTTTCTCAGTCTGACACATTTCAAAAGACCACTTCTCGTCTGCCTTTCCATTGGAGATGGTGATGGGGGTGATGAATTAACAATGGTTCTGTTGGCACAGAACTGCATCAGCATACAATGTCATTAGAAAAAGTGTTATGTAACGTATAAAAATACAAAAAACGGCTCTCCTAGAAGATTGTTCGAACCCAGAACAAATTAATGGACTTTCGAACTCACTCAGAGATATTCTTGAAAGTGAAATTGTTAAAAAAAAAAAAAAAGGATGCGCTAATCTGAAACAGAGATCAATTCGTGACCTTTTAAATGACAGAGCTCAGAAAATAACTAATTGGAATTAATTTGTACTAAATGAGAACCAATGCAGATAATTGTATTCAAGTATGTGTTCCAACTGTACTTTATCAATAATGCAGTATAAAATTATTATTAATGCCTACCCCTATTAAGAGACCACCCCTCTAAAAACCAGTTTTACATGGAACCGTCACTGGTCTCTTAATAGAGGGTTCACTGTAATTGAATTACTTTTAAAACATTATGCGTTATATATCGGTCTACACTAATATTCATGTAATACTGTAGTTTACATTCAAATTGGTTATTTATATAAATTTACTTAGATGCCCCTTCAATTTCTTTAAATTAATTTACTGGCCCAAGCTCAAAAACAACTGGCCACCCCTGATCAAGCGCACTAACTTAGCCTTTATATTTTCATTACGAGTACCCTCATGCCATTACTTCCATCTATTTGGGGGTACTCGTAATGAAAATACTTCCATCTATTTGGGGCCGATAGCCTAGATGTTAGGCCCCTTAAAACAACAATTATCATCAATTATTATATCCATCTATTTGTCCCAGCAATCATTCGTGCTACCCTCATATCAATTACCTCTAGCTTATGCTGTATATCAGATATCC
This sequence comes from Meconema thalassinum, assembly GCA_946902985.2. NCBI lineage: Eukaryota > Metazoa > Arthropoda > Insecta > Orthoptera > Tettigoniidae > Meconema > Meconema thalassinum. The sequence continues at coordinate 156,385,091 of OX336396.1, read as the reverse complement.
TAATCCTGAATCCATGCGCAGCTCTCACTTCCATACAGCAAGGTCAGTCCAAATACTGAGCGATGTCGCTACACTAAGTTTCTTTTTTGCAGAATATCGTAGATCGCAACTAAGAAATCACTGCATTGGATTTTATATACATCGACTCCATTTTCTTTGCCCATACTACCAACCTGAAAAATACAGAGTCTAAAATGTTAACAGTATTACGGAAATCATAGTCGGCCACTTTCCAGTCAGAATATGTCATAGCATCAGTTGCATCCAGGAAGTGGTTTTTAAGTCCAGTGAACAAAATCACTAAACTGGTTGGTTGGTTCCTCAGTTTAGGGGCTGTGACAACGCGGTCATGTAGCCCCGTGTACTTTGGGTGTGTGTAGAATGTGTCTGATAACCGGTGATAATTGTGATGGCTGTATTAGTGTGTGTATCTGTTTTTTAATTTAAGTAATGACTGCAACTTTGAATTTTTCAAATTGTTCCTACTTTTGCCGCCAAATGGCACCGTCAACGACTACTAGGCCTAGTTCAGAACTTAGCTACTAGACGCCACCGCAGTCGGCTCTTGGCAACGCACGTAGGATTCTAAGAGCGTTGTTTACATTCTTAACCCATACAATTTAGCTTCACACAGGTGTAATTAGTGGAAGGTTCTTTAACATGCTATAAATCTATGACATGGGACCTCCGGCTTTACTTCCCCTCCGAAGGAAGGCATACTAAGGGATTTTTAAAGCTCTTAAAAATCCGACGGCTTCGGCAGGGTTTGAACCCGCTATCTTGGGCATAGATGCTCAGCATGCTATCAACTACGCCACCGAAGCCGCTCACTAAACTGGAAACACTGTCCGCAACATTACATAAAAAATCATACCCTTGCTCAGAGGAACTGTGAAGGATTTTGCGTAGGCGTTATTGGCCAACTGGCTACAGTGGCTGAGAGTGCTAAGGAGCTGGGTTTGAATCCCACCTTGGTGGTCCTAAGAGTCATTTTCGTGGCTTCCCATTTTCACCTCTAGCTGCTTGCCACGGTGGGTGAGTGGTTATCGTGTTGGACTGCCAACCCCTCAAGCTTGCAGGTTCGCTCCTGGCCGTGGTAAGTGATTTTTTTTGAAAGACGACAAAAATCACGACACGCATGTCATACGTTGTTGACCAGTTAAGGAACTCATTTGAATTCAGTTGGCCGTGTTCATAATGGCAAAATTAATCTCGGGATTTTACGCCAACACCAAGTTTCTCATTTCTCTACTAGAAAGCGCTATAATGTCAAGGAGCTTAGATATCTAACCTCCTTGACTTTCATAGCGCTTCAAGGAGCGATACAATTCGACATGCAAGTTGACCTCTGGGCGTCAATTAACAAAGCTTGCACCGGGCACCCGAGCCATACGATATTATTATTGATGTGTAACATCTTTCCGCTCGGTTGCTGGATAATTTTGTGGGAGTGATTTTGAAAATTGGGGACGGAAGTGGATCGGAACCATCGAGCTGGCAGTGGTGGATCGAACGGAAGTATGCACTGCCCGCTCGATCGATCGAACGGAAGTGTACTAGCTGGCAGTGGTGGAAAACGGAAGTATGCACTGCCCACTCGATCAATCGAACGGAAATGTACTAGCTGGCATTGGTGGAAAACGGTAGTATGCACTGCCCGCTCGATGGATCGAACGGGAGTGTACTAGCTGGCAGTGGTGGAACGAACGAAAGTATAAGATGCACTGCCAACTCGATCGATCGATCCAGCCGGCAGTGGTAAGACCCAGCTGGCAGTGGTACGAGAAACAATGAGCGCGCGGTGTCGGATATTGATACCATGACGTACTCTCGGCCATATTGAATGTATATGACATACTGAACCGAAAACGCTCATGCGAACTCTGGTGTCAAGTGATTGAAACAAATGACATGGTTCGAAGTCTTCGTATCAGTATTTAAATGGTAAAATGCCTTAATATCAAACATTGTAAGTAGTCGGCATTGCCGGTATTATGTTTCTGCACAATGGCTATTCAAATATTAACCCACATAACGGTAATGCAGTCATCAATGTAATATAATCGTCGTGGTTATACGAGAATTGAGCAAGCCTTCATGAACTATTACTGAATACATTCTCTTTACTCACAAGAGGGCCATTCATAAGGCATTTTAAACTCAATTTCACGGAGGAACATTATCGAAGCAAGCAAAATATAAATGAAACTTAATTCCGTAATGCAGTATTATTGGAACGTGGAAATAAGTCACCATCTTGTGCACAATATTTGCGTAGTCGGAATAGCCGTGGTGTTAGTTCTTATGATTGTGAATCTAGAGATCTTGGGTTCGAATCCCGGGCTGGGTAGTTATTTTTGCTACCAGATTATCATTTTAAACGATATGTATCGTATCAATATGACTCATTTCAACAGAATCCATATGAAATTACGTGTTGGTCTGAGAATGAAGAGGACCTGTTTATAAGGAATTTAAGGTTATGAGCGGTCTCGCGTCTATTAATCTAGTTGATCCATATCGTATTCTCTATTTAGGCTAGTGCTGGCGGAAGCTACAAATCATCTAATAAAATGAGTTCCGTATTATAAACTACAATATCTGTAAAACACTCCCTTTTACAAAAGATTAATATAATAATAGTATAAAATACCGGTGTATCAACAATTTCACCTGAGGTTTCTTCTATGTCAGATGGTTTTTTTTTTTATTTTTTTTTATTTAGTCAATTTACCCTCTAGGTTGGTGGTTCCCACGGACTCAGCGAGGGAACTCACCACTACCGCCTCTATGGGCAGTGTCCTGGAGCTTGGAACATCAGGTCGGGATGGATACAACTGGGGAGGTGTGATCAGCACTTCGCCCAGGCAGCCTCACCTGCAAAGCGAACAGGGGCCTCATTAGGGATTGGAAGGGATGGAAGATTGGGATGGATAGGCTAGGAAGAGGGAAGGAGGCGGCCGTGGTCATACAGTAGGTACTGCCCCCGTAATTGAATTATGTAGAGACCACGGTGGCTATATTTGAAATTATAAGGAGAGTTATGGTTGTCATAGTTATGACGTGGGTAGTCATGACGTAAGCACGGATGACGTAAATGTTATGCCAGCAAGCTACTTGAGCTGAGATTCTCAGTGACGTCAGCATTTAGTCGAGAATGTTCCAAGATTTACGACGCAGTCGCAGGAAACGAGGAATTCTGCTGAGGAAGAAACTATGCTATTGGAGGAGAGGCATGAACCAATGAACGATAGTTTAAAGGAAGACGGAGATTGCTGAAACTATGGTATTTTTATTACTCTTGGAATGCAGAATTGTGGAAATCCATTTGCAGTAAAAGCATTGATTTGGAATTTTGGTGAAATTTATTTTCAGTTTTTGAATTTTGAAAATCCGTCATGTATTAACGAAGTTGGAACTTTGAGCGATGACGTAGTATCACGCTTTGGAAGGGATGGAAACGCCCCTCGAGAAGTTAATAAAAGGGCTTGCGCAGAAGAGAGGAGCCCTTTTTCGTTCTCTGATTATTCTGAGATCTCATTCTCAGAGCATCGAAGTATATTTGTGAAAGTTCTTTTCTTATACATTCATTATAGTGAGACGTCGAAGTGAACAGCAGTGAAAAGAATCGTCTTTATAACGTGTGGCGAGGCCACTATATTAACGAGATCCAAGTCAAACTAGGTGAAGTTGAAACGGACCTTAGAAAGCTTCTACAAGTTCAGCTTTGAACAGTTAGCGGTCTCCGATAAGCTAATTGTATTGTGCAGTGCTACAAGCAGTTATAGAGAAAAGCAGAACAATTTCGACCGATTAGTTCGAAAGATATTAGCAGTTTTATACGAATGAGAAAAGTGATTATCTCGCCACAAGAGAAGCACTTTTGTATAGCCAGAATCAACGCAACGGCTGACGCTGCGAGTGGAATAGAAAGACTTCAGATTGCTTGGTTACACAACAATACAGTATAATGGAGCAATTGAATACGGCAGTTTGTTCTTTTAACACTACAACCGAAGAGCAGATGGAAGGCTAAGGAGCTTATTGCAATTGGGACATACTTCAACGGAGTAAGATAGCGACATGGAACTTCGCTAATTGCTATTCCACACAAGCGAACATGCGGTGAATACCATCTACACCCATGTTTCGTAATTAAAGGCTGAATACCATCGAACAGCCATAGAAACAATTTCATACTCTGTATATGAATAATTTCTTCGGAAATTTCTACAAAACTTCATGGCGATTGTCTACTGGAACTTCAGGGATTTTTTCAAGAGAGGTCAGGGATATCCCGACTCACAAAGAAGATTATTGCCGGAAGGATGTCTATTCGTCTTCAAGGAGCAGAGCGATTCACGGAGAAGGAAGCAGTTCGATTCTCCGAGGGTGCTATTTCCTATTTCGAGGATGGAGCTCAGCTTTAACGTGGTGAAATGGATCCATCAGCAGTCTTCTTTGGGGAATTTTCCTCTGGAACGTCAATCGGCAGATAAGGTAGTCGTGAACGTTTATTGTATTTGAGTTTACTAATGATGTTTGAGCAACCATTTTTCCCATATTTTTATCCTCATGTATTTTTGCCCTATTTTCTTGTTGAGATTCTTATTCTCAGTACACCTTGATGAGTTTTGCATTTTTCGACGATTTATTAAGACATTGTTATGTCATGGGCATAGTTAACGATTTTGAATCAGTTGAGACTGATATTTAGAATTTTCAGTAATTAATATTTTTGTAGTCACGATTTGACTGTAAGTTAATGATTTTTATGGCAGATTTAAATTCAGACAGCGTGTCATTTTATTAAAGTAATTCTACCCCAGTTTAATTACTTTGACCAATTTTCTGTCATCATCAAGAAGGAAGAACATTTAATTGATTTTAGAGCGTTAAAATCTCTTATGTTGTCGACGATCTTGGAAATACTAGTCGTTCTTTGAATTGATTGCAACAAAGACATTTATCGTCAGTTATGAATGAACATTGCATTATAGACACTTTTGTGAAAGAGTAACTTTAATATTGAATTATTGAATGCATTAAAGTCAAGAACTTTTGTCAGGAGTTTTTCTCAATTAGAGATTTATAGAACGATGTTTGCATTCCCCAGTCTAATTGGATTCTATTCGACTACTTTGCATTTTAGTCGCACTTTATTTGATGATAGTATTTTTATACTGCAATTTCTTTTAAGATGTTAATCTTAAATTTTGATAGACCAGACAGGCGTATATAAGCATATTCACTATTAAATTTGTTTGTGATTGGCAAGTTTTGACTTCATTTCGGTTCATGAATGAAATTCACGAAGGTTAAATAGAAAAACAGTTTTGAAACAATTAATGATTATAAAAAAATTTAAGTGGAACTATGAATGTATAATCGCTAGTGCAGCGCGTGTTGAAAGTCGCTGAGATATAATGCCCTTGAATATAAAGGAAGTTCCCACAGGAATAAATGTTAAAGAATTATTTGTGGAAGTTTTGTAAGTTATGTGGAAGTTTAATACCATATAGATTAATATATGATGATTTTGGGCATATTTTTAATGCAGTTTGTGCATTAACTTGTTAGCGAAGGATTTTCAGCTGGAGTAAGATTGTAATAGTTCGTTGAAAATTAATCAAGTGATTTACTGTTATAATTAACACGAGTTTTGAAAGAATTTGAGATAAGATTTTGAATGAAGGTTGCCGTCACAAATCATTATTAAAACCTTTATTAAACCAGATTGTGACATTAACATGTATAACTAACCTTTATTGGTCAATTATATTTAACACGATTATGAAAATTACCAACCGAATGGACATGTGGTCAATGTATTTCTGAAATTAATAATTTAAACAATTTAAATGTTAATATTGTAAATAATTGCTGTAAATATTTTTGAAAATAATGTGAAACGAGAGTGATGTTAAAGGCGTGCTTATAATATTTTTATTGTCTTTGACAAATATTATAAACAATTTCTAATTGTTATAAATAATTTATGTGATTTTGTTATAAACATTTAAGAGCTAATTAATATTTGGATTGAACTTAACAAATTTAGGGAATTAACATAATGATCCAATAGGATGTGAGCAAAGTACTTGAAGGATTTGCGTAAATATAATGTGAGTTGTCTTGTAGACATTTAAAAGCTTCAGAGAGCAAGCTATTCTTACGTAACATAGCACGTGAGAAGGGAGTGCATTTGACCAGTATGCAACAGGTTCGAGGGTAGCTCGCAGCTGGGCCAACATCTGGTTATCAGAGTGAGGTCGTCCACACTCCGGCCTTGCGACTATAAATACCATTCTCATGTTTATTAAAAGGAAACCAAATGCTCTATATATGTCACACCCTGATGTCCTTTTCCAATCCAATAGTGTTATGAATATTACGTTATTTTGAGCTCAAGGGAGCTAAAATGTTTTATATCATGTTGTATGATAATTTTTGCAAGTCCTACTGGAGGACGTAGTCAGATTGACTTGGGCTACTGATAGCCACGTTGATTTTGTTGTGTTATCAAAATCATACCCTTTATTAGAAATAAAGCATTTTGTACAGTTCAAAGTTCTCGTCTTCGTTTCTGGCTCATTTTTAAATGTCATGGTGGAGGTTATTGTGTGAACAGACTTTTAGTGATCCTGTTGTCAACTCAAACCCCGAGATAATTAAGAGGTAAGTAACGGTAAGTATGAACCCCCGTCTATTTTGGTGTGTTCCACAATGATTTCCTGTGAACTTCTGTGCTCTTATCTCGATAGTATCTGTCAGTGCCATTTTCATTTATGTAACTGTGCCGGTGCAATTGATAATTGGCAATCCGATTGAGGGGGGCGGATATCTGACAGCCTACTATCCAGGTAAACGGGGACAGAAAGATTGGCGCACCTAAAACGTTGGGGCACGATTCAACATAACTGGATTACCAGGTTGAACGCCAGAAAGAGTGGAAAAACCTAAAACGTAGGGTTCGATTAGACTCAAATAAAGAGGTTGATTCTTTGTTAGATGTCTAGGCCAATTGTAGAATTTAACAGTGTGATTATATAGGAATTAAATGTTGTATTGTATTAGGAAAATTACACTCAGAAAAGATCAGATCTTATACAACTTGAGAAAGGTTAAATAGGCTGGAAACTTAGAAAAATCGCCTATGATCTGGAATCTTATTTTATTTGACCGGCTTATGACATTTTAGTCATATTAAAGATAAAATTAAATTATTTGGATTGTAAATGTAAATTATTGGTGTTAGGATATTTTAAAATGAGCCAGAGAAATTTGAACATGTGCTTGAGTTTGTTTCAACATGAAGTATCTTCGAAGGTTAATTATAAGGTAGTTATAAGTTAGATTTAAGACAGAAAATTGATCAAAATTATATATGGTGAAAAGTGTTGCTCAAATGTTGTTATTTTGCTCTTTTGATGTATGTCCCTACAGCAGTCCATTTTTGAATAATATTGTAATGGCAGATGAAAGTTTGAGGTTGATGCTAGAGGAGATGTCTGCTAACTTGAAAGCTAGCATGAACAATAGTATGAAGCAGATGATGGAGGAGAATGCTAGTAATATGTCTGCTAATTTGAAAGCAAGCATGACTAGTAGTATGAAGCAGATGCTGAATGAAAGCATGAAGGAGAATAATAGTAATTTGTCTGCTAATTTGAATGCAAGGATGGAGGAGAATGCTAGTAATTTGAAAGCTAGCATGGGTGAAAGTTTGAAAGGTATCCAAACTAGTACTGCTAATTTGGAGGATAATATGTCGCGTTTACAGATTAATACCCAAGGAATTGAGAGTACTGTAAGTGACATCCGCACAGATGTATCTAATGTTCATAAAAATGTTGATGATGTTAAATTTGATGTGTCTAAGGTACAGAAAGACCTTACAATGTTAAATCTAGATGTAGCTAATGTCCGAGGGGATATTTCTTGTGCTAGAGCCGAAGTAGTTGTTGTCAAAAACGATGTAGCGACTGTCCAAGACAAGGTCGAGGAAGTACAAAAAGAAATTCAAAAAGCTAGAACTGATGTATCCAATGTTCAGGTAGACATTAATAACATTCATGCGGATATAAGTGAGGTGCAAAGTGACATAACTAAGATTCAGGTAGAGGTCAACACAGTTTTCGTAGATATTACTAAAGTCCAAACTGATGTAAATAAAGTCAGGGAAGAAATCGAAAACTCAAAAACTCTTTGTACGCGTAATATAACTGCATTAGCGACTAGGTTAGTCGATGAATCAGTTAGAACAACAACGTCTTTAGCAGAGTTGAAGTATGATGTAGAGGTCATGAGAACCCAGGTATTAGACCACAATAGAGTATTAAAAGAGGATATCGAAGTAGACATAGCCGAAATGTTAACAGCAAACGTAGCGGTATGGAAAGACGAGTGGAATAAGTCAAGTGGGGAACATGTAACCCAAATTCAGGAAAGGATTGAAAGAAAACTTGCCAGTACGCAGATAGAAATTAACAATGAAGTAGTACAGATTAGGAAAGATTTAAGCGTCAGGATAAATTCGCTATCCGAAAAACAAGTTGACGATAGAACACAACTAGATCAGGATATGCAAACTTTAAAATCTACATTAGAGGAACAGATGCATAAAGTTGTCTCGGATGTAAATGAAACGACGAGTAAACTGAAAAATTTGAAGTTAGGAGAGGCTAGTTTAATGGAGAACTACAAAGAAGAGATTATCAAGAAAGTCTTAACAGAAATCACCGACAAGGATACAGAAGGCTTAGCTTGCGAATTGAATAGGAATTATACTAGAAGACATAACCTAGAGCCAGAAGAAAGAGACGTGACTCCTGAAGAACGTGTATCCAGATTCAGAGAGGAGGATGACGAGAGGAATATGGAACCTGAGTGGAATTATAGAGATAGTGGGAGAAACTATCCGGATTCATATCCGAGGAACGTGACGGTCATTAGGAATTTCGAAGACAAACCACAAAAATTCAGTAACACTGATAGTTTGACACCTATAGAGTATGTAAGGAATCTCAAAGATTATTTCATCGAAGCTCACATTCCCAGAGAGAGAGAGATGAAGATAGTAGAGAGATATCTGATTGGAGGACCCCTTGAATGGTTTCGAGCATTTAGATACACATTCAGTAACTTTGACGAGTTTGCAGAGGCATTAATCAAGCGATTTTGGTCTATAGAAGCGCAGAATTCGTTAAGAGCGGAGGTGTATTCAAGAAAATACTCAGGTACTCTTCCAACGAGGTACGCTGATTTCTTTACGAGTCAGTTGTCCCGCTTGAGATTTTTGCAACCCCCATTGTCCACGGAGCAACTAATAGATGCGATTTCTCGTATGCTGCCAGTTGAGGTGAGAAGACTTATAATTTCGTCCAACATCAGGGATTTATCCAGCATGGATGAATTACTGAGGAGGTTAGACTACACAAGTCCAATGCCTAACGTAGTCCAGAAAGGTCAAAGGCAGGAGTTTAAAGAAATCAATACGGTATACATGGACCAAGTCCAACAAACTGACAAGCCAGAGGAGGAGAAAACTGACAATGTAGGTCCTCACAGGAATAATCAGTTTAGAAATTACAGATCACAAGGTTACCGACCGTATCAACAGAGAAGAGGTTGGAACTACAACCGAGGAAACTACAATGGAAGAGGCAGATATTACAACAATAATGGGTATAACCGTAACTATAATAGGAATAACCAAAACCAAAATAGAAACCAGAATACTCAAGGTCAGGTTATGACACCTGATCAGTATCAGCAAAGAGAGAAGGAAAGCCAGCAATACTTAAAAGAATTAAGGGATAAAGAAGCTGACAATCAAAGGAAAAGGCAGGATGTTGTAATCGATCCTGGTCCTTCTACGAGCCAGCAGAACTTTGAAAATAGAAATACTGGTCAGAAGAGAAAGTAGAGAGGAAAGAATACATTAACCACATACAACCCAGAGTAGAAGAAATATTTGATCAAGGAACATAGAGGAAATATCATACTAGAGTAAGCCAGTAATAATTCAATTTCGTGTTCAAGAGAGTTGAGATACTTGTAACACTGAGTTTAAAAACAATTTGCAACTGTTTTTAAAACGTGGTGGGAGGAGAATGCCCCCGTAATTGAATTATGTAGAGACCACGGTGGCTATATTTGAAATTATAAGGAGAGTTATGGTTGTCATAGTTATGACGTGGGTAGTCATGACGTAAGCACGGATGACGTAAATGTTATGCCAGCAAGCTACTTGAGCTGAGATTCTCAGTGACGTCAGCATTTAGTCGAGAATGTTCCAAGATTTACGACGCAGTCGCAGGAAACGAGGAATTCTGCTGAGGAAGAAACTATGCTATTGGAGGAGAGGCATGAACCAATGAACGATAGTTTAAAGGAAGACGGAGATTGCTGAAACTATGGTATTTTTATTACTCTTGGAATGCAGAATTGTGGAAATCCATTTGCAGTAAAAGCATTGATTTGGAATTTTGGTGAAATTTATTTTCAGTTTTTGAATTTTGAAAATCCGTCATGTATTAACGAAGTTGGAACTTTGAGCGATGACGTAGTATCACGCTTTGGAAGGGATGGAAACGCCCCTCGAGAAGTTAATAAAAGGGCTTGCGCAGAAGAGAGGAGCCCTTTTTCGTTCTCTGATTATTCTGAGATCTCATTCTCAGAGCATCGAAGTATATTTGTGAAAGTTCTTTTCTTATACATTCATTATAGTGAGACGTCGAAGTGAACAGCAGTGAAAAGAATCGTCTTTATAACGTGTGGCGAGGCCACTATATTAACGAGATCCAAGTCAAACTAGGTGAAGTTGAAACGGACCTTAGAAAGCTTCTACAAGTTCAGCTTTGAACAGTTAGCGGTCTCCGATAAGCTAATTGTATTGTGCAGTGCTACAAGCAGTTATAGAGAAAAGCAGAACAATTTCGACCGATTAGTTCGAAAGATATTAGCAGTTTTATACGAATGAGAAAAGTGATTATCTCGCCACAAGAGAAGCACTTTTGTATAGCCAGAATCAACGCAACGGCTGACGCTGCGAGTGGAATAGAAAGACTTCAGATTGCTTGGTTACACAACAATACAGTATAATGGAGCAATTGAATACGGCAGTTTGTTCTTTTAACACTACAACCGAAGAGCAGATGGAAGGCTAAGGAGCTTATTGCAATTGGGACATACTTCAACGGAGTAAGATAGCGACATGGAACTTCGCTAATTGCTATTCCACACAAGCGAACATGCGGTGAATACCATCTACACCCATGTTTCGTAATTAAAGGCTGAATACCATCGAACAGCCATAGAAACAATTTCATACTCTGTATATGAATAATTTCTTCGGAAATTTCTACAAAACTTCATGGCGATTGTCTACTGGAACTTCAGGGATTTTTTCAAGAGAGGTCAGTGATATCCCGACTCACAAAGAAGATTATTGCCGGAAGGATGTCTATTCGTCTTCAAGGAGCAGAGCGATTCACGGAGAAGGAAGCAGTTCGATTCTCCGAGGGTGCTATTTCCTATTTCGAGGATGGAGCTCAGCTTTAACGTGGTGAAATGGATCCATCAGCAGTCTTCTTTGGGGAATTTTCCTCTGGAACGTCAATCGGCAGATAAGGTAGTCGTGAACGTTTATTGTATTTGAGTTTACTAATGATGTTTGAGCAACCATTTTTCCCATATTTTTATCCTCACGTATTTTTGCCCTATTTTCTTGTTGAGATTCTTATTCTCAGTACACCTTGATGAGTTTTGCATTTTTCGACGATTTATTAAGACATTGTTATGTCATGGGCATAGTTAACGATTTTGAATCAGTTGAGACTGATATTTAGAATTTTCAGTAATTAATATTTTTGTAGTCACGATTTGACTGTAAGTTAATGATTTTTATGGCAGATTTAAATTCAGACAGCGTGTCATTTTATTAAAGTAATTCTACCCCAGTTTAATTACTTTGACCAATTTTCTGTCATCATCAAGAAGGAAGAACATTTAATTGATTTTAGAGCGTTAAAATCTCTTATGTTGTCGACGATCTTGGAAATACTAGTCGTTCTTTGAATTGATTGCAACAAAGACATTTATCGTCAGTTATGAATGAACATTGCATTATAGACACTTTTGTGAAAGAGTAACTTTAATATTGAATTATTGAATGCATTAAAGTCAAGAACTTTTGTCAGGAGTTTTTCTCAATTACAGATTTATAGAACGATGTTTGCATTCCCCAGTCTAATTGGATTCTATTCGACTACTTTGCATTTTAGTCGCACTTTATTTGATGATAGTATTTTTATACTGCAATTTCTTTTAAGATGTTAATCTTAAATTTTGATAGACCAGACAGGCGTATATAAGCGTATTCACTATTAAATTTGTTTGTGATTGGCAAGTTTTGACTTCATTTCGGTTCATGAATGAAATTCACGAAGGTTAAATAGAAAAACAGTTTTGAAACAATTAATGATTATAAAAATTTTTAAGTGGAACTATGAATGTATAATCGCTAGTGCAGCGCGTGTTGAAAGTCGCTGAGATATAATGCCCTTGAATATAAAGGAAGTTCCCACAGGAATAAATGTTAAAGAATTATTTGTGGAAGTTTTGTAAGTTATGTGGAAGTTTAATACCATATAGATTAATATATGATGATTTTGGGCATATTTTTAATGCAGTTTGTGCATTAACTTGTTAGCGAAGGATTTTCCGCTGGAGTAAGATTGTAATAGTTCGTTGAAAATTAATCAAGTGATTTACTGTTATAATTAACACGAGTTTTGAAAGAATTTGAGATAAGATTTTGAATGAAGGTTGCCGTCACAAATCATTATTAAAACCTTTATTAAACCAGATTGTGACATTAACATGTATAACTAACCTTCATTGGTCGATTATATTTAACACGATTATGAAAATTACCAACCGAATGGACATGTGGTCAATGTATTTCTGAAATTAATAATTTAAACAATTTAAATGTTAATATTGTAAATAATTGCTGTAAATATTTTTGAAAATAATGTGAAACGAGAGTGATGTTAAAGGCGTGCTTATAATATTTTTATTGTCTTTGACAAATATTATAAACAATTTCTAATTGTTATAAATAATTTATGTGATTTTGTTATAAACATTTAAGAGCTAATTAATATTTGGATTGAACTTAACAAATTTAGGGAATTAACATAATGATCCAATAGGATGTGAGCAAAGTACTTGAAGGATTTGCGTAAATATAATGTGAGTTGTCTTGTAGACATTTAAAAGCTTCAGAGAGCAAGCTATTCTTACGTAACATAGCACGTGAGAAGGGAGTGCATTTGACCAGTATGCAACAGGTTCGAGGGTAGCTCGCAGCTGGGCCAACATCTGGTTATCAGAGTGAGGTCGTCCACACTCCGGCCTTGCGACTATAAATACCATTCTCATGTTTATTAAAAGGAAACCAAATGCTCTATATATGTCACACCCTGATGTCCTTTTCCAATCCAATAGTGTTATGAATATTACGTTATTTTGAGCTCAAGGGAGCTAAAATGTTTTATATCATGTTGTATGATAATTTTTGCAAGTCCTACTGGAGGACGTAGTCAGATTGACTTGGGCTACTGATAGCCACGTTGATTTTGTTGTGTTATCAAAATCATACCCTTTATTAGAAATAAAGCATTTTGTACAGTTCAAAGTTCTCGTCTTCGTTTCTGGCTCATTTTTAAATGTCATGGTGGAGGTTATTGTGTGAACAGACTTTTAGTGATCCTGTTGTCAACTCAAACCCCGAGATAATTAAGAGGTAAGTAACGGTAAGTATGAACCCCCGTCTATTTTGGTGTGTTCCACAATGATTTCCTGTGAACTTCTGTGCTCTTATCTCGATAGTATCTGTCAGTGCCATTTTCATTGATGTAACTGTGCCGGTGCAATTGATAATTGGCAATCCGATTGAGGGGGGCGGATATCTGACAGCCTACTATCCAGGTAAACGGGGACAGTACCATCCCGGCATTTGCCTGAAGACGAAGTGGGAAACCACGGAAAACCACTTCGAGGATGGCTGAGGTGGGAATCGAACCCCCTCTACTCATTTGGGCCACCCGAGGCTGAGTAGACCCCGTTCCAGTCCTCATACCACTTTTCAAATTTCGTGGCAGAGCCGGGAATCGAACCCAGGACCTCCGGGGCGGCAGCTAACCATGCTGACCGCTATGCTACGGAGGCGACTATGTCAGATGTTACACATCATATATGACTACTGTAAGGCTCGTTTGTTTTATTATTATTATTATTATTATTACCACTAGCTTTCTTCCAAAATCCCTTCCATGGCCCCTCCTTAATTAGACCCAAGTTATCGGTCACCTGGGTGATCGGCCTGTCACCTTCCTCAGTTGTATCTGCTGACAAAGAATATCCAGCTCCCAGACACCGTCCTGGTGACGGGGTGAAGCTGAAGTGAGGTGATACGCGATTTAGTTTTACGTTATTGACCAAGGGAAAGTGGTATAAATTCGGAATTCCAGACACATTCGACAATACAAAGCCATGCCATATATGAATGGTTTCTGTCACTTTTAATATCATCCGATTCACCATTTCCACCCGAGTTCATGTTCAATTTAATGGCCTCCCAGCTTAGAATTCTGAAGCGCAGTGAAGGGAGGCATTCCTATTAAAAGCGAGAATTGTGATGGCATTCTACTCCGCAGTCTCTTAAGATGAGAGAATGTCAGAGGTCAAGCTGGCAGAGAATTATCTTCAATCGATGTGTCGCAGCCAGATATATCCTGGGGACATATTTGGCTGGATTCTAGGACCGTTGAAAGGACTTAAATACGAAAATACTGGTTAGTACTCGTGTTGTAATTATAAACAAAAGTTTGATGCTTTTCAGTCGGTCAACACGAATGTACAAAAATGTGATGGGTCATTCCCTAATCCTGAAAAAATGACATGAGATTAATAAATACATCATAAATAATAATAATAATAAATAGTATATTTTTTTTATTTATTTAGTCGATTTACCCTCTAGTTTGGTGGTTCCCACGGACTCAGCGAGGGAACTCACCACTACCGCCTCTACGGGCAGTGTCCTGGAGCTTGGAACATCTGGTCAGGATGGATACAACTGGGGAGGTGTGATCAGCACGTCGCCCAGGCGGCCTCACCTGCAAAGCGAACAGGGGCCTCATGAGGGGAGGGATTGGAAGGTTAGGATGGATAAGCAAGGAAGAGGGAAGGAGGCGGCCGTGGCCTTACAGTAGGAACCATCCCGGCATTTTCCCGAAGCCACGGGAAACCACTTCGAGGATGGCTGAGGTGGGAATCGAACCCCCTCTACTCAGTTGGACCACCCGAGGCTGAGTAGACCCCGTTCCAGTCCTCATACCACTTTTCAAATACAGTATCGTGGCAGAGCCGGGAATCGAACCCAGGACCTCCGGGGCGGCAGCTAACGATGCTGACCGCTACGCTACGGAGGCGACACATAAAATAAATAATAAATTTCAAAATAAATACATCTCATGTTTTTTTTTTTCAGGATTAGGGATTAACCCATCTCATTTGGGTAGAATCGTGTTGACCGACTGAAAAGCATCAAACTTTTGTTTACTAAGGCAACACTGAAAAAATGGCTTCAAAACAATAATTATAATTATAAATCGAAATTTGAAAGGCCGTGAAATTTTGTGACTAATATTGTGGGTTTTTAAGAGTGGTTCGTAGAGCAATATTGTTTTCTTGGATGTATGATTGGTTTTATTGACTTGGATCTTTTTTTTCGTATGGCTTTTTTTAGTGCCAGGAGTGTCCGAGGACATGTTCGGCTCGCCAGATTTGTAGCTACTTCGAGGCGGACACCCAATGGGTGAGCTACAAGTACCGTCGCGTGTGGAGTGTTGTCTGGGGAGGAAAGTTTGAATGTTAGGACGAGGAGTTGGAAGGTAGCGGCTGTGGCCTATAGTTAGGGACCAACCCCGGCATTTGCCTGGAAGGAAGATGGGAAACCACAGAACACCATCTTCAAGGTTGCCGGCGGGGGGATTCGAACCTCCTCGCCTCCCGGATGTGAGCGACTGCCAGCAGTCATGCCGTAACGACCACGGCTAACTCACCCGGCTTGGATCTGATGATGTTCGCTTGACGAACGAAACGTTTATTCATTGTAACTCCCCTTCTAATTTGTGCAATTCATAATTATTCATGTAAAAGCACATATTTATTGCCTAATATAATTGGGCATAAATACGTGTTGACCAACTGAAAATTATAAATCTAATTAAATAATGATAATATCGTATGGCCTCGGGTGCCTGGTGCAATATTTGTTATCTGATGCCCAGAGGGCAGCTTGCATGTCGAATTTTGTTGCTCCCTGGAGCGCTATGAAAGTCAAGGAGGTTAGATATCTAAGCTCCTTGGCACTATAGCGCTTTCTAGTAGAGAAAGGAGGAACTTTGTGTGGGTGGAAAATCCCGAGATTAATTTTGCCATTATGAACACGGCCTACTGAATTCAAATGGGTTCTTTAACATGCCAACATGCGTGCCGTGATTTTTGTCACCTTTCAAAAAATCACTTACCACGGCCAGGAGCGAACCTGCAAGCTTGGGGGTTGGTAGTCCGTCATGATAACCTCTCACCCACTGAAAAATGAATTCAAAACTTTCTAAATTTGGTAGGATACAGTAGATGCAGTCGTTTAGAATATATAGGGGCAGATGACCTCGTAGTTCCGCCCCTCAAAACTTCAATAACTAACTAACGTTTAGAATATATAGGGAGAGACATATAGTCACACACATAAACATCTCCCCAGATTGATCTCACATCATTCATCTGCTTTCAGTAACTCTTTCCTCGTGTCCGGAACTAGAATTTGGAATAATAACATAGGTCCCTAAAATAAGCAATTTAAATTTTGTCATAAATAAATCCCGTGACACTACAGCCTCACTAGAGCGCATGAAGGGCCTAGGCCCCCAAGCGACCGCTGGCCAGCCCAGCCACGCGTAGTCAGCGCATCGGGTCCCCTCGGCCGTTAATCTTGGTTTTCGAGACCGAGTTTACACTGTCAGACAGCTACTCAATTGTTCTCACGAGGTTGAGTGTAACCGTTCTAGAACTCACGTCTACAGGGTCTTTCGTATAAAGTAAGAACGGTGAGCGACGACTTTGTTATCCGCTGCTACAGTGGCCTTGGCCGAGCTTGTGGCGTGCCACGGCCCCCTGCTGTAGTATGGAATGCGCGCGCATAGTATATGCTCGACCTTGCAATAAACGTGCAGGAGTTCAGTGGCCAGTCTGAACCTCAGATGTTGACAAGAGACAGTTATCATTACAACATCGTATTTTTGTATGTAAAACTTATTTTAAGTACGAGTCGGCTCTTAAAGCAGGGGGGCGTGGCGCGCCATAAGCTCGGCCAAGGCCACCGCAGCAGGGAATAACAAAACTGCCTCTTGCCGTTCTTACTTTATATGATAGACCCTGTATTTCTAAAAACCCTGACGGAGCCGGGAATCGAACCCGGGGCCTCCGGGTGAGAGGAAGGCGCGCTACCCCAACACCCGAGGCCGGCTTGTTATCATTAGACATGGTTAATTTCTTGTCTCTATGAACACTAAACCTAAGAAATACGTGAATTTAGGATTAGGTTTTCTTATGTTTTACTCGATTTTGATAGCATGCAGTAAATACAGTATGTGCTCTATGTTACGAGCAGGAATTATTCCCCTAATAACACTCACGGAAGTTCACAATCTAAATTTATAAGCTGCCACCCTCGCTTGCGTTGTGAATGTTGTGATACTCAGCTCATTATTTCTCACAAGGTGCACGCAAGCGACGCAAGCGAGTTCGTGACCGCCAGCTGTTCAATACTCAAGGCTGTAGGTCACGGAGACCATATCCCATTTGCTCTCCGAGGAGCGAGAGGTGCTAGCCCCACTGAACCTTGACCTAGGTTATAGTTTTCTATTTCTATCACTCGCGGCACTATGAAATACACTGCGCAGTGGCGTAACTTCTTTGCTTCTGGAAGGGGATGAGCTGAGGAGTGGGGGTTGAGGGCTCGGACATATTGAGTGGGGACCAGATTTTTTGAAATTGCATATGCGCATATACAAATACATATTTTGAGAGTTTATTGGATATTTTGCAATTTCTGAACATAACAGCATATTTTGGCATTTATAGTTGAAATTAAGTATAATTTAAAACATCTTGAACAAAATAGGTTTCGCCTGCGTGTTGGACATCCCTTGTAAGCAACTTCCTGAGCAACAAATAAATAACTAATATTTTACGCAAGTATGCTGCCTGGTTATTTCAAGAAGGGAATGGGGTGGGACATTCCTTTCACCATCTCGACAGCCAGTAGCCCGGGGTTAGTTTTGTGAGAAGTTTCTGCAGTTAATGTGTTATTCTTAATGTGCATATCCTTAACTCAAAACCTAAAGAGAAGAGCAGTAGAAAGTATTTATTAAATCAGTGGGTCTCAGGTAACAGTGATTATTCGACTGATGGCTTGGGGCCAGACATTTATGCACTGGAGACGATTAAAATATACATAATTTGTCTCCTGAAAACATTGAAAAACTTGCAATTATCTATATTTCTGCAGTGAATGATACTTGTATAAAGTGAGTGAGTAAGATTGGCTTATTGTTAAGTGCATATTTTTTAAATTTTTAATGCATAATTTCTTCATTTTTGGTGCATAATTGCATGCATATATTGATCGTTTCAGTGCATAAATGTCCCGTCCCTAGTAATGAGACATACAAAGGAAATACACGATCCTGAAGTTTCTAAACCCTCTCTATCTACTGTACTTTGTTGATATAAAATTATAATCACCTGTTTTCTTCGCGATATCACATGATCCTTTTCTATTCCCCGACTTTAATTAATATTAATAAACTTCTCCTTCTTCTTTTTTCTTCTTAGTCGTTTACCCTCCAGGTTGGTAGAACCCACGGACTCAGCGAGGGAACTCACCACTACCGCCTCTACGGGCAGTGTCCTAGAGCTTGGGAACATCTAATCGGAGTGGACACAACTGGTGAGGTGTGATCAGCACCTCGCCCTGGCGGCCTCACCTGCAAAAGCGAACAGGTGCCTCATGAGGGAAGGTAAGGGATGGTCAGGATGGATAGGCAAGGAAGAAGGAAGGAGGCGGTCGTGGCCTTACAGTAGGGACCATCCCGACATTTGCCCGAAGGCGAAGTGGGAAACCACGGAAAACCACTTCGAGGATGGCTGAGGTGGGAATCGAACCCCCTCTACTCATTTGGACCACCCGAGGCTGAGTAGACCCCGTTACAGTCCTCATACCACTTTTCAATTTTCGTGGCAGAGCCGGGAATCGAACCCAGGACCTCCGGGGCGGCAGCTAACCATGCTGACCGCTACGCTACTGAATAAACTACAGTATCCAACTAAAGTTTAACTTAAACCAACAACGGTGGCGCAGTCTGCAGCATGCTGAAATGCTATGCTCAAGACCGCGGGCTCAAATCCGGATGAAGGTGTCGGATTTTAAGAGCGTTAAAATCCTTCAGTATGCCTTCCTTCGGAGAGGAAGTAAAACTGGCGGGCCCATGTCATAGATTTGTGGCATGTATAAGAACCTACCACTACAATTGGTAGTGCGTAGCCAAAATTGTAGGTTATATTTGGCTGGTTAAAAACGCTCAATCAATTTCCAACGTTCGCCGGTAGGTGCTAGTGACAGTGGCATCTCTGATGGCCAAAGTTGGAACTAACTTACTTGAAATTGAACTAGATGGGCAGACCACAGGCGTTCAATTAAAATACCCCGCTATGGCCATTGGATGGGTAAACCGTTAAAAATATCTACAGTATACTGTATATAATGAGTGTAAGAATAGTTCAGCATGGAAAGTTCTACAAAAAAGTCCGGGACAATATATCTCTATATTTAATACATCGCCCACTGAAAGTGTTTTTACGTTTCCATTTCTTCCAGCACAATTCGACTTTTTCACTGAAGTCGTTACTGCTCAGCTTCCTTTGATCATAAATAAATTATTTTCTACAGAAACATTCCTCGAGACATCCTTTACAGAATGGTGAAAACCACATCAAAAACCATCGAGTGGTTCTCAAGAATACCCGAAACATCCAAGAATCGGAGACTTAGTTTTATACTAACGTTTATGTTCGACCCTGACTATTATATGTCAGAAAACTGTACTATAATGAGGCTCATTATAACACTATTTTTCATAATGAAACAGAGCTCAAGAAACAGTTGTTTGACCAATTAGATAATTAGATGCGCTGAGTTCCACGGCCTTCTAATTTAAATTTCACTGCCTGGCCTAGTGTCATAGTAGGGTAATCGAGGAGGCCATGGTCAAATACAAGGCATTCTCTGCGTCTCATGCGCTCTGTTCAGTACATAAAACTGGCGAAATCTCGACAGATATTTATGAATATTCATGTTCGAACATAAAATAGTTATAATAATAATCGTCGAACATAAACAGTCGTATGCAACTCGCCTATAATGGTAATTAAGATACTCGTATGGAAATTATAAAACTCGAATACCCTTGTTTTATAAACATACTCGTGTCTTAATTATTGCCATTATAGGCTCGTTGCATAATGTACTATTAATGTACGAAAGCTGTTTTTTTTTTAGTTCCGATGGACTGTATAAAAATATTTTACTACTAAATGTTTGCTTGTTTTATTCTTATGTCTCAACATAATCGCCAAAACGATTGAAACATTTGTCGTATCGTTACACCAGCTTTCCAATGACCTCGGAAAAATATTCTGCCTCCAATGAGGTGGGTACGTCTGGAGAGTCTCCTGAAGTTTTTCCTTTCTCGAAAAAGGTGAAAATCATTCACGATCGCACTGTGCTAACGTTACGATAGGCTTTTACAAAGAATTCAAGTGGGAAGTTTTGGACCATCTGCCGTAGTCCAAACCTGCACTGAATGATTTTCACCTTTTTCGAGAATTGAAGGTATAGTTGGGCGGCAACGCCTCGCCAAAAAGGAAACACTTCAGTGGCGGCAGAATGTTTTGTCGAGGGCATTGGAAAGCTGGTGTAACGATACGACAATTGTTTCGATCCTTTTGGCGATTATGTTGAGACAAGAATAAAACAAGCAACACATTTAGTAGTAAAATCAGTTTGGTATGTCAATCTGTTATTTTTATACAGTCCCTCGGAATTTGAAAAAAAAAAACATCCCTCATAGCCTATATACACGGAAATATATCAATATTTTATCATAAAGATACAAGTAGAAAATAATTTTATAAAAATGTTGTAATTTCACTAAACTTGGCAATTTTTAACCCACCCACTCATAATAACTTAGCATCGAAAGGGTTAAATTAGACGGAGTCGTCAGTTAAAAAGTTGTCGCTCCCTTTGAAGTTGTGTTCGATCTTGGAGTCGTCCATTGTGTGTGCGCTAGGGGAACTTGATCAAAGCGGGACAATAGAGGGTGAAGAGGGTTCGGGTCTAGTAACTTGGTTAGTGCTCTGCACTCGAGGGGCCGATAAACGTCCTGTAAAAGCAGCTATTACTGAGTGTTGCGTGAGTGCGTGATCACACGCACATTCCTTCTCAATGAGACAGAACGTGCATTCCACAGGTGAGGACAACGAGAATGCGGAAGTCTTTTGCAATCATCAGCATGAGTGCGTCAAATATTGTTTTGTTGTTGTTGATTCATCTAGGCCAGGCGTTCTCAAACCATTTGAAACTGTGAGCAACACCCTCAAGCCATACCAAGTACCGGGGCACCATTAAATATAATATTAATAATAATAATAATAATAAGAAGAAGAAATAAATAAATAAATAAATAAATAAATAAATAAATAAATAAATAAAGAAAGAAAGAAAGAAAGAAAGAAAGAAAGAAAGAAAGAAAGAAAGAAAGAAAAATCATTCGGAAAATACTAGGAGCAAGACTCACTCCTGACGGGTACCGACTACAGTCAATCAAGACAACTGAAAATTACTCAAACTTCGAAGTCGACATCAGAAAAAGGCGATTGAAATTCTTCGGGCAC
Organism: Meconema thalassinum; assembly: GCA_946902985.2. Lineage (NCBI taxonomy): Eukaryota > Metazoa > Arthropoda > Insecta > Orthoptera > Tettigoniidae > Meconema > Meconema thalassinum. Next base: position 156,362,999 of record OX336396.1, on the reverse strand, counting down.
ATAAGTAGACTGCCGGATACCCGACTAACCAAAAGAATACTAGATTACATATCATCACTCAAAAGTACAACACCATGGATGAAAGAAGTACAAAACGATATGCCAACTGCTAAAATAACCGACACATCAGACAGAGACTCCTTCCGTAACAAAGTGAACAACTGGGAAGTCCAACCAGAGCAACCAAAACCTACACCTTACAGACCTCAATGGTCTGACGAAAGAAAATTGGCATTCTCCAACAGAATGAAACAATACTGGCGAAATAAGAAGAACGTCAAGAATTGAGTCAAAGTGCTTAACGCTTTCCAATATTGGGAAAATACGCTGTAAATAACTTAAATAAATCTAATATATAAAAGCGAAAGTCTGTATGTATGTGTATGTATGTATGTATGTATGTATGTATGTATGTATGTGGGTTGGTTCCGTATACAAATCTACACCATTCCACCAATCTCAACCATATTTTGCATACACATAGTTTAGGACCCAGAAGGAACCGCTGGCTACATGAATTTTCGATAGTCTTTCTCATTCTTCTGATTTCGGCCCTTTGCACTCAAGCACAGGCTAATCAAATCATAAAATATACTCATGAAGGAATGGCAAGGCAGATAGTTTCCATGGCAACATAGCTCAAGTCGAGACACGGCCGTCTGGATGCCAGTTGCGCTCTGCACTACCGGTATAGAAAATGAGGATCTTTACTTGAAATCCCGTTAGTTACTCAAGTGCTCACACAGCACTGTCAACCGAGTTTAGCATAACAAAGACTTAACACTATCTTCTTTCTACTATATATTTGTCAAATACCACTCACTCACTCACTCACTCACTCACTCATTCATTTATTCATCACGAAATCTCAGAAACCACCGAGCGGATTGGAATGAAATCTGGTATGCAGCTTCCTCAAGGGCCGCAAATGCCCACTAAGAGAGGACTTTTGGATATTCAGGTTCTAAAGGGGTGTTAAAAACCGATCAACAACCAGCTACAGGTGTTCATTAACAGATGTCTGCGTCGCATCATGAATGTGAGGTGGCCGGACATAATCTCAAATGAAGATCTTTGGACCATCACCAATCAACAACCGATTAGCATCCAGATCAAGGAGAGGAAATGGCGCTGGATTGGTCACACACTAAGGAAGCCGGACGGAGCTATTGAGAGGGCGGCGCTAGACTGGAATCCTCAAGGCGCCAGGAAGCGAGGTCGACCTAAGAAGACCTGGAAGAGGACGATCGAAAATGAAATTGCAGAGGTGGACAAGAACTGGAGTCAAGTGAAGAGAATGGCCAGGAACCGTACTGCGTCGAGAAATTTCGCCAAGGCCCTATGCTCCGGAAGGAGCGACAGGAATTAAGTAAGTAAGTAAGTAAGTAAGTAAGAAAGTAAAGGGGTGTTAAGGGGGTAGACCTGCATTTCATTGAATAGCAATATCTCCAGATTGGTTTCATTCGGGGATGTGATACTCGGCATATAAACACATCATTAAAAATAAGAAGACACGTGTCTGAGGGTTTTTCGAAGTGGTGTATATTATGAGGTGAAAGGGGTGAAAAGTGGGGATTGAAAGATTCCTAACGGAGCGTGTATCTCTTAAACGACATAGGCGAGGAGTTTGAAACTCAGCGAAAAAAATCAACATAAAAAAGAAGTAAATATGCGTTGACCGTGTTTTCATAAACCCAATTTAAGGGGCCCATGAGGAGAAATGAAATTCTGGGGGGGGGGAGGGCGGAACAGGAAAGAAAGTGTCCTAACTGATTGACTGACTGACTCACTCATCAAACTCAGGGGGGAAAAACTGCTTTAAGTAAATAGCTGTTCGACGGTTTTGTTTCATAAATCAAATTTAAGGGGTTTATGGGGAGGGGTGAAATTCTGAAAAAAGAAAATTGAAAGAAAATGTCCTGACTCACTCACTCACTCACTCCTCACTCATCATCGCCCAGCCAAAATTATTGAAGTTAGAAACATGACAGTTTGGGGATATGTTCATTGTATTTCAAAACCGTCTACTAAGGGAGGATTTTCGGATATTCAGGTTCTAAAGGGGTTTTAAGGGGGTTAAACCTGCATTTCATTGAATAACAATATCTCCCGATTGGTTTCATTGGGGGATGTGATACACGGCATATAAACTCATCATTAAAAAGTAGCAAGGCACGTGTCTGAGGGTCTTTCGATGTGTTAATGATGTGAAAGGGGTGAAAAGTGGGGATTGAAAGATTCCTAACGGAGCGTGTATCTCTTAAACGACATAGGCAAGGAGTTTGAAACTCAGCGGAAAAAAATCAGCATAAAAAATAAGTAAATATGTGTTTGACCGTTTTTTCATAAATCCAATTCAAGGGGCCAATTGGGAGGGGTAAAATTCTGGGGGGGGGGGGGGTACAGGAAAGAAAGTGACCTAACTGATTGACTGACTGACTCACTCATCATACTCAGGGGGAAAAAACTGCTTTAAAGTAAGTAAATAGCTTTTCGACAGTTTTTTTTTATCAAATTGAAGGGGTTCATCGGGAGGGGTGAAATTCTGAAGAAAAAACAAGTAGTTCCGTGAAGAACTATACAGCCTATTTTCATATATCCTGAACTCGGATGGTTAAATCGCGGGAAACATCCATTTAAATATTTATAATTCGCGTCGCCGCCATGTTGGATTTGTGCTCACCAGGTTACTGAAAGTCCTATAGGTGAACTTATGTTCATAGCCTCTATGAACATAAAAAATATCAGTTTGATTGCTGTAAAAGATTCGTAGATATTGAGATTCGTCAACATATTTCGGATGCTCGCCATTTTGGATAGTTATATGTATAAGCCGTAGGGTTATGTACCATTAAAGAAAAATTATAGCGTAGCTTCACTATTCAAACTTTCACTTCGATCGCACGATTACGACACAAGAAATAATAACTTAATTTTAAAATCTCGCACAGCTGCCATCTTGAGGTTATGTAAACAATTGAACTATATTCGATGCCAGTGCATTACAATATGTATAATCATTTACTGTACCACATTTCACTGCGCTCAGAGGGTTAAATCACAAGAAAAGTCTATTAAAATGTTTCAACTTCGCTTGGCCGCCATGTTCGTTTTGTACTTTATAGGTTTTTGAATGTTATATAGATAAACTTGTAGCAGAGACCTTTATCATCGTTCAAAATTTCAGGGTGATATCTTTAATAGTTTCGGAGATATAGAATGCCAGTGAAATATTTCGCACAGCCGCCATTTTGAGGTTATGTAAACAATTGAACTAAATTAGACGCCAGTGCATTATAATGTGTATAAATATTTTCTGTACCAAGTTTCATTATGTTTGGATGGTTAAATCGCAAGAAAAGTCTATTTATAAGTCTCAACTTCGCTTGGCAGCCATGGTGGTTTTGTAGTTACCAGGTTTATGAAGGTTTCTTAGGTGAACGTCTAGTAGTGCCCTTTATCACCGTACAAAATTTCAGGGTGATATCTGTAATAGTTTCGGAGATACTGAATGCTGGTAAATAATTCACTCAGCCGCCATGTTGGATTGGTGAGACAGAATAAAATTTGAAGGAAACGGTCGAGGTCGGCCAGAATGGTGCTATGATCTTACCGAGTTTCATTGAAATCGCTCCAGCCGTTCAAAAGTTATTAGGGGACACACACACACACACACACACACACGCACACACACACACACACACACACACACAGACAAAAGGTGATCTCATAAGCCTATTTTTTCAAAATTGAAAATAGGCTAAAAATGAAAGAAAATGTCCTGACTCATTCACTCACTCATCATCGCCCAGCCAAAAATATTGAAGTTGGAAACATGACATTTCGGGGATATGTTCGTTGTATGTCAAAACCGTACACTAAGGGAGGTTTTTGGATATTCAGGTTCTAAAGGGGTCTTAAGGGGGTTAAACCTGCATTTCATTGAATAACAATATCTCACAAGTGGTTTCATTTGTGGATGTGATACTCGGCATATAAACAAATCATTAAAAATAAGCAGACATATGTCTAAGGGTTTTTCGATGTGGTGTATTATTATGAGGTGAAAGGGGTGAAAAGTGGGGGTTGAAGGATTCCTAACGGAGCATGTAGGCCTATCTCTTAAACGACATAAGCGAGAAATTTGAAACTCAGCGAAAAAAAAACAGCTTAAAAAGTACGTAAATCGGTATTCGACTGTTTTTTCATAAATTAATTTAAGGGGCCAATGGGGTGGGGTGAAATTCTGGGGGGAAAAAGGAGAGAAAGTGCCCTAACTGACTCACTCATCAAACTCAGGGGAAAAAGACAGCTTAAAAAATAAGTCAATAGGTGTTCAAGCGTTTTTTCATCAATCCAATTTAAGGGGCCCATGGGGAGGGGTGAAATTCTGGTAAAAATAATTGAAAGAAAATGTCCTGTCTGACTCACTCACTCATCACGCCCAGCGAAAACTATTAAAGTTGGAAAAATGAAATTTTGGGAATATGTTTGCTGTATGTCGAAAACGTCCACTAAGGAATGATTTTTGTTTATTCGGGTTTTAAATAAGTGTTAAGGGGGTAAACGTGCATTTCATTGAATAACGATATCTCATGAGTTGTTTCTTTGGGGATGTGATATTCGGTATATAAACTAATCATTAAACATAATCAGACATATGTCTAAGGGTTTATCGATGTGGTGTATATTATGAGGTGAAAGGGGTGAAAATTTGGGGTTGAGGGATTCTTAACGGAGCATGTATCTCTGAAACGACATAGGCGAGAAGTTTGAAATTCGGCGAGAAAAAAACGCTTAAAATACAAGTAAATAGGTGTTCGACCGTTTTTTCATAAACTCCTTGGAGAGGGGTGATATTCTGGGGGGAAAAAAAAAACAGGAAAGAAAGTGTCCTATCTGATTGACTCACTTACTCACTCATCAAACTCAGGGGGAAAACAGCTTTAAATAAGTAAATAGGTGTTTGACCGTTTGTTTCATAAATCCAATTTAAGGGGTTCATGGGGAGGGGTGAAATTATCAAAAATAAATGAAAGAAAATGTCCTGACTGACTCACTCACTCACTCATCATCGCCCAGCCAGAATTATTGAAGTTAGAAACATGAAATTTTGGGGATATGTTCGTTGTATGTCGAAAACGTCCACTAAGGAAAGAGTTTTGGATATTCAGTTTCTAAAGAGGTCTTAAGGGGGTAAACGTGCATTTCATTGAATAACAATATCTCACGAGTGGTTTCATTTGGGGATGTGATACTTGGCACATATACTAATCATTAAAAATAAGCTGACACATGTCTAATGGTTTTTCGATGTAGTGTATATTATGAGGTGAAAGGGAAGAAAAGTGGGGGTTGAAAGATTCCTAACGGAGCGTGTATCTCTTAAACGACATAGGCGAGGAGTTTGAAACTCGGAGGAAATCAATCAGCTTAAAAATAAATAAATAAATGAAATAAATAGATGTTCGGCCGTTTTTTTTTCATAAATGCAATTTAAGGGGCCTATGGGGAAGGGTGAAATTCTGGAAGAAAAACGTCCACTAAGGAAGGATTTTTGGATGTTCACTCTCATCGACCAACCAAAACTATTAAAGTTAGAAGAATGATATTATGGGGATATGTTTGTTGTGTGTCGAAAACGTCTACTAAGGAGGGATTTTTGGGTATTCAGGTTCTAAAGGGGTGTTAACGGGGTTAAACATGCATTTCATTGAATAACAGTATGACACGACTATGACGCGAGCGAAGCGAGGCTAAAAATCACGCAAGTACCACTGGTCTGATTTACATGAATTTTACATGGAAGTAGCTGATTTACCTGGTTAACATATAGGTTACTTTTGATTTCAATACTTTGCACTATTTAAAGATGGCGACCATTTTAGTGACGTCACTACACCCTTTGGTTTCAAACGTTCATATTTCCATTTCAAATAAAAAGAGAACGCTAAGAAATAGCAAACTTTTGATGGCATATACGAGGTTCAAAATTACATTTTCTATCCGAAAGGTATCTCCAAGGGGTAGCGAGTAAAACCTAAATTTGTGCTATAAAACACGGTCAACGCCGAGCGGTGTAGTTGGACAAAATGTTCCATCCTTAATCTCCCTCTGCGCAGCACCTCGCCTATCCCCTGTTTTAACTGCCACCTTCACATTTTAATTTTTTTATGACGCGTAGCGAAGCACGGGTACTTCAGCTAGTAAATAAATAAATGTATAATATTATATATAAAAGTGAAAGTCTGTATGTATGTGGGTGGGTGGGTATGTGGATTTGTTCCGTATACAAATCTACACCGTTCCACCAATCTAAACCAAATTTTGCATACACATAGTTTAGGACCCAGAAGGGACGGCTGGCTACATGGATTTTCGATAGTCTTTCACAATTCTTCTGATTTCGGCCTTTTTGCACTCGAGCAAAGGCTAATAAAGTCAGAAAATATACTGATAAAATAATGGCAAGGCCGGCTATCTCCATGGCAACACTAGCTCAAGACGGGGCCACAAGTTTCTATCTATCTCGGCAAGAGGCCATGCTACACCCACTGCCAGCTAGATCACATCCCTCCAAGCTGCTTTAAACTGCCTGTCCACTTAGCACAAGAGGTTGCAGCACCAACCCACTGTGATCGCCGCGGCATTTTTACTGCCAGCTGGATCGCATCCCTCCTGGCTGCTTTAAACTGCCTGCCCATTCAACACTCAGACGCGTACTGGATATACTGTATATTAATTCACCGCTAGGTTGCAGCGCAAACCTTCCGCAGCTTTTTAAGGGGCGATACCTGAAACGAAGGGTTTTTAACTTTGGATGCTTAATATCGAGATTGAAAAAAAGCGAAAACATGGCACTAAGTTAGTTCTTTTGTTATTCAATCAGCATAAAGTATATGCTATTAATTCAGACACATACTTACGAGCAAATTTTCAGTATAAAGGAAAGCGAAAAATACAAAACGAAGGGTTGTTAAGTTTTGAGGCTTAATATCGAGATTGAAAAAACGTGAAAACATGGAACTAAGTAGTTCTTTTGTTATTCAATCAGCATAAAGAATATGATATTTATCATTTAGACTTTCACGGCCCGTGACACTATCCATAATGTAGAATTTTGGGCTTATGCCATGTTTTATTTAATCAAACTCGACGCGTTTCGAAAGGAACCATGTCTTTCTTCATCAGGAATAAACGGAAATACGACTAAATTGTTGCTGAGAGAAATCAACAAAGAAACTAAAAGAATATGCCCTAAGATGGACGCCATTTTAACCCCATGTTAGGGACAACGAAAAGCAGCAGTGTATTACTTTCTGAGGGTTCTGATAATAGGTAGCCAGGACTCACTGAGATTGTAGCCGGTGTCGCGGTTGAAATTATCTGGGTGTTTACGTATTTCATCCGCCTCCCTGATGATTCTGGGACGATATTGCTTTATACGGGCAAGAACATCTCCTTGGAACATGATATCAAGGCCAGGTGTTAAAGCATGATCAGCATCAGCTGATTTATCAGGTTGAATTAGCCTGATACATCTATTATTATTACAACCGGGTATCTACAGAGTTCCCTGTACTTGTGACAAGGCTTATATTGGGCAGACTTCGAGAACGATAAGCACGCGCATTAAGGAAAGAAAGAAAGAAAGAAAGAAAGAAAGAAAGAAAGAAAGAAATATCACTCTCTGTTGCTGGATCTTTTATGATAAATTTCCGGTAACTTCGAGTAGCAACAACAAGGTCTTGGATAGCTACAACAAATCCCTCTGTTTCCGGAAAGAAAACCGAGTGGGACAGCCATGCGTGCGACGCTAACTTGTCGATGTGAGGCTGGTACAACTCATGTGGAAACTTCCCATTATTATTATTATTATTATTATTATTATTATTATTATTATTATTATATTATTACATCGTTACGACCATCTATGGAGCGTGATAGAACTTATTTAGCTGATGGTGTTTTTTCTTCTCACAAAATCTCTTTTTCTGAGCACTGAAAATCTTCTTCAGTCCGTGATGTCTGGGTCCTGGTATTAATATTATTGTACCGATTTTGTAAATCAGTACATATTCATCTTTATCTTCGAGACGCAGTAAGAACTCCAGGTCTAACCGGATTATCTTGGGAGCATACACCAAGCCTCTTCAGGGAATTCCTTTCGCCCCTCCGGCACCTAACTGTTGGTGAAATGGGTTCGCCAAGCCCTTTTCTGCCAGGATTTCTACCCTTTGTGTGTCCTGCCACTTAAAGTATTATCGCTAATGGAAACTTGTCGAGGGAGATATATCAGGCTTTGTATATGTGAACATTGAGGATGTGAACACTCCCTGTCAGCTACATTTGGCCGAGCCTGGTTCTAAGAAAACTTTTGCAAGAACCTTGCGAAAACAGCTCAACTCCTGGGAAGTTTCTACGCACTAACTGTGTAGGCTGATATTCGAGGTACCAATTGTAAACCTTGGACTCGGGCTTTGTTTTGGCCCGTTTGCACCACTAGTCACATTGGTATTACTGGAGTAGTGTGGTGGGGGTGCATTGGTATCGAGGGTTGCGGCCTGTGACTGAAAGGACAGTGTGTGAAGAACCTTGCTGACAACGAGACCCGTAAGCAATTGCCTCCGGGGAAACTCATAGTGCAGTCTCCTCGGAGGGCTGGAAGACACCAGGTGGTACAATCATTACTTAATATAAGGGGCAACTGAAAGAAATGAATACAAACTTTGACTGCAAAACATTTTGGTAATGTGATTTAAGGCCATGTGTCGGTGGACCATAATTGAACTAGATAAAGACTGACATTATTATTTAATATATTAGCATGTACTATTTTGGAAGGGCTTGTATAATTTGGTCATACTGTTATATGTAGTTTACTGCAGGGAGGGTTATTCATTGTCCTATTTGCTGTTAGCTGGGTGGGAACCTCGTGGATTTAACTTTGGTCACAATGGCTGCTGAAGACGGCAAGTCAAGTCGGCCGCCTTAGTCGAGTTAAACGGCTCTTAAGTTGCTTATGTAACATTGTTGTTTTTTGAAGTGGCATTGAGTCTAACTTCATGTTGTTATTCCTTTAGTTTGTCGTCAGGGGAATCATTCTATTTAAATTCATTCTATCACAAATGTAGATGTGTGTAATCTTGCCAAGCGGGAAAGTGTCTGGTTTGTTTAGGTTAAGTCATTCATTTGTGTTTAATTAGATCATATTTGTCAGTTAGTTAATTAAGTGGTGGAAGGGTCTCTCTTGTAATTGCTTTATCTTAATGTTCAATACATGTTAGCTTATTTCGATTCGTCACGTTATTTATTGCATGAAGGTACTAGGAGGATTATTTCCCTTTTCCTTCTACATCTTTTGGCAGGGTCAAATTAATTCGGCCTTTCTGGGTACGCATCAGGCCTTCCTCTCAACAAGCTGGTCTTGATATTAGGTACGTCCCGCCTGATCTCTTAACCTAAATTAAAATCAGGGTGTTCTTGAATATCACGAAAATAGGAACATTCGCTCCTAGGTTTTTATTAGCTGTGAACTCAGCTGGCCTACCGAGTCACTTCAATTGGGGCTGTTTCCTTGTGTTCTAAATTATATTTTTGATATGCTATTATTATTATTATTATTATTATTATTATTATTATTATTATTATTTTGGGTTTATCTAAAGGGTAACAGGGGGGGGATAGAGCTACTACAGTGGTAGCAGAGCGTGGTTTGTTCTGTGATCTTGCCAATAGCAAATAATCTTTCCTATTGACTGATTGCAGTAATTAATAAAATTTTAAATTCAGTAATTAACGTAAATTCATGTAAATTGGGCCCTCTCTTACTAATCTTTTCTCCATATAGGTAGGCTAGTAATTAGAGCAGAACCTAATATATGTTGTGATTTAATTTCATGTAAAATAACTTGCTGTGTACACCGAGGACCAAATGAGCAATTCTATCGTCAGCTGTTAGACGAGAAGACCGCTGGGTACTGTAAGTGACAGTCAAGAGTGCGCTGAACGAATTCAGGACTGCTGGGATAGTAATGGCGGAGCTGCGTTGCCAGATTGACGGATTGCTGGCTGAATGAATTTCGCACGTAGTGAGTTTTGATATGCTGTTTGTATGGTTTTGGGGTGGTTGTAAATTCATTCTGTTTCTTGTGAGTAATAGTCCAGCTCAATTTTACTGCGCCTGTGCTAAAAGTACACCTCGGGAAATGTTGTTTTGACTTAATTGTGTCACGTGTTTGTAAAGAATAAAATGTTTGTCTGATTGGAAGTAGTTTTGGTAAAATTTAAATTATTGACGTTTTAAATTCTCTTGAAAATAGGCTGAATTTGATAAGCTTGTATTTCAGTAAGAATAACTTAGTGTCTGTTTTGACGTGCCTTGAGTGCGCGCCTGTTGAATCACGTAGTGATTTTGAACTATCATGGCCGGCGACTGTGACAAGTTATTATTTTATGTAACTGATGTCAGTAAAAATGTGAATTGCGTGTGTGGATTTATCATCAGAAGGTTCCTTGGGGTAAATCTATAATTGTTCTTAATAATTTTTAGTGACGTAAGGCTGAAGTTCTGCGATTCGCTGTGCATAATACGTGTGAGGTATAATTGGTAGTGGTCAGCTGTTCGTTAGGCCAAACATTTCAAGTTTTGTTGTCATCTCTTTAGCTGGGGGTTAATTATTTCGCTGTTGGTAGTTCTGTCAAATTAAATTGGACCGTGAGAGTATTAAAATTTGGTGTTGTCAACTTATTCTGCGTTAAATTAATTCTGGGGAATGGTCGCATTGCTGTTATATGTGCGTTCGGTAATTGTGTTTTGAATGATGTTAAGTGTCGAATTGCGTGTGTGCTAATTCAGTATAAATGAATCAGGTGAGTGTTTATGTATGTTTGATTGATGTATAAGTTTGCTTAGTAATTGGGGGGAGAGTAAATTGTCTTGTTTTGACATGGGATTTTAAGGTTAGGTTGTCATCTAAATTGGTCAAGTATTAAATTGCTTTAATATTCAATATCTTAGTGTGTGTTTCGTTGTGTGACTTACTAAGTGGGATTGTTCTGGGAGGCATTCACCTTCAGGTCCCATCTCATTTAGGGTGTAAATAAATATTTCCCCCTATTCGTGTCTTCCGTTTTAGGACGTATTTCTACGATGTAAGGGGAACTGTGATTTCAGGGCTACAACTACGTTTTTTTTATCAGGTCCTCACGTGAGTTGATACTACGTTGACGTTATAGTGTCTTGACGATCCGAATACTAACATACTGGTGTAAATGGGGAATTTAGAATTGTTCAGGGAAGGGAGCACGTATGTCTGGTGGATGCATGAATGTATTTCTGTGGTTGATTGTGTTCAAGATGAAAGAGTGTGTGTGATGCGATTTTAATTGCTGTCCTGACTAGGGATCGAACTGGTTTTCGTCTGATGTCAAATTTTTTTCTGTAATCCTTCAAGTTTTTTTTGAGCCTGTTGAATGAATGAATTAGTCATGTGTGAATGAATTGATGTAGGTTTGCAATTTGAATTTGGGTGGGAGTAATTGAGGCCTAATTGCCAGTAACGTAAGGTGGATTGTTATTTATATTAGTTGTATTAGTTGCATTTTGAAAATGGACCTATTATGCAGATGTGCTTCGTTCGGGGATCTACTGTCAGGAGTCCAGTTAATTTTGGGTGTGAGTACCATCTTGATTGGGCCCGGGCAGGGTGTATATAGTATTTGCCCGAGTCGAGTGACTGAAGGTATGGGACTTTCGTTATCTCGGTGACAGGCAAGTATTTTGGGGGTATTAGAGGCCACTCGTCCAGTTTGTATGGAGAGTCGAGCCACGATTGCTGAGCTGTCGGTAAGTGTTTCTATACCATAGGGTATTTTGTGTTCATGATATCTGTGCGACTGCTAATTTGCATAATTGAATGTAACGGGTTATTGTCGTGGGTGGTTAAATTTTATAATGAGATGTTTGGGAAGGATGTGTGATGGATGATGGATGAATGTTAGGAACTGGATTCCTGTGTTCGAGTTCCAGTGATGAAGTTGCTAACTCTGGGAATACTTGTTGATTTTTTGGTAGTAAAAAAAATTATTTGGTAGTTCGGTTGGTGAAAGTTTTCCTTTAGCGAGATGACCCTGCGGTGGCATGCTGAGCTATCGCTGTATGTCAGCTGCTGTGTTCGCTAGTCTGATTTTGAGATTTTTTTGAGGTTGCAGTGTTTCGTTTGCGATGGCGTTGAGTAGGCTGGTTCGTCAGTTATTCATAACTTGCAGTTCTTGCTGTTAGGCGGCTAGGTTATTGTATTGTGGTCACATTTCTGAAGGGTTGTAGGTTCGTGAGATTCAATGTAGACTCCGTTAGCCTTGGTGTGTTCACTTCACAATCAGCTGTTGTAGGTGTTCGGGCATATTTTGATATTTTGATTTTGGAGTTTTCGCTTGAGGGTGCTTCAGTGCATTAGTTGGTTAGTTATTTATTACTTGCAGCCTTGATCTGTTAGACCGCTAGCGTTTCTGTTGTAGTCTCAACTCTGAAAAGTTCTGGGTTCGTTAAAATGTTGTGTAGTCCCGTCATCTTGGGTGTGTGTGAGCCGTAGTGTAAGTCACTGTCCTGGGAAGGTTACTGGAGTATTGTCATCTTTTGTGGTAAATAAATTTAAATTCTCTGAGTAATAGTGTGTTGATAGCTTGGCAGTTTTTTAGTGCGAGGTTCCAATGTGGTTGGTGCGAGCTGGATTTATGGATTTATTTTGAAGATTTTAATTGCTTCGTGCCTTTTGAGTTGTAACATCTGTCACTGCTGTGATTTGTAATTCTGAATAATTTAGTGTTGATACTCTGGGAGGGATTTTATTGGCGTTAGTATTTCGTGAGATACTGAACCCTTATCATTGTGTCCAATAATAATGTTTCATATTAATAAAAACGATGGAAATACTAAATACATGATATGCTGGATATTTGAGTAATATTGATGTAGCTAGAAATCTGGACTTGGTAAGACATGCTACGTGCTGGCTGGAAATGACCAATAGTTTCACAACCAATGTTATTCTTGGATTTCTGAGAAAATCAGATATGACGCTGTGGCGTACGTGACCATCGAAGGCCAAAATGCTGCGTACAAGGCAAGGAGTGAGAGAGAGGAGAATAGTCGTGACGTCAATATAAGGGCGGGATTTGTAAGGTCAGAGCTCCAACGCCAACTTATCTGACCAATAAGAAAACATGACGCCAGAACATAGCGTCAGTGTGTTTTGCGCGGCAATCGGATATAAAAAGATCTAGCGATCGGTTTGCTTGTTCGACGGCAGATTCGCGACCTGTGAGAAAATACAAGAATTTTGAGAGGTCACACATAATTATAGGCCCATTACTTAAAATATTGAGGAGCTGTTTTTCTCCCACCATTGAAACTTTAGGCTTTCTGTATATATACAAATGTCTGAGATGAATCGGGGCACTCCTAATTATTCTTCGACAGTCATTTAAGACGTCCTTAAGACGATATGGTTTTAAAATTATAGTTGTGTGTCGGCAACGAAGTTGGAAATTTTCATAAATTGTGAGATGGCAATTAGCCATAGAATAGGGAAAGTCGACGATTCTGCATAGGACGATCTGAGGAAATAAAATACTTAGAACGCAGATAGAACAGTTTAAAAACTTTGATTTAATTGTGTTTTAACAGCAGCAAAATGTCGACCATGGAGAGAAGACAGCAAGCTTCATCCTCCATTACCATCAGTGTTATGGGCTAACGGCCTAATGATGGGAATTGACGAGGCGGGAGGCCTCTGGAAAGCAGTTTAAGTGATGAGTATTAAAAAATTGATTTATTGATTTTGGACGAGGGGAATCGCGAGAGATGTGTGGAACTTTGTATAGATTTTATTTGTGTGGTTTAATTTAAATTTCAGGGTTTGATTTCTTAACTGACATGCGTGTAGTAAATTTTGGCATTGCGTGACAATTATGTTGTACAGTAAATTTTGTAATATAAATGTTTTCCTTATGTATACGTAATTCTTTTAGCGAAACCGGCCGCATCGATTAACGTATCTATAAAAAGTGTAGCCGTGAATGAGAACCTAGGAACGACAATGATAAATGGACTGATTTAATGTTATGTTAAACTAATTACTACGTGGGGGGGAATACTTGCATTTTGTTGCTTTGATAACTCGGGCTAGGACTGATCCTGTTATTTATTTCTTTATTGTCATTTGGACATGTTGTGTGTCATTATCTGAGGGGTGTGCTGATTAATGCTACGACGAGATCTTCGAGAAATGTGCCACGTGTCTTTGGGTGTAAGTGATGATGATGAGGAGAGGTAAAGCCTGTCCATGACTGCGATATCATTCCGGCAAACTAGTTATCCGTGGGGATAAGTTTGACCTGGGAATGTATTCTTAAAAATCCCTGAGAGGATGTTTTGAGATAATGTGTTATTTATGTGTACGCGTTTAACAGGTGGCGATTAGCAAAGGTGCTGTACGCTGGCTATGGGCCAGAATCTATATTTAGCATGGCACTAATTACTACTTGGGGGAAGAAATCAGCCACTCTCTCGGTGATGCGATAACAGGCCCGGTTGTCTCCAGCTCGTTATGACACGTTATGTTTGCTTTAAAGCCTAATGAGTTAAGGTTATTTTATTTGGTTTAATTTGGGAAGTTGCCATGTTGTCGATCCAAGTTTCTTTTATCATTACTACGACTTATTTGTTTATTGTTTTAAAACGCCAAACTTTCCGGCGTGAAAATTAAAAGTTGTATTTTGTTGTTGTTGGCTCTTATTTTCAAGGCCATTGTATTCATATAAATATAATTTGGCAACCGGTCAAACCTGTTCATGTCATGTTATGCCTTCCTAGTGTTTAAGGTATAAGTCGGTAATTCCGCAGCCCTTATTTTAAATAATACACACGTGTATTTGGTTGTGGTAATCTAAGGTTAGAGCATGTCAGTAGTGTATATAATATGTAATTGTTGTTCCCACATTTCCGTAATTCGTCCTTCGCAGTACGGAGTCCGTTCCCGAACCAACTGTTTTGGTCGGAAACGAGCGCCCGTCAAAATGCTCATTACTTGAACTAGTCTTAAAACCCGTGTCGCTCATAAATATTAAATTTTTGTACTATTTTATTTGTTTGTTATATTTGGATCTTGTGATCCGTTTTCTTTTGTTACTCTGATTTAGGTGACATTGCAGTCACAATGCTTGTTGACAGCTGTCATGCCATGTCGTCATGGTACGACAGGCTGGTCAGTGTTAGATCTGTTCACGCGAGTGAACAATAAAAGGGTGGTTATAATTTTCTTTTTTTATGTTTGATTCAGTTAATAAATTTCATTGTTAGTAGATCCTGTTGTTTTTCTTGGCTTTATAATAATAATAAGTTAACCTTATGAACCCTGGAAGTTATGTTGATAGCAAAACCTCTAAATCACATTCACAAGAATCCATTACGACCCCGAAATTTTGAATCTTGTCTACATGCTATTTTCCAAAGGGTTTATAAGAGTTACTTTGGCTTCCGAACGTGTGGCATTTGTGTTTTAGAGTAAAAAAATAGATCACCGGCATGTGATAAGTTTATTAACGTAAGTTAGGCGAAGATAGTACCGCCAAATGTTTGAAAATATAAAGTCATGGAGTTTGCAATAAAGTAAATGTGGAACAAGTTAAGTGTTTGAACTTTGATTAAAATTAGAACAAACTGTTCCAGGCGCCCAATAAAATTAAATTAGCTTTGTGTAGAAAAGCCAAACTCAAAGAATTGTTTGACAGGAAGGTTAGACCTTAAAAACTAATTAATACTCTATTAATTGGTTAAAATTTGTAAGTGAAGTAAGGTCAGGAAGATTATAACTGAATCAAAGGGTTAAAATTAAATGGAATAATAAGTAAATTATACTCAGTGATGCTATAGTTTGTGGGAGTAATTTAAAGTAAATGAACTGAGTATGTAAAGGGTTAATGTGTGTATATTTAATATGTGTGAGCGCGCGTATCCAGGGCTCCGCCCTTATGTCATTTCCCTATGTCTCAAATATATTATTGTTGTGATGGCAACTCTGGGAGAAATTCGCGAAGTGATTGAACTAGCATCCGCTCGTACGCGAGAACAACTTAGTGAGATGAGAAAGGACATAACCAATGAAATACAGACACAGTTAGCGGCAAATAGTGAAGAAACGCAGACACAGTTAGCGGCAAATAGTGTAGAAACGCAGACACAGTTAACGGCTATAAATAAACAATCGGCAGAAACGCAGACACAGTTGGCGGCAAATAATGTAGAAATGCAGAAACAGTTAGCGGCAAATAGTGTAGAAATACAGACACAGTTAAACACAAAACTATCTGAAATTAACGAGAATATAAATCAGAAAATCGCTACACAAAACATTCTGGTTAGTGAACAATTACATAGGCAGTCTGAGAAAAACAATGAAATGTTAAACGCACAAGACGAAAGGAACACTCAAAATCTAGCTGCGCTAACGGTAGAAATCAAAGAGCACACAAAAGAACAGCTAATCCAATTAGCAAAGGACGTTAGCACTAACAATACCAAACAATTAGGAATAATAAAAGGTATCGAAGATTCGTTTAAAAAGGAAATAAAAGGAATGGATGAGACTGTTATGGCAAAACTAGCACAAATCGAGCAAGCGTGTTTGACCAGCTCATCTGAGATTAAAGAAGCACACTCAAACTTAGAAAAAAGGTTTGAGAATATCGAACGAGGGACACAGGGTATGCAAGATCAGATAATTACAGTAGATAACAATATCACGGGCTTAGTGACGGAACTCAACAAATTAGAAATACAATCAATTAGGAAATGGAAAAAGTTAGAAATTGACCAGGAAGAAATTAAACAAACATTAGAACAGAACAACATTTCTCTGGGAGAAAGGATAGATAAACTTGAAGATAATCAGGAGGCTAATCAACAGGAAGTCGAAAAACGCTTTGTTAAATTGAAGGATACTATTAGGAAAGATTGGACCAAGATGAGCGCTGATTCGAAAGATGAACGGCTCGCAGTAAGCAAGAAGCTAGGGGAAAATAACGCGAAAATACAGGCGTTAGAAGAAAATATGAAGTTAAGGTTTCAAATTCAAGAGGACCGCATGATAAAATCGGAGTTGCAGTCACTTGGACATAATACGATGTTTGCGACACTAATGGAAAAGGGGAAAGGGGAGAATGCGGAAAGAGAGCACACAATAGACAGCCACGAGCTTGGGCAAAGTCCAAGAACGGTAGACACGCAAGCATTCCAGAATTATGAGGGTCGTAGCTCGACACCTCAAAACACACAACTTCCCACGCAAGTTATACAAGTCATCCGTGGAAACGAATTTAAACCGAATAAGTTTTTACCAGAGAGCGGAGGGACACCTAAAGCTTTCTTAAGGGAACTGACAGAATATTTTTCGGACCAAAATGTTAGCTCAACGCGACAATTAAGAATGGTTGAAAAATTTTTGGCGGGCTCAGCACTTACCTGGTATCTTGGATTTAAGAACACATTTAAATCAATGGAAGGTTTCCACAAGGCCTTCCTAAGCAAATACTGGAGTGGGTCGTATCAACAAAGCTTGCGAATGGACTTATACTCGCGTAAATACCATTCCACGCATCAGACGAAATATGCAGATTTTTTCGCCATGCAACTTGTCAAATTGCAAGATCTTGATAATCCCCCCAGCGAAATGGAGCTAATAACTACTATAGGAAAACAGATGCCTATTAGCGTTCAGCAATTCTTGGTGGCGGCAAATATTACGACCGTGGTCCAGGCAGAAGAGGTATTAAAGAAGAAGGAGATGACATCACGGTAAAATGGAGAAGAGACAGGAGCGGCTTAAGGAAGTTCAACTAGGGGTTACGAATTTAGGTAACAACGCCTACAGAGTCCGAGAGGTGAGCACAGGAAACATGGCAGTATATAATATCTCATTTAAAATTGTATCATCAGAGAGAGCCATACGAACCGAGAAATAATGTTACTGCAGCAAATTAAACATTCGCGTGATAACATACAACAAAAGATACGGGGGTACTCTAGTGGTTAAAGCGCTCAAAAGACAGCTCTGACGTGTTTACAAGTTCAGGCGGAAGTCGTTAATGAATATGCTGATGTTTTGAAAGAGTGAGAGGGGAGACGAGTAGCAAGGAAAGAGGCCGGAGGGCATAAGTATACAGGAATTTCCTAATGAGTTTGGAACGAGACGGCTACTGAAACAGACAGAGGCGGACAGTCATTATATTTGAGGGTGACCAGCAACTTCAAATTTGAGCCAGAAAAGTAGGGGGTGTGAAATTCGACTTCATTTGAGTTCGAATTTCATCAACTAGGGGTCGGATGAACCCTTATCATTGTGTCCAATAATAATGTTTCATATTAATAAAAACGATGGAAATACTAAATACATGATATGCTGGATATTTGAGTAATATTGATGTAGCTAGAAATCTGGACTTGGTAAGACATGCTACGTGCTGGCTGGAAATGACCAATAGTTTCACAACCAATGTTATTCTTGGATTTCTGAGAAAATCAGATATGACGCTGTGGCGTACGTGACCATCGAAGGCCAAAATGCTGCGTACAAGGCAAGGAGTGAGAGAGAGGAGAATAGTCGTGACGTCAATATAAGGGCGGGATTTGTAAGGTCAGAGCTCCAACGCCAACTTATCTGACCAATAAGAAAACATGACGCCAGAACATAGCGTCAGTGTGTTTTGCGCGGCAATCGGATATAAAAAGATCTAGCGATCGGTTTGCTTGTTCGACGGCAGATTCGCGACCTGTGAGAAAATACAAGAATTTTGAGAGGTCACACATAATTATAGGCCCATTACTTAAAATATTGAGGAGCTGTTTTTCTCCCACCATTGAAACTTTAGGCTTTCTGTATATATACAAATGTCTGAGATGAATCGGGGCACTCCTAATTATTCTTCGACAGTCATTTAAGACGTCCTTAAGACGATATGGTTTTAAAATTATAGTTGTGTGTCAGCAACGAAGTTGGAAATTTTCATAAATTGTGAGATGGCAATTAGCCATAGAATAGGGAAAGTCGACGATTCTGCATAGGACGATCTGAGGAAATAAAATACTTAGAACGCAGATAGAACAGTTTAAAAACTTTGATTTAATTGTGTTTTAACAGCAGCAAAATGTCGACCATGGAGAGAAGACAGCAAGCTTCATCCTCCATTACCATCAGTGTTATGGGCTAACGGCCTAATGATGGGAATTGACGAGGCGGGAGGCCTCTGGAAAGCAGTTTAAGTGATGAGTATTAAAAAATTGATTTATTGATTTTGGACGAGGGGAATCGCGAGAGATGTGTGGAACTTTGTATAGATTTTATTTGTGTGGTTTAATTTAAATTTCAGGGTTTGATTTCTTAACTGACATGCGTGTAGTAAATTTTGGCATTGCGTGACAATTATGTTGTACAGTAAATTTTGTAATATAAATGTTTTCCTTATGTATACGTAATTCTTTTAGCGAAACCGGCCGCATCGATTAACGTATCTATAAAAAGTGTAGCCGTGAATGAGAACCTAGGAACGACAATGATAAATGGACTGATTTAATGTTATGTTAAACTAATTACTACGTGGGGGGGAATACTTGCATTTTGTTGCTTTGATAACTCGGGCTAGGACTGATCCTGTTATTTATTTCTTTATTGTCATTTGGACATGTTGTGTGTCATTATCTGAGGGGTGTGCTGATTAATGCTACGACGAGATCTTCGAGAAATGTGCCACGTGTCTTTGGGTGTAAGTGATGATGATGAGGAGAGGTAAAGCCTGTCCATGACTGCGATATCATTCCGGCAAACTAGTTATCCGTGGGGATAAGTTTGACCTGGGAATGTATTCTTAAAAATCCCTGAGAGGATGTTTTGAGATAATGTGTTATTTATGTGTACGCGTTTAACAGGTGGCGATTAGCAAAGGTGCTGTACGCTGGCTATGGGCCAGAATCTATATTTAGCATGGCACTAATTACTACTTGGGGGAAGAAATCAGCCACTCTCTCGGTGATGCGATAACAGGCCCGGTTGTCTCCAGCTCGTTATGACACGTTATGTTTGCTTTAAAGCCTAATGAGTTAAGGTTATTTTATTTGGTTTAATTTGGGAAGTTGCCATGTTGTCGATCCAAGTTTCTTTTATCATTACTACGACTTATTTGTTTATTGTTTTAAAACGCCAAACTTTCCGGCGTGAAAATTAAAAGTTGTATTTTGTTGTTGTTGGCTCTTATTTTCAAGGCCATTGTATTCATATAAATATAATTTGGCAACCGGTCAAACCTGTTCATGTCATGTTATGCCTTCCTAGTGTTTAAGGTATAAGTCGGTAATTCCGCAGCCCTTATTTTAAATAATACACACGTGTATTTGGTTGTGGTAATCTAAGGTTAGAGCATGTCAGTAGTGTATATAATATGTAATTGTTGTTCCCACATTTCCGTAATTCGTCCTTCGCAGTGCGGAGTCCGTTCCCGAACCAACTGTTTTGGTCGGAAACGAGCGCCCGTCAAAATGCTCATTACTTGAACTAGTCTTAAAACCCGTGTCGCTCATAAATATTAAATTTTTGTACTATTTTATTTGTTTGTTATATTTGGATCTTGTGATCCGTTTTCTTTTGTTACTCTGATTTAGGTGACATTGCAGTCACAATGCTTGTTGACAGCTGTCATGCCATGTCGTCATGGTACGACAGGCTGGTCAGTGTTAGATCTGTTCACGCGAGTGAACAATAAAAGGGTGGTTATAGTTTTCTTTTTTTATGTTTGATTCAGTTAATAAATTTCATTGTTAGTAGATCCTGTTGTTTTTCTTGGCTTTATAATAATAATAAGTTAACCTTATGAACCCTGGAAGTTATGTTGATAGCAAAACCTCTAAATCACATTCACAAGAATCCATTACGACCCCGAAATTTTGAATCTTGTCTACATGCTATTTTCCAAAGGGTTTAATACAGACACGCGTTGTTAGTCAAGGAGGTTGTGAATTTTGAGATTTTAAGTACCTTCGTGGGGTTAATGTTTTAAGAACGTTCCGATGACAGTGGTGCGTTGAAGCATCATGGGTTCGATTTGAGTGTGGTCATAAAGTGTCACCCAGTAATTGGATGGTGAACATTAATGGTAGGTGACACACGTTGTTAGAGATGTCTGTAGTCTGTGGTAACGCTAGTTAGAGAAATTTTCGGGGTTTTGATTGTCTGTGTTGTGTGATTGGAAGGTGAGCCACGTGCACTAGGGTTGTGTGTGACGCTTGGTGGGTGCCCTACCTTGTGTCGAAAGGTATATCTATGTGTATTTATTGTGTTCGTAAAGTGTTGTACTTCATCTTCTGAGGCGGCCTGCCTTTGTGGAGAAGATGTCAAGTACCCTCCGTGGAGTCATGTGTTGATCCGGTGGGACAGCTCAGGTACCGAGCTGATTTACGTCTTGATGGCCAGGGGCCCAAGAGTAAATGTTCCTCCCGCGTTGGTAAGGGAGAGGACCTGTCGTGTGAAGGACAGGGCGATATTTGTGTAGTGCGTGAATGACAGTGCATACTGTTTTAATAATTCACGTCAGGCTTATGAACTGCAGTCTCCGTGCTGTTTTCCTGGTTCGCAAGTTGCAGTATGAATGGGTAATTATGTCTTTGTGTTGTCGCCGGTATCAGTGCCCGTAGGCAGTTATGGAGAAATATCGGGGTGACAGCCCGATGGAATTGAGGGTCTTATATTTTAGTGTGAATCGTTCTGCAGAGCCAGTCCTCCGCCTTGTATGAGTCCTTGGCCTTGGGTTCAGTTCTCAGCCCAGGTGCCGGGAGTGTGAATGTGTGTAAATTATGTGGGTGACGTGGTTTTTCCTTATTTTGTTTGTCTTGCTGCTAGTATGCTTGTGTGATAGGATGTTGTGGTCTCTGTTCCTCCTGTCCTTGGAGGCCACTGAGGGCAGTGCGGTTCAGGGGCATGTGAAATTGAGCAAGACATGTAAATTGTGTTTGTGTGCATATCAAAATGAGCTCTGTGTGATGCTGTCACTGTGGTAGGTAATTGGTAATGTGTTAACTTGAGCAATACCACGGACGGTATAATAAATGTAGTTTTGATGGAATGCCCCGTGCGGCATGTTAATGTAATTGTCCTTGTGAATTTTGGGAATAGTTACGTGCAGTCCTGATTTCGTGAAGTCGCAGAAAAATGGTCCTTCGATTTTGGTTAAAGTAAATTCATTTTGAAAATTTGTTTAAAATTTTTGGTGGGCAAGTTTGTAGGTGCCTTTGATTTGCGTATTCTGTAAAAAATTCTGGGTTCTGTACACCTTAGTCAAATTTTGGTTATTCTTGCTAAGTATTGTAGTGAACTTTCTTATTAAGCTTGTTAACGTCAGTCATATCGTGTAGTTGGTTGCCCCTTTCGGTGATTTTCATACTTCAGTGAACTTTAACTATGCCCTGGAACCCCTGTCTTGGCGCAGAACCTTGTTCGTGGCCTCAAGCATCCCTTGTGTGACTTGAAAGACTCTTAAGTGAACTTCGATGGCACACTAATGCTTCGTGTGATGTTTTTTTTTATCCTTCCTGGGATACCTTAAGTCGTTTAGGGCTGGTTGACTGGCCTGGAACGCTTGTTCCCTCTAAGGGGAACTGTATTAGGACCATACACTGCTGTTCTGATGTGTGTTTCAGTGGTCACTATGTGGGACGTGTACTACCAATCTGGGTCCAGTTTGGAGGTACCATCTAGGTCCCATGGCATCATCCTACCCGAAGAGATCTACTTCAAGGTCTGCTGGCGGAGATTGGGGTAGCCTCTTCAGCTGCCAAGAGACCAGCTGGACACCATCTCCCTGCCTTTCATCTCCCCATCGTCTTCCTTTGGAGGAGGAGGATGTACCGATTTTGTAAATCATTACGTATTCATCTTTATCTTCGAGACGCAGTAAGAACTCCAGGTCTGACCGGATTATAATGGGAGCATACACCAAGCCTCTTCAGGGAATTCCTTTCGCCCCTCCGGCACCTAACTGTTGGTGAAGTGGGTTCGCCAAGCCCTTTTCTGCCAGGATTTCTACCCTTTGTGTGTCCTGCCACTTAAAGTATTATCGCTAATAGAAACTTGTCGAGGGAGATATATCAGGCTTTGTATCTTTGAACATTGAGGATGTGAACACTCCTGGGAAGCTTCTACGCACTAACTGTGTGGGGTGATATTCGAGGTACCAATTGTAAACCTTGGACTCTGGCTTTGTTTTGGCCCATTTGCACCACTAGTCACATTGGTATTACTGGAGTAGTGTGGTGGGGGTGCATTGGTATCGAGGGTTGCGGCCTGTGACTGAAAGGACAGTGTGTGAAGAACCTTGCTGACAACGAGACTCGTAAGCAATTGCCTCCGGGGAAACTCATAGTGCAGTTTCCTCGGAGGGCTGGAAGACACCAGGTGGTACAATCATTACTTAATATAAGGGACAACTGAAAGAAATGAATACAAACTTTGACTGCAAAACATTTTGGTAATGTGATTTTAAGGCCATGTGTCGGTGGACCATAATTGAACTAGATAAAGACTGACATTATTAGTTTAGTATATTAGCATGTAATATTTTGGGAGGGCTTGTATAATTTGGTCATACTGTTATATGTAGTTTACTGCAGGGAGGGTTATTCATTGTCCTATTTGCTGTTAGCTGGGTGGGAACCTCGTGGATTTAACTTTGGTCACAAAGGCTGCTGAAGACGGCAAGTCAAGTCGGACCGCCTTAGTCGAGTTAAACGGCTCTTAAGTTGCTTATGTAACATTGTTGTTTTTTGAAGTGGCATTGAGTCTAACTTCATGTTGTTATTCCTTTAGTTTGTCGTCAGGGGAATCATTCTAGTTAAATTCATTCTATCACAAATGTAGATGTGTGTAATCTTGCCAAGCGGGCAAGTGTCTGGTTTGTTTAGGTTGTCATTCATTTGTGTTTAATTAGATCATATTTGTCAGTTAGTTAATTAAGTGGTGGAAGGGTCTCTCTTGTAATTGTTTTATCTTAATGTTCAATACATGTTAGCTTATTTCGATTCGTCACGTTATTTATTGCATGAAGTTACTAGGAGGATTATTTCCCTTTTCCTTCTACATCTTTTGGCAGGGTCAAATTAATTCGGCCTTTCTGGGTACGCATCAGGCCTTCCTCTCAACAAGCTGGTCTTGACATTAGGTTCGTTCCGCCTGATCTCTTATCCTAAATTAAAAACGGGTGTTCTTGATTATCACGAAAATAGGAACATTCGCTCCTAGGTTTTTATTAGCTGTGAACTCAGCTGGCCTACTGAGTCACTTCAATTGGGGCTGTTTCCTTGTGTTCTAAATTATATTTTTGATATGCTAATATTATTATTATTATTATTATTATTATTATTATTATTATTATTATTATTATTATTATTATTAATTTGGGTTTATCGAAAGGGTAAGAGGGGGGATAGAGCTACTCCATTTTTTTTAATAAACGTTTCGGTCTACTATGGACCACGTTATTTCAACTGCCTTTTCCCTCGTTCTTTCATGTTGGCCCAGTGTTAGCGCATTCTTCTTTTCGTTGTTCGGTCAACTTCTTGCCGGTTTTCAGTATGGGTTTTGGCTAAAATCTCTGTTTTTTCCCAAGTTCTTCTTCAAAGAGTCACGTTCCAAGATGTCCTCATATATCACCACTTCTTGTAGGTCTATTTCCACCTCTGTAAACCAGATCCCTTCATTTTTCTTTCCCACAAATTAGGCACAGATTCGATTGGACAATCTTCCGGAGCTCATTCGTGTTAAATGGCCATAAAAGGAGAGTTTTCTCTTGCGTATGGTGTCCGCTATTTTCTCCACATGTAGATAAAGTTCATCGTTGGGTCGTCTTCTATACTCTCCTCGTTCCTTGACCGGGCCCAAGATCTTTCTCAAAATCTTCCTCTCTTTGGCTTGCAGTTCTTCTACTAGGCCTTTCTTATTCATCGCCAGGCATTCTGATGCATATAACGCCTCCGGGAGAATAACGGTATTATTATTATTATTATAAATTATAATAAATCTCAGCTACAGGTTACCCATATGGGTTTTTGGTTTCTCTGATATCTGGCAGCAGTATTTGAGCGTCATATAAGGTGAGATTAGAACTTGTGCGACACCGCCTCAAAGGATCTACAATAAGTGGCTGAGGACATGATACTGTATTGTGCCAGACTGACGAGGATTCCGGGGAGCCATCGACCTTAAATGACCCTTCCGTAAGCCCCATCTCCCAGGAAGACATATAGGTCGGGAAGGAATGCATTCTTGGACTGGGAAAGCACTCAAGAGACTGTACTCGGGGGTGTCTAGTGTAATGAGAGGAAAAACTACCAGTCCAGAGGAATACAAACTCAACAAATACAATAAGGAGGCAATGCTTACATTCAAATCACACTCAGTTTATTCAAAAAAGTGGCAGACCCCTAACTACTTCCGAGAGGTAAAAACGGCGCGAGTCCGTGCTAACAATGTTCATAATAATGTAAGTCGTCTCCGTGCGATAATCCTAACAAATTAAGCCTCTCGAAGTCCTACGCAAAAATGGAAAAAAAATGAAAGAATGCAATCTAAGAGAATGACACGTAGATTTTCCCTATCCAATTACTTCGGAGATTCAATAATAATAATAGTACAAGAATGATTCTACAGCAAGGTGAGTTATTTACTTGTTTACAATGCAAGATATTAGTTACATTTAAAGCACAATAGTTTAAGGCTACGCTATGATGGTGTCGTCTCCAACATTTAACGTTAAAATCATTTAATATAATGCCTATCGTACGTTAATAATAATAGCAACGATGTAAACGAGAAGCGTTTCATCCAAAATTTATTTCCAAGCTAAAGCTATGCACATTCTGAAAAATGAAAAATCTAGCCTAATTACAACACAAATGTATAACATGTAAACACTCTTAAATTATGTGCGCAATGGGCGCCACTGCAGTTACCTTCCTACCTCGCAAATCCACTGTTTGTGAACTTGGTCATGTTTGTGTTGGGAGAGAAAAGTTACGTCGGTGATAGCATGAGCAAAACATGTCTAACATCGCATTATCAGTTAGTTACCGCGTTTAGACACGTAACTACTGACTGTCGTCGATCAATAGGGGAAGCTATATTTGTATTTAAAAAGAATCGAAGAAGCAAATCTAAGTTGTGGTCATCACGGTTCATTTAAGTTTATAGGTTTGGTTAAATTTTATTAGAGTTCCTAGCTTTTGGTTTATACTCAGTTTTAGTAGAAAATCCTGATATTTGATTATTACGTTTATATTTATAGATTAGTTGAGTCCTGTCAGTTCCATTGTATTTTTAATGACCATGTTAAACTCGTGTAGTGTAAACAATTGGTGTACCAAACATCCAATACAAACACATATTTGGAAGAAAAATCAATTCCACAACCTCAATCACACAACTGTGCACTGATCCATTGATCATCCGCTGTAATGACGTGACAAAAGTTGAACACGTTACCAGCCCATAAAGTACTAAAACTTGTACTTGCATCTAAGGGTTATCATATCCTACCGCTGTAGTGCGTTTTAACATAACATAGTTCCGTTTAAATCTATACAATCCAAGCTTGAGGATAAGGTTTAATAGTGCTGTCACAACAGCTGTATACTCTGAATTTATATAAAGGTGTTTCATTTACTTATATATCAGACGCCTAATGTCTGGAAATCTAGTATTATAAACCAGGGTCTTTCGATTACAGTCCTATAAAATGACCCGTTCTTTCGAACCCAAGATAGCTTGCTCAGCTCGTCTTATAATGTTACAATTCATAGCTGATTTGGCTGACGTCTACTTGTCAAATTAATACAGTTATTTGCTACACTTCTCCACACTGCATAAACGGGTTTTCAGGTAGTAATGTTCGATATTCACTGGGTCCACTGCCTTCTATGTAATTTAATAAAGAAAAGAGTGCGCTGTCATCGCGTTTACAAGGTCAAAATAAACAAAATAAAGTGGGGCATTGGCTTCTTTCACGGCCAACAGCTGGTCGTTGAGTTTCACTGCTCAAATAATGTACAACTATTGAGACATGACTATGTCACAATTCCTACACGCTAAAGTGTGTTGGTTCGATGCTCTGTCGAAGTTATATAAAAACGTTATTTACAAAAACTGTTGGCAAATGCATTTATCCTCAGCAAGTGCAAATGATACGATATTTTGTGGTTCATCCACCACTAAGAGTACATGTTATCAATAAAGCCTACCTAGGAATGTGCGTCGTAAGGTCATAACTAATCTAATCCCCAAAAACAGGATCGCACATAAAAATATGTTCGGCAATCCGCCAGACTCACGTGTTAGTTAGGCATGTAGATGGAATACCTGTAGTCCACGTGCATGCTTTATAGTGCGATCCAGCCATCGCTAATCCATTTGTAGTGCGATACAACCGTCGCTAGACCATTGGTGATGCGATCCATCCATCGCTAAACCCCGCCATCCTATGGGGTTTGTTACTCCATCTCTACAGTTATAGTTGAATGAATAATGGGCATTTCTTCTGTACAATAAATGTGCGTTAATAATGCCATGATGCCGTGAGATTTGGTTGCACTGAGTTTACTACTACGCCTCAAATAGCAATTGCACTGAATTTGCACTGGTGTAGCGGTTAGCAAGTTATAAAGGCCATTGGTTTTCCGCTCGCAGAATTTAAATCTTGTAGCTTGTGCTACAGTACACACTAAAAACTGGTTTACTTTAAATTCGCACGTAAACTGCCCTTCACTGTTCTGCACTGTTCTATGAATTTCGCTGCACTTATGAAAACGTGGTTTGGCAGCATGCTCAATGCCTATATTAGATAGTACTTAAAATTTCACAAATATTCAGAATGTACTATTTCTGATGGTTTTAAATGCACTCAGCAGTTATACTGCACGCAAACGCGTATCCTTATGTATCAGATTGAGTTAAATGATACTGATATTCCTCGATTATGTCGAGCACGTTTTGACGTTGTTCCGGACCATGCCTGTCAAAGGTTACACGTCAAGCTATCATGCTTGCGATAGGAGAACGACTGTTTCATCAAGATGCTGGATGGACTCTCTAGTCAATAGTCAAATGTGCGACTATGTAAATATCTATAGCATTCACTAGGGATCATTCATAATCATGTCTCTTATTTTTAATAAATCATATTCTTCTTCTGTGCTTTGAAAATATTTACAACATCGGTAAAAAAAAAAACATGTGTTTTACAAAACATAAAAATATACTGTAATACACTCTCGGCGCGGCAACTCATATAAGTCAAATGAGCGCTCAATCGGCCTCCTCCATGGATGGTGAACTCTACATGAGCCAAAGAGGTCACATGGCAAATGTGACATCGGGTTCAGTATATGTTGACAGAACACGCCAAAGGTCATTGGTTCGATTTCCGCACACACCATTACATTTTCTCCCTTTACATCTACGTGGTTATACTGATAGTCACCTCAAGACCTACGCGGTCTCTTAGATGTTCATGTATGTGAAGAGGCTAACTCGCCGGAAAATTGTTCAGTTTCACTGCTTGTCGTTGGAGTAAAAATTTCGCTGAATCAATTAGCTGGCTAGATTACTTTTCAGAATTTCCTTTGAATAAATCTATTATAAATGTTTAATTTTTATGTCAGTTGGGAGTGTTAC
Organism: Meconema thalassinum; assembly: GCA_946902985.2. Classification (NCBI taxonomy): domain Eukaryota; kingdom Metazoa; phylum Arthropoda; class Insecta; order Orthoptera; family Tettigoniidae; genus Meconema; species Meconema thalassinum. Next base: position 156,334,236 of record OX336396.1, on the reverse strand, counting down.
CAACTTTGCTTTCCATGTGATTATTTGTGCATATGAAGATAGTTTTAGGGCCAGTTGTTCCATGTCCTGTTATAGACCAGGTTAACTCCGGCTGTGTAACAAACCATTCGTTACTAACCGTCTGTAGGTATATTGCATGTTGCACCAGCTATTTGAAACTAGTTTTGTGCAACATGAGATAGTGCATCGAATTTTGGGGGATACCAGGTGATTTGCCCAACCATAGTTTCCCTGGTGTATAACAGGACATGAAACAACTGGCCCTTAGAGTATCTTAAACGATAGGCAGAGTAATTTAGTGCGAATTTGATATTATATTACATTTTGTTTGGTATACACCTCTTTCGAATTCATCCCATTGTCCATTGGTACAAAAAAGAGGAGAATTTAAGCGTTTGAAATGTGGTGGTACAGGAGAATGATGAAGATCAGCTGGGTAGATAGGGTTACGAATGAAGAGGTATTGAGGCGAGTGGGAGAGGAGAGACTGCTAATGAAGAGAAGAGATAGGTTGGTAGGACACTTATTAAGACACCCAGAAATAGCAAACTTATTTATGGAAGGTTTGGCCGAGGATAAGAACTGTAGGAGTAGACCAAGGTTAGAATTTGTTAAACAGATTGCCTTGGATGTGGGGTGTGGTAGCTATGTAGAGACGAAACGATTAGCTCAGGTCAGGAAAGCATGGAAAGCTGCATCAAACCAGCCGAAAGACTGAAGACTCAATATCAACGGTAAAAAAGTGCAGTCGAGAAATTCGATTTTATGGCAAACTAAGCTCAGAGGTTGGCAACACTGCTACGATGGCTTCCACAATAAACATCGTGTTCAAATTATAGCTGTAAAGCTGGAATCACCAGTAAAATACTTTACAGGTTATAAAAGTGGGGAGAAGTTAAGTAAGAGGTACAAACAAATGTTAAAATGTATAACTTACCTAGTTGGTTCAAGAATGACAATCTTGAGTGGACAGTGGCTGGCGTTCCGGCGTACACTGTTTACTTGGTCCACGCTCAATTTAAAGCGAGTTCGATTTTAATAATCTCAGTGCTTCGTGTTTCGAAAGGGTGGTCCACATATGATAGGAAAAGTATTGGTTCAGTGAATATATCGTAGATAAATTTGCAATGGATTAACTTGTGATAATGATGATAATTTGTGTTTTAAGGGGCCTAACATCGAGGTTATCGTCCCCTAACGGTTTGGGTAAAAATGATGATGAAATAAAGGAGGTAGGTTTAACCATCCGAGCGCAGTGAAACTTGGTAACTTACAGTACCGTAAATGTTTATACACATTTTAATGCACTGGCATCTAATTTAATTCAATTGTTTTCATTACCTTAAGATAAGGCGGTTTCGGTAGCATAATTGATAGCATGCTGAGCTATGCCCAAGATCGCGGGTTCAAGAGCTTTAAAAAACCCTCACTATGCCTTCCTTCGGAGGGCAAGTAAAGCCGATGGTCCCATGTCATAGATTTATGGCATGAAAAAGAACCTTCCACTAACTACAGTACACTTGTGGAAGCTAAAATTTGTAGGTTAGTTTGATAACGCTATATTAGTTCCAACGTTCGTCGCCAGGTGCTGGCTGCGATGACATCTAGTAGCAAAGTCCGCAGCTATGTGTCGTGGACGGTAGCATTTGGTAGCAAAAGTAGGAACTTCTTGAAAAATTGATCGCCTGCTGTCCTTCTACCTGAATCACAGATTACACACAGTAATACAGCCATCACAATTAACACCAGTTATCAGACAAATTCTACAGACACCCAAAGTACACGGGGCTACATGACCACGTTGTTACAACACCTTAACCAAGAAACCAACCAACCCAACATCAAGATGGCGGCTGTGCGAAATGTTTAAATTGTTTCACCTTTGGTTTCCTAATCATGCGATTGGAATGAAAGTTTGGAAAACGAACCTACGCTATAATCTGTTAATGGTACATAACTCTATGGCCTACATACAGAACAATTCAACATGGCGATCGTTTCCAAAGGCGGGAGAAATTTTAATAGAGAACACCAATAGGATTAAAATTGCTATATAGTTCTTCATGGAACTACTTGTTATAATTCCGAAAACATATTGCTCATCCCTTGGCCTAAGGGTGGGTCATATCAAATATTATTTCAGTCAAACGTTTTCGGTAATTTTTCAGAGGACTATTGACCGTTTTAAACGGTTTTAATATTGTGCTTATTAATACATAGTCTACTATATATGTTTTAAGTTGCAATTAGAAACAAATTTTTAACACTTTCTAACTTAAAACACTTACAGAGGACTATGCATTTTTATAGCTTATCCTCCCAGTTAGGCTTTACCCACTGACTCTGCGAGGGATCATTCCTCTACCGTCACAAGGACGATGTCCGGTACCTGAACACACTTTGTCAGCAGATACAACTGGAGATGGTGACAGGCCGATCACCCAGGCGACCGCTAACTTGGTTCTAATTCAGGAAGGGTCAGGGAAACATTTTGGAAGGAAGTCGGCCGGGACCTGTTGAAAGGAACCGTCCGGGCATTTGCCTGGCGGTGAAAATGGGAAACCACGAAAACCGTTTTCAGGACGGCTTAGGTAGGATTCGAACCCACGCTCTCCCGAAGACAGCGAGGCAAGAAATAGCTTGTTGGCGCTCTCGGCCACTGAGACCGCTGCTATGTACTGTATTTATGCTTCGCGGACTTTTTTGTAGAATGTTGTTATGCTGAACGGAAGTATTGCTGAGCTATTCATGCCCGGGTTCGATTCCAGGCTCAGCCAAGAAATTTACTTCTGGTCTGAGGACTGGAACAGCGTACACTCAGTCTCGTGAGGTAAAACTGAGAATAGGCGGGTTTGATTCCTAAGCCAGCCATCCTGGAAGTGGTTTTCCGTGGTTTTCCCATTTCTACTCCAGGCAAATGTCAGTATGGTACTTAACTTAAGGCCACGGCTGCTCCCCACCCAAATCCTACCACAATTATAAAAACATAAACTAGTACAGACATCACAGTAGCACAGGTTAAGGCTTCAGTGGCGTAGTCGGTAGTATGCTGAACTGCTATAACCAAGATCGTGGGTTCAAACCCGGCCGAAGTCGTCAGATTTCTAAGAGCGTTAAATTTCTTCAGTATGCCTTCCTTCGGAGGGGAAGTAAAGCCGGTGGGCCCATGTCATAGATTTATCGCAAGTAAAAGAACCAACCACTGCAATTAGTAGGTTATTTGGGTTAGAAACTCTCTATCAAGTTCCAACGTTTGCCGCTAGGTGTCAGTGACAGTGGCATCTCTGGTAGCCAAAGTTGGAACTATTTGGGAGCCTATGGGCGTTCAATTAAAACACCCCGCTATGGTCATTCCATGCAATTCAAATACAACAGTAAGACAGGTTATCAGACAAATTCTACACACACCCAAGTACACGGGGCTACATCTCCACGATGTCGCAAAGCCCCTAAAGAATTAACAACAACAGAAACAACTATTAATAGATCTTAAACGGTTTAGCCAGTGTGAGCAGAAAAGGCGCACGGACATCGGTGTTCTTTCTTCGACTTGCTTCATCGTTATTGCTCGGCTTCCTTTGTTGATAGATAATGTTTCTACACATACCAACCTTTGTCAAAAAAATACTTTATAGAATGGTTAACACCGCATCAAAATCTGTCCAATAGTTCTTGATATTATACCGGACAAACAGATAAAATCGAGGATATAACATAGTTGCCATGACTCGTAAAATGACTTCCGTAGAAAGAGAATGCCTTTTACACATTGGTTGGTTGGTTGGTTCTTAAGTTTAGGGGCTGCGACAACGCGATCATGTAGCCCCGTGTACTTTGGGTGTGTGTAGAATCTATCTGATAACCGGTGTTAATTGTGATGTCTGTATTAGTGCGAGTTATCTGTTTTTTAATTTAAGTACAGACTGCAACTTAGAATTTTTCAAATTGTTCCTACTTTTGCCGCCACCGTCAACGACTACTAGGCCAAGTTCAGAACTTAGCTACCAGACGCCACCGCTGTCGACTCTTGGCAACGAACGTAGGGACCTAAGAGCGTTGTTTACATTCTTAACCTATAGAATTTAGCTTCACACAGGTGTAATTAGTGGAAGGATCTTTAGCATGCCATAAATCTATGACATGGGACCGCCGGCTTTACTTCCCCTCCGAAGGAAGGCATACTGAGGGATTTTTAACGCTCTTAAAAATCCGACGACTTCGGCCTATTTTGAACCCGCGATCATGGGCATAGAAGCTCCGCTTGCTACCGACTACGCCACCGAAGCCGCCCTTTTACACATTTAAAGACATAACTTGAACAATGCATTGTTGTTATTGATTCATTTAAGGGCTTTGCGACATCGTGGTCATGTAGCCCCGTGTATTTGGGTGTGTGTTGATTTTGTCTGATAACCTTGCGTTATTGTGATGGCTGTATTAGTGTCTGTAGTTGTAATTCAGATGAGGATTGTGACGGAGGCGGCCGTGGCCTTAATTTAGGAACCATCCCGGCATTCACCTGGAGTAGAAATTGGAAACCACAAAAAGCCACATCCATGATGGCGGAAGTGTGAATCAATCCCTCCTCTTCTCAGTTTTGCATCACGAGGCTAAGTGGACCCCGTTCCAGTCCTCACAAGGGAAGTATCAGGTGACAGGTCGAAACCTATCTTGAAACTTTGTGGACGCAATCGTTGTACTATAAGAGGACAACGTGCGGAAAATCAGACTCCAGATTGAACTGCAAGGCTCCAAAATCGTACCTGACATCTTGGTACGCAGGCATGACGGCTGGAGGAGCTGGACTTTAGCATTCGGAGTAATAGCTAGGCGGGGTGTATATGCCGAATGGAGCAGGCGGCTCCTTCCCAACAGCCTTGAGTGCTTGGGCGGTCAGGGCTGTCCATTCCAACATGTACTGTACTCGCTACCTCCCATTGATGTATATAAGAGATTCACCACATGATTTTGGAGCCTTGCAGTTCAATCTGTCAGCTGATTTTCCACTCGTTGTCCTCTTATAGTACAACGATTGCGTCCACAAAGTTTCAAGATAGGTTTCGACCTGTCTGATCTGATACTTCCCTTGTCAGACCAGAAATAAAATTCTTGGCAGAGCCGGGAATCAAACAAAGACCTCCGCGGTGAGAGCTAATAGTGCAAGCCGCTACGCAACGAGGCGGGCCAATACAGTAGCAATAACGTAATGGTTTTCTTTTCGTAGTCAGTTTACCCTCCAGATAGGCTTTTTCCCACGGACTCATCGAGGGTACCAACTTTACCGCCTCTACGGACAGTGTCCTGGAGCTTGACATCGGGTGGGTGGGGGGATACAACTGGGGAGGCGGGACTAGCGCCTCGCCAAGGCGGCCTCGCCTGCAAAGCAAACAGGGGGTCTCATGAGCGATGGGACGGGATGGGAAGAATGGGAGGGATAGACAAGGAAGAGGGAAGGAGGTGGCCGTGGCCTGACGGTAGGTACCATCCCAGCATTTGCCCGAAGACAAAGTGGGAAATCACGAAAAACCACTTCGGGGATGGCTAAGGTGGGAATTGAAGCCCCTCTACTCGTTTGGACCACCCGAGGCTAAGTAGGCCCCGTTCCCAGGGCCGTGGAGAGCGGCGACAGGCCCTGGGGCTGGAATCTGGGTGATACCAAGCTCCGCTAATGAGTTCTCTCCACGGGGGTCAATTAGGAAAATCCTAACAGGGGAAGTTGCCTGAGACGTGTTTCACTGCCCCTCACTCTAAACTGGACGTCAAGGTAAATATATTTGGGAATGTGTCAACCTGCCCTGATCTTTACGGTATTCGCCAATCTTGTTATCTCAAAGATGTGTTCGATACATTAGCAAAGTTTGGTATTATTCCAGATTCCTGGTTTTCTTTAGCCTTGCACTTGATAAAGATAAGTTTCGGGTATTTTCTTTGTATTTCACAGTTATTATTCAGATCTGCACATTTTAATTTGTATATTGTGTCTTCGTCAACATGCAAGTTATAGCCTGCATTATGAGCTTTAAAACGATATCTTGGGAACCAAAATGCTTATATGTATTCTGCTACAAAATAAGGTGCATTCGTAAATGAATTCCTTGTTGGAACACCTCCACTTTTGGCCCCGTTGTGACAACATTTATAGTTTCCTATAACTCGCAATCCGGCACTTCTATGACTGTACATGGATAACATGTTAGCTGCACTGACTATATCTACGGAAACTCCAGGGTGTCCAGGTGTATAGCTGTCAGTCAACTCATGGCTTAACGAGCATTTCAGGAGAGGTTACCTACCCCCACACTCTTCCCAAACCCATTAGCGTGAGCTTTCAGGACTGTTTGGGTTTAACTAATTAGCGGAGTTCGACCATCCCGTGGAATCTTCCGGGCCCCCAAGACCCAAAAATTAATCAACAGGAAGTTCAGTTCACTGAACTGCATGTTGAAAGAGGTGGAAGTGATATACTGTACACGGTGCAGTACTACATTCTCGGTGACATATGGCGTAATCTCTTTTCATAATGAAAACATGATTTCTACACAAAGTCAAGACGTATTTTAAAATACGTTTTACATATAGCGTTTTTATATTGATATTCTTAAAACTTGCTGCCCTTGAAGAATCACGCCTTTGGGTCTAAGCCTAAACACTGGTAAGTGTTTTGGTTGAACGGTGATCACACATCTTTGTACATTAAACAAAGCAAAATATATTTTCATAATTAACCAAAGGTATACTCATACGTAAGTCAAGTTATTTATTATGTGCTATCAGTAGATTGCAGCTGATCAGTGATTGTTTTCACAAAATAAGAAAAAGGAAGCTTGTAGTTTAACGTGACCGCTAATCTGTAGATTATGAGCCACCGGACCTCCTTTTTACGTTGAATACGAACCACAGGACATGGCACTTCACTTCGAAAATCTCACATGCACTGACCGGGAATCGAACCCGGACCGCCTTGGTGAGAGGTATACAGCTAGACCGCTGAGCCACCAGGCCTCTCACAAAATAAGAAAATGTGAATTTGAACTAACGTATATTTTGTAATCTGCAGTCAGTGGACTTCTTATAATTTAATATTGCTTTGCTGTAAGCAAAACTAGAGCCAGGTTCTCCTAAAACTCCCCAACCCTATCTATGACTGATGACCATCGGGGGCGGATTTAATCCAAGATAATGGGGGAGTGGACACACCGGGGATCTGGGGGTATGGAATATCACCAAGCTCAGAGTGAGATCCGGGGGTCCTCTTCCAGGAAAATTTTGCCAAAATTAGGTCCAAATTATTGAGTTATAGGCCATTTGGGTGATTATTTTTGTGATATTTTGGAGTAAAAATTTGGTAACCATTGACATTTAGTGGCTATAGAAAAGACTCTCCGTTATTGAAGTAAAAGCTCTCGCACCTTCAAGTAAGACCCCACGGTGTAGCGCACCAATGACCGTGATGGGGGTGTACAGCAAGTCTACATATCATAGGTTTGAATCCCGGTGCTGACAGCGGCTATCCTGAGTGAGGGTTTTCACACTCCCTCCAGACAAATGCCGGGATAGTACCTTATTTCAAGTCCAGTGATACCTACCCTACTCTTAACCCTAATATTTACAGTAATAGTCGCGAAGGGCAACGCATTCCCACTATTCCCAGCCAGCAACTAAGAATACGGCATGCGATTGATCATGTCACAAAGGCCAAAGCACAGCTCTGTGTATACCCTGCTTTACGTCTAGCAGTGGGTGGTTTTAAGAGGGGCTAAGTTTCTACTCTCCAAGACAAATAGTTACAACAATGTTGCCAATACACCTCTCTAATTATACTACAACCACTAGCCTCCCCTTCAGTCTACACAATTCGCACGTTTCTTGGGTTTCTATTTTGTTTGCTGTTTGAGAATCTTATAATTTACTTCATTAATATTTGTGAAAACTTCTGCTTTACAGTCAACTTCATTCAATAATGTGGAGGCCTTCAGAAACAAAACGGAAAATTAAAGCGTCTGCAAATACTGAATTATAGGCTATCTATAGTACTAGTTGATGAAAAAGATTCCCAACCGAGCGGCAATGGTTGATTGCCCGCCAGGGATACTAGACTTACTAGCTACCAAGTACAGGGGATAAATGTCGCAAGCCCCTAAATGAATTAACAACTGTAACGTCAAATAGGCCCATTTTTAACTGTTGAGTAAGACTACGAATGACACCGCAGTCGGTAAGCCGAATCCTGCATTCCTGCCACGGCTTCGTCAGGATCCGGAGTCATTTCCAAGTCATAGATAAAGGTAGCAACTCATTTTATGTTTAACGGTACTGAGACGTTAAAGCGTATCTTGAAAGGGTTGGATTCGTAAGGGGAAATATCTCTTCGCGTCCTGAAAAATAAGTGCTTTGCAGATCGATGTTGCTCTTTGGAATAAACGGCGTAGAAATTTCCAATAATAATAACAGTCACTGCACCAGCTCAAAACAAAATTGTATTTATATTAATATTCGACAGTACTTCATCTTAATTTTCTTCTAAATTAAGCACAGTTCAATATTTGGTCTTAGAAAAGTCTGCGCGGTTGCCTGCATGCAATATATTAATTTCTCCATCGCCATGCACACCACTGACGTTACTTATTGTTGTTTTATGAGGCGGAACAGCTACGGTAGGTCATCGGGCCCTACCACTGGCGTTCCATGAGAGGAATTGGAAAACAAAGTTGAGTGGTTCAGTGTCCTAGCTTAATTGTCCTTTTTCTCCTGGTTAATTAAACAATCAGTCCAGAAAAGTACTGGAATGTTAACTTAGTTTCAGTCTTTGGATACATTTACGAACTCTAGTACCAATAGTAATATAGGTTTTCAATAAATCCCTTAATCAAAAATTATTGCGCATGGACCCAAGTACCAAGGATTGTTGATCGTATTGAATGAACCAGTTATAATAATAATTATACTGCACCTAAGCATAAAGATTATTCAAATGTTAGCATTTTTTTCTCAATTCAGTATACGAGAAAATGAACAATTTCGCATGCATTTCTTCCATCTACGTTTGACAACAGAATCATCCCACCCTTTCGCACGATATTTAGCCAGCAATGATAATTTTTCACTTAGTGCGAAAGTGAATTAATAGGCAACGGTGACCTCGCTGTTCTGCCCCTTAAATCAATTATAAAGTGAATTACTGTGTTGACGCTACTTTAAAATGTATTTTACTTATCTGCCTGCACGGCATACGATACGTCTAGTTAGACAATATATAATTTCAGACACTATCACCTCTGAATATCTAAGCTCGACGTGACGCACCAAACTTGAAACTCTTGAGCTAGCTGACCTAACACACCAGGGCCTTGGCCTTGGCGAAATAGGTGAAGGGATGAGAAAATTATTTCAACGATTGGTGCATAAGCGAATAAGCTAAATTTAGAATAATGGAATGCTCTCTCTGTCTTCAGGTAGGCTATATTCTGAGAACAATACATAGCGAAGCCCCATCGCCTAAGTTGATCACTTTGAGACAGTCGTTCTTCCCACAAGCGCTTTGTAGAGGAAAATATTGTCCACTTGACATAATAAGTTTCTCAATCCTTGTAACATTGTTCACAGACAGTTGATTGCATTCACTAAATGATTGCCAGTAGCAAATTCAAGTCATATAAAGGCAATAAAAAATCTATGCCCGATCGGGCCCATCCTCCTAGGACGCCGGGCCCCCCTGGGAGGAGCCCTGCCTGACCCCCCCCCCCCCCCTCTCGTCGGGCCTGCCCGTTCCAGGCCTCATAGACTACCACATGTCAACTATCGTGGCAGAGCCGGGAATCGAACCTCGGACCTCCGGGGTGGCAGTTAAGCTCGCTGACCACTACACCACGGAAGTTTCATAACGTAATGTAAGTACCTAAATTAATGTGTATTTGACTAATTATTAGCCAGTAGTAGGCTAAGCAAGTGCCATGCTACACCCAAGCCATTATTCATAATATGAAGGTTAATAAGGATTTGACTGTTGAACTCTCCAAGCAAGAATGATCATATTTTACCGTCCATTATTGTCGTCATTATCCCGTTGCGTTGTAATGAATGAGTGGCACGAGTCAATTTATCATTAACTAATTGGCTTATGACGGGGCTAGGGTTATGTTATAACGAGATATTTCTTCTCGTACAAGTCCTGTGTACTGTATATGCTTCTCTCACTCTCTGTGGTTGTCTCTCTCTTTTATTTTTGTCTTCGTTCCGCTCTGAGTCACTCATAAATATTGGCCACAAGCCATCCGGTTAATATGCATGTGTGCGATTTGTAGGTTATCACAACGTATCTATGAATAGTAGATAAATAAATTAAAATTATAGAAAGCCAAAACATTAACCACGATGATTAAATAATACTGGTTTCCATATTGACCTACATTCAAATAATACAATATAATTATGAATTATATCCACCTTTAGTTAATATGTAATTGTTACTAAACTTGTGCATGTTTTAATCCTCAATGAAACCTTCTTCAGCGAGAAATTATTAAACTTTAAAAAATAACTAATCTACATAGCCTACATAAATTTTCATTTAAACTGTTTTGTCCTTCCAGCGTCTAGTCTAGCCTGCAAGCCTCTGTTTGCAAACAAATCACCTCCAGGATCCCATATTAGCAGTTAGCACTGCGGCCTCCTTTGCTTCTACACCTGTCACTCTGAAATCGTCCAACAATGAATCTAACCGTCGCCTCCTAGGTCTACCTCTACTTCTCTTACCTTCTACAGCCGAACTCATTAACCTCTTAGTAATCTCTTCTCCCCCATTCTCTCCATATTACCCCACTATCTGAGTCGGCGTATTTATTTATTTATTTATTTGCATTTGCATTTCAGACTGTTTTTCCTTTCAGCGTCCAGTCTAGCCTGAAAGCCTCTAATTGCGAACAAGTCGTCTCCATTATCCCCTATGAGCAGCACTGTGGTCTCCTTTGATTCCACACAACTCACTTTGAAATCGCTCAACACTGAATCTAACCATCGGTATTTAAGGTATATCTCTGCTTCTCCTACTCTCTACAGCCGAACTGATTAACCTCTTAGGTAATCTCTCCTCCCCTATTCTCTTCATATAAGAATTGGAGCGTTTGAAATGTGGTGTTACAAGAGAATGATGAAGATCAAATGGGTAGATAGAGTAACAAATGAAGAGGTATTTAGACGATTGGGAGAGAAGAGATGTTTCTGGCGACTGCTAATGAAGAGATGAGATAGGATGGTAGTTGACATACTAAGACACCCAGAAATAAGAAACTTAGTTATGGAAGGAAGGGTTGAGGATAAGAACTGAAGCGGTAGACCAAGGTTAGAATATGTTAAACAGATTGCCTCGGCTGTAGGGTGTGGTAGCTATGTAGAGATGAAATGATTAGCTCAGGACAGGGAAGCATGGAGGGCTGTATCAAACCAGTCAAAAGACTCAAGACTCAATTAACAATAACGTCCCCACCATCTGAGTCAGCTTATTTATTTATTTATTCGCTTATTTCTTCTTCTTGTCGTTTTGGTCATTTAAAAGGACCACGAGGCTCGCTTTAACTCTTTACTTGGGTCTTCTATTTCTTCTTAGCCCAGAAGGCTTTCATTTTCCGGCTATGAGCAGACTTCTCTCCTCTGTCCATTTCGGTCTGGTAGTGCCCATAGTCTTCCTGCTGGTAACGGATACTGGGAACACCCCTTGAAAAATGACGGAATTTGGTCCGATCATATGCGGTGTCGGCATAAATGTGTAGCTACTTCTGGTGGTGATCCATTTGTTCGTATTATTATTGCCTCTACCTGTCGTGGTGAAGATCTTGTTCGTGAGTCTGCAGGGGTTCATGCGAGTTAGATGACCATAAAAGGTTCGTAGCCTTTTCCTCATCGATGTGATTACGGTATGTCCACTTGGAGATGGTACAGCTCTCTATCGTGTCTGATCATAAAGGTGCCATCCATTTCTCGTATAGGGTCTAGTATTCTCCTTAGGGTTTATTTATTTACTTAAAATGAATCGTTGAATTTTATTATCATTATTAGGGCAAGGCATTTGATGATTTTGCACCTTTTTTGCATGAAGGCCGAAAGATAGCTCGAGTAGGCCTATATATAGACTACATGTGTTTCATGAATTGACTGATAAAATAAGGGTAATTTGTGCGGGTATTGTTTTGCATTTTCTGCCGTTTACCGGAGATAGGTCATTTTTGGAGCAATTTTAGGTCATTTTTGGCATTTTTATTGTTTTCTGGCATGTTTTCCTTGTGCATTTCAATGGAAATTTATTGTAAACAGCCACTGAAGTTTGTTTTCTTAAATATTCTTTGTTAATTAAATGACAACTATTTGCTAGGAGAGTATTTGAAGGATATGCCAGTTCTAAAATAGTTCACTTTTGTTCACCAGGGGTGGCAAAGTGGTATTTACTTTGTTAGTAACAAAAATAATTTAAACTTAATGCATTGTCATCCATTAAAATTCCCTCTCAAATCAGCTAATTGTTTCTTAAAGGATTAATAAATAAGTCATTTACGAATAATTTATTGGTATTTTTTTTTTCAAATATTGTGTTTTTTAACCATATTTAGGTCATAAATGCATTTTTTATTTTGCATTTTCTTGCTATTTTTCGGTCATTAAATGCATTGCCTTAATCATTATTATCAGCATGAGTACGATGCTGCCGATACATCCTGTAGCGCTCGTTTTAACCGTAGCAAGGCCAGGCAGTGCGCCCGGGAAGACAGGACACCTGCCAAGAAGTCGAGCACGCTGGCTCGCGATTAACAGTACATCTTGTATTATTATTGCAAAACAGGTAACTTAAGAAAGCTGCTGGCAGCCTCTCAGCTTATCGCATTAATGTGTATTTTAATACTATGGTGAGGCTTTATTTCAGACCCACCAGGGCCTAGCGACTTCACTACCCAAATATGCTTCCCATATTCCCCAACAGTAAGGTCACGCATCGTGGCAATTTATCAAAGGAGGTTTCTGAAATTGCTCGAAATTATATTTCCGTACTAGGACAGGCAAATTCCCGGAATGTATGTCTACTCAAAAAGCCAACGTTTTGGTACAAACCGCACCTTCTAACCTCTCTGGTTTAAGAGTTTTGTGGGGGTGATACCGAGCTCCGCTAATGAGTTCTCTCCACGGGGGTCAATTAGGAAAATCCTAACAGGGGAAGTTGCCTGAGGAGTGTTTCACTGACCCCCACTAAAAAGTGGACGTGGTTTTTTTTTTTTTTTTTTTTCGTGTAGCCTCCTGAGAGGCCGAGTGCAGGTCTTTCTAGTCGACGCCCGTGGGCGACCTGCGCGTCGGGATGAGAGATGGAAAGGATGAAGATGAATGAAACTGGGCAAGGATGTGTAAGGAAGCGGCCGTGGCCTGTCAGAAGGTACTGTCCCAGCATTTGCCTGGTGTTGAAAATGGGAAACCACGGAAAACCATTTCAAGGACAGCCGACGGTGGGGCTCGAACCCACGCGTCTACCGAGTCAGCAGAGAGCTTGGCCCCTTGACCTAACGCAGCGCTTTAGCCCGCGTAGCCACTACTGTCGGTAGCGGACGTGGTAGTAAATATTGTCCGCATGTGTCAACCTGCGCTGATCTTCACTATCTACTCTTGATATCCCAAACACGTATTTCATACCACTCATTAGAAAATTTAGGCGTTATTCCAGATTTGCCTTTAAAATTCAAGTGCAATAACTTTCTTTGTGTTTCAGAGTTACTATACAGATCAATGTATATTTTAATTTGTATGTTGTAGCTTCGTAAAGATGTTATCGTATGAAAGTTATAACCTGCACTGTGAGCTTTAACACGATATCGTGGGAACCAAATGCTTATATGTATTCTGCTGCAGACAAAAGCTTTACTTCCTCTGACAGTTCGTGGAGATAACATTAAAACTTTGTTAAACCATTTGTAAATAAATGGGCAGAACGTTCCTTGTTTGAAAACCTCCACTTTTGGCCCAGTTTTGACAACTCGCACTTATGAAATTTCTAGTTTCATATAATTCTCAATTCTTTGACTGTACATGGCATTTCACTTCGAAAATCTCACATGCATTGACCGGGAATCGAACCCGGTCCATCTTGGTGAAAGTCGAACAGCTTGACCGCTGCGCCACCACGCCCCCTGAGAATAAATATGCTAGCTGCATTGATTATATCTACGGAAACTCTAGGGGGTCCAGCTGTCAGTCAACTCATGGCTTAACCAACCTTTCAGGAGAGGTCGCCTAGCCCCCACTCTCTTCCCAAACCCATTAGCATAAGCTGAGAGGACTGTTTGGGTTTAACCTAATTAGCGGAGTTCGACCATCCCGGTTTTGTGAATCATACACCTTAGCGTTTTATATATAAGATGGACCATTCTAGTATTACAAATAGTAAGCAATAGGTGGTACAAAAACAACGGATACCTTTGAATAATACATGTAATGGACTTATCCATTGACATTTCAAACACCAGCACCACATACTTGATAGTTTTCTCTAGAATCATTGCTTCAACCCATAAGTGACGGTACCAACTTGGTATCCTTGATTATCTCTGTAGAACTATGGAATGTAGGTTGTTGAATTCTGATCGGGGCATGATTTTGAATTGAATGTTATTTTATTTTTTTATTTTTTACTTTTATTATACTTTTTATTTTATTGTATATTAACTTACTTAATTTTAATATATTTTACTATGTTTTATTTTATTTTACGTTTTATTTTGTATTATTTTTAATTTAATTTAATTTTATTATACTTTATATTATTTTTATTTTATTTTATTACACTCAATTTTATGTTAATACATTTCATTCTATATTAATTGTTTTTTATTATTATTATTTTTTATTTTATTTATTTTTTGGTTTGATTTTTATTTGATTTTATTTTATTTTATTTTATTTCCTTTCCTTCTATATTATTGTATTTCCTTTTTTATTTTATTTTACTTTATTTCGTCTTATTTTTTATTTCCTTTTATTTTATTTTGTTTTATTTTATTTTAATTTATTTTACTTGATTTGGTTTTTATTTGATATGATTGTACTTCGTTTTATTTTATTTCCTTTCATTTTCTTCTATTCTATTTTATTCTATTAAATTTAATTTTATTTTAGTTTATATTTCATTTTCCTTCATTTTATTTTATTCTAATTTATTCTATTTTATTTTATTATTTTATTTTATTTTATTTTATTTTACACTGTGTACAGGTAGATTAATTTAAAATATCTTAAAATGACCAACATTATCACTTGTGATTATTTATAAGTAAGGTTCTAATGTTAAGGAAAAGTCATATTATTTCCTGAGCTCATTTTACGCGCAATCTGAAAAATAAGTTTGAATGATGGGTCCTTGACCACGTTTAAATCAATTTGATGTTGCCTATAAATGCATATTTCGGTCATTTTTATTGTTTTGGTCATATTTTAGAGATATAAGGTCATATTTGGTTATAATTTCAGCATTTGTGTTTAAATTGAGGCGTCGTTAACAAGGTACGTGTTATCTGCGTCGAGTTTCAAACACAGGATTTCCGAATAGTGTAGTAGGTATATTTTTCTTTCTTTTCCCGGAACAGGCAGATAGCAGGTTTAGAAGACCTGATTCCAAGAAGGCTCTCCTCTACGGACGTGTTTTAGCACATCTTTCTGGACAAGTTAGATTGCGACACTGTACGCATGAAGTCACGGAACATGACGATAGTGTGCTTCCGACTTTCAATAGGATATCACTCCAGTAGATTTATTTAGCTCAGAAGCAATTAGCAAACAAGGAAATGCCATGTTATATCTCGCCCAGTTCTTCCTTGCAGGGCCGAGTGAAAGCTCCCTTGCTCTTTCACTACCAACGGATTTCAACGGATTGGTCACACTTGTAGTGCTGCAGTGAACCCCATTATGCCGAATGTGAAGTGTAGTGAAGCAGTAAAGTTCAGAAAGTATGTGAAAGAGCTCGGTAAAGAGACGTAGTTTTAGGTCATATTGTATAGTTTTTAGGTCATATTTAGCTATTTTAGGGCATATTTGCTTGGATATTTTGTACTTCCTTATGTCTTAAACTTCCGAACCTTATTTATAAGGTTGTTTTTATCGCATATCTTTCCACTTCAGCTCACCCACAGACTCCACGAGATAGCAATCCTCTACCGTCGTAAGGACGGTGTATGGGAGCTGAACACACTTTGTCAGCAGATACAACTGGGATGGTGACAGGCCGTTCGCCGAAGTGACCACTAACTTGGGTCTAATTAAGGAAGTGTAAGAGAAGGAATTTTGGAAGGAAAGCGGCTGAAGACCTGTTGAAAGGTACCATCCCGGCATTTGCCTGGTGGTGAAAATGGGAAATCTCAGAAACTCTTTTCAGGAGGTGGAATTCAAACCCACGCTCTCCCGATACCAGCGAGGCACGAGCTAGCGCGTAAGCACTCTCGGCCACCATGGCTGATATTATTTATAAGTATGACTATAAAATGTGGCCACGGTCCGTATTCGAACCCAAATCTCGTGCTGTCCGGGCAGTTGCGTTTAGCCACTTAACACTAATGCGGCCACACTCTGGCCGCGGCAAATTTTAAAGTCTTGTGATGGAGAGACGCTTTTGCGGTGGATATTGGAATGACGTAGAGATATCTTGGCCGAAGCAGTAGTGTTGGGATAGAACACCTGACTCTCACCTGGAGGCACCGAGTTCGATTCCCGGCTCCGTCAGGAATTTTAGAACTGACGTGAAGACTGGAATGGGGTTCACTCAGCCTCATGAGGACAATTGAGTAGCTGTCTTGACAGGCAGCGTTCTGGTAACGGAAACCAAAATTAATGGCTGAGGGAACTCGCCGCGTTGATCACGCATCACCCCGCAATCTTTAGGCCGAATGGCTGGAAGGCGGTTACTTGGTAGACCAAGGTTCTTCATGGGCTGTGGTGCCACAGCGTATGTTTATTTTATTTGTTTGTAGAGATATCTTCGAATGCCTGGACGATACACACTGTATTCCAAAATCTGAAACTCACTTAGATCTCCTTAGATCGGTCATAATAGCCTATGTTGTGTAAGACTTGTGATCGTAGTCAGGAAACACAAACGTTGATTTAATTAACACAACCCACATAGGACAGTGTGTGCCCACGGGTCATAGTTTGTCCAGCCCTGTAGCTACTGTGAGTTGGACAGACACTCTACAGGTGGTTTCATGGCAGTGAGCTGTATAGAAACATGTTAGATCTTATCTTCCCACACCTATTACAGTAAACAAGCTCCGACATAATATGACTACTTCAGTGTACTGTACACTATACTCTGTGATCGAACAGATTACTGATGGTTGATGGTATTGTAAAGGGATGGTCAAACTGAGCTGATTGAGTTAAACCCAGAGTGTCTAGTAGTCAGCTTACGCTAATGGGTTTGGGAAGAGAGTGGGGGTAGGCAACCTCTGTTTGTTAAGCCATGAGTTGACTAACAGTTAAGTACACCTGCCCCCGCCCCTAGAGTTTCCGTTGATATCAGTGCAGCTAACATGTTATTCATGCACAGTCAAGAAGGTGGAGAATGCGAGTTATAGGAAACTGGCCACGTAGGCCTATGTGTGAAAATAGATTCCCCCTATCAATTCGGCTGGTTGGTTTGGTTGGTTCTTAAGTTTAGGGGCTGCGACAACGCGGTCATGTAGCCCCGTGTACTTTGGGTGTGTGTAGAATCTGTTTGATAATCGGTGTAAATTGTGATGACTGTATTAGTGTGTGTATCTGTTTTTAATTTAAGTACTGCGACTTAGAATTTTTCAAATAGTTCCTACTTTTGCCGCCAAGCGCCACCGTCAACGACTACTAGGCCAAGTTCAGAACTTAGCTACCAGACGCCACCGCAGTCGGCTCTTAGCAACGAACGTAGCAACCTAAGAGCGTTGTTTACATTCTTAACCTATCCAATTTAGCTTCACACAGGTGCAATTAGTGGAAGGTTCTTTAACATGCCATGGGACCGCCGGCTTTACTTCCCCTCCGAAGGAAGGCATACTGAGGGATGTTTAACGCTCTTAAAAAATCCGACGGCTTCGGCCGGGTTTGAACCCGCTATCTTGGGCATAGAAGCTCAGCATGCTACCGATTAAACCACCGAAGCCGCTCCCTATCAATTCAAACAAGGTAAATCCGAATTGAACAAAATTTGGTACAGAGATACCACTAGCAAAGGGCACATCAGTGTCATGTTTTATATCACCGCCATCTTGACGGAAACGGAATGGCGGCCGCCCAAATGCTAAAAGCTTAAATCAAATTACGACCAACCTAATCATTTGATCTCTACCAAATTTTGCAACAACATACCTTGTTGTGGGAAGCATCTTTTGACTGAACTACAAGGTCATCAGGCCAATAGTTTGCAGATAGCGACCATGTATGTGTGCAAATCGATTCCCCATATCAATTCAAACACGGTGAAACCGAATTGAATGAAATTTTTTTACAGGCGTAGCACTAGCAAAGGGCACCTCATATTCATGTTTAATATCCGTATAGCACGTTGCATTTCAACAAGCTACTACAACCAACATTCAATTATACCCCCTGAAAAGGACAAAGAGTTATAACAATACCCATGCATTTAGGAGAAAGTAGGCTGTATGTTCTTTACTGAACATCTTGTTTGTAAGTGTGAGTAATCATAACGGGGCCAAAAGTGAAGGTAAATAAAGAATTAAATTTGGCACAAAAAAAAACTATATTGTTTGCCCTGAATTGGGATGGTTTATGTGTTTCTTTTTAGTGTTGAAAGTTGAAATTCGCTCTCCTGAAAAATTTTCAGAATGTGGAGTCTTCATTCAATTGTGTAGAACAGGCGTGGACACTGGTTAAGAAATAGCCTAAGTCCGTCCTCACTCTGCTCTATGGCAATATGCAGAACTCTTTTTGATGTGTTGTCTCCTCTGAGTCTTGTTCCATTGTCAAAGAATAATACTAATAATACAATATAAATGTATTGGCTATTGAGGTGTATTATCGTGTCCTCCCATGAGTTCCGATTCCCGCCAGTTCCAAATCCTTTCGCGGATTAACTATCTGCCAATTACACTACCTGGACGAGTCCCGTCAGTTCCGAACACTACCTGACCGAGTACCAGCTTAGTTTTCTACAGCAAAATTGTATTAATTTGTTTATTACTGAAACAAATAAGGTCCAGCCAGCCAGGAGTGCGTGTCCGTGGCTCCTCTAACAGGGGCCGGGAGGTGGAGGGGGCGGACGCCATGGACCGGTAGCTCTCATAAGCAGCTTTCGCTTTGTCAGTATCTCTATCAGCATGTGACTTCTTCAAAATAATCAGTTTTGAGTTATATTTACAAAGTTCTTAAAATAGTATCAGGATGTCGCTTCGTCTTTGAAATGTTTTATCGTATTTTCAAGTCACTTAGTAATCAGCTTGCCACAGTGGGCGAGTGGTTAACGTGTCGGACTACCAACCCCAAGCTTGCAGGTTCGCCCCTGGCCATGGTGAGTGATTTTTGAAAGGCGACAAAAATCACGACATGGATGTCATACCCATTTGAATTCAGTAGGCCGTGTTCAATGGCAAAATTAATCTCGGGATTTTCCGCCAACACAAAGTTCCTTCATTCTCTACTAGAAAGCGCTGTAGTGTAAAGGAGCTTACAAAGATACCTAACCTCCTTGACTTTCATAGCGTTCAAAGGAACGACAAAATTCGACATGCAAGCTGATCTCTGGGTGTCAATTAACGAAGCTTGCACCCGGCAACCGAGGCCATACGATATTATCTTATTATATAATACGCTAAGACTATGGTGTATGTTTCACAAAACTCAAGCTCCTAAACCAGAGGGAGTTAGAAGGTGTGGTTTGTACCAAAATCTTCCAAATCGTCTCAATAGTACCTACAGGAAAAATCTTGCATTTCTTGAAAAGTCAACGGAAATAATTCATTTGTTTATAAAGTGCTTTTAAACAAATAAACAAGACGATAGCCCCTGCGAGAACTCTGTCGCCTACAGCCCGCAAAGCACTAAAACCGAGCGGGTAGTCTGTACACATGGGGACGCACACAATCCATTATGCGAGAGTTCTCGCACGGGTCCGCTAGTTATTATTATTATACTTAGTAATCAGCACGTAGCTTCGTCAAATTGAACCTTTAATTGAATTATTCTTCTCTTTATAGGCTACCCTAATCAATATGTACAGCAAAGAAACATTTCTTAAAAATACTGTTAAATCACCGGTCTCTTCAAACTGTTGAGTTGCTCTTTGGATTCTGTCATCCATTGCAACATATTTTCTTTTCCTTTATGTGGCTTGCAAATTCAACTCTGCCCGCATAATTTTTTTTCGTTTGAATTTTGGGACCTCATCTTCAAACACAACACCAAGTCTCTTACACGGGGATGTGGTTTACCGCATTTCAAACCTCAGAACTGACAGCTGGGTTTTCCAGAGACATTCCGAACTAAAGGGACTCAGTAGATTATTTACTCGGGCGTGAATAGGCGGTCGGAACTCATGGGACGTTTTTTCCTAAGAAAATTGTTTTCGGAACTCACGGGAATGGAACTCGTGGGACGGTTCCATGTATTATTGCTAGGAACATATAAATAATAATAATACAATTTCACTGCTTTGACAATTGAGACGTATAGTTGCAAAGAGTACGACATCATGAGGTTGAAAGTTTATATAGAGGACTACATTCCGCACCCTCAAATGCCAACTGACTGCACCAGGATTCGATCCTGCAGAGCGAGCTAGAACATAAACGCTGCGCCACGCAGCCAGTCAATACATAGTAAGTTAATGTTTAATTAGCGTGTGAATGGACTTAGGGATTTTCGTCTCATCGCGGAGTCAATGAGTGACAGTGGCGGATCCGGGGGCCTGTTCCACGAATAAACTTTGCAATTTTTCACTTTTCACTTTTCAATTCTTGCAAAGTGCAAAGTCTTTCTGTTCCACCATGATCTATGTATTACTTTTCAATTTCTTTGCAAAGTGAAAAGTCTTTGCATAGGAATGATCCGATCATGTTTATTCCATGAACAAACTGTATATTTATTCCGTGATTTAATGCTTTATTTTTCATGGTGAAACATATCCCACTAATGACCACACAGTGATCTTAATTAATAAAAGTTTTGATCAGGCGGAACTTTTAACCTGTTAATACTAAAGTGAGGTTATGAAAATTCATCCTGTCTTTGTACGTCTTCTTGTTGGATTGTTCATCACTATCTTCACTTGATGATAACAAAAGCTCCTGCGTAACATATTTATAACACTAAACCAAATTCTGCGCCGAGAAACTAGTGTAGAGACTTGTTCATTAACAGCTGAAATGGGAATCGTCTCTTTGCAAAGATTTCTGAAAACTTTTCAATCATTCCTTTGCACTTTGCATTTCTGCACCAATGGAGGAACATAACAGTCTTCTAAAGTGAAAAGATTCCTAACTTTTCACTTTTCACTTTTCACTTTGCAAGACAAATCTGAAAAGTGATGGTGGAACAAAATCTGAATTGAAAAGTGCAAAGTGCAAAGTGAAAAGTTGCAAAGTTCATTCGTGGAACAGGCCCCAGGCCTTGCGAGGCCCTGGGCGATTATGATAAGGTGGGACCCACGACAATAGGAAATAAAAAAATACCAAATCAAATGGAAAATAGTTTGGTAATAATAATAAAATAAAGAACAAGGCTTCTAGACCGGATTGGTATAAATTTACAGAAAAACACTTAAAGGAATTAGGATCACCAAACTTACATGACTGAAAGGAAATCAGAAAAATCACTCAGACGCGGGGTTTCGAGGGAGAAGAGAAGAAAACTACACAATATCAATGGTCAGAGCAACGGAAACAGACCCACTCCTTTCGAATGAAGGAATACTGGGCCAACAGGAAGGCTAGAAAGTGTTGATTTCACGTGGTCCTAAGCGACCCATTCGTGAAGAAGAAGAAGAAGAAGAAGAAAGAATAGTTATAATATTTTTAATACACTACAGCACATTTATTTAATAATATGAAAGAAACTGTTAAGTCCCCTTGAAGAAGATTATGTAAACTATGAAATATTAAAATATTACTTTGCGACTTTTTTCCGGGCTGAAGTCTTCTATTATTTCACTGAAATCTAAACTTGCTAAACGGCCATGGGAGGTCATAGCTGCACTGCAAAAAGGAATATGAATTACAAATTAGTTTGAAAAGTCTAATTGATTGATTAATGAATTAAATTCAAAAAGATCCATGGCGCGGGGCCCTGGGCGGTCACCCTCCTCCCCCTCCCCTAGATCCGCCCCTGATGAGTGATATACAGCCGTCACGAGTGCATTTCACTTAACCAAGACGAAGCCTCCAGCTACATCTCAAGAGGTGGATATGAATTGCACAATAGCCTTACTGATATTCCTAAGAATCTTATCGTGATTTAGATAATAAATGGAGTGGCATTACCTCTTACAGAGATAAGTGGACAGTGGGATGTTACATCTTGAGGTACTAATGCTATGGTTACGAGCTTGCCATTCCCTCATCAGTTTATTAGCCTACTTTCGATTTTTGCAAAAAATGAAGTAGACTTATGAGATCTACACGAGCCAAAAGTTGTCAGTGTGAGTGTGTGTGATTGTGAATATCTGCCCCCACCCCCTATCAATTCAAACATGACGAAACAAAATTGAACCAAATTTGGTACAGAGGTAGCACTAGCAAAGGACACCTTAGTGTCATGTTTTATAACGCCACAATTTTAACGGAAACAGAATGGCGGCCACCCAAATGTTAAAATGTTAAATCAAATTATGACTAACCTAATCAGTAATTTACAGATCTGTTAATTAAGTATCATAATTACTTGCTATAGCCAATGGCTGCAATTCAAATGTAATAATCATCTTCATCATTTACTAAAGGCAAAGCCTTGTCGCCGCAGCCACATTTGACGGTTTTCTGCTAGTCTCTTCATGCTGCCATAAGAACCACATGCAAGTTCCCCAATGGACTTCTTGATGACGACATCCTTGGACGTTCCCTAGGTTACTTTCTCAATACTTTGCCCTCGATAATGATTTGGAAAATACATGTCCAAAGAACTTTGTTTTCCTCTTCTTTATTGATTTTAATAAACATTGATCCTCCTTCACGTCCTGCAGAACAAGATCATTTGTTTTCCAATGCAATAATAATTGCATTTTATTTCTGGGTAACTCACAAATGCATTTTGTTTTTCTAATTAAGTTTCATAGAAAGATTAATTAAATCCCAATTATTACCACAAACATGGAATATAGAGGGAACGGCGACGGACTGCTCAAAATAAGGAACAAATTCGAAAATTGGATAAAAATAGTTATGATTAAAATTCTGAAAATTCAGGAGTTGGTTTCTGATTGTAAAGATGTTGTACTTTCTTGGAAATCTGAAATAAATGATACACAATATTCGTGACAAGCACGGTCAAAAATTAAAATTGTTTATTTTTATGCTTGCTCTTTAAGTTTTGTCTCCTCTTTTATTGTTTCCACTTTATAGTTAACGAAAAAATTTCACGAAAATGAAAAAAAAAAAAAAAAATTGAGAGAAAGTGGGTGAGCCTACTATATCTCTTACACCTTTGTACGAGGTGTAATGTTGCTTATTTCTAAACGTACTGTTCAGATATTGTGCATGCATAGAAGCGGTGTCCGGACATAACGTACCACGGACAAAACGTACCACTTGATTTTCGAGGGCATAACTTACCACCTAGGTCGTTATCTACCTAAGAATGGTTTTCCCGTAATCCCCAAATATTTACGCTGGGACATTACGTACCACGTGATGTCAGACGGGTATTCCAGTTACAGGTTCATTACCACATAAACATCAGTGGCGATCACACTGTGCGGCTTTAAACATTTTGGTATTGTAACATGGAGTTGTATACAACGAATAAGGGCGATTTATGTGCGCACTTCGACGGATGAAGTACGAATTGTACATTGAAAGTTCAAAGAGAACGAAGAAATATGTCAAGTATGATGAACAGCTTGACAGAATAATGAAGCGGTATGAAGAGAATGGAAACATGAAATCTTGCTTGAGAGCTCTCTCTCATATTCGCAGAACTTGGAATGAAACTTCACATGGCGAACTTGCTATTCGCTAGGATATAAACCCCACGAAAAACAATTTAAAAATTGTAAAAAAAAAAAGTAAAGAAAACGAAAAAAGACCAGAGCTTAACCACAGCTGATTTTAAACACGCCAAAATGTTTATAAACATTTTGCCAGTCCAAAGCCTGGATAATGTGTGATGGGAATCCAAAATCTTATCATATTTTATATTAGTTTATGTTATGTTATTGTCCACGTATTTATTACCAGGATTAATTGAGCAAAACCCTGCAGGTGGCCGTGCGGTTAGGGTTTCATGCATCCTAAATACTTCCCACGCTTTCAAGTGGTACGTTATGTCCTCTCCGAAATATTTTAAGGTCATTAGCTGACTCTTCACAGTTAATCAGCTGGCCAAGTGGTACGTTATGTCCGGTGGAACGTTTTGTCTGTGGTACGTTATGTCCTATAAGAACCCATAGAAGCTCATTCATGTTTGCGTAATTTCCAGGCATGTTATAAAGAAGAAAGTAATCCCCAGTCCCAAGACCTCATCAGCCGTAGGGTAGTCTGCCCTGGGTCGATCAAGGTGGAAGCACGGCACATACTAGGCTGTATTACTCGTCCACTCGAGGCGCTAAGAATCTTCAAACCGCAGCGCCCAGCACCAGTGGCATAACTAGGATTTGCTTCTGGAGGGGGATGAGCGGAGCTATATCTGAAGTACTCTGATGTAATTGCGATTTTGATTTTGTGTTTGTTGTTTTCTACGTTTGCTTCGTGTTTTTTGTTTTTGTGTTTGTTTTCTATTTATGCTTTTCTCTTTGAATTTTGCTATTTCATTATTTTGGGTCTGTTTGTTTTCTACTTTTGCTTTTGAATTTTGCTTTTTGCTTTATGTTTTTGATTTTGGTTTTGTGTGTTTTCTGCTTTTGCTTTTGTTTTGAATTTTGTTTTGTTTTGTGTTTGTTTTCTGCTTTTACTTTTTTAAATTTTGCTTTGTTTTTTGTTTTGCGTTTGTTTCCGCTTTTGATTTGAATTTTGCTTTTTGTGTTGTGTTATTTAGGTTTTGTGTTTGTTTTCTGTTTTTGTTCTTTTTCTTTTTGCTTTCTGTTTTGGTCATGTGTTTGTTTTTGCTTTTTGCTCTGTGCGGGGGGCAAAATAGGACAATCAATGAAAGCAAACCAACACGTTTTCATGTTTGACCATTTGCACCTCTCAATGTGCCAACCACTAAATACACACATCAAAAAAAGTTTTGCATCACCTCGGTTCCAAGAGTTCCGGAACCGTTAAATACAAAGGGAATAGAGATCAACACAAACAACATTTCAGCTCGTTTTATTGCTCATGAGACCCACACATTGCATGTTGTACCATCATACAGCTAGACTTTCAGCATTTGTGGTCCAGATTGCAGTACACACCACTACCTCTAATACCCAGTAGCACGTCCTCTTGCATTGATGCATGCCTGTATTCGCCGTGGCATACTATCCACAAGTTCATCAAGACACTGTTGGTCCAAATTGCCCCACTCCTCAACGACAATTCGGCGTAAATCTCTCAGAGTGGTTGGTGGGTCAAGACGTCCATAAACAGCCCTTTTCAACATATCCCAGGCATGTTCGATAGGGTTCATGTCTGGCGAACATGCTGGCCACTGTAGTCGAGCGATGTCGTTATCTTGAAGGAACGCATTCACAAGATGTGCACGATGAGGTCGAGAATTGTCGTCCATGAAGACAAATGCCTCTCCAATATTCTGCCGATATGGTTGCACTATGGGTCGGAGGATGTCATTCAGGTATCGTAAAGCCGTTTCGGAGCCTTCCATGACCACCAGTGGCGTACGTCGGCCCCACATAATGCCACCCCAAAACATCAGGGAACCACCACCTTGCTGCACTCGCTGGACAGTGTGTCTAAGACGTTCAGCCTGACCAGGGTGCCTCCAAACACGTCTCCGACGATTGTCTGGTTGAAGGCATATGCGACACTCATCGGTGAAGAGAACGTGATGCCAATTCCGTGGGGTCCATTCAGCATGTTGTTGGGCCCATCTGTACCGCGCTGCATGGTGTCGGGGTTGCAAAGCTGGACCTCGCCATGGACGTCGGGAGTGAAGTTGCGCATCATGCAGCCTATTGCGCACAGTTTGAGTTGAAACACGACGTCCTGTGGCTGAACGAAACGCATTATTCAACATGGTGGCATTGATGTCAGGGTTCCTCCGAGCGGCAATCCGTAAGTAGCGGTCATCCACTACAGTAGTAGCCCTTGGGCGGCCTGAGCGAGGCCTGTCATCGACAGTTCCTGTATCTCTGTACCTCCTCCATGTCCGAACAACATCGCTTTGGTTCACTCTGAGACGCCTGGAAACTTCCCTTGTTGAGAGCCCTTCTTGACACAAAGTAACAATGCGGACGCGATCGAACTGCGGTATTGACCTTCTAGGCATGGTAGAACTACAGACAACATGAGCAGCGTACCTTCGTCCTGGTGGAATGACTGGAACTGATCGGCTGTCGTACCCCCTCCGTCTAATAGGCCCTGCTCATGCATGGTTGTTTACATCTTTGAGCAGTTTTAGTGACATCTATGAACAGTCAAAGGGACTGTATCTTGGATACAATATACACAGTCAACGTCTATATGCCGGAGATCTGGGAACCGAGGTGATGCAAAACTTTTTTTGATGTGTGTATTTTACACAAGTAAAGATAAATGTTCTCAAATTACAAACGTAAGTAATCCAATCATTTGTCAACAATCCTCTGCTGCCTGCGCTCAACTAATATAGATGTAGATGACGAGTTTACTAAATCTCAAATTAATCTCAAATTATAAAATCCGCCTTGTCAAAGACTAAGAAGTTTAATAATTAAATTAAAACGTAATACATATTTGGTTTATTGAGTTGCGGAATACTGTGCACCAGTGTGGATAAACACCGCTCACACACAGAAAGTAGACACGCAGTTGAATGAGACTATGCGCATTACTAGTGGGACCATACTGTTACGTGTTAGCCCTGGTAGCACGTTCGTTTCAGTGGTTAAAAGCACAACACAGTTTGGCCCTTTTAAAGATATATAAGTTTTATTGCAGGTCTAGCAAGTTACAGTCCACCACACAATAAACAGATACAAGCAATTAGTATCTCACTCTACTGTAGGCCCCCTCTTGTTGGGAACACTTCCCTTTCACTCTGTCATGCAGTTAATCCTACCGTAATGAGGTCCGTGTCCTCGGCTAGAAATAAAACTTTTCCTCCTCTTCACTAAGCCACAGTCTGACACTCACTTGTTCTCCCTGCACACTTCCTTGAGTACACACTGTTTCGCTGTCCGCAGGTTAGGGAATAGTTCACTGGGTTTCGCAATCCTCACAGCACTTTACTGCAATAATCCTCTGTCGCACAGTGGAACACACTCATTCGCTCAGAAAAACACAGTCCTTAAAAACTCACTCCCCTCGCTGGCCAGGTCGCTTATATAGCGGGGCTGGTGACTCGATGGATGTTTCCAGAGCAGTCCAGGATTCACAGCTTCTCGAGAATTCCATCACTAGTTAGGTCACGAACATTCTGGACTGTCACTTTTGTTCCCGCTGCGCAATCGGCCGGCCGGGGGTAGCCTCGGGCGGCTGTGAGTCACGCGCAAGGGAATGAAGTAACATCGCAGCCGTAACAATACGATCTACTCCCACTCACTGGTTACCCATTCTAAGTCATATTCCACCGCCGGATGCTAGAAGGAAGAGTGCTCTCGTACGAGAATATCAGAAGATCATGGATAATCCGCAGCTGCCTTTGTTAAATGACGTAGTCTATGCGGAGCGAAAACGGCTCGGATTAAGGAACCCTGCAATTTCCACAGCCAGAATTTTGTCAGAAGAGAAGTTCGACATTCGTCTCTCAAGGAGCCAAAATTGGCAACAACACTGCCCTGAACGATGTATCCTGGAAAAGGCACCTGGATTTGATCAACCTAGCTCCGTGCGGACAGCCCTCAATCGTACCCGCACTGGCCATGGAAGAGGTGCAGACGCTCTCCACAAGTGGGGAGTAGTTCCGTCATCAAAATGTGACTGTGGTGCTGAGAAACAGACAATTCATCATTTAGTGACCGAATGCCCAAACCATGCATACTGTGGGGACTTCAAGGACTTTTTAACTGTTACAACACATACTGTATGCTATATAAAGAACTTGAATATTTGTATATAGATACAGACAGTTAGTTTTATATGCGACGGGGACCCTCGCTTGCCCGCTCGCCCGCGTTGCGCGTCTGTCTCTCGCCAGGCACTTTGCCGTTATTCGGCGCTCGCGCGTCACTAAGTCATTGAGTAGGGCCTATAGGAATTTGTACTTACCTAGTTCACAGCTGGTGCTGAAAATGTTCGCCATTCACTGCTACACATCGCTGGCACCTCTTTATGAAATTGTCATTTACTTTCTGAAGATCCTCAGCACCGATTGACTGTATTTCAGCTGTAATATAGCCTATAAGCTCATTTATAGCGTGAGGGTTTCTCGCATACAGTCTATTTTTAAGCGTCCCCCACAGATAAAAGTCACATGGTGATAAGTCTGGGCTTCGCGGGGCCCACACGTTCCGACTTATAATCCTAGTACCGAAAATGCGACGCAGTTCTGTCATGGATGCTTCGGCAGTGTGAGCAGTGGCAGAATCTTGTTGAAAATAAGTTGACAATTGCTCTCCGTAAGTTAGTTCGTCAAAAAATTGGTCAAGGATCACATTGAAGTACAAATTTAAGTACAAATTCCTATACTTAATGACTCAGTGCTGCGCGAGCGCCGCATAACGGCAAAGTTCCTGGCGGGAGACAGACGCGCAACGTGGGCGAGCGGGCTAGCGAGGGTCCCAGTCGCATATAAAACAAACTCTCTGTATATGTAGGAAGTTATGTTTCAACAGCTGGAACTATTGTAGAATTTCATGTATGTGATAATTTAATGTGATAATTATAATAACCGAAACATGAACGTTTTAATTTAATTATTAAACTTCTTAGTATTTGACCTGGCGGATTTTATAATTTGAGATTAATATCAGTCAACACGGATAATATTTAATACCATATTCATAATAGTTAATATCTTTGCATTTTATGAGTTTACTAAATACATTTCATTAATGTAGTAATTATACTAAATATCTTGATATCGTAGTGCTTCTTCGTTATAAAACTATTGTTTGTATCTACAACTGTCAACAATAATTTGCAGAGAGCCTTGCATACATCAATTTTTTTCAACATCATTTTACAACGTCATAATTTTTCGAGCTTCTTTGATGTCATCTTTATATCTGAATTTTGCTGTATGTTCTTTAAATATAACATTAGAACTCTGAAAGACAACTAAAAATACTCCAGTCGTGCAGTCACTCGTTAATGGCGTAGGTCTCTGAAGACAAGTTGAGGATTTATTCACTTAATTGTTCCTTACTGGCTTTATTTAAACACCTCTTTCCCTGTCAAGGTCGGACATTGTGTTTATAGAAACAGGCTTTTGGCAGCGATGTTTCAAAGATACGCCCACTACTACGTCTTATTTCCTCCCACGCATCTTTCAGGTTAAGTCGCACAGACTGCGTTTTACGTTCATTTTCTATTTATAAAGAATTACCTCTAGGTCCAACCTTTAGTAGGTGTCCAACAGTCCGCCATTCAGATCATTTGAGGGGGTGTCGTGCGGGATGTAATAAGCCCCCATTTATACAATACTGAGAAACAATAGCTATTGTGCTGTCTATGTAACATGCTCTTTAATAACACACCCCGCGGTGTTGCGGTGTGTGTTAACGTTTCCAGTGTCATTGAAATATGTTATACTATTCTTTGAGTGATCATTTTTTCAAGGAGAGTTTTTAAGACATGCTTATTTGTTTTTATTTTTTATATTGTTTAGAAAGACATTTAAAGAGAGGAAAAATAGTACAAAATATGAATCAGTTCTGTGAATCATGGAATTTTCATCGTGGAAAGCAGGCATACCTTGAAATACCACACTTGTATCTGAATTTACACTGCTCTCAGGTTCATTGTCACTTGATAAACCCTGAATCTTTTCAACACTGTCTTCAAATCCACTGTAATCTCTGACCGATTCGTCCAATTATCGTACGAGCCCCACCCCCTAATTTCTCTGTTTACATCATAGGCCTACATCAGCTGATACTGTCAAACTCAAGTACAGGTGCGGCAGAAATAACTGACGAATTTCAAACGTAAATAACATAGCAACGCAACACGATATTCACAAATTTATTGCGCAGTTTAAAAGAGCAGTGTTTGCCATTTTTGTTACATAGATTGGAGCGGCAGATCTAACACCTGTATTGGACACAGCGCTTAAGCAGGTGTTATTGTTGATGTGCGCGCGGCCTGGGAGAATACGTGCATCGCTAGCATGGCGTGGAGTGGTGAGCTCAAGGTTTCATGATTGAAACGTATACTTCAAGAATGCTGAGTCTGTTACCACAAAACAGCGTTTATTTCGTAGACACTTTAGGTTACATAGACATGCGAAAGGTCCAAGCAGGAATACTATTCTGGTATGGCTGAATAATTTGAGAGGAACTGGGTCAAGTGTTAAAACGAAACCGCCTGGTAGGCCTCGTAGCGTTAGAACACCAGAGAATATCCGTGCAGTGAGACATGCCTTTACGCAATCTCCTCGGAGAGATGTTTCCAGAACGTTTAATCTCCTTACGGATGTGACGTTCCATGGCCAGCCCGTTCCCCTGATCTCGCCCCTTGCGATTTCTTTCTCTGGGAATCCTGAAGGCTCGCGTCTTCCAACGTAAGCCGCGAACACTGCACGACCTGAAAGTTGCTATCCGTGAGGAAATCGAGGCAATACCACTAGACATGACTAGGAGGGTCATGCGGAACTTCAGGGAGAGGCTTCAGAAGTGCATCGAAAGGGGCGGTCGACATTTGGATGACATTATTTTCAAAACCTAGTGTGTATATGAGTATGTGATGCAAATGGCAAACATTGCTCTTTGAAACTGCGCAATAAATTTGTGAATATCGTGTTGCGTTGCTGTGTTATTTACATTTGAAATTCGTCAGTTATTTCTGCCGCACCTGTATTTATCTAACAAATCCTGAAATAAGTAGATGAAATTATTCACGTAGTCTTTTCCGATTCCAGGTGAGTTCGTTAAGGTTGTCTAGAAGCTTCCTACAACCTATCGTAATTAAATGTAAACTTATAATAAGCTGCGGAATATTCCGTATGTGACTCGCAAGAGTGGGAATTACGATGTGGAATATTCAGGAAAAGACGCGGTAAGGGTTAAATCGCTCACCACGACGTCGACGGGAGCTGCAACAAGTCCAGAGATCAGAGGCTCGAGTCCCTGCACTGACAGCGACCATAATGATGATGATTAAAGAGGCCTAACATCTGGGTTATCAGCCCCTAAATATATGTGTGGAAGTGAAATATGGGAAAGAAATGAACCTACTACTGGATGGTAGGTGATTATTTAAGGGCCTTGCGACATCGTAGCTCCAGGTTCTTGGGTGTGTGTAGAAGTTGTCTGATAACATGATTGTGTCAATTCGATGTCAGTACTAGTGAGTGTACTTGTAATCGAGGTAGGATTTGTTAAGGTAGTGGCCGTTGCCTTAAGTTTGGTACCATCCCGGCATTTGCCTGGAGTATAATTGGGTAAACCACGGAAAACCACTTCCAGATTGCTGAGGTAGGAATGGAACTCGCCTCTTCTCAGTTTTGCCTAACGAGGCTGGGTGGACCCCGTTCCAGCCCTCAGACCATAATGAAATTACTTGGCAGAACCGGGAATTGAACATGGGCCTCTGTGGTGTCAACCAAGAACGCTAGCCACTACGATACGAACCTACTTCTACATCTACTTCTAACTACAGACTTACAATTCACTTAAGCTTAAACACTAGAAGAAGAAAGGGAAACAAGAGGAGTAAGGGAAATAAACGCCAGGAAGAAAAAATGCCCTCAAATCTCGAAACTGAGGATTGAGGGTCTTGAAGTGGAGAAGAGCCATGAAAGACGGGTGGGAAAGGGAAAGAGGAGAGGATCCCCCCCCCCCCCAGTCAATGGAAGAAGGGAAAATGAGATGTTCAGTAAAGAACATATAGCCTACTTTCTCCTAAATGCATGGGTATTGTTATAACTCTTTGTCCTTTTCAAGGAGTTGTAGTAGCTTGTTGAAATACAACGTGTTAAACGGATATTAAACATGAATATGAGGTACCCTTTGCTAGTGCTACCTCTGTACAAAATTTCATTCAATTCGGTTTCACCGTGTTTGAATTGATAAGGTGAATCGATTTGCACACATACATGGCCGCCATATGAAAACTATTGGAGTGATGACCTTGTAGCTTGGTCAAAGGACGCTTCTCGCATACAGGTATGCTGTTGCAAAATTTGGTAGAGATCAGATGATTAGGTTGGTCGTAATTTGATTTAAGCTTTTAACATTTGGGTGGCCGCCATTACGTTTCCATCAAGATGGCGACGAAATAAAACATTGCATCGAGTTGCCTTTTGCAAGTCCTCTGTACCAAATTTCGTTCAATTCAGTTTCACCGTGTTTGAATTGATAGGGGAATCGATTTTCACACATACATGGCCGCTATCTGCAAAGTATTGGGCTGATGACCTTGTCGTTGGGTCCAAAGATGCTTACCATATAAAGGAATGTTGTTGCAAAATTCAGAAGAGATCAGATGATTAGGTTGGTCGTAATTTGATTTAAGATTTTAACATTTGGGTGGCTGCCATTACGTTTCCGTCAAGATGGCAGCGATATAAATCATGACACTGAAGTGCCCTTTGCCAGTGCTACCTGTGTACCAAATTTTGTTCAATTCGTTTTCACCGTGTTTGAATAGATAGGGGGAATCGATTTGCACACATACATGGCCGCCATCCGCAAATTATTAGGCTGATGACCTTGTAGTTTGGTCAAACGATTCTACATACATAAAGGAGTATTGTTGCAAAAATCGGTAGAGATCAGATGATTAGGTTGGTCGTAATTTGATTTAAGCTTTGCACATTTGGGTGGCCTTCATTACGTTTTCGTCAATACGGCGGAGATACAAAACATGACACTGAGGTGCCCTTTGCTAGTGCTACCTCTGTACCAAATTTCGTTCCATTCGGTTACACCGTGTTTGAATTAATAGGGGAAATCGATTTGCACTCAAACATGGCCGTCATCCGCAAACTATTGGGCTGATGACCTTATAGTTTGGTCAAACGATTCTGCATACATAAAGGTATATTGTTGCAAAAATCGGTAGAGATCAGATGGTTCGGTTGGTCGTAATTTGATTTAAGCTTTGCACATTTGGGTGGCCGTCATTACGTTTTCGTCAAGGTGGCGGCAATATAAAACATGACACTGGGGTGTCCTTTGCTAGTGCTACCGCTGTACCAAATTTCGTCCCATTCGGTTTCACCGTGTTTGAATTGATAGGGGAATCGATTTTCACACATACATGACCGCTATCTGAAAATTATTGGGCTGTTAACCTTGTCGTTGGGTCAAAAGATGCTTTCCATATAAAGGAATGTTGTTGTAAACTTCAGTAGAGATCAGTTGATTAGGTTGGTCGTAATTTGATTTAAGCTTTTAACATTAGGGGGCTGCAATTACGTTTCCGTCAAGATGGCGGCGATATAAATCATGACACTGAAGTGCCCTTTGCTAGTGCTACCTCTGTACCAAATTTCGTTCAATTCGTTCTCACCGTGTTTGAATAGATAGGGGGAATCGATTTGCACACATACATGGCAGCCATCCGCAAATTATTAGGCTGATGACCTTATAGTTCGGTCAAACGATTCTACATACAAAAAGGTATATTGTTGCAAGTGGTGGTTTTTGAGGGGTTCTGGCCCCACCTACGACTTTCCACCTACAAGATGGCGGCGGCGCGATATCTCTCGAACGCATGGTCAGATTTTAACGAATGAATTGTCATTGAACTCAGGCTGACACCCCCTTTCCAATGGACAACTTATTTCCACCCCAAAAATAAAACCTACCCCTACTAGGGGGTGAAATTGTAATTTTTTTAAAGAAAATCTCGCTTTTCAAGTGCAACATGTGAGAGTTTGAATGCCAATATGGAATTAAACGTTGTTCCACACAAGAGACATGTGTATGGTCGAAAGTCACTATGAATTAATATGCTTGTTTTTCGATTTTTATGCATGTCCACTCATGGCTTTTGTAAGAGGGCGGGCTTTTTAAAGAAGGTGGCTGTAGTGTAACCTAACCTAACCCAACCCACGAGGGGTGATCAAAAAGTTTTCCAAGCGGTGCTTGTCGATAGGTAAACCAATAATCAAAGAGGGTTATGTCAGACCTTGAGGCGATAACTAAAGCCCTGCGCGGATGCGGATATCCGCATTTTTTCGCCACACGGTATAGTTTGCATGGCTGTGCGGATAACGGATACGCTGTGGATAATGTTTCGAGTAAATTTGCGATAGTTTTTAGAATACAATGTGGAACTTACGATAATATTATATAGCCTATTGCGTACGAAATATTCAGGCAAGTATTGCACTTATGCACAGGGAGAATATTTTACTCATATGCTTTCAACTACATTAAGTACCGTATATTTGTAGTTGATGGTCTTGACATCTCATCAATTCTCACTGCCATTATTACTATACGTACGAGATATAATGCTGTCAATAAGCCTGTTAGTTCATCGTGGTGACATCATTAACATTCCTCAAGTCAGCTACTTCGTGGTCTAAGCTATCCTTGGAAGATCTGGATGCAGGTTTATCTGTAGATTTATTTCCAACTTGGCGCTGACACACGTTTACTGTGATATTGCAACGCAGAGAGTTCTGACATCAACACTTGATGCTTTATCTAATAAATTAAAAATAATATTGAAATATCAGCGTATTTGGATTAAAGTCATGCGGATGCGGGGCGGATGCGGATAACAGTAATGCGGATGCGGGGCGGATGCGGATAACAGTCGTGCGGATGCGGGGCGGATGCGGACAAGAGTCGTGCGGATGCGGGGCGGATGCGGATAACGTTTTGTTCATCCGCGCAGGGCTCTAGCGATAACCCCTTTTGATTGATCCATGTTGATTTGTTTCTTTGGACTGATCCCTGTTGACTAGCCCCTTTGGACGGGTCCTTTTTAAAGGGAGTCATTTTTGACAGGTCCCTATTGACAAGTCCTTTTTGACGGGTCCCTGTTGACAGGTCATTTTGACAGGTCATTGTTGACGGGTCATTGTTGACGGGTCCTTGTTGACGGGTCATTGTTGACGGGTCCTTGTTGACTAATCCTTTAGACTGGTCCCTTTGGACTGGTCCCTATGGACTGGCCCATGAAATTTATCCAAATTATGTCAAAGGGCCTAACTACATTTGTGTGTAAAGCAGTGTATTGAACTGACGTTGTTCGCCAGCCCTCACTACTACAATGTGATAACGATATGAAAGGAAAGTGACGAAATACATGTGAACACGTGCGAGATGACATTATTACCGGCCCCTTTATGAAAAAAGTCACATCCTGTTTTGGTTTGTATAACTGTAAATCTTGGTGGATAGACGACATCCAAGGGGCTAAGTGCAAAACTTGGTGG
This sequence comes from Meconema thalassinum, assembly GCA_946902985.2. NCBI lineage: Eukaryota > Metazoa > Arthropoda > Insecta > Orthoptera > Tettigoniidae > Meconema > Meconema thalassinum. The sequence goes on along the minus strand of OX336396.1, from coordinate 156,298,440 downwards.
ATTAATATGTTCTAGTGCTAGGGTTAATGAACACACCCTAGTAAACGAGGCACATGCAATTTGAGGACAGGCCAAGGGACATAACTTGGTGGATGGTTGTGTCATTTGTAGTTGAAAGAAAATAATGCACGTTCTTAAGATGTTAAAAATGAGGAGATTGTACGTGCAGTAAGTCGACTTGTTATTTCCCGTGTCATATTTCTGACATGGCAGAGAGCGCACAGTTCTGTTGCTATGACTAACGCTGCAGTAATTTGAAACCGCAGGTGTTCATATTGGCAATGGATAATGCAAAATTAGCAGTCATTGGATATTACACTGGTGTTCCTTCCGGTGTCATGTTGCTGACATGGCAGAGACCGCGCAGTTCTGTTGCTATGACTAACGCTGCAGTAATTTAAAACCGCAGGTGTTCATCAAGACAAAGGGTGATGATCATGCAAAGTCAGCAGTAATCTGATAACGCACAGGTGTTCCTAGTGCACTTTGGACTGACAGGTGTACAGGAAAGGAATTGAAATAATCTGCAAAACTGCTGACACAAGCAATCTCAGCCTATATAAGGGAGGTGTCATGTAATTCCCTACTGTCTGTCTTTATTACTCGCTACGAGTGAACAGTTATTGCTCAACAGTCGCAAAAAGACTTTTTGGTGGAAAATCATTAAATTATTTTTCAAGGTTAGTACTTATTATTAATGGATTGTAGTATTTTATTAGTTATTGATTGGAATGTATTTATTGATTGATTTATTTGTTTACAGATAATTGGCGTACCTGTGGGTTAGCAGATTCCAGTACCAAGTTCAGTCAGTAGCGGCAGTAGATACATTATTAGAGTTAAGTACCCCCTCTAATAACTTTTAAACAGCTAGAGCGATATTTTCCAATGTTCACCACTAGATGTCAGTGACAGTGGTATATTTGGTAGTGGAAGTTGGAACAACTTGACCATGGTGTGTAAAGCTAAATTTGTAGGTTAGTTTTTGATTACCGCTCTATTAAGTCCGAATGTTCTTTGCTAGGTGTCCGTGACAGTGGGAATATTTAAAGACTTAACCTCAGTTTACCTAACATAACCTAACTTTACCTAACTTAACCTTGTAACCTGACATGTTTTACAAGTTTAGACTTGCTTTAACATTGCTTTAAGACTGGCTATGACGTCACACCTAGCTCACTTAACTGGCGGCCGCTGGTTTCTATCACGTGACATGTTCTACACGTTCAGACCTGCTTTAAGACTGGCTATGACGTCACACTTAGCTCACTTAACTGACAACCGCTGGTTTCTATTATTTAAAAACAAGAGATCAAGTGAAATGTGTGTTTAACGCTCTATTAAATCCGAACGTTTACCGCTAGGTGTCAGTGACAGTAACATATCTGCTAACCAAATTTGGAACTACTTGACAATGGCGTGTAAAGCTAATTTTGTAGGTGAGATTTGATTAACGTTCTTTTAAGTTTCAACGTTCACTACAAGGTGTCAGTGACAGTGCCATACGTGACAACCAAAGTTGAAACTGACAATCGTGTGAAGCTAAATTTGTAGGTTAGATTTGATCAACACTCTATCAAGTTCCAATGTACACCACTAGGTGTCAGTGACAGTGGTATATAGTAACCCCCAGTTAGTACTACAAGAAAATAGACTTACTAGGAGTTCACAGATGATCGATTTAAATACCCTGCTATGACCATTGACTGGAATGTAATTTAACTATTTATATTTTACTTTGTTTTATTGTTTATTAACATTTATGATTTCTTTCTTTTATAGGTAATTTGGAAAGTGACCATCATGTTCAAGTGTACTGATTGTAAAAAGCAGTTTTCAAGACCTGACAGCCTTCGACGTCATGCAAGTACGAAACATAATCTTAAAATGTTTGCGTGTAGTCATAATCTTACACAGCATGTACGTTTAAAACATGTCAGTTCAGCACCATTTTCGTGTTCAGTTTGTGATCTTGGTTTTTCTGCTGTAAAGCGATATCAATCCGACATGGTTGAAGTGCATGGAGAACAACAGGAATTAAAAACTGAAAAACCATCAACTAGCACGGAACCTTTAAACAAATGTGTTGCTCAAAAGCGTAAACGTTCTCAAGATTGTGAAAATAGTTGTGCAACAAAAAGAAACAAGATGTTCAGTAAAGAACATATAGCCTACTTTCTCCTAAATGCATGGGTATTGTTATAACTCTTTGTCCTTTTCAAGGAGTATAATTGAAAGTTGGTTGTAGTAGCTTGTTGAAATACAACGTGTTATAGGGATATTAAACATGAATATGAGGTGCCCTTTGCTAGTGCTACCTCAGTAAAAAAAAATCATTCAATTCGGTTTCACCGTATTTGAATTGATCCGGGGAATGGATTTGCACACATACATGGCCGCTATTTGCAAACTATTGGGCTGATGACCTTGTAGTCAGTCATAAGTTGCTTTCCACAAAAAGGCATGTTGTTGCAAAAATCCGGTAGAGATCAAATTATTAGGATGGTCGAAATTTGATTTAAGCTTTTAACATTTGGGTGGCCGTCATTCCGTTTCCGTCAAGATGGCGGCGATATAAAATATGACACTGAGGTGCCTTTTGCTAGTGCTACCTCTGTACCAAATTTCGTTCAATTCGGTTTCACCGTGTTTGAATTGATAGGGGGAATCGATTTGCACACATACTTGGCCACCATCTGCAAACTATTGGGCTGATGATCTTGCCGTTTGGTCAGAATAAGCTTCCCACATAAAGATTTGTTGTTGCAAAATTTGGTAGTGACTAGATTATTAGGTTGGTCGTAATTACATTTTAGCCTTTAACATTTGGGTGGCCGCGATTACGTTTCCGTCAAGATGGCGGTGATATAAAACATGACACTGAGGTGGCCTTTTCTAGTGCTACCTCTGTACCAAATTTCGTTCCATTCGGTTTCACCGTGTTCGAATTAATAGGGGGAATCGATTTTCACACAAAGATGGCCGCCATCCGCAAACTATTAGGCTAATGACCTATTAGTTTGGTCAAAGGATGCTCCCTCCTTAATGGTATGTTGATGCTAAATTTGGTAGAGATCGGATGATTAGGTTAATCGTAATTTGATTTAAGCTTTGAATATTTGTGTGGCCGCCATTACGTTTCCGTCAAGATGGCGGCAATATAAAACATGACACTGAGGTGCCCTTTGCTAGTGCAACCTCTGTACCAAATTTCATTCCATTCGGTTTCACCGTGTTCGAATTAATAGGGGTAATCGATTTTGACACAAAGATGGCCGCCATCCGCAAACTATTAGGCTAATGACCTATTAGATTTGTCAAAGGATGCTCCCTTCATAAAGGTATGTTGTTGCAAAATTTGGTAGAGATCGGATGATTAGGTTAGTCGTAATTTGATTTAAGCTTTGAACATTTGGGTGGCCGCCATTACGTTTCCGTCAAGATGGCGGCGATATAAAACATGACACTGGGGTGTCCTTTGCTAGTGCTACCTCTGTACCAAATTTCATTCCATTCGGTTTCACCGTGTTCGAATTAATAGGGGTAATCGATTTTGACACAAGGATGGCCGCCATCCGCAAACTATTAGGCTAATGACCTATTAGATTTGTCAAACGATGCTCCCTCCATAAAGGTATGTTGTTGCAAAATTTGGTAGAGATCGGATGATTAGGTTAGTCGTAATTTGATTTAAGCTTTGAATATTTGTGTGGCCACCATTACGTTTCCGTCAAGATGGCGGCGATATAAAACGTGACACTGGTGTGCCCTTTGCTAGTACTACCTCTGTACCAAATTTCGTTCCATTCGGTTTCACCGTGTTCGAATTAATAGGGGTAATCGATTTTGACGCAAAGATGGCCGCCATCCGCAAACTATTAGGCTAATGACCTATTAGTTTGGTCAAAGGATGTTCCCTCCATAATGGTATGTTGATGCAAAATTTGGTAGAGATCGGATGATTAGGTTAGTCGTAATTTGATTTAAGCTTTGAACATTTGTGTGGCCGCCATTACGTTTCCGTCAAGATGGCGTTGATATAAAACATGGCACTGAGGTGTCCTTTGCTAGTGCTACCTTCGTACCAAATGTCGTTCAATTTGCTCTCACCGTGTTCGAATTGATAGGGGGGAACAGACATTCAGAGTACACACACTCACACACCCACACACACACACACAGACTCACACACACACATACACACACACAGTCAGACACATTTTTTTCGCCCTGTAGTGATCTCATAAGTCTACTTTCATTTTTTGCAAAAATCGAAAGTAGGCTAAAAATGGTGAACCTCCAATAACACATTTAGCCCAGTCATTTGGTGCTCATAAGTGCCTGTTTCAAAAAAAAATTAGGGTAGAAGGTTTCTCGACGGATTCTTATGTTTTTCGGTGTGCTGAATCCGAATCTGAAGTTTGCCAACAAAAAAAATGACGGCTTCACTGTGAAAATCGCAAAAAATCCTAAAAATTTCGGACTTTTTTCACAAAATCGCTTATAAGATGAAAAATATGCAACCTAGTGAATTTCTCATTATTTACAAAATTAAAGTAGACAAAATTTCTTTCAAAATGCACTGGGCACTTTTAGTTTTTGAGTGCAGGGTATCGCCGCTAGAGCGCACTGAAAAAGAGCGGCGTTTTGGCACTTAGGCAAAAACGAGAGAAACTCAGCCCTAACTAGCCCCAGACACTTTCTATTCGTGTTTCCTCCATTAATACGTGTTTTATTCATGTTCTATGCTGGTAACATGATTGAAAGTTCGTTGGAAAAAAAATTGATAAATTAATATATTCAAGTTAAGTCCATCTGAACTTATCCACCTAATGGTAAAGTGTGAAAGTGATGAGGTGAGTAATGTAAAACAGTTTTTGTGATTTTTCACTCAACATCTCACCATGTCACACATATCTCACACATTCCTAATAGCCCAATCAAATGGTAGTCTTGACCAAAAAAAATTAGGGTAGAAGGTTTATCGACGGATTCTTATGTTTATCGGTGAGATGAATCTGAATCTGAAGTTTGCCAACAACAAAAATGACGGCTTCAAGTGAAAATAGCAGAAAAAACTAAAAATTTCGGACTATTTTCAAAAAATTGCTTATAAGTTGAAAAGTATGCTTCCTAGTGAATTTCTCATTAGTTACAAAATTAAAGTAGCCAACATTTCCTTCAAAATTCACTGGTCACTTTTAATTTTTGAGTGCAGGGCACCGCCGCTAGAGCGCGCTGAAAAAGAGCAACTTTTTGGCACTTAGGCAAAAACGAGAGAAACTCAGCCCAACTAGCCCCAGACGCTTTCTTATCATGTTTCCTCCATGAATACGTGTTTTATTCATGCTCTATGGTGGTTACAAGATTACGAAGCCCTTGAAAAACATTGCCCACGGAGTGGTAGGAATTCATAAAGGACCGATCAAGCCGTTTTATTATTTATTCAAAAATTAAATTAAATGAATATAATGAAAAGGAATGTAATTGCAATTAACTATTATTACATTACAATTGATTTCAATTCTTTAATTGAGCTTCCTCCTTTTTGGCCTTGATGGAGCAGCCTCCGGTTACCGATCAGAAGGCCCCGGTTGATCGCTACCGGTCGGTAACTCCACTGGAAAAGGAATTGTACAAATTATTGTCCACAATACTTTCAGGTGTCGAGTTGGAAAACTGTTCGAAACCCAGTGAAATAGGGTGTATTACAAACAGGCAGTTTACCTTCTGCTGAAGTCTCCGCTATCGTCGTTGGTGATTCGACCGAGATGGAATCGTCAGGATCCTCGGACAACTCTAAAAAAGAAATCGTACGAATACATTAGAGGGTGAAGTAAGCAGACCGCATTGGAATAAGGTGGTGTACAAACATGCTATTTACCTTGTGCTGATGTATCCAGGATTGTAGGTGGTGACTCAACCGGAGAAGGGTCATCAGGGTCACCTTCATTGTCGATGTCGCATGAGTTGTCAAGGTTCAGACAGTTTCCCTCGCAGATGGTACAAAGCCTAGAGCAATATAGACCCACACGTCGACAACCGCAGGTTCTTCGAGAGTCGCCTTTGCATTTGCAAGAGACCTTGCTGAGAAGCTTGTCAGGAGCTGGGGCCTTAGCTGTTCTCGTGGGGGTGAGGCCGTTCCTCGATGACTTCCACCCCCACTGTTCTGGGTTGAGCTGATTGTCAGCCACTGCTGGATCTGGTGGTAAACTCGCAGAAAGTGCTCACGGGCTGCAGCTTCAGTGGGAGGGATCGAGGCCATGTTTACGGTGACTTTATATGCTGTACTGAGGTACAGCTTGTACCTCAGTTCGTTTAGACGAGTGGTATGGTGGTCACCACCATATAAGGCCACTAGAAATTTTTCCCCAGCATTCACTAGCTCCTCGACTTGTGCTGTGGGTCCATGTAATGCTCTTGGTAGTTTACAAGATCTGGGTTCTTCTTGAGGGTCTTCAAGAATTTCGTCTTACTCTGGTTGAACATGGCGGATGTGGAGTCACAACCACTGACAGCGTGGAGGAATAAAATATGATGGCTCAGGGGCTCCTCTAGCGAGCTGCCAGGGCTATATAGCGTCAGTGGTACTTTTCCTTTTCCTGGTTTCAGGAAGAACACGTTAGGAGAAGTGCGGATGCCTATCATGATGACGAGAAGGTCAACATCTTCTCCCACCACTGCAACTGTGCCATGCGTGTAAGCTATGGATTGAGCCGTTCTTATGATCAGGGCATCAGCATCCTCAATGGCTTGTCGTGATTCAATCCCTGCCTCACTCAGAGGAGCTCTGTGAATCTACTCTTGTTCTTGTCGTTTGGAAAAAAGTTCGAGTTTGATCATCCAGAGGCTCCTCACAAATTGCACATTCACGACGCAACATTTTCGTCCCGCACATATTCACTAATATTAACATTAGTTCACTTGAAAACACTGAACGAACGGCAGAAATCCGAAGAAGAACGCTTAGCAGTCCCACGAGGAGGAGAGAGCAAACTAAACTAAACCCGAATGGCAGAGGAGTTGGCCGGAGGCATGTAGGGGGACCTGTCAAGGACAGATGTGTCGGCAAAAAAGGGACCCTTCCTATTGAGGGCTTGAGGGTGAACATTTCACACAAAGGGGAAACGACTCCGGTTTCACACTATCAATATATTAAATATATCTCTTTAGGAATGTGTGAGATATGTGTGACATGGTGAGATGTTGAGTGAAAATCACAAAAACTGTTTTACATTACTCACCTCATCACTTTCACACTTTACCATTAGGTGGATAAGTACAGATGACTTAACTTGAATATATTAATTTTTCAATTTTTTTCCAACGAACTTTCAGTCATGATACCACCATAGAACATGAATAAAACACGTATTAATGAAGGAAACACGATTAGAAAGTGTCTGGGGCTAGTTAGGGCTGAGTTTCTCTCGTTTTTGCCTAAGTGCCAAAACGTCGCTCTTTTTCAGCGCGCTCTAGCGGCGATACCCTGCACTCAAAAACTTAAAGTGCCCAGTGCATTTTGAAAGAAATTTTGTCTACTTTAATTTTGTAAATAATGAGAAATTCACTAGGTTGCATATTTTTTAACTTATAAGCGATTTTGTGAAAAAAATCCGAAATTTTTAGGATTTTTTGCGATTTTCACTGTGAAGCCGTCATTTTTTTTTGTTGGCAAACTTCAGATTCGGATTCAGCACACCGAAAAACATAAGAATCCGTCGAGAAACCTTCTACCCTAATTTTTTTTGGTCAAAACTACCATATGACTGGGCTAATTGTAATGTATGCAATATTGATATACCTTCTTCATTGATGCAGGGACATTTGCGCAGTATTAATCATAAAAATAAAAACAAGATGTTCAGTAAAGAACATATAGCCTACTTTCTCCTAAATGTATGAGTATAGTTATAACTCGTTGTTATTATCAAAGAGTATAATAGAACTATTCTTTGTTGAAGACCTTAGAAACGATTTACCTCTACCAAACGCCACGACCTAGATAAAAACTGCTACCATCATTGAAGAAAGAAAGAAAGAAAGATAAGAAGTATATCAAGAATGTTATGGATCTGGAGACATAATCGACCGGACTGGCGGCGTGGCTCAGCGGTAACGTTCTCGCTTGCTGGGCCCTAGGTTGCAGGTTCGTATCCTGGCGCAGTCAGCTGGCATTTGAGGGTGCACAAATGCGAGGGAGCCGTGTCAGTACATTTACTGGCACGTTAAAGATCCCCTTCGGGCCAAAATTCCGGCACCCCGGTGTCTCTAAAAGCAGCAGTAGTTAAAAGGGATGTAAAACCAATAACATTATTATTATTATTATTATTACGACCTGCCGTGGGCAACATCCAACTTTGAGTTGAGGCATGTCTTTACACGTCTGGTTGTGCATGGCTTTCACAACCCTAATTGAATTAACAAATCTTTCCATGACCCTACAGAGACGTGTGTATACAAACTATGTGGATATTTTCGATAATATAATCCTAACAGAGCGAGTGCATTCTAGCGGCCAGAATAAGAAACTTTTCAATAAAATCTGGAAGTTACCTTTTTGGCAGCTAGATGTCTCGAGTAAATCTGCTGGCGAATTATGTTTTAATTAAATATATATTTTACACCATAATGTGGACAATATAACGCTTAATAACATTTTCAAGTAACGCAAAATAGGCTGTTACAAACCCTTTAAAATAAAAAGTTAAAATGTATCGTAGTATCAACTTGTCATTCTTCAAATTCGATGCGCATAGAATGATAATGGTATAGTAATCAATGGATCCCCACGTAGACTAGTCGGGACATCTAGTGGTGAAATATCGAACAATATAATCCTAACAGAGCGAGTGCATTCTAGCGGCCAGAAGAAGAAACTTTTCAATAAAATCTGGAAGTTACCTTTTTGGCAGCTAGATGTCTCGAGTAAATCTGCTGGCGAATTATGTTTTAATTAAATATATATTTTACACCATAATTTGCACAATATAACGCTTAATTTTAAAACATCTGAGTCATTACAAAACAATAAACATATAACATTTCAAGCAAAAACAAAAAAACTAGGTCTGATCGGGTTTGAACCATAGGAATCTGAGCGACAGGCTATCGCTCTATCACTGAGCTAATTGTGTCAACGAATGTTGTTTGAGTCTTCAGTCTTTTGACTGGTTTGATGCAGCACTCCATGCCTCCCTGTCCTGAGCTAATCGTTTCATCTCTACATAGCTCCGACACCCTACATCGGAGGCAATCTGTTTAACATATTCTAACCTTGGTCTACCCCTACAGTTTTTGTCCTCGACCCTTCCTTCCATAACTAAGCTTGCTATTCCAGGGTGTCTTAGTATGTGTCCTACCAACCTATCTCTTCTCTTCATTAGCAGTCGCCAGAAACATCTCTCCTCTCCCACTCGTCTTAATACCTCTTTGTTTGTAACCCTATCTACCCATCTGATCTTCATCATTCTCCTGTAACACCACATTTCAAATGCTTCAATTCTCCTCTTTTCTGCTGCACCAATGGTCCAAGTTTCACTTCCATAGAGCGCCACGCTCTAGACAAAGGCTTTCAAAAATGACTTCCTAATACCTAAATCTATATTCGATGTCAGCAGATTCCTTTTTTGTAGAAATGCTTTCTTTGCCTGAGCCAGCCTACTTTTAATATCCTCTTTGCTTCGACCATCACTGGTTATTCTGCTTCCTAAGTAACAGAAGTCTCCTACTTCCTTCAGCTTTTCACCTGCCAATTTGATCTCCATAGAGGTTTCTGATTTATTTCGGCTGCATTCCAGTATTTTTGTTTTACATTTATTTATTTTCATCATGAATTCTTTCCGTAAGACGGAGTCCATACCATTCAAAAACTCATTCAAATCCTCAGGCTTGTCGGCCAAGATGACGATGTCATCAGCAAATCTCAGAGTTGAAATTATTTCTCCTTGAATCTTCACTCCCACTTTAAATTTTTCTCTAATTTCCTTCATTGCTTGTTCAATGTAAAGATTGAAAAGTATGGGTGATAAGTTGCAGCCTTGCCTTACACCTTTCTGAATACCAGCTTTTCTCTCATGTCCTTCAACTCGAATGACTGCTGTCTGGTTTCTGTACAGATTGTATATCACCCTCCTATCCCTGTACTTTATTCCAATTGATTTCAAAATGTCAAACAATTTAGTCCAATCAACGTTATCAAAAGCCTTTTCTAAGTCTACAAAAGCCATGAACGTTCTCTTATCTTTCCTTATTCTACCTTCCAAAATCAGCCTAAGACTTAGTACAGCTTCCCTTGTTCCTACATTTCTCCTGAAACCAAACTGGTCTTCACCCAACTCCGTTTCTATCTGGCTTTCAATCCTCTTGTAAATTATTCTAGACAGGATCTTTGAAGCATGAGTAATCAAGCTGATTGTACGGTAATCTTCACATCTGTCAGCTCCCACTTTCTTTGGTATAGGGATGATTACATTCTTCTTGAAATCAGGGGGTACCTCACCTGTCTCATAAATCCTACACACCAAGTGAAATAACCTGATCAGACCTTCATCTCCTATGCAGCGTAGCAACTCAATCGGTATATCATCTATGCCTGGTGCTTTGTTCCTGCTTAAGTCTTCCAAAGCTCTATCAAATTCTGATCTCAATATTAAATCTCCTTTCGCATCCTCATCAATTTCCTCCTCCCTTTCCATTACATGATTCTCAATCTCCTTTCCCTTATACAAACTCTCTATGTAAGCTTTCCATCTCTCAACCTTTTCTTCCCTATCTGTTAGAGGCTTTCCATTTGTGTCCTTAATATTACAGCACTTAGTCTTCTTTTCCCCAAAAGTATTCTTAATCCTTCGATAAGCTGTGTCTACTTTTCCTAATTTCAGACAATTTTCTATACCTGCACATTTCTCTTTCAACCATTCTTCTTTCGCTTCCTTGCACTTCTTGTTAACCTCATTTCTCAGACGTCTGTACTCTGCTTTCCCCTTTTCATCTCTTAGATTCTTGTGTATCCGCCTTTCATCCATCAATTCTAGTATATCCTGAGTGATCCACGGTTTTCTACCTATTCTTTCTTTCCTACCAATGTTTTCTTCTGCGGATTTTGCTATTTCATTCTTCAAAAGTGCCCATTCGTCTGCAATTGAAGTTTGTTTAGGGTTTTTCATTAGTCCTTCCTTTATACTCTTCTTGAATCTTTCGTTTACATCCTTCTCTTTCAGTCTGTCTATTGCCCACCTTTTTGGCTTTTGACTTTTCTTCAGTTTCTTCAACTTTAATCTGCATTTCATTACAACCAGATTGTGATCAGAGTTTATGTCAGCACCAGGATATGTTTTACAATCCAAAATCTGGTTTCGAAACCTCTGCTTGACCATAATGAAGTCGATTTGGTAACGCCCTGTATCTCCTGGTCTCATCCAAGTGTATATTCTTCTATTGTGGTTATTGAATAAGGTGTTAGCAATGACACCTTATAGAATAGAATATCGTTCTATTTAAAATGACTTACATAGAACTTGTTAGCAAATAATGATTTATACTAAACGATTTCATCACTGGAGTATATTATTTATATATAAAGCATTTCATACAAAGTTTATTTATTTTTTATCAGTACGCTATATTGCATTCAATACTCAAATTAGTGAAATATAAGTCAGGCACAAGATATCCGCTGCCATCTTGTCTTATTAATGAATCAGCTGAGCTTTTTAAAATCACGTCTGCACTATAGTATTACAAAATAAACTTTTAATTTCGTACGTGCCTCTTCCTTTAGAACAGTTAAAACGATTCTCGGCTCGATAATCGGAACTGGTGGGTCCCATGATATGGATTATAAAGTTTGCATAATTCGCACGGCCGCCATCCTGAAATGGTATGGCGGACGACCTTGTAGTTTGGTCACAAGACGCATCCTATACGAAGGTATGTTGTTACCAAATTTGGTAGAGATTGGATGATTTGGTTAGTCGTTATTTGATTTTACGTTTTGAACGTTTGAGTGGCCGCCATTCAGTTTTAGTAAAGATGGCGGCGATATAAAACATGACACTGAGGTGTCCTTTGCTAGTGCTACCTTTGTACCAAATTTCGTTCAATTCGCATTCACCGTGTTCGAATTGATAGGGGGGGACAGACATTCAGAGTACACACACTCTCACACACACACACACACAGACTCACACACACACATACACACACACAGACTCACACACACACATACACACACACAGACAGACACACTTTTTTCGCCCTGTGTTGATCTCATAAGTCTACTTTCATTTTTTGCAAAAATCGAAAGTAGGCTAATAATGCTTGTCATGGAAACAATTCTGGAAATATTCAGAAAATTGGCAGTGCATTTAAAAGTCGAATTGCTAGTTATAGACCTTATAGTAAAGAAAAAACTCAAAGTATTGAATCATTTTAAAAAAAATGTACAACCTACTGTGTTTGGCTTGGTAGATAATGTTTTTTATATATATATATATATATATATACATACACCGCGGACAGGCCAACAAGGACCACGCAAATATCACTTCTTTATAGGTCTAGTTTTCTTCTTTCTCTTCCAGAAGTCTTTCATCCTGGTCGACTGTGCAGCTCTTCTTTCAGCAGTCCATTCTCCTCTGTTGAGATTTTTCTTCTCCCCGACAAGAATTTTGAGACCAAAAATTTTTGTTCTGTACTCTATTCGATTTAGACAATCTTCTTCAGTAATTTTGAATTTTTGAAGTTCTTCTTTCATTTGTTTTACCTAGCCTCCTTGTCCTTTATAGTTTTAATGTTTTAGTAGAGCATAAAACAATTAAAATGAATTTTGAACTTTTTTCATAATGAAATGACTCTATTCGATTTAGACAATCTTCTTCAGTAATTTTGAATTTTTGAAGTTCTTCTTTCATTTGTTTTACCTAGCCTCCTTGTCCTTTATAGTTTTAATGTTTTAGTGGATCATAAAACAATTAAAATGAATTTTGAACTTTTTGGACTCTATGTAAAAACTGGGAGCGAAGGTAAAATTACGGATATCAAATATTTTAATACAAAAAACATAATTGTTAGTGAATCAACTAATATTAGTGATATATACCAAAATATTTCAAGTACTATCATTGTGAAGAGTGAAGAGTTCCAGGAAAGGAAGTCAGGCTGGGCGTTTGTTGAAGTACTTTATTTAGAAACCAACATGAATAAATATAACCCCCTTCGAGCATCATCATATATTGATTTACCAGCATGGATCAAACTTAAGTATGCTTGTGTAAACTTTATGAATAGTGACCATGCATGTTTTGCGTGGGCTATAACCTCAGCTCTCCATCCAGCAGTGGGGCATGTAGAGAGAACATCATCTTATCCTCACTATTCCTCAGTGTTAGACTTAGAAGAAATAGAATTCCCTATGTCGATAAAAGATATAATAATATTATTATAAAAGATATTAAATGTTTTGAAAATCAGAACAATGTAAGTATTAATGTTTATGGAATTGAAAACAAGAGTATAGTTGGTCCTCTATATTACACTCAAGAAAAAAAGGATTCTCACGTTAATTTACTATACATAACTAAAGGTGAAAATGCCCACTATTGTTGGATAAAACATTTATGTAGACTTGTTGGTAGTCAACTATCAAAATGCAAAGGAAAGAAGTGGTTGTGTGAAGTCTGTTTGCTATATTTTAGAAAAGAGGATCAACTAACTCAAAATCAAAAATGGGGATGTAATCATGTTCGTACGGTATTACCGACTCCTAAAAATAACATTCTAAAATTTAAGGACTTTGAGAAGCAGCTTCGAGTACCATTTGTTATATATGCTGACATTGAAGCTTTGCTAAAACCATTTAATACATGTTCATCGAATCCAACCCAAACTTTTACCAACACTACTCACATTCATGAACCATTTAGCTTTGCATATTATATTAAATGTAGTTATGATGACTCTTTAAATAAGTTTGAGCTCTATAGGACCTGATGCACCTATAGTTTTTATGGAAAGACTTGAAAAAGATGCCATCCGTATATCCTCTATTTTAAATACTATCATTCCAATGGAGCCACTAACATCATCACAGCAAATCCGTTTTGAAACTGAAACGAATTGTTTTATATGTGGTGAATGTTTATATACAGATAGGGATCGCGATCATGCCCATTTAACAGGAAAATATCGTGGTGCTGCTCACCAAGAATGTAATTTAAAGTATAGAGTAAATAAATTCATTCCAGTTATTCTACATAACGGTAGCAAATACGATAACCACTTTATCGTTAAAGAATTTGGAGCTTCAGATGTGAAAATTGATGTGATTGCAAATAATAAGGAACAATACATTCCGTTCACAGAATACATCAAAACTGACACACAAAAAAGATAAAACTGCGATTTTTAGATTCATTCCGTTTTATGCCGAGTAGTCTAGTAGATAAGCTTGCTAGTAATTTAAAATCAGACCAGTTTCGTGAAATTCAACGTGTCTTTCCTAAAGAAGATGATTTTAATTTGATCCGTCAAAAGGGTATATTCCCTTATGAATATATTAACTGTGTGGAACGTCTTGAGGAGTGTTCTTTACCACCAAAAGATGCATTTTACAGTTCCTTAAACACAAGTCATATCAGTGATCAGGAATATTTACATGCACAATGTGTATGGACAAAGTTTGACATTCAAACTTTAGGTGAATTTTCGACATATATTTCAAGACAGATGTGTTATTATTAGCAAATGTTTTTGAAAATTTTCGGAATGTTTGTATGAAAATTTATGACCTTGATCCTTGTCAGTATTTCACTGCTCCTGGGTTAAGTTTTAGTTCAATGTTGAAAAAGACAAAAGTAAATTTAGAATTGATGACTGATATAGACATGATCAATTTTATAAAATCTTCAATTCGAGGTGGATTAAGCCAGTGTAGTGGGCGATATTCTAAAGCAAACAATAAATACATGCCCAGCTACAACCCTTGCGAAGAGTCAAAGTATATTGTCTACCTCGATGCAAATAACCAATATGGTTGGGCTATGAGTCAATATCTACCACTAAAAGATTTTCGCTGGCTAACACAACTTGAAATTGATGTTTTCCATGTTAACACTTTAAATGATAACGATGAAAAAGGATATATTTTAGAGGTAAATCTCGAGTACCCTAAAGAGTTACATGATGAACATAATGATCTACCATTTTGTCCTGAGAATATGAAATCTCCATACATAACATCACGAACAAAAATGTTAATTGCTAATGTAAATGATAAATGTAAATATGTAATACATTATCAAAAAATAAAAGTGTCTACAGCATGGTTTAAAACTAACTAAAATTCATCCCGTATTACAATTTCATCAGTCAGCATGGCTCAAACCATATATAAATCTGAACAATAATTTAAGAACACAATCTACAAATGCTTTTGAAAAAGCTTTTTATAAACTTATGAATAATAGTGTTTTTGGAAAGACTATGGAGAATGTTGATAAGCGAGTTGACGTAAAGCTGATAACAAAGTGGGAGAATGAAGGTCAAAGGTATGGTGCGAACAACTTAATAAGCAAGCCTAACTTCCATATCTGTTCAATTATTCATGAGGATTTAGTTTTAATACAAATGAATCGTCTTAAAGGAACCTACAACAAACCCATATATGTGGGTTACGCCATTCTGGAATTGTCAAAAACACTTATGTATGAATTTCACTACGATTATGTTAAGAAAAACTATCATGATAATGCAAAATTACTCTATACAGATACAGATTCTTTTATTTATTAATTTAAAACTGATGATTTTTATGAGGATATCAAAACTGAGCTAAATAAGTTTGATACAAGTGACTATCCCAAGGATAATATCTACCATTTACCTCCAGTAAACAAAAAGGTTCTAGGAAAATTTAAGGATGGATGTGCTGGTGTTGTTATAGACACCTTTGTAGGCACAAAATCTAAATCATACAGCTATATGACGATTGATGATGTAGTAATAAAAAATTAAAAGGAGTGAAAAAGAACGTTGTTAGTAAAGAGTGATTATAAGAACTGTATAGACAGTAACCCACCTATATTATATAAGAAAATGTGTGTATTTAGAAGTAAAAATCATCAGCTACATACCAATTTGCTGAACAAAGTTGCTTTAAGTAATGAAGACAACAAACGATTCATTATACCCAACACATTTGATACTCTTGCTTGGGGAAACCATCGCATTGACGACTATTACTTTACTTAAGTCTAATGTTTACTATATTGTATCATTTGTAGTGTGTGTTTTATATTGTGATATATTTGTAAAACTGTATATAGAATGTATAATGTTAGGCTACTGTAGTTTAGTTTAAAATAACACACTTCACTGTAAAAATTTGCTTTTCATATTTTGGTTAAACAAATAATTTAAAAAATGTATAAAATGTGAAAACTGAACAAGACAATGTAAAAAATGTTAAGTGAAAATTGTAAATATCCATGTGTGAAAAAATGGTTAAAATTATTTTTTAAGAATGTACAAAATGTAAAACTCAAACAAGGGTAATGTAAATAAAATGTGCTATTATAAAAATGTATTGTAAAAATTGTAAATATCTATGTGTGAAAAAAAGAAAAAATCATAAAATGACTATCACCATTTTAAAAATTAAAAGACATTCTGATCTGGTAAACCTTGTTTTTATTTCACAACAAATAGGGCTTTACAAAATAGAATACAAAGAAATACCAATTCCTCAATCCTTTCAATGTTCATGTCCACTCATCATTAACTTTCCTTTCATAGCACTAATCACAATGAGGGCCACCAACCTTTCTCCCACTGAGGCATCACAGGATGTCAAACGTTGTTTAGCTTTTTTCAACAATACTTTATCCGACACACGTCTTAATGCAGGATGTCTATGGCGATAAGAAAGGTCATGTTCTTTACATGCTTGATCCAAAGGATTAATAGGTATATCACCACGTCGCAAACGTTGATTTAGCTTTGTTCCAGGGCCACAAAAACGATAACCAGGAAGATGGATTTCAAAAGGTAAGTATTGAATGACTTTGTCAATGACGCCATGACCAGTACAAATTTGACATATCCTTTTCCATAGGTGGAGAAAAGGTTTGATTTTTCTCCTCTTCCTCTGTAGACGATGTTGTTGTTGCTTTTTTCTCGCCATCACACCCGTGGAATGAGGAAACAAAGTCTTTATACTGACTTTTATGACCGTGATACAGTTTGACCAGCTGGCAAGTAGCACACTGTCGCATAGAGGGTAATTTTGCCATGGCCACTTGTTTATGGTGATCATAATCTGTACATGGTTGCAATTCACTTAACACAGGGTCTTGAGTCCATGATTTTGGTACATGTTGCCAGTTTTCTTTCACTGCATTTGCTGCCAGATAATAAATGAACTATTTTGGAAGAGCCAATAATTCTTCTTTGGTAAAACTGTCTAGTTTATTTTTACACACAAAAAACTTTCCAATCGCTTTATCGGTAGCATCCCCTTTCTCCATGGTATCACGTTGATGTTTACACGTCGCTTGTAGAAATCTCACTGGTGTCATTCACAGGTAAACCTAGAGTTTTAATTTTATTTAACAACTCCCAGCAGGCATTGGTGATTAGCCAGTGAAACAATTGCCACACCTGTGCCAAGGCTTTATGGGTAATGTTGTCACAGGGGCAGCGGTCCATGAGAGTTTGCAGCGAGGTACAGCCCATGTCCATTAAATCGATACATTGACTGTAAGACGCCAAAAATGGTTGTAGCCATTGACGTTTTTCACTACCTTTCAAAAATACCACATGGGCAGAAGATAAGTGGGCTTTCATGACCATGCCCAGGTGCTTATATGAAATGGTTCCTTGCTTCCAGTCTAGTTGCATATGAGTTTCAATCCACTGGGTTTGTTTACGGACTTTATCACACAACATATCAAACGCATAAGGTGGTTTAAACACCAAATGGGTGGCTTGCGATATCCAAAAAGTGGAACAATCGATGATGGCCACTTCTTTAAATATAAATTTGTTATCTCCAATTTTAAACCTCTGACAGTCGACAATCAGGGTACGCAACATGTTCACTATTGTATGGATCAAGTCCAACTGACCACAGACTGACTATCGTCCAGTAAGCTGTACCCATGACAATTACTTATATTCCATTCTAGTAAAAAAATAAAAAATCACTGACTAGTTACTATTGAGGTTAGGGTATGTCAGGGGGCATAAGAAATAATAATATAACAACAACAACCAATTTTTATTACATTATTTTATTAGCATAACAAGTTTTACATTCTTTCGTCATTCTAGGATAGGGGTGGTACCAACTCATACAGCAAAAAAGTATTTTATGTTTATAGCTTCCATAACACCGATGATATCCCAATGTCTCTAAACTGGGTGTTTTTGACTGTGAGCTGCTCACCGAAGCATCGTTGACACCATAAAGTCCACACGTATCATAACTTTTTTCATCACTCAGAGGCACCAGTGAGGGTTAATTGAATGACATGGTATATTTACCCACATCCATTCTACACAGGTAGGGGCAGGTGGGTGACCAGCGCTGATGTTCTTTCATGGGTTCATCACTTTCTTCCCATTGGTCTAAAATGATGGGACAAAACACACATTTCACTTCATCTCTTGTTTTTAAATAATAGAATCCAGTGGCCGCCAAGGCTTGAGGGTTTATAATGGACACAGGCCACGTTGCAAAGGTCTTGAAACGTTGTTCCTCAGATTTTAAATTCATGGGTGTGACGTCCCTTGATGTTTAAAAGCAAGACATGACTGAGCAGCATGATGTAGGTTGACCTGTTATTTATACACTTGTCACTTGGTTGGACAGTGGATAATAGTTGACTTGTTTGTGATGAATGATCAAACAGTAGGCCGTCGTATTGGCTGGAACATTATCATGCGTTTCGAAATCTAGTCGAATGTCAATATTGAATGGCTTGACAGACTCTTCCAAGTAGGAACTGTCAAAGACAATCAGTGGCACCCTTGTCTTAAAAGCTTGGGGTGGCAACATGGGGCAATTCTCTTTTTGATAATACGACCATCTAAATTTAGAAAACAAGTCGTACAGGGGGCCAAACTTATTTTTTGAAAAATCTAAATCCAGTCCTTCATAGGGAAACACAGCACCGTTGAGGAAAATACGTGCATTTCTTAATTGCAGATGATCAAATTGTGTGGCATCTTTGGTTTGTTGATAATTACGATTTGAATAGCGGGCTGTTTTTACAGACCAACTGTGTGTGTTGGTTGTGGGCAATAGCGGGTACTCATGGAGTGCCTAGCTTCTAAATTCCATGGGTAGAGGCATATCTCTCTTTATCATCTTGAGTATGTCCAGTTTTTTGCTATCGTCAAGGGTCACATGGGGCACTTTCCATAGCATGCGTTGTAGTTGAATTTTTGAATCTATGGGGGCATTGTCAGCATCATTGAGTGCATTATTATCACTCCTGTCTCTCACCAAATAATGCCCTTGCCTTGCATTCACCACAATGCGCTGGTGATCTTCAGCAAAGCCTAAAATCAGTTTAAGAAGTAAATATCCAGTAAAGGTGCCATCAGTGTGTACCATCCAGTCATTGGTCGAGTCAGGACACCAACCCGCCATGCAAAGTGTTTTACCTTCTTCCTCACTATAAGAGGGGTATAGTTTCATGACACTGGAAATACCCACATTTCGAGTGCTATCCACCACGATATCGTTAATGACATACCGCACCTCAGAAAACAGAAAGGCAAAAGCATGGTTGGCCAACTTGGATGTGGTAGGTGTAGAGCCATCGGCTTTGGTGAGCCGACCTTCGATCTGAATGACACTTTCATGCGGTAGGGTGTAAATATCTTGGTTGTTGATAACAAATTGAATTTCATCATTGTTATTGAGTCCAGGTGTTTGAGCTTGATTGGAATGGAGATCAATTCCTACCACCCCTGGCTGCTCCTCGATGTGGTTCGCTACCTCTCGGATAGAATTCATCATGGGGGTTGAGGTGGTAACACAAATGCTGTAAAATCTGCTTGTCCTTAGGTGTTAACATGTATTCACGTGGCAAACAACTAACACCATTCCTAGACTGTGTTGTTGCTTTATACACAAACTTCATAGTGGCTTTAGCACCAACTTGTAAGTCACTGGTGTGGTAGAATCTAGTTGAATGAGTTGTTGCTCTCTATTGATCAGTCTTAATGTTATATTACTGATACCATCGACAGCTACAGAATGAAAAAGCACCACTGGAGGGTTTTCACGAATAATATAGCCTTTAGGCGATGTTACAATAAAGTCATAAAGCGAATGCGATAGTTCTTGATTGGTGTACACTTGGCTAATAATATTACACGTCACCGAAACATGATGGTCCTCAATGAATTTCACTTCATGGTCTGATTCATGTTTTTTGTTGGGCTCCAACACGCGTGGTTTAAATCCTAGTAATGGACCAATGGAATCGGGGTGTGTTTTAAAGTCAATTTTGAATGTAGAGAAAATACTACAGCGATGAGTGTTGGTATTTCCTACAAGTTCAAACTTGTGTGTTCCATCGAGAAATGACTTTAAACTATATTCATTGATCAACACCACATAAATGTGTTCATAAATGTCATCGATCGTGTATCCACCTGAGTTCAGGGAGAGCACAGAATCATCATAGTAAAACTTGTTGTTCACATATTCACGTATGTTGTATATTCGATTGTACGTTTCAAGTGAAACAAGTCCTAAACCATAAGGTCTTTCACTCAATTCGATAGGCGGGTAAAAGTCTAGGCTGACTTCAAGTCCACGTCCATGCAGTGTAAACGTCTTACTTTCTGCCGACATACTGTTGACGTTTCTACTTATGCTGCGTCTTATATAGAAAAATTAAACACAAACGTCCACACTGTTGGCTGTTAAATGTTTGCTCACGTTTCACATTATAATATATCTTGATCCTGTTTCCAAAATAGGTCACTAGTTCCATGGGCGGGGACAAATTCCCAAAACTGTCAAAGTACCATACCTTGGATCCCTCTTTGACATAAGCTACATAATGTGTTCCTGGTCCTCGGTGATCATCCAAATTGATAACAGCACATTCCTGTTTCCAGGGTCGTGGGGGTAATTGGTTTCGCATAAACACACCTCGAAAATGAGAAAGCTTCAGTTGTTTAGCATAGCTTTCCACTTGTTGATGCGTCAGGGCATGTCTTGCTATGGCTGAGGTTATTTTTTTTATATTTCGAAATGGTGAAATCCAAAATCCTTGTTGATAAAAGGCTGGCTTTAAATTGGCATTTCTAGCCCCCATAGCAATGGCTTCCATCGTTTCATTATGTCGCTGACTTTCTTTTAGTTGTTGCTTGCCCTGCTGCGCGGCTTTAATAATTTTTGCCACCGCACTGGCACCGCCCAAAAGTGAACCCAGAGCAGCCAGACCAGCGAATAATGCAGGTAAAAATCCAACTCGTTTGGGGACGGGAATCACTCGCCCTTGTTTTGAACCCTGTCGCTGACGTTTTGGAATAACATGTCTCTGTGCCGCTCGAAGAGCCTGCCTTATGGTCAACACATTATTGTTTTATTTTTTTCTTTCGCGAGGGCTTGTCCACGAATGCCTTAAGCCCATGCTTTGCCAATGAGAGGGTCTTATTTTTAGTCTTTTTATTCTTTCTTACTGTATATCTTTGTTTCACCATGATGATGACCAACAACCTTTCACAAGAAAGTTTAAGTCACAACTAACGTCAGCTTGTTATTTCATGGGTGTGTATTCCAATTCCACATAAAGCGGGAAATCGTTTATGGTTTTTCCAGCTTGCTTTTCATCCCATGTCAACATGAGGTGAAAGTATAATTCGTCACCTGCATTGACCATTTCATGGTTATGGACCAACATCCTATGACCGTTTATCTCTACATGTAAATGGTTTTCATCAGGCATCGCGTATTTCATGTGAATGGTTCCATCATTGTGTAATCGATAGTGGTTTAAACCCGAAGCAAGCACATAGGTCAGGTGCTGGTCATGGAATAGCGGTAAATGGTCCCTACCATTCACATGTTTTTCATTTGTCACTAAAAATATAGATGGAATAAATTTATAAAGGCTTTTCATTTGGTAGGTGAGGTAGCGTTTCGTGAAGACATCATCATCTTCTTGTGGGTCTTTCACGTGAATAATGCGGTGATGATTAGCTGTATAGCCATCCACAGTAAGCTGAGGCACTTTGTTATTTAACTCATGCACCTCGTTATCCGCATACTATTTTTTTTTGTAGTAACATCTGTAGACACTTGAGAATGTTTCGCATGGGTTAACCGCTTTCGCTTCAAGTCATAATCTCCCTGTTTTGTGCGTGGCACTACAGACCTATCCACATAGTGTTTATTAGCAGGATCTGTGTCTTGTTTAGGATCATGAATGGGAACAGACTTAGCTTTGGCCATCAATGCACGTCCAAAAACATCCATCGTCAAACTGTAGTACCAGTCTACTCTTTCTACGACAAGGTTCGGTTCCATGTATATAGACAGCTTGCTAGCCTCTCTAAGCCTTAGTTGAAATGAAGATTATTAAACAGCAAGAGTCATTCCCCGTGGGGGACATTGTTTCCCATCTCTGTCCCACATCACGTGAACAACGCCATGGTTCACTGTTTCTATCTTCTATTCGCTGCATCATTGTGGGGCCTTCGGGATGAGGAAAGAGTAATCTTTTACTGACGCTTATTACAGCGCCCAATGGTCTGCGTTTTCAAAATATTTATATTTTTGCAAAATCTCTCTACCAACCTCTCTACGTGTTTCTGGATCAAGTCATGTCTGAATTACAAAATGAGAATGTGGGTTATTTCACATTTTCCGTGCAAGAAAATGTTATTTCACCGGATGAGGTAAAGCCTGATTCACTCATGATTTTCGATGATGTATCCACTGAACGACAAGGCATCATTCAAAGCTATTTCAGCATGGGTCGACACAAACATATCGATTGCTTCTATCTTGGACAAACGTATTCTAAAATGTCCAAATTGTTGATTCGTTACAATGCCAATGTCATTGTTTTATTTCGCCAGGACGAGAGGAACAGTCGTCACATTTATAATGAACACGTGAATCCGGATATGACCTTTCAAATGTTTACAGAATTGTGCGCTAAGTGCTGGAACACTCAACGTCATGCTTGTTTAGTGATTGACAAACAAAGTGAACTCACCCAAGGGCAGTATCGCTTAGGGTTTGATCATTTTATTGCTATTTAAGGCACTGTGTCATTCCCTCTCAAGTCATTTGTCAAGACACCATGGCGTTAGCAGAGAGTCAATTGAAACAGCATATTATTAGAGCAAAAAATACTATTCGTCAAAAGTTCCGTCAATTGAAACGATCACGTGCAAATCATGCTTTGTTTATTCAGCAACAATTAGCACCTCCGCTAAAAGCCATGTTGAAACCCTCTTTCATGCCATCTGAAACGCTACCTACCGTTTCACAAGCTATGCAGGCACTTCACATGAACCCTGTGGAAGAGAAAGAGGAAGAGGAACAGGAAGATTTGACTAGTGTTAGCGACGTTGAGGATGACGAGGAACAAGTGTTTACACCTCAAAAAAGACCTCACCCCTCTCAGAGTTTTAAAGAAAAAATAAATCCTTGGTCATGGTCGAAACACCTTGCCCTTCCAGATCGTCTCCGTTTTCACAACTCTTGGCCACCCCTCAACATAAAGCTCAACTGAAAAACATTTTAATAAAATATTATGGATCAACACTGGAACCCTATTTCACCAATCTATTTATTGGAAACACAGATACTACGTATGGTGTTCGCTATCAGGATGATAGTTTTAAAATTGGGGATTCATCGATTAAATTTGGTCGTACTAAAGCTGTCATTAAAAAGATCAACTATAAATTAACACCAGGACTGTTAAAGCTGCTATTCTCTCGGACTCCTTCTTTCCAAGATTATACGCCAGAGGACCGTGGTAAATATAAATTCATTTTATTGACACCCATGTCCACAAAAGACAGTATGGTCCCACTCAACAAGTGAATGCCAATATATCTCGAAAATATAAAACCATAATTGCAAAAATGTTCCCCACTAGTCAAAGTGGTCGTCGTAAAGTGTCCGCTTCGGGGGTGACATTTAAACAATTAAAACCCCTTGTGGATGTTACCTACTGGCACAATCCCAATAAACTCGTCCAGCGACTACAGCTGTTGCATGCTTCACGTCAAGCCAGCCATACCGGTCACGATTGGGAAATTCAAGAAATTGAAGAAGAACTTCGAAATGCCAAAATTATTGTTTAAGCCCTCACCCATTAAAATGGGTATTGCTCACGAGTTGCATCGCCCAGCTAGGCGTCACTATCCACGACTTAAGGTGATTTCACGAGGTGTGGATGAACTTTGACAAGCAGACTTGGATGAAATGATCCCCTATGCTAGCGTTAACGATGGTGTATGCTATATGTTGACCGTCATTAATGTGTATTCCAAAATGGCGTTTGTTGAACCTGTGCGTCGCTAGTCTGGTCCACTAGTCACCAAGGCCTTTCAACATATTATTCAACAATCCAAACGTCAACCTCAGTTACTACAAACCGACCAGGGGAAAGAATTTTTCAACAAGGATTTCTCCAGTTTTCTCAAATCTAAGGATATTCACCATTACACCACGTACATCAATCTCAAAGCCAGTGTGGTCGAGCGGTTCAACCGAACATTGAAAACCCATATGTGGAAAGCGTTTACCACTCAAGGCTCATACCGCTGGCTGGACTTGTTACCCGAGCTAGTGTCACGTTACAATGACACCAAACACAGAACCATTGGGATCAAACCACGACTTGTGACAAAAAATATTCCTCGACTGGATAAACTGTTTGACCCCATAAAAACAGCGGACCCTAAACGTCATCGCCTTAACATTGGGGATCATGTTCGTGTGAGCAAATTTAAGTCCGTCTTCGACAAGTGTTACACACCAAATTGGGGGACTGAACTATTTCAAATTCGTCAAGTCAACCTAAACAGCCCAGTCACCTATTTACTCGAGGACCTTAACCATCAGCTCATAAAAGGCAGGTTTTATCTCCAAGAACTCAAAAAGACAGCGTTTCCAAAACGTTACCTTGTGGAAAAGTGTTGAAACAAAAAGGATATAAACTATATGTAAAATGCTTGTGATTTAGCTCAGCCTTTATTCTTGGATTTATAAATTACATGTTGTGTGAACCTGTGTGCCTTGTATTTATTTATTCACTCATGTTGTACTTAACCTATAGCCCTGTGTGTGTGTGTGTGTGTGTACAGTCCTCAGCTCTTCATGTATTATGAGCAATACATACTTCTCTCTCTCTCTTCACCTATGTTGTCTCTTACACCGACTCTCCCCCTCTCCTTCCCTTCACGTCCCATCACTGTTAAAACAGGATGTGACTTGTTAGCTCTTATCATGCACGTGCGCAGCTAATGTTCAAGGTGAACACCTGTGGTAGGTCATATTACACATGACCTTGCATTTTCTTACGTATTAACCAAAACAGGATGTGACTTGTTTCACAAGGAGGACGGTAATAATGTCATCTCGCACGTGTTCACATGTGTTTCGTCACTTTCATATCGTTATCACATTGTAGTAGTGAGGGCTGGCGAACAACGTCAGTTCAATACACTGCTTTACACACAAATGTAGTTAGGCCCTTTGACATAATTTGTATAAACTTTATGGGCCAGTCCATAGGGACCAGTCCAAAGGGACCGGTCTAATGGATTAGTCAAAAAGAACCTGTCAACAGGGACCCATCAACAGGGACTTGTCAACAAGGACCCGTCAACAATGACCCGTCAACAAGGACCCGTCAACAACGACCTGTCAACAATGACCTGTCAAAATGACCTGTCAACAGGGACCCGTCAAAAAGGACTTGTCAATAGGGACCTGTCAAAAATGACTCCCTTCAAAAAGGACCCGTCCAAAGGGGCAAGTCAACAGGGATCAGTCCAAAGAAACAAATCAACATGGATTAATCAAAAGGGGTTATCGCCTCAATGTCTGACATAACCCTCTTTGATTATTGGTTTACCTATCGACAAGCACCACTTGGAAAACTTTTTGATCACCCCTCGTGGGTTGGGTTAGGTTAGGTTACACTACTTACCATCTTTAAAAAGCCCGCCCTGTTACAAAAGCCATGAGTGGACAGGCGTAAAAAACGAAAAACAAGCATATTAATTCATAGTGACTTTCCACCATACACATGTCTCTTGTGTGGAACAACGTTTAATTCCATATTGGCATTCAAACTCTCACATGTTGCACTTGAAAAGCGAGATTTTCTTTTAAAAATTACAATTTCACTCCCTAGTAGGGGTAGGTTTTATTTTGGGGTGGAAATAAGTTGTCCATTGGAAAGGGGGTGTCAGCCCGAGTTCAACGACACCTCATTCGTTAAAATCCGACCATGCGTTCGAGAGATATCGCGCCGCCGCCATATTGTAGGTGGAAAGCCGTAGGTGGGGCCAGAACCCCTCAAAAACCACTACTGTTGCAAAAATCGGTACAGATCAGATGATTAGGTTGGTCGTAATTTGATTTAAGCTTTGCACATTTGGGTGGCCCTCATTACGTTTTCGTCAAGATGGCGGCGATACAAAACATGACACTGAGGTGCCCTTTGCTAGTGCTTCCTTTGTACCAAATTTCGTTCCATTCGGTTTCACCGTGTTTGAATTAATAGGAGAAATCGATTTGCATTCAAACATGGCCGACATCCACAAACTATTGGGCAGATGACCTTATAGTTTAGTCAAACGATTCTGCATACATAAAGGTATATTGTCTCAAAAATCGGTAGAGATCAGATGATTAGGTTGGTCGTAATGTGATTTAAGCTTTGAACATTTGGGTGGCCGACATTACGTTTTCGTCAAGATGGCGGCGATATAAAACATGTCACTGAGGTGTCCTTTGCTAGTGCTACCTCTGTACCAAATTTCGTTCAATTCGGTTTCACCGTGTTCGAATTGATAGGGGGACACAGACATTCAGAGTACACACACTCACACACACACAGAGACTCACACACACACACATACACACACACACAAACACACTTTTTTCGCCCTGTGTTGATCTTATAAGTCTAGCTCAGGAATCACTCGGGGGTGCCAACACCTGAACTGAATTGCCGTGAGCCTCTGACGGTGTAGCACTATCCAGGGTGCACACACCCTGTCTTCTTCAGGGCCTTGAGCAGAAAGCAAGAGATATCATGAAAAGAAAAAAAAGGAGACGTCTGACTCCTTGAAGAATTTTATTTTATTTAGCGTACCGTATGGCTTTTAGTGCCAGGAGTGTCCGAGGACATATTCGACTTGCCAGAGGCTGTAGCTGCTTCAAGCGGGCATCCATAGGGTGAGCTACAAGTTCCGTTCAATTTCAAGTCGTTCCAACTTTCTCTACCAGATGTCACTGCCACCTAGAGATGAACGTTGGAACTTTGATAGAGCGTTACAACGAAATGTAACCTAGAAATTTAGCTTCACGCAAGGTTAGTTAGTGGAGGGATCTCTTACATGCCATAAATCTATGACATGGGACCGCCGGCTTTACATCCCCTCGAAGGAAGGCATACTGAACGATTTTAACGCTCTTAAAAATCCGACGACTTCGGTCGGGTTTGAACCCGCGATCTTGGGCACAGCAGTTCAGCATGCTACCAATTACTCCACCGAAGCCGCTAGCCCTTGAAGAATGAGAGATCAGGAAAGATAAGACCAGGGCCAATTAAGGCGGAAAATCGAAAGACTCCCTAGGCCACGGAAGAGAACTAGAATGGATCAAGCAAGGTCGACAGGAAAGATGACGGAGAGGAACCCGACACAAGTAAGGGGAAGCAATGCCGGACTCAGCTGAGGCCCCGTAATCGCCAACCCACGTCCCATGAGTTGTAAGCCCCCGAGGGGAGTGCCTCCAGCGACTATCCTGAGTAGGTTTTTCCTCGATTCTTTCCACACTCCCTCCAGGCAAATGACAGGATAGTACTTTACGTCATTTCAAGTCCAGGGGATGTCGCCTCCGTAGCGTAGCGGTCAGCATGGTTACCTGCCGCCCAGGAGGTCCTGGGTTCGATTCTCGGCTCTGCCACGAAATTTGAAAAGTGGTATGAGGACTGGAACGGGTTCTACTCAGCCACGGGTGGTCCAAATGAGTAGAGGGGGTTCGATTCCCACCTCAGCCATCCTCGAAGTGGTTTACAGTGGTTTCCCACTTCGTCTTCGGGCAAATGCCGGGATGGTACCTACTGTAAGGCCACGGCCGACTCCTTCCCTCTTCCTCGCCTATCCATCCCAATCTTCCATCCCTTCCCCTCCCTCATAAGGCCCCTGTACGCTTTGCAGGTGAGGCCGCCTGGGCGAAGTGCGGATCACACCTGCCCAGTTGTATCCATCCCGAACAGATGTTCCAGGCTCCAGGACACTGCCCATAGAGGCGGTAGTGGTGAGTTTCCTCGCTGAGTCCGTGGGAACCACCAACCTAGAGGATAAATTGTCTAAATAAAAACAAAAACAAAAACAAGTCCAGGGGTGATGAAATTCTATATGTCGTTATGTTTTTACGACCGGATGGACTTCCTGGCGCCAACCTCACGCGAGGAGAAAATGAACGATGAAATTAATGGAGATGAATGAAACAAGGCAAGGTGATGGATGGAAGCAGCCGGGGCCTATTAGAAGGTACCATTCTAGCATTTTCCTGGAGTTGAAAAAGGGGAAACCAAGGAAAATCATTTCAAGGACGACCGAGATGAGATTCGAACCCACGCTCTCCCAATGCCAGTGAGACCCAAGCTAGCGCGTCCCCGCTCTCGGCCACCGTGGCTGGTAGTAGTTTGTGTACTGTATTTGTGAAAACTGGGAAGGAGTATACCGTGGCCTCACGTTAGGATCCATCCCGGCATTTGCGTGAGAAACACGGAAAACTACTTCCAGAATGGTTGAGGTGAGAATCGAACCCACCTATTCTCAGGTTTGCCTCACGAGGCTTAGTGTACCCCATTCCAGCCCTCAGAGCAGAATTACATTTCTTGTCAGAGTCCGGAATCGAACCTAGACTTCAGGGGTGACAGCCGAGTTAAAGTGACTGACCCCAGCTTTGTTCCCCAACCATGGGAAAATGCGACACC
The DNA here is from genome assembly GCA_946902985.2 of Meconema thalassinum. Taxonomy (NCBI): domain Eukaryota; kingdom Metazoa; phylum Arthropoda; class Insecta; order Orthoptera; family Tettigoniidae; genus Meconema; species Meconema thalassinum. The sequence continues at coordinate 156,269,212 of OX336396.1, read as the reverse complement.
CAGGCTGGAGTTCCAGTGGAAACTTTCCATTCTTGCACACTTCTCATTAGCACCTGCCTCATCCTACTATCTTCTTACGAATCTCAAGGATGTAATCCTCTTGGTGTCAACATTCAACACCGTGGTCAAGATATTGGACAAAGATAAAGTTACCATTTCACAGTTTCATCAGGTAGATGAACATTGCGTAGGGCAGGCTGGGCATGCCAATGTTCCAGATCAATTAATTTTGAAATCGTGTCGCCTTAACTAAGCTACACACAGTTAGGAATAATTCATATTGACCTAGGGCTACCTGAAGTCAATCACCGACTGTTGTTGTTGTTTGAGTCTTCAGTCTTTTGACTGGTTTGATGCAGCGCTTCAAGGCTCCCTGTCCTGAGCTAATCGTTGCATCTCCACATACTGTAGCTAGCACACCTTACATCCGAGACAATTGGTTTAAATCATTCTAACCTTGGTCTACCCTTACAGTTCTTGTCCGCGCCCTTCCTTCCATAACTAATTTTGCTATTCCCGGGTGTCTTAATTTGTGTCCTACTCTTTTCTTCTTTACCAGTCCCCAGATACATATCTTTTCTCCCACTCATCTTAAGGGGGGCGACCCAGCTTTACAGAGGAAAAAAGGCCAATATTCATTCGATTGTTAAATAATAATAATAATAATAATAATAATATAATATCGTATGGCCTCGGGTGCCTGGAGCAAGCTTTGTTAATTGACACCCAGAGGGCAGCTTGCATGTCGAATTTCGTCGTTCCTTTGAACGCTATGAAAGTCAAGGAGGTTAGATATCTAAACTCCTTGACACTACAGCGCTTTCAAGTAGACAATGGAGGAACTTTGTGTTGGCGGAAAATCCCGAGATTAATTTTGCCATTGAACACGGCCTACTGAATTCAAATGGGTTCTTTAACATGCCAACAACGTATGACATGAGTATCGTAATTTTTGTCGCCTTCAAAAATCACTTACCATGGTCAGGGGCGAACCTGCAATCTTGGGGTTGGTAGTCCGACACTATAACCACTCACCCACCGTGGCAAGCGATTGTCAAATATACTACACATATTGTAGACAAATGCTGCACAAATCCCAGTATTGGTATGCTTCCTGGCAACCAGAAGCAACTTCAATAATGTAAAAATTCTAACTATAACATTTCAAAATAACATTTTCAAAATGTTCCCGCCTTTTTAAGAATATATCACCGTTTCCCTTATGAATTCCAAGTTTATAAGAATTTTCGTACTTTTCCTTTTTTAAAGTGTGTATCAAACCTCAACCTACAAAATAAACCTCAATCAGTAACAAACACTGTGATTTAGATATTTTTAAAGAGTTTTTATTCATTTTATTTTATTTTATTTTATTCAGGTGCTCAGAATAAAAACTCTATAAAAATATCTAAATGGCAGTGTATGTTAGTGATTGAGGTTCATTTTGTAGGTTGAGGTTTGATACACACTTTAAAAATGAAAAGTACGAAAATTCTTATAAACTTGGAATTTAGAAGGGAAACGGTAATACATTGTTAAAAAGGCGGGAAATTTTTAAAATTTTATTTTAAAATGTTATAATTAGAATTTTTACATTATTGAAGTTGCCTCTGGTTGCCAGGAGGCACACCAATACTGGGATATGTGCAGTATTTGTCAACAATGTGTGTAGCATATTTAACAATCGAATGAATATTGGCCTATTCTTCCTCTGTAAAGCTGGGTCTCCCCCTCTTCATTTGTTACTCTATTTACATCTGATATTCATCATTCTCCTGTAACACCACATTTCAAATGCTTCTATTCTCCTCTTTTCTGCTTTGTGAGAACAACTAAAAAGAGATGTGGATTCGAAACCTACTTTCGATTATCGTAGATGCACAGCAGCATGAATTTCTCAATATACATTTGATTTATATTGCAAGGAGATACTCAAAAGACACACCATCTTCTTTCACGTTGTACTGTATTAGGCCTACCTCTGACCTTAAAAACAGATCGATCATTACAGAAGGCCATTTTAAGATAATATCGTGTGGCCTCCTGGAAGGCCGAGTGCAGGTCTTTCTAGTTAACGCCCATGTGCAACCTCCGCGTCCTTATCCCTCCCTATATTATTCTGCTAAGGTCCCATTCCAGTTTTGTACCAAAAATAAGGTCCCATTAACACCACCCTACACATAATGGTACCTACAGGTTCAGCATAACCCAATGCGTAAGCGAAACGCACTCACTTGCTCTTTAAATGCCTCACAATTAAATAAATACCTTAAAACATGTATATTTACAATGAAATAATGAAAGAAAGCAACACGGTAACCATGGTAACAGAATCTCACAGGTCCATCTATTTCTGTAAGACGCAATGCAATTCCAATTATTAAATTACTGTGAAAGTTTCCAGACGGTTATAAGGTTATTACTGAACCAAATTAAGCTGTAAAATTCATCAATACATACAGTATAATGCGCTTAAGGGGGTCAAGGGCCACTCTAGAATTTTTTCACGCAATTTTCACGTGTGAGTGTGGTACGAAAGGTCTTTTTCACCCGACTATAAAGGGTCTCCAAAAACCACATTTAAAGACCCTTAAATTAACAGTGTCTGTGATATTCCCAGAAAACTAACTTCGCTCTGATATACCTACGAAGAATGACAAACCCCTAACCACTGCACCAGTAGCTGAATTGATAAAGTCTGATTATTCATACCAAGGATAAATCAGTCATAGCATTCATGATTGAGATTTTTCTAAGTGTACTCTTTACAACTAGAATATTCGCGGGCGAAGCGCAACGGGTAATGCTAGTTTATTTTATTTTACGTGTCCAGGAACAATTACAAAATAATGGGAACTATATAAACAAGCTTACAGACTATAATAACAAATGAAATGAACTCAAATGGAATGCAAAGACCAGAATTTGGCAGTCTTGATGATCCTGTCATTTGCTCTCCAAAGATCGTCGGTGGTGCAGGTCTCGGGTAGGTTTCTGCATACCAGAAGATGTTGTGAGTCCTGCAGTTTCCCGCACTCACAAAGTCCGTCCTCAGTGTAGCCTCATGTCTTGAGACTAGCTCTGCATCGTGATCCTCCGGTTCTCAGTCTGTTGATTGCCTTCCAGATGACATACGGCTGCAAACACCCCGCAGCTGGTTCTTCCTTGAGCTTCGGGTAGTGAATCCCGCCATAAGTGTATTCGGCGAGTTCCAAGTGATGATCGGATCGCTCCAGTTGACTGTAGGTAGCTCTTTCTTGACCTAAGCGTCCTGATGAGTATGAAGTGATGACGGCCCAGGAGATAAATATCCCCCATGAATCGAACCCCGGACCTTTCAAGCTAAAGCCTACCGCGCTGACCAATCAGCCACGGGGCCGAACATAGATGGCCATAAACATCCTCGCTGGATCAAAGATCGAGTATCAGTCTCAGGACACCAAAACCACTGGTTCGATTACCGATTGAAAACGTAGGATTTTAGAAAGCCGGAAAAAACCGTGGTACTCCAAGTCGCACGATTTCGGCTCGTAAAAGAGCTCTCATATTACAGGTGGTCGAAAAATTACTAACATTGCTGTATCTGGTGGCAATAAAGCTTTTCATGTAACTGTTTTCTTTTTATTTAAGAATTGGGTCACAATTTCCTAATGGCATGGTGGTATCTAGACCAGGCGTTCTCTCAACCTGGTGCTCTTTAAATGCAATTTGGTGCTCTCGTCATACGAGCAAAAAAGTGTTCACGAGCACCAACTCCCCTGAGAGACTTTCTTCAATACAAATTCTGTTACACAAACCAGAATAATAGTGTTTTCTCTACAAGTTTTGACAGTCAGAAATTTGGTAAAATAGTATATTTAATACCGACAGCAGCAGCTACGCTCGCTAACGCGCAGCACTAGTCCATGGGGCAAAGCTTTCTGCGGACTCGGTAGACGTGGATTCTAGCCCCACCGTCGGTCGTCCTTGAAATGGTTTTCCGTGGTTTCTCCACTTTCAACTCCAGGCAAATGCTGGGACGGTACCTTCTGACAGGCCACGGCCGCTTCCTTCCACATCCTTGCCCAGTTCATTTCATCTCTTGAAATTGAACGGAACTTGTAGCTCACCCCATGGGTGTCCACATGAAGCAGCTACAGCCTCTGGCGAGCCGAACATGTCCTCGTACACTCCCGGCACTAAAAGCCATACGCAAAATATTTTTTAAAAAATCATCTCTCACTAACTCCTCTCATGAGGTTGGCGTCAGGAAGGACATCCGGCCGTAAAAACCATCCTCCACAAAGATTTCCATCGCATCTCATCCCCGACCCCGTTGGAAAACGAGAATAATACGGGGTAGACATAGTAGGCCTACTGTATTTTTAATTTACCGTACAAATAATTTGACATCCCAGTTTGATGAGCAACACGAAAGATACTGATTTCACTCGACTGTCCACACGTAAATGTATCCTATCTGCATGGGTCATGCAAGCAGTTGTATCATGCCTGGTGAGCAGTGAATCCCTAGCTATTTCAGCACTTCCGAGAGAGAGAGAGAGAGAATTTGAATTGATTTGGATTTATTGATAAAGAACTGCCACTGAGACTAATTAGCCCTTTATGTAGCGTATACAGTACAATGTTCTGGCTTGAAGTATGGTAGTCTAGTAGTCTAGTTTGTAGTACAGTAAACCCTGGCTAAAGCGGAACGCAATCGTTCCGGATTTATTTTTCCGTTTTCACAGGTGTCCATTTTACAAGGGGATGAGTTTCAATAAGACAAAATACACTACGTCGCCTCCGTAGCGTAGCGGTCAGCACGGTTAGCTGCTGCCCCGGAGGTCCTGGGTTCGATTCCCGGCTCTGCCACGAAATTTGAAAAGTGGTAGCCTATGAGGACTGGAACGGGGTCTACTCAGCCTCGGGTGGCCCAAATGAGTAGAGGGGGTTCGATTCCCACCTCAGCCATCCTCGAAGTGGTTTTCCGTGGTTTCCCACTTCGTCTTCGGGCAAATGCCGGTATGGTAGGCCTACCTACTGTAAGGCCACGGCCGCCTCCTTCCCTCTTCCTAGCCTATCCATCCCTATCGTCCATCCCTTCCCCTCCCTCATGAGGCCCCTGTTCGCTTTGCAGGTGAGGCCGCCTGGGCGAAGTGCTGATCACACCTTCCCAGTTGTATCCATCCCGTCCAGATGTTCCAAGCTCCAGGACACTGCCCATAGAGGCGGTAGTGGTGAGTTCCCTCGCTGAGTCCGTGGGAACCACCAACCTAGAGGGTAAATTGACTAAATAAAATAAAAAAATACACCACAACGAAATACTGTATTATCGCATAGGATTACTATGAAATAATTTGAGGTTTTCTTTTTTTCACTTAAAACAACACAGTTAATTCTTTAGCCGGACGTTTGTGTTTCTCGTGTTACTCAATAACTCTCCTTCAGTGTAACTGTGTCTTATGTTTAGAAGATATTGCCACTGAATTACAGTACGTACATAAATGCAGTATTCAGTAAAAAGAACACCTTTAAAGATCACTCAAGTTCACTGCTTTCCTCTACTCTCATTTGTTAGAAGGAAACTGTATGTATCACAAGAGGGTTGGAGGAGGTAATGGTACAGGGGTTGTGAAATTTAGCATACCTGCTGCATCCTTGAGGTAAAATTAGAGGAAATGTTTCCTAGAACTTTGGTGCAAGTACAGTCGCACTCAAAATTTAGTACATAGCTTTTAATAGATAAGATAATCCGTCTTAGTCAGGTTATTTGCACCTAAAGTTCCAGAATTTCTTTCCGTTTCCGCGTTAGGCAATTTTCCTGTTTACAGTGTCATTTTACATAAGAAACACTTCCATTCCGAATTTTGTTTCCCGTTTGTCCAGGTTTCCGGTATATAAAGGGTCCAGTTTAGGCAGGTTTTACTGTTGAAACCAACACCAGCGCACAAACTATACCCTATTGTTGGAATAACCCCACCCAACATCCAGAGGGCCACTGCTGCGGACGCCGAGTGAACAAAGCAAGAGAATGACCATCGACATCCACTATATCAATGGTTCTTAACCGGTGGTCCGCGGGCCAAAGGTGGTCCACGAGTGCCTCGGGAGTGGTCCGCGGCAGAAAATGGTCCTCCAGCACGTATAAAAAGTGGCCAATAAATGGGAATTTCGAAAACGATGTGCGTTGAACGAGAATCGTCCGAATGTATTCGCGGCGTTGACTATCAGGGTTTGAATTGAAATATCTTTAAAATAAGGGTTATTGAGGAAGGGTTACAAATGATAAGGTGTATTGGGGGGAGGGGGTGGTCCGTACATGATTCAATTTTAGGCTGAGTCGTCCGCAGACTTCTACGGGTTCAGAACCACTGCACTATATGGTCACCAGGCAGCAAGGTCTCGCCTCAGATCCCGCAAGAGTTTCCTTGCTAGGACTCTGCCGCTGGAGAGAACACCGGAGACAACTCGTCTTAACAGATGGAGGAGCTCACTGCCCACAGACATGTCACCAAAGGAATAATTGTCTCCTGGCGCCGACCTACCTTATCCTGTGTGGAGGTCCCTCAACCGCTTAAGAATGGGTGTCCCTCGATGCAAGAGGAACCTACAAAAATGGGGGATCCTTCCAGCAGACGCAGACACCTCTTGTGAATGTGGAGCTGAACAAGACCCAAGCCACCTACTTATCTGCCCCCTCCTGGACAACCCATGCACAATAGAAGATATTTTTTAGAGGAAGTAACAAGGCCATCGCAGCTGCAGTTTTTGGAACTGTTAACCGGACACGGAAATGAATGAATGACTGTTGTTACTGTAGTAGAGAGAGGGAGAAAGAATGTTAGGCAAAGGAAAGAGAGGAGCATGTTTGTTTAAAGCATTATCATTATTATTTATTTATTATTATTATTATTTAATGACGCTCGGGTACTTGGTATGACATGAAGAGGATGCTTACAGTCTTAAAAGGGTTGAGAAAGCCTGATCTAGGCAGTAGCCTGGAAGGAGAGTAGAAATATTCGGGAATAACCACACGCATCTGTCAGTGCCGGTATTCGAACCTACGATATCCGGACTTCCTGTAGTGTCCAATAGTGGTGAGCAATTTAACGCGCACGGGGTCATTGAAATTGCTTTTATAGCTTTCTATAACAAGTGATATATTTAGTTAACACTGGATATGATCTGATCATATGGTGGTCGACTCTGATTCGTCAGTCGATCATAGCTCGATCTGTGTCTGTCGGCCAGTGTGCTCAATAATGTTTGCACAAGACGCCCGACTGTACTCGTGAAATGGCCTATAACATGAGCCCGAGTCGTTCCACCCGCAGTTACAGCGAGGACTGTTGACCGCGGAGCAATCCCAAGGCTACAGGTTCATTAACATCTTAAAACAAGCTCAAATTCTTTCATTGGATCATGTCTTGACATTTTAATCATCATACGCATTATTTCAGTAGTATAGATCCCTCCTGCGGCGCTCACAAGCGACCGATCGTGACAAATGAGCATTCAAATGAAAGAGAATAACCTCTAATTTCATAAATATCTAGAATTTCTTTAAAAAATGACCTTTAAAAATGTACGAAGTGTGCGATTTTCAGATACTAATGCTGTAGAAAATAAGCTCTATAATTGCTGTCCACTTCACATTTTGGCCGCTGTGACGCCTGTTTCATGTCATTTTAACATTATGAGGTATTTCCTTTATCCTTTTGCTTGGATTTCAGAAACAGTAAATCAAAGGAATGAATACTCAAATCGTATAATTTCATAAATGTCGAATAACCAGCGAGTGTTACAGCTAAGCTATCAATCAACGGACTCAGCACACAAATGACATTAGCAGTGACGAATTGGATTCTAATTTCATAAATATAATTTTTTTTTTGGTAAAAAGTGTGCTATTTGAAAATAATTTTGCTGTAGAAAAATACGCGACATCATTGCTGTTCAGTTCGAATTTTGGCCGTAGGGATGCCTGTTTCATGTGGGGAAAGTGTGGTTTATGACCATGCGAGATTTCTCGCACGGGTAGGCCTACGCTAGTTTAACATATTTCGAAACGAGAACATTCGATTTTTAACCACCCCAAAACGAGGTACACTCAGCCTCGTGGAGTGAAGCAGGGAAGAGGTGGGTTCGCTTACCACATCAGCCTTCCTGGAAGTGGCCTTCCGTGGTTTCACATTTCTACTCCAGGCTAATGCGAAAGTGGTTCTTAACTTAAGGCCACGGCCGCCTCCTCATCAATCCTTACCTGAAATACAAATGCACACACTACTACAGTCATCACTAAGGTTCAGATGTTTAGGAAATGTCATATATTTCACCAGCATTCAATATCTCCGAAACTATTACCGATATCACCTTGGAATTTTTACGGTGATAAAGAAAACTACTAGAAGTTCAACTATGTGACTTTTGAAAACCTGGTAACTACAAAACCAACAATGCGCCCAAGCAAAGTTGCGACTTTTAAATAGACGTTTCCTGCGATTTAACCAACCAAACCCAATAAAACTTGGTACAATATATGTTTTTACACATTGTAATGCACCGACACCTATAGGGCTTTCAATAACCTGGTGATCACAAATCCAACATGGCGGCGACGCAAAGTATAAATATTCACATGGATATTTCTCTCAATTTAACCATCCGAGTGCAGTGAAACTTGGTAAAGTAAATCCTTATACAAATGTTAATTCACTGCCATCTAATTTATTTCAATTGTTTCCATAACCACAAGATGGCAGCTGTGCGAAATTTTAAAATCTCATTTTTACTTCTTGTGTCCTAATCATGCGATTGAAGTTAGAATATTACACGTACACAATAATCTTCATGTAACAGTACATAACTCTAGAACCTGCATATATATTAAAATCCAACATGGCGACCATCCGAAATATTTAGTCGGTTCTCAATATCTACGAAACTATTACAGCAAACTGAAATTTTGTATGTTGATAGTGGCAATTAACATAAGTAGGATTTATGAAAATAGGCTGTATAGTTCTTCACGGAACTACTTGTTTTCCTTTCCTACAATTTCATTAAAAACTGTAACTAAGCAGTTCAATGTTCCTGATACTTTTTAGGTGGATTTTATAGAGCATACAAATGCTCCAGGTTGGGGGTTGTGCTTAGGGTTAACAACCCTCTCATGTAAAAAGAGAATTGTTACGAATCTCTCACTTAAGCCTCGGAACGATTTAAGAATGGATACCCTACGAAGACATGGCAAAGGAAATGAGGACTTACGAATTGGTACATGGAATGCACGGAGCTTATATAAGGCTGGACACATTCAAAGATTGAAAGACGAGCTCGAGAGGTATAAAATACAATTTGCTGCTATTCAAGAAACAAGATTTCCAGGGGAAGACATACAGAACTTCGGAGAGTACACTATGTTTAACAGTGGAACTCAATCCGGAAAGCATGAATTTGGAACAGCATTCCTCATATCAAAGGAATGTGTTGAAACAGTAATCTGGTTTGAGGCAATCAATGAAAGAATGTGCTACATACGAGTGAAAGGCCGATGGTTTAATATATCCATTATCAATGTGCATGCACCTACAAATGATAAAGAAGATGTGGTGAAAGACAGCTTTTATGAACAGCTGGAGAGGGTGTATGAAGGCCTACCACAACATGACATCAAGATAGTACTAGGAGACTTTAATGCCAAGGTAGGAAAAGAAAAGCACCTACAACCAACGATAGGTAATGAAAGCCTTCATGAGGAAACCTCTGAAAATGGGCTTAGAATGATCTCATTTGCAGAATCAGAAAGCATGACTGTCAGGAGTACGACGTTCCCACACAAGGATATACATAAGGAAACATGGTATTCAGCAGATGGAAAGACGGCAAACCAAATTGACCATATACTAATTTCGAATCGACACAGAAGCGCCATCACTGATATTCGTGCTTACCGGGGAGCTGACATAGGCTCTGACCACAACTTGCTGGTTGCATCCATGGAGGTGAAACTGAAAACTCACCACAAACAACAACAAGGGCGCGCAATACAATATGATCTACAAGCATTAAAGGAAACTCCTCAAACTTGTCAGTACCAAGTGGAAGTGAGCAACAGGTTTGGCGTACTTGATGAAGTAGGAGAAGAAGTGGATGAAAGTGGAACTACAGATATTAATAGATTGTGGAAGGATATCAAGAAGGTGATTCAAGAATCAGCTAAAAACGCATTACCTAAAGTGGAACGAAAGAAGAAATGGTTTAATGGTACATGCAAAACAGCAGTAGCAGCTAGCATCTCAGCAAGGAAAGCATGGCTACAGGACAGGAGAAATGAAGAATTGGAACAGCACTACAGGGAAACACGAAGAGAAACAAGCATAACCTTACGAAAAGAAAAGAAGCTTTACCTTAAACATATGTTAGAGAGTATTGAGAATGACCAGAAGGAGAACAACATCCGTCAAGTATATGGGACGGTGAATAACATTAAGAAAGGATACCAACCGCGATCAGCAGTTCTCCACGACAACAATGGTAACATCATTGCAGGAACAACCCACATATTACAGGCTTGGAAAGAGTACTTTGACCACTTACTGAACTGCCCTGAACCAGACAACAAATTGGAGAGAACCACTCTTTCAACGGTAGAACCTTTCATAAATGATCCTTCATATGAAGAGGTAACTAGCAGTCTGAAGAAACTGAAAAACTACAAAGCTGCTGGATCTGACTGTATACCAGTTGAATTGCTGAAATATGGGGGTGAGAAGCTTCATGAAAAACTGCATAAACTTATCCTGAAAATATGGCGCGAGGAACAAATACCGGATGAATGGAAGGAAGCAATTATTGTTCCAATACATAAGAAAGGAGATAAACATAACTGCGAAAATTACAGAGGAATATCCCTACTTGTCACAGCTTACAAATTACTGTCGCACATAATATTACAACGTCTAATTCCATACACCGAAGATATAATAGGAGACTATCAGAATGGTTTCCGTAAAAACAGATCAACAACAGACAATATATTTTGTATTAAGACAATCAATGAAAAAGTTTGGGAATATAACAAAAACGTCCATTACCTATTTATTGACTTCCAAAAGGCCTATGACTCAGTCCACAGAGAAACGGTGTGGGAAATTATGGCAGAGTACGGAATCCCACAGAAACTTATCAGCCTGGTCAAAATGTGTATGGAGGAGACAGTGAGCAAAGTGACACACTGTGGATCCGTATCAGACGGTTTTGAAAACAGAACAGGACTAAAACAAGGTGATGCGCTCTCCCCACTTCTCTTCAACATCGTTCTGGAAAAAGTAATTCGGGAAACCAAAGAAGCTGCAACTGGAGACCTAGCAGATAACAAACACAACATCCTGGCATATGCAGATGACATTGTATTAATAGGAAATAATGGAGGAGAAATTGAAGCTTTATTCAGGAAATTAAATGAAACTGCTGCAAAAATAGGTCTAAAGATTAATGAAGAGAAGACAGAATACATGATCATACAGAGAGAAAACATGACTACAGACCAACGCAACAACCTTCATATAGGCAATTTTACCTTTAAGAACACGCCAAACTTCAAATACCTTGGGGTAAATATAAATGACTGCAATAGAAGACAAGTTGAACACCAAATTAGATTGCGGAATGCAAACAAAGTTTACTTTTTCCTGCATAAATTACTTTCCTCCAAACTTTTGACCAGGAAAACAAAACTAAAACTATACAACACGATCATCAGGCCGGTACTGCTATACGGAGCCGAAACATGGAGTGTGACCAAAAGGGAGGAACGCCAACTTACAGTCTTCGAAAACAAGATATATAGAAAAATTTTCGGCCCCATCTTTGACCAGGAAACAAAAAGATGGGTTCTCAGATCAAATCATGAGCTGTACAAGTTGGCCAATCAACCCAGAGTAGTGGACGTCATGAAAGCGAAACGGCTGCAATGGGCGGGGCATGTTATCAGAATGGACGCTGCCAGAATAGTTCGCCAGGTGTATGAGAAGAAGATCGAAGGCTCGAGACCCCCTGGAAGACCTAGGAGTAGATGGCAAGATGAGGTGACCGCTGACTGCAGACAAATGGGTATTACTGTATGGGAGAATACTGCGCTGGATAGGAGGAAATGGAGGCAGATAGTGAGAGCGGCACGGGATCGTCACGTCCCAGAAAAGCCAACGGAGTGAGTGAGTGAGTGAGTGAGTGTATACAAATGCATGTTTGGATCATTTTTATAATTATTGCCATATGTTATCAATATTAATGTTTTAAGGTCATATTTTGGTAATATTTTAGAGGTAGGTATGTGGTGGTATCCGCTGACCGCTGCAAGGTTTCTGTGCGTTAGTGGCGCTAAAAATGTAAAAGCTTGCCAATTGTTGCAGACTGTCAGAAAATATTTAACTGTAACTTAACTTAGCAGTTTTTTAACTCAGGGCATTTTCTTTCTCTTTTACAGGAAATGTGATTTGTGACGCAGTTTTTAACGCGAGAAAGGGTGAAGAATATGCTGCTTCCTGCGAGTCTCTTGAAACATTCTACGATAAAATTTTGATTAACACAAAATGTGATAAAAAAAAAGTGACAGTCAGTCTGAAAGACTAGACTTTGTATCATTTTAAATGCGTCAAATGCTGAAAAATGCTAGAAAGGCTGGAGGCTTCTCGCTTCGCTCGAAGCCAAAGACTGTTGACATGTTAGAAAATTATCTGCATGATACTTATCTTGCTTATCTTGTTTCAAATTACTCGCGAACGGCAAGTGCAAACCAAGGACAAAGCAAGGTCAAGCGCGCGGGGGCGTGCCCCTCCCATCCAGTCTAAAAACACGTCTAGTGGGCGATGTATTGAAGATAGAGATATGCTCTCGGGGACTTTTTTGTAGAACTTTTCATACTGACAAATTCTTACGCTCATAGTATATTGATATTTTTAACGGTTTGCCCAGCGTAAGCTTAAGAAGCGCACGGACGCCAAGTTTGTTTTCGACTTTTTCACTGAAATCGTTACTGCTTGGCTTCCTTTGATCATATATGAATTATTTTCTACAGAATCTTTCCTCAAGATATCCTTTACAGAATGGTGAAAACCGCATCAAAATCCATCCAGTGGTTCTCGAGATTACCCGTGACATCCAAGAATCGGGAATTTTTGTCTTATACTAACGAAGTAGAGATTGTCGGGGAACACATGCACTAAACGGTACTATGACGTCACACACCTCAGTGCATCTTGGTACATTTCGTCCCGTCACCGCAACGTAACGCCAGACCCCAGCGTAACGACGAAGTCGACAAGATAATTTAAAATGATAAAAATGTCCGGCATAACTCAACAAATTGCTAGCGTTTCGCCGCAGTGTACCAATTGGGCTCTTCAGTTGGTAAAGGTACACCTACCAAGACGCGTAGCAGGTACACACTGAGAAGGTCATTGCAAGAAGTTTCGCTACATGTGTAACTAACTACGTCACGAGTAAGCCAGTGCATCACGGGAGTCAAAACTCAACGGACAATACATGTTTTCTTTCGAGAACATTTTGATTTTATGTGAAATTTTGAGGAAAACATTTTTATCGTAGGCCTATTCATGAAATCAGCGTAGATTTTAACAAGTTGATAGGTTTGAATATAGAATTAGCAATAAAAATAGCATTTCACTACATTATTAACACTTGTTTTTAGAAAACGTGTAAATATATTAGGTCATATTGTACCTTTTTTGGATTTCAGTATTTTTAGGGCATATTTGCCTGCATATTTCTCGTTTCTTTATGTCCTCAACATCCGAACTTTACTCATCACAATAACACAGGTTATCTGACTAATTATATACGCACCAAAGTACACGGGGCTAAATGACCACGATATCCAAGCCCCTTAAATGGAACAAGAGCAAAAGGTAAGTTATGTACCCTTTCATCCTCATTAAAATTTAGATGCGACAACGTGGCCATGAAGCCCCGTGTACTTGCGTGTGTGTAGAATTATTGTGATGGCTGTATTATTGTGTGTATTTGTAATTGAGAATATGTTAGGGGAAGGAAGCAGCCTTGGCTTTAATTTAGGTACCATCCAGCATTTGCCTGGAGTACAAGTGGGAAACCACGGAAAACCACTTCTAGGATGGCTGATGGACTAATTGAACTCGACTCTTCTCACGAGGCAGTCCTCAGACCAGAATTGAACGTCTGGGCATATCCAGGAATCGAACCCGAGCCTTTGGGGGACAGACAAGAATACAAGCCACTACAAACGAGGTGGTCTGTAAAGCTCATGTTGTAGTGGCTTTTGGAACATTCACACACTACAACAGCAAGAGAGATCTGAAAGTCCAGATATCGAGGCTTCGAATAAGGCTCCTGATTGTAGGTTTTCCTGTATTTTCCCTATTCTCTAAGGGAAAATTTGGTGTTTGATTTAAGTCCCTTGACACCTACCCCAATAATTACAGACGTAACATTACAGCGGTAACGTTCTCGCCTGCTGTTCCCGAAGGTTGCAGGATTGCATACTGATGCAGTCAGTTGTCATTTGAGGGTGTGCCAATGTGAAGGAACCATGTCAGTAGATTTACTGGCACGTAAAAGATACTGTTTGGGGCGAAATTCCGGCACCCCTGCACGGCGTATCTAAAAGCCGCAGTAGTTAAATGGGACGTAAAACCAATAACATTCATCTTCTTCCTCGCGAGGTCGGCTTTCTTAATCCTGACGAGCCAGTCGTTCTGTTTTGCCTCGTGATTCATGTAAAGATTGGCTTTCAATTTTACGGTCGGTTGCCACCTGACACCAAGGTCTTCTTGGAAGACCCGAGAGCCGCCGTTGACCATATTGGTTCTACCACCGCCATCTCTAAAGAGCCCTCAGACCCATAAGCTCATCACAACCAAGGACTTCTACTCCAATTATGTCGAAGAAACTCCTTGACCGGGTTTTATAATTGAGTTTTCTCTCCGGAGCATTGGCTCCAATGATATATGGCAACCATATCCCTTTTGCTCTTAGAACCCAAAAACTGGGTGTCCCTTCTGCCAACTACACTGTTCCGAAGTCAATCTCCTCCACTGCAGATGCCATTGAGGTCTTCACCGTAACTCTGGCAAGGGACCCTCACATGGTACTACCAGCCGAGCAAGCTGGTACATTTTTTTTTTTTTTACAGAGGTGTTACTCCTCTACCACTCGCCCTTTGTCCTGACTTGTGACAGGCAGAGCCTGGATTCCCAAACATTGTGCCCAGGTTGGCGGGTTTGTAAAACCAATAACATTATTATACCTAATAATTACTATTGCACACACAAGTACACAGAGCTGAAAACTAATATGTCCCAAGGTAGACTTTCACAGGAGGCCTGAACATTTTCTAAACATTGCGTTCCGAGACTTGGGGCTAGGATTGGAAAGGAAGCGGCCGTGGCCTTAAATAATAAACCATTCGCCTGAAGTAGAAGTGGGAAAACCGCGGAAAACTTCTTCCAGGATGGCTGAGGTAAGAATCAAACCAACCTCTTCTCAGTTTTGCCTCACGAGGTTGAGCGTACCCCATTCCAGCCCTCAGACCAGAATTAAAATTCCTTGGAAGAGCCGAGAATCGAACCCGGACCTACGGAGTGACAGCCAAGTACGCTAGCAGCTACTGTACCATAATCTGTTGAGTTTATTCATTTTTGTGAAATTTAAATTCAGATATTTTACATGTAAAAATATGTTCGAGTACTTACATCGCGACAAGGATTCCTTAAAAGATTGGTTGGTTGGTTCCTCAGTTTAGGGGCTGCGACAACGCGGTCATGTAGCCCCGTGTACTTTGGGTGTGTGTAGAATCTGTCTGATAACCGGTGTTATTGTGATGGCTGTATTAGTGTGTTTTATCTGTAATTCAGGTTAGGAATTCATACGATCAATTTCAAGTAGGCTACAGTAGTTCCTACTTTTGCTACCAAATACTACCGTCAACGACGCCTAGCTGTGAACTTGGCTACTAGATGCCACCGCAACCAGCACCTGGTGGCGAACGTTGGTACTTAATAGAGCGTTAATCAAATCTAACCTACAAATTTAACTTCACACAATTGGAAGGTCCTTTTACATGCCATAACTCTATGACCTGGGCCCACCGGCTTTACTTCCCCTCCGAAAGAAGGCATACTGAGGGAACTTAAACGCACTTAAAAAATCCGACAATTTCGACCGGGTTTGAACTCTCGATGTTGTGCATAAAAGCTCAGCATGCTTCCAACTACGCCACCGAAGCTGCATTTTAAAAGATTAGGCCCAAAGAAAAGTATGCATGGGCGTCAAAATATGTAAATTGCGTAGGCAAATCTATCTTCTCCTCCCCTCATATGCGATTAAATTTAATTGGACGTAAAAATGCATAATGTACGTTACGAACGTAAGGTTCCATTCACCATTTCAATATCGGTAAGTGAGATGTTCCAGCAATGCTCAAGAGAAAGTTGTCAGCATTTCAAAATATGGTAACCCTACATAACTTACACCTCCAATGGGAGAGACTACGAAAATTAGCACGGTTTTGTTATCATAACCTTAATATTGTAATTGCAATTTTTCCCGATTACTTTCTAGAAAAGATTGTTTTTCTTTTCTTATGGATAATTATTTCCTAGAAATAATTTTAATTTAATTTCTGGTACTTTTCCCATGAGTGGTGGCACGTGAGTACTGTGTGGTCCGCAGCGTGCTCTCCCACCTGCCAGAACATCGTGCCAAGTGGAGGGGGGGACACTGTCCTATATTTGCACGCGCTCGGCCGCCCCGCGAAAAAATCGACCTTCACAGTTTATAAATAAAAAATTCGCTTACAGCATGTTCACTTCCAGGAATATCAGATAAAGTTATAATAATAATAATAATAATAATAATAATAATAATAATAATAATCTACGTGCCAGTTCAGAAAGAGGGAATATCGATAAAGAGACCGACAATATAGAACTATACAAACAGACAGAGACGATTACAAAAAATTTCGACTCTACATTTTATGCGCAACTTTCAATCTATTCCATTTTTGAGCATTTTCGTTTTAAATTCCGGCTCTCCATTTTGTATTCTTTATCTGTGTTAAGAGCGGCAGATGACCTCGTAGTTCCGCCCCTTAAAACAACAATAACTAAACAACAGCAGGAAAAGAAGGGAAAATGTTATGGACACATACATAGGATGAACAAAGACAGACTGACCAAGAAGATTTTTAGCCTACTTTTCACATGTTGCAAAAATGAGGAAAAGGTAGACTTATGAGATCGATCCGGGAAAATGTGTGTCTGTCTGTCTGTCTGTCTGTCTGTCTGTCTGTGTGTCCCCCCCCCCCCCCTATCAACTCCTAAACGGCTGCAACAATCGAAACCAATTTAGCATGAGTAAAGATGTATACCGGAATATCTCAAACCCATATTTGAAAATGATGTCAGTGCTACCAACTGCTGAAAAAACGCACTAGAAATTTGAGCTCCATGTTGGATATCTTGGAAGGTATGCATGGGAGCTATTCCAAATTTTGAAGAAAAAAAATGTAGATAATACTATGTCAGTTTGATTTACAGGAGGCCATTCATGACAGTGTTGCCAAAATAATTGTACGCCTTCTGATAGGTCCAATATTTAAATGCATATAACTTTTACATTATCAATTGGATTTCAACTACATTTTGTATGTAATATGTGTACATAAACAGATATGACTGAGCGAATTCTTAAGAGCCACCAGGGCTGCCAACTGTTAATAATTGCTCTCTCTATTTGTTATCCAAATACCAATGTATCAGAAAGTATGCAAGCCGACAGCTTCAAACTATGCACACGTATAGTACCTGACGTTTTGGAATAATCTGGAGTAACTTATTCTTCAGTTCTACCAACATGATTCTACGCCTGCTAATAGGACCAATTTTTAAATACATGTAACTTCTATACTATCAGTTGGATTTCAACCAAATTTCGTATGTGCTATGCGTAACATAACAGATATGACTATAAGTATTCTTAAGAGAAATCAGGGCTGCCAACTGTTAATAAATACTGTCTCTATTTTTGTTACCCTAATATCAATATATCAGAAAGTATGCAAGCCAATAGCTCTAAACTTTGCACACGTATAGTACCTGGCATTCTAGATTAATTTGGAGTAACTAATATACGTCAGTGCTGCCAACATGAATCTAAGCCTGCTGATAGGTCCAATTTTAAAATGCATGTAACTTCTATACTAACTAATGGATTTCATTCAAAATTGACGCAACAATAGATCATATTATTTCAGATTATTTATGACCAGCACATGCATGACATTGTTGCCAACATGCTTTTACGCGTGCTGATAGATCCAATGTCTAACTGCATGTAACGTCCATTGGACTTCAACCAAATTTTGTATTCTGTACCTTAAGAGATGGAACTAAGAATATATTTAGTCACCAGGACTGCCAACTGTAGTGCTCTATTAGGCAACACTATACCAGGTATATTTCGAACTAATTAGACATTTAGATATTACGAACTTAATTTCGTCATGATTCTAGATTGGTTCATATACTGTAGATTAATCATTTGCATGAATCTTAATTTTAAGAAAAGTCGGCTCTGTAGTTCTTCACGGAACTTCTTTTTAATATAGTTATGAATAGTACAGTACACTGAAAACCAATTGGGTAAAAGAAACCGTGGAAGACCTCAAGAAACTAGACCTCTCTACAGAAGACGTGGCAGACATATATACATTGACAAAATCAGAATACATGTATTTGAGCAAACGTCCAAGGAGAGAAAAGAAAGAACAGGAAACAAGATGTTCAGCAAAGAACATATAGCCTACTTTCTCCTAAATGTATGGGTATATTTATGACTCTTTGTCCTCATCCCTAACACAATCACCTCTACCACAATGTATTGTTTGTTTTCTTTTATATTGATAATTAGCCAGTAAGTGTCAAAATCAATATTGTATACTTTATGATGATTGAATAAAAAAACTACTAACTTATTGTAATGCATTCACGTCCGTTAATCTCTATATTAAGCCAGCCTGCTAAGTTAAGAATCTTCCGTTTTTGGGTATCTTCCCCTTTAAAAATCCACGCCGATCACAGTAGGTTGGTGCTGCGACCTATCAGTGAAATAATCTTTATGTTGTACGCCTATGCACTGCCATCGTAATGTACTACGATGGCAGTGGCCTAAGGGTGTTGAATGAGTAGACAGTTTAAAGTAGCCAAGAGGGAGGCGATCCAGCTGGCAGTGTTTAAAGGTAATCGGAGCGCGATCGTGGCTAATAGTTGAACTACCAGTATTACAAAATTGCCACACTTCAGGAGGCCAGGTATTTACACAGCGGTAAGTTTGGAACAATATTACCCACATAACCCACAAGAGGACAGCACCGTACAGAGGCATTAAAAAGGCTGTGGTTAATGACAACGTGTATCTAGTTCTATTCTCCTTTTCCTAATGTCTTCTGTTTATTTGCGATGCTGGGGCTGTGATTTTATTAATAAACGAGTGTATACATTAGCTTCTCCTTTGAGCTAAATGACATCTTATTCAGTATCTGTGGAAAGAGCTCGTGCACATCATTTGTAAAAGAATTCAAGAAAAAAAAAAGTTAACTGCAGCAGTACTCGATCCCCAGTCGACTGCGTGACAGACTAACACGCTAGCCCAGAGCTAATCCTATCCTTAACATCATGGTGTTCTTAACTGACATTAGATACAACCTGTTGGAAAATAATGACTTTAAATAAACGATTTCTTCACAGCAGTACATCTTCATTAAAGATAATTTCATACAAAGTTTATATTATTGTATCAGTAGGGTATATCACATACAACATACTAAAACTATTGAAATATAAGACAGGCACATGAGGACAGCTGCCATCTTGTCATGTGACACAGACAGCTCAGCTCTTTTAAGCCACTCATACAGTATAATATTATAATATTAAATTATAATAAATAACGGATCACGACCTTCAGGATAGCTTAAACCACCCTAGGCTCGATAATCGGAATTGGTGGGTCTTAAGCCATTGATTAAAATGGTTGAATAATTCACACGGCCGCCATCCTGAAATGGTACGGCCGATGACCTTGAATGTTGGATGAAAGACGCGTCCTATATAAAGGTATGTTGTCACCAAATTTGGTAGAGATCGGATGATTAGTTTAGCCGTAATTTGATTTTACGTTTTGAACGTTTGAGTGGCCGCCATTCTGTTTTGGTAAAGATGGCGGCGATATAAAGTATGACACTGAGGTGCCCTTTGCTAATGCTACCTCTGTACCAAATTTCGTTCAATTCGGTTTCACCGTGTTCGAATTGATAGGGGGGGACAGACATTCAGAGTACACACACACTCACACACACACACACACACACACACACACACACACACACAGACTCACACACATACACACACACAGACAGACACACTTTTTTTCGCCCTGTAGTAATCTCATAAGTCTACTTTCATTTTTTGCAAAAATCGAAAGTAGGCTAAAAATCAACCAAACTTAAAACAAGATGTTCAGTAAAGAACATATAGCCTACTTTCTCCTAAATGTATGAATATAGTTATAACTCGTTGTTATTATCAAAGAGTATAATAGAACTATTCTTTGTTGAAGACCTTAGAAACGATTTACCTCTACCAAACGCCACAACCTAGATAAAAACTGCTACCATCATTGAAGAAAGAAAGAAAGATAAGAAGTATATCAAGAATGTTATGGATCTGGAGACATAATCGACCGGACTGGCTGCGTGGCTCAGCGGTAACGTTCTCGCTTGCTGGGCCCTAGGTTGCAGGTTCGTATCCTGGCGCAGTCAGCTGGCATTTGAGGGTGCACAAATGCGAGGGAGCCGTGTCAGTACATTTACTGGCACGTTCAAGATCCCCTTCGGGCCAAAATTCCGGCACCCCGGTGTCTCTAAAAGCAGCAGTAGTTAAAAGGGATGTAAAACCAATATTATTATTATTATTATTATTATTATTATTTTTATTATTATTATTATTATTATTATTATTACATATACGACCTGCCGTGGGCAACATCCAACTTTGAGTTGAGGCATGTCTTTACACGTCTGGTTGTGCATGGCTTTCACAACCCTAATTGAAAAAAAAAGGAAGGAAGATTGTAGTTTTACTTGACCGTGAATCTTGTGATTATGAGCCACAGGACCTCCTTTTTACGTGGAATCCGAACCACAGGACATGGCATTTCACTTCGAAAATCTCACATGCATTGACCGGGAATCGAAAACCCTAATTGAATTAACAAATCTTTCCATGACCCTACAGAGACGTGTGTATACAAACTATGTGGATATTTTCGATTGCTATTTGCCTGAAATAAAAGTAGTAATTAATAAACTGAACTAACACCAACGGCTTGAATTCAGTTACTATGTGAAATCGTTTTGTTCTTTACTTCAAATAACATTTTCAAGTTACGCAAAATAGGCTGTTACAAACCCTTAAAAATAAAAAGTAAAAATGTATCGTAGTATCATCTTGTCATTCTTCAAATTCGATGCGCGTAGAATGCCAATGGTATAGTAATCAATGGAGCCCTACGTAGACTAGTCGTGATATCTAGTGGTGAAATATCGAACAATATAATCCTAACAGAGCGAGTGCATTCTAGCGGCCAGAAGAAGAAACTTTTCAATAAAATCTGGAAGTTAATAAGTAGGTCAGCGTGCAGTTACCTTTTTGGCAGCTAGATGTCTCGAGTAAATCTGCTGGCGAATTATGTTTTAATTAAATATATATTTTACACCATAATATGCACAATATAACGCTTAATTTTAAAACATCTGAGTCATTACAAAACAATAAACATATAACGTTTCAAGCAAAAAACCTAGCTCTGATCGGGTTTGAACCATAGGCATTTGAGCGATAGGCTAACGCTCTACCACTGAGCTAATTGTGTCAACGAATTTCGTTCTATATAAAATGACTTACATAGAACTTGTTAGCAAATAATGATTTATACTAAACGATTTCATCACTGGAGTATATTATTTATATATAAAGCATTTCATACAAAGTTTATTTATTTTGTATCAGTACGCTATATTGCATGCAATACTCAAATTAGTGAAATATAAGTCAGGCGCAAGATATCCGCTGCCATCTTGTTTTATTACTGAATCAGCTCAGCTTTTTAAAATCACGTCTGCACTATAGTATTACAAAATAAACTTTTAATTTCGAACGAGCCTCTTCCTTTAGAACAGTTAAAACGATTCTCGGCTCGATAATCGGAACTGGTGGGTCCCATGATATGGATTATAAGGTTTGCATAATTCGCACGGCCGCCATCCTGAAATGGTATGGCGGACGACCTTGTAGTTTGGTCACAAGACGCATCCTATACGAAGGTATGTTGTTACCAAATTTGGTAGAGATCGGATGATTTGGTTAGTCGTTATTTGATTTTACGTTTTGAACGTTTGAGTGGCCGCCATTCAGTTTTAGTAAAGATGGCGGCGAAATAAAACATGACACTGAGGTGTCCTTTGCTAGTGCTACCTTTGTACCAAATTTCGTTCAATTCGCAATCACCGTGTTCGAATTGATAGGGGGGGACAGACATTCAGAGTACACACACTCACACACACACACACACACACACACAGACTCACACACACACATACACACACACAGACTCACACACACACATACACACACACAGACAGACACACTTTTTTCGCCCTGTGTTGATCTCATAAGTCTACTTTCATTTTTTGCAAAAATCGAAAGTAGGCTAAATAAAAAATGGACAGAGGAGAGAAAGAAGAAGCATAGTGAATATATGAGAGGATTTAGGGAAGAAAGAAGAAAGGGACAGACAATGAACATGAAAATTGATTGTGTGTTAACGCTCTCCTTAAGGGTGAATTAACGATAATAAGAAGAATAATAATAACAATAATAATAATGAACTAAGACACTATCGTACAGTTATCCGACCTGAGGCGCTGTACGCAGCAGAATGCCTGGCAATGAATAGGAAGGGTCTGGTTGAGAAATTGGAAGCTAAGGAAAGGAAGATCCTCAGGAAGATCTTAGGGCCGTTGAAAGACGATGGTGAATACAGGAGACAGCATAACAATGAGCTGTACCATCATGTAGAAAGGATATCTCAAGTAATTCGGAAGAGAAGAATATCTTTCTATGGCCACTTAACCCGTATGAAACCCGAGAGAATCACCAATCGGATATTTACCCATTTTCTTAACAACAAAAAAAACGAAGGGCCCCTGGTTTTGTGAGGTAGACAAAGATTTACACGAAGTAGGGATCACCCACGCAGACATTATGGAACGTGACCTTTTGAAGGAAAAGCTTGGAGCACACCACCAATTCCAAGAAAAAGCGAAATTAAAAACCGGCAATAAGTGGTCTGAAGAAAGAAAGGAGTCTCACAGGCAGCGAATGCGTGAACACTGAACTAAGATCAAGGCCCAAGGACGGAAGCAGTTGAAATGACGTGGTCCATAGCTGGCCTAAACGAAGAAAGAATAATAATAATAATAATAATATATATTATTTTTTACGAGGGAAGTGGAAAAATCTTGCAGAAGACCTTGAGAAGGGTCCGCACTCCTCATGAGTGTGGGATTCTTACCCACTAAAAAACCACAAACCACACCCTGTCCTCTTGACAACACCCATCCCGGAACCACTTCGTATTACTTCAGGATGGAGCCATTTTCTTTGCTTCACAAGCACCATCTTACTTCTCCATTCATAGTCCGCGGATCGCAGACTTAATCAACTAAATCGAGCAAGTCCCCATCCGACTTCTTCTGACATAGGACCACCTCAACAAAGAAAGCGACCGTATCCCAGCTGAGCTCGTTCCTCAGCATTATGCCAACTATATTGTCTGGCGTTATTGGACCAACCTCAGCTTCAAGTTGTTGTTTTTCCGCTGCCCAACGATCGCAGACGAAGACCGTAAGTAGTGGAGTAGTGGCGCTTCTGCTTCACCCATTTTATTTGTACCAGACTGTACAAGTTAAAATAATGAATATCTCTCAAACGCATGGTCGGATGTTGAAAAATGAGGTGTCATTGGACTCGAGCTGACGTCCTCTTTCCTATGGACCACTGGTTATATTTTTCAAAAAAAATTGAAATTTTTCGTTTTCGAAAATAGGTAATAGTTTGAAAACCAAACATGGTAGAACGTTGTGCCATGGCTCAAACGAATGGTCTTTATGACCTTTATTTTCTATAATAAAACTTTTTTACCTTTTATGTTTTTTTGAAAACACTCGAATTTTGAAAATCCTATATTTTGGAAACTAGGAACTCTACAAAACAAATTGTTTGACGTAAATCAATGATCCCTACCCCCTCTACCCCCAAAATAAATTTCAAGTCTCTAGGATGAAAACCTGTAGTAGTGTGGTAAGGAGAGAGCTGTCTACTAACTTATTGAACCCTCCTCGTATTTGCCCCGAAGCTGATATCTCGCTAACCATCCATGGGATTTCAACATACAGGATGTCCTAGCACTCGTAGTGATGCCACCTACTTTCCTATAGGCTCTTTACTTAATTAAACGACCGAAACTAAAAGGTTATGTGCTTTTAATATCTCGCGAACCAATCATGCTAGAGGCGTGTTCGACAGGTCCAAGGACTCGGGGTGATGTTCTTTTTGCTATGGACCACTCGTTGTAATTTTAAAAAAATTGGGAAACTCGATTTTGGGGTAAACACGTGTTTTTTGTGATTTTTGCCGATATCTCACGAACCAATAACGCTATAGACGTGTACGAGGTGTCCTAGGACTCGGGATAACGCCCCCTTTCAAATGTGGTAGATATTTGTTTTCCAAAAAATAATTCACAAAGGGCCTAACGCCATACATGTTGAAAAAACGTTTTCTTTTTCTTTACCTGTTTATAATGTTTATGAAGCGTGGTGGTTGAGAGAGACGATACGGCTGGGTGTGTGTGTTTCAACGAACCTGTCGCTGACCACGGTGGCTGTGTTCAATAGATTAATCGATATTTCGACGGGTCGGTTTATGACAGAGCGAGGGTGCGTTTTTTTCACACATTTTACCTTTAACGTGTAAACGGTGATGAGAACTTGGTTCTATGTTGGTCGAAGCGAGTACAGAAAACACACTTGCAAACGAGCAGGAGGTGAAGGTCATTTGAGCTTATTGGAAGGCGCTGATCTGACTTGACAACAGGTGCAATGGAAAAAATGACAATGACGCTTCAAGGTGAAATAATCTGACCATTGTGGTGGCAGGGGAGTGCGAAAGGCATGTGAACACATGTGAAACCACATGTAGGCTAAACAAGTTACATCCTGTCTTGCTTCTTACGTGACAAAATGCGAGTTCATGTGAAATTTGATCTACCACAGGTGTTTGCCTGGGACGTTAGCTGTCCACGTGCCTGATAACAGAATCTTCCAAGCGTGGGAATCGCTGAATCAGTAAAAAGTATGATGCAACTTGTTGGAATGATGTCACAACCAATAGATAGGCAAGAGCTGCAAACAGCAGTGGTGGGAGGTGAAGGGGGGGAGAGGGGGAGGGGTAATGTATGAGAGAACACAGGTGGAAAGAGAAAGAAATATGTGGAGCTGAGGACTGTACACATAGAGCTATAGGTGGTGTACAACATGTGTGAATAAATTAAAAATTGCACAGGTTCACACAACATGTAATTTATTGATCCAAGAATTAAACGTAGAGTTAAACCCTAACCATTTGACATAGAGTTTATTTCCTTTTTGTTTCAACACTTTTTCCACAAGATAATGCTGAGGAAATGCTGTTTTCTGAAGTTCATGGAGATAAAATCTACCTTTTATGGGTTGATGGTTGAGGTCCTCGAGTAAATAGGTGACTGGACTGTCCAAGTTGACTCGACGAATTCGAAATAGTTCAGTCCCCCACTGAGGCGTGTAACCCTTATTGAAGGCAGACTTAAATTTGCTCACACGAACAAAATCCCAATATTCAGTCGGTGACGTTTAGGATCGGCTGTTTTTATGGGGTTAAACAGTTTATCCAATCGCTGAATATTTTTAGTCACGAGGCGTGGCTTGGTCCCAATCGTTCTATGTTTGGTGTCATTGTAACGTGATACTAGTTCAGGTAACATGTCCAACCAGCGATACGTGCCCTGAGCGGTAAACGCTTTCCACATATGGGTTTTCAATGTTCGGTTGAATCGCTCGACCACACTGGCTTTGAGATTGATGTACGTGGTGTAATGGTGAATATCCTTAGATTTGAGAAAACTGGAGAAATCCTTGTTGAAAAATTCTTTCCCCTGGTCAGTTTGTAGCAACTGAGGTTGACGTTTGGAGTGTTGAATAATATGTTGAAAGGCCTTGGTAACTAGTGGACCAGACTTGCGACGCACAGGTTCAACAAAGGCCATTTTGGAATAGACATCAATGACGGTCAACATATAGCGTACACCGTCGTTAACGCCAGCATAGGGTATCATTTCAACCAAGTCAGCCTGCCAAAGTTCATCCACACCTCGTGAAATCACCTTGAGTCGCGGATAGTGACGCCTAGCTGGGCGATGCAACTCGTGAGCAATACCCATTTTAATGGGTGAGGGCTTAAACAATAATTTTGGCATTTCGAAGTTCTTGTTCAATTTCTTGAATTTCCCAATCGTGACCGGTATGGCCAGCTTGACGTGTGGCATGCAACAACTGTAGCCGCTGGACGAGCTTATTGGGATTGTGCCAGTAGGTAACATCCACAAGGGGTTTTAATGGTTTAAATGTCACTCTCGAAGCGGATGCTTTACGACGAGTACTTTGACTGGTGGGAAACATTTTTGCAATGATGGTTTTATATTTTTGAGATATATTGGCATTCACTTGTTGCGTGGGATCATACTGTCTTTTGTGGGCATGGGTATCCAATAAAATGGATTTATATTTGTCAAGATCCTCTGACGTATAATCATGGGAAGAGGGGGTCCGAGAGAAGAGCAGCTTTAACAGTCCTGGAGTTAATTTATAGTTGATGTTTTTAATGACAGCTTTAGTACGAGCAAATTTAATGGATGAATCGCCAATTTTAAAACTATCATTCTCATAGCGAACACCATACGTGGTATCTGTGTTTCCAATAAATAGATCGGTGAAATAGGGTTCCAATGTTGATCCATAATATTTTATTAAAATGGTTTTCAGTTGAGCTTTATGTTGAGGGGTGGCCAAGAGTGGTGAAAACGGAGACGATCTGGAAGGGCAAGGTGTATCGACCATGGCCAAGGATTTGTTTTTTCTCAAAAACTCTGCAAGGGGTGCGGCCTTTTTTTGAGGCGTAAACACTTGTTCCTCCTCATCCTCAACTTCGCTAACACTAGTCAAATCTTCCTGTTCCTGTTCCTCTTCCTCTTCCTCAGGGTCCTCGTGCAGCATCTGCGTGGCTTGTGAAGCGGTGGGTATCGTTTCAGATGGCTTGAAAGAGGGTTTCAACATGGCTTTTAGTGGAGGTGCTAAATGTTGTTGAATAAACAAAGCATGATTTGCACGTGATTGTTTCAATTGACGAAACTTTTGGCGAATAGTATTTTTGCTCTAATAATATGCTTTTTCAATTGACTCTCTGCTAACGCCATGGTGTCTTGACAAATGACTTGACGGGGAATGAGACAGGGCCTTAAATAGCAATAAAATGATCAAACCCTAAGCGATACCGTCCTTGGTTGAGTTCACTTTGTTTGTCAATCACTAAATAGGCATGACGTTGAGTGTTCCAGCACTTGGCACACAATTCTGTAAACATTTGAAAGGTCATATCCGGATTCACATGTTCATTATAAATGTGACGACTGTTCCTCTCGTCCTGGCGAAATAAAACAATGACATTGGCATTGTCACGAATCAACTGTTTGGACATTTTAGAATACGTCTGTCCAAGATAGAAGCAATCGATATGTTTGTGTCGACCCATGCTGAAATAGCTTTGAATGATGCCTTGACGTTCAGTGGATACATCATCGAAAATCATGAGTGAATCAGGCTTTACTTCATCCGGTGAAATCACATTTTCTTGCATGGAAAATGTAAAATAACCCATATTCTCTTTTTGTAATCCAGACATGACTTGATCCAGAAACACGTAGAGGGGTTGGTAGAGAGATTTTGCAAAAATATAAATATTTTGAAAACGCAGACCATTGGGCGCTGTGATGAGCGTTAGCAAAAGATTAGTCTTTCCACAGCCGGAAGGCCCCAGAATGATGCTGCGAATGGAAGATGGAAACAGTGAACCATGGCGTTGTTCACGTGATGTGGGACAGAGATGGGAAACCATGTCCCCCACGGGGAATGACTCTTGCTGCTTAATAATCTTCATTTCAACTAAGGCTTAGACAGGCTAGCAGGTTGTCTATATACAGGACGCCGAACCTTGTCATAGAAACAGTAGACTGGTACAACAGGTTGACGATGGATGTCTTTGGACGTGCGTTGATGGCCAAAGCTAGGCCTGTCCCCATACACGATCCTAAACAAGAAACAGATCCTGCTAATAAACACTATGTGGATAGGTCAGTAGTGCCACGCACAAAACAGGGAGATTATGACTTTAAGGGAAAGCGATTAACCCATGTAAAACATCCTCAAGTGTCTACAGACGTTACTACGAAGAAGTATGTGGATAACAAAGTGTATGAGTTTTATGACAAAGTGCCCCAGCTTACAGTGAATGGCTATAGCGCTAATCACCATCGGATTATTCACGTGGAAGACCCACAAGATGAAGACGATGTTTGTACCAAGCGTTACATGACCTATGAAATGAAAAGGATTTATAAATTTATCCCATCTGCATTTTTAGTGTATCTGACAAATGAAAAACCAGTGAATGACAGAAACCATTTACCGCTAGTCCATGATCAGCACTTGACCTATGTGCTTGCTTCGGGTTTAAGCCACTATCGATTACACTATGATGGAACCATTCACATCAAATATGCCATACCTGATGAGAACCAGTTACAAATAAAGGTAAATGTTCATAGGATGTTGGTCCATAACCATGAAATGGTCAATGCAGGTGACGAATTATCCTTTCATCTCATGTTGACATGGGATGAAAAGCAAGCGGGAAAAACCATAAACGATTTCCCACTTTATGTGGAATTGGAATATACAGCCATGAAATAACCATCTGACGTTAGTTGTGATTTAAACTTTCTTGTGAAAGGTTGTTGGTCATTATCATCATGGTGAAACAAAGGTATGCAGTGAGAAAGACTAAAAAAAAAGGGCTTTGTCCTTGGCAAAGCCTGGGCTTATAACATTCGTGGACAAGCCCTTGCGAAAGAAAAGAAGAAAAAAATAATGTATTGATCATAAGGAAAGCCTTTCGAGCAGCACAGAGACATGTTATTCCAAAACGTCGGCGACAGGTTTCAAACCAAGGGCGAGTGATTCCCGTCCCCAAACGAGCGGGATTTTTACCTGCATTATTTGCTGGTTTGGCTGCTCTGGGTTCACTTTTGGGCGGTGCCAGTGCAGTGGCGAAAACCATTAAAGCCGCGCAGCAGGGCAAGCAACAACTCAAAGAAAGTCAGCGACACAATGAAACGATGGAAGCGATTGCCATGGGGGCTAGAAATGCCAATTTAAAGCCAGCCTTTTATCAACAAGGATTTGGGATTTCACAATTTCAAAATATTTAAAAAAAAACTCAGCCATAGCAAGACATGCCCTCACGCATCAACAAGTGGAAAGCTATGCTAAACAACTAAAGCTTTCTCATTTTCGAGGTGTGTTTATGCGAAACCAATTACCCCCACGACCCTGGAAACAGGAATGTGCTGCTGTCAATTTGGATGATCACCGAGGACCAGGACCGCATTATGTAGCTTATGTCAAAGAGGGATCCATGGTATGGTACTTTGACAGTTTTGGGAATTTGCCCCCGCCCATGGAACTAGTGACCTATTTTGGAAACAGGATCAAAATATATTATAATGTGAAACGTGAGCAAACGTTTAACAGCCAACAGTGTGGACGTTTGTGTTTAATTTTTTTATATAAAAAGCAGCATAAGCAAAAACGCCACCAGTATGTCGGCAGAAAGTAAAACGTTTACACTGCATGGACGTGGACCTGAAGTCAGCCTAGACTTTTACCCGCCTATCGAATTGAGTGAAAAACCCTATGGTTTAGGACTTGTTTCTCTTGAAACGTACAATCGAATATACAACATACGTGAATATGTGAACAACAAGTTTTACTATGATGATTCTGTGCTCACCTTTAACTCTGGTGGATACACGATCGATGACATTTATGAACACATTTATGTGGTGTTGATCAATCAATATGGTTTAAAGTCATTTCTCGACGGAACGCACAAGTTTGAACTTGTAGGCAATACCAACACTCATCGCTGCAGTATTTTCTCTACCTTCAACATTGACTTTAAAACACACCCCGATTCCATTGGCCCATTACTAGGATTTAAACCACGTGTGTTGGAGCCCAACAAAAAACATGATTCAGACCATGAAGTGAAATTCATTGAGGACCATCATGTGTCGGTGACGTGTGATATTATTAGCCAAGTGTACACCAATCAAGAACCATCGCATTCGCTTTATGACTTTATTGTGACATCGCCCAATGGCTATATTATTCGTGAAAACCCTCCAGTGGTGCTTTTTCATTCTGTGGCAGTCGATATTATTAGTAATATAACATTAAGACTGATCAATAGAGATCAACAACTCATTGATCTAGATTGTACCACACCAGTGACTTACAATTTGGTGCTAAAGCCACTATGAAGTTTGTGTATAAGGCAACAACACCGTCTAGGAATGGTGTTAGTTGTTTGCCACGTGAATACACGTTAACATCTCAAGGCAAGCAGATTTTACAGCATTTGGGTTACCACGTCAACCCTCATAATGAATTATATCCTAGAGATAGCGAACCGCATCGAGGAGCAATCAGGAGTGGTAAGAATTGATCTCCATTCCTATCAAGCTCAAACACCTGGACTCAATAACATTGATGAAATTCAATTTGTTATCAACAACCAAGATATTTACACCCTACCGCATGAAAGTGTCATTCAGATTGAAGGTCGGCTCACCAAAGCCGATGGCTCTACACCCACCACATCCAAGTTGGCCCACCATGATTTGGCCTTTCTGTTTTCTGAAGTGCGGTATGTCATTAACGATATCGTGGTGGATAGCACTCGAAATGTGGGCATTTCCAGTGTCATGAAACTATACCCCTCTTATAGTGAGGAAGAAGGTAAAACACTTTGCATGGCAGGTTGGTGTCCTGACTCGACCAATGACTGGATGGTACACACTGATGGGACCTTTACTGGATATTTACCTCATAAACTGATTTTAGGCTTTGCCGAAGATCACCAACGCATTGTGGTCAACGCAAGGCAAGTGCTTTATCTAGTGAGAGACAGGAGTGATAATAATGCACTCAAGGGAGCCGACAATGCCCCCATAGATTCAAAAATTCAACTACAACGCTTGCTATGGAAAGTCCCCCATGTGACCCTTGAAGATAGCAAAAAACTGGACATACTCAAAATGATAAAGAGAGATATGCCTCTACCCATGGAATTTAGAAGCTGGGCACTCCATGAGTATCCGCTATTGCCCACCACCAACACACACAGTTGGTCTGTAAAAACAGCTCGCTATACAGAGGGACCTCTCTACCTGATCGTGGGTTTTCAAACGAATCGCAAGTATCAACAAACCAAAGATGCCACGCAATTGTATCACCTGCAATTGAGAAATGCACGTCTTTTCCTCAACGGAGACGTGTTTCCCTATGAAGGACTGGATTTGGATTTTTCAAAAAATAAGTTTGGCCCCTGTACGACTTGTTTTCTAAATTTCGATGGTCGTATTATCAAAAAGAGAACGGCCCCATGCTACTACCCCAAGCGTTTAAGGCAAGAGCGCCACTGATTGTCTTTGACTGTTCTTACCTGGAAGAGTCTGTCAAGCCATCCAATATCGACATTCGACTAGATTTTGAAACGCATGACAATGTACCAGCCAATACGACGGCCTACTGTTTGATTATTCATCACAAACAAGTCAACTATTATCCACTGTCCAACCATGTGACGAGTGTATAAATAACAGGTCAACCCACGGCAAGCCGCTCAGTCATGTCTTGCTTTAAAGCCTCAAGAGACGTCACATCCATGAATTTAAACTCTGAGGAACAACGTTTCAAGACTTTTGCCACGTGGCCAGTGCCTTTCATAAATCCTCAAGCCTTGGCGGCCGCTGGATTCTACTATTTAAAAACAAGAGACGAAGTGAAATGTGCCTTTTGTCCCATCATCATAGACCAATGGCAGGAGGGCGATGAACCCATGCAGGTACATCAGCGCTGGTCACCCACCTGCCCATACCTGTGTAGAATGGAAGTGGGAAATATACCCTGTCATTCAAGCTATCCCTCACTTGTGTCTCTGGGTGATGAAAAGAAAACAAGTTACGATACGTGTGGACCGTATGGTGTCCATGGTGCTTCGGTGAGCAGCTCACCATCAAAAACGCCTAGTTTAGAGACATTGGGAAATCATCGGTGTTATGGACGTTACAAACACAAGAGACTATATTGTTGTATCAGTTGGTATCGTCCATATCCCAAAATGACAAAAGCCTGTAAGACGTGTTATGATAATAAAATGATGTATTTCTTAAATTCTAATTTTTGCATGTCCCCCTGTCCTACCCTAACCTCAATTTTAAACTAGCATGGCAGGTAAGTCCATGACATGATCACACCTGATCGTCAGTCAGTCGTCAGTTGAACTTGGTCCAGGCAAGCGTCAACATGTTGCGCACACTCATTGTGGATTGCCAAGGGTTAAAAATTGGTGACAACATATTTATATTTAAACACGTGGCCATGATCGATTGTACCACGTTTTGGATATCGCAAGCTACGCATTTGCTATTTAAACCACCCCATGCTTTTGATTTGTTGTGTGAAAAAGACCGTAAACAAACCCAGTGGATTGAAAATCATAGGCAACTAGACTGGAATCAGGGAACCATTTCCTATAAATATTTGGACGTGGTCATGAAAGCACACTTGTCCTCGGCCAATGTGGTATTTGTGAAAGGTAATGAAAAACGTCAATGGTTGCAAACATTTTTGGCGTCTTACTGCCAATGTATCGACCTCATGGAGTTGGGCTGCCCCTCCCTGCAAACGCTCATGGATACTTGTTCCTGTGGCAACATTACCCATACAGCCCTATCGCATGCGTGGCATCTCTTTCATTGGTTAACCACTCATGCCTGCTGGGAGTTGTTGAACAAAATTATAACTCAAGATTTACCTGTGAATGACGTCAGTGAGATTTCTACAAGCGACGTGTAAACATCTACAGCACATGATACCATGGAGAAAGGCAATGCTACGGACAATGCCATCGGCAAGTTCTTTGTGTGCAAAAAGAAACTAGACAGTTTTACCAAAGAGGAACTCTTGGCGCTGCCCAAGTCGTTCATTTATTATGTGGCCGCCAACGCGGTCGAAGAAATCTGGCAATATGTACCAAAATCATGGACTCAAGACCCTGTGTTGAGTGAATTGCAACCCTGTACGGATTACGATCACCATAAGCAAGTGGCCATGGCAAAAATACCGTCTATGCGTCAGTGTGCGACTTGCCAGCTAGTGAAACTGTATCACGGTCATAAAAGTCCATGTAAAGACTTTGTTGAATCATTCCACGGGAGTCATGGCGAGAAAAAGCAACAACAACAACAACAAACACAAACATCGTCCACAGAGGAGGAGGAAGACCAAACCTTTTTACCACCGATGGAAAAGGATATGCCAGACCTGTACTGGCAATGGCGTCATTGACAAAGTGATTCAATACCTACCTTTCGAAATCCATCTTCCAGGTTATCGTTTTTGCGGCACTGGAACTCGTCTCGAAAAACGTTTGCAACGTGGTGATGTACCCATTAATCTTTTGGATCAAGCATGCAAGGAACATGACCTTTCTTATCGCCATAGTCATCCTGGTTTAAGACATGTGGCAGATAAATTGTTATTAAAGAAAGCTAAACAACGTTTCACATCCAGTGATGCCTCAGTGGGTGAAAGGATGGCAGCCCTGATTGTCATGAGTGCTATGAAAGGAAAGTTGATGATGCATGGACATAAACATTGAGGAGTGAGGAATTGGGATTTGTTTGTATTCTATTTTTCTTTTGTCATTTCACTATGACTATGAAATAAAAACATAGGTTTACCAGAGCACAATGATTTGTTATTTTTAATTTTAAGAAATCGTGATGTTGATGGCTGATTTTTTCATTTTGCACATTTCACACATGATGAATTCCACACACTGTCGTTTGCCAATTTGCAATTTACAGTTTTTAAAAATGTTCGTTTCAAGTTTTGCGTTTTTGATGATATGGATTTTTCCAGTTTGCTGATGACACATTTTAAACAATGTCCGTTTGAAGTTTTTTGAATTTTCAAATTTCACATATGGCCATTTCCAGTTTTTTTAAATGTCCGTTTTAAGTTTTGCGTTTTTGATGATATGGAAACATGGATTTTCCTTTTTGCTGTTTTCACATTTTCCATTTGGTGTATGTCGAAAGTTGAGATTTGACAATGATGTTCATGCAAGTGCTTGACCATGGCGATGCTGCAATGTGTTGATGCGTGTTTGGAGAAACGTCGAGGTCTACGACTACTGCAGGTAAGACTGTTTTTACAAAAATAATGTCTTTTGACTGCCACATTTCAATAAAAAAAAACGAAACTATTGAAAACAAAATGAGTATAAAAGTGACAATTTCCCACACACCCACTCTACCTCACCGTGTTTGCTCTGGTCAACCATACACACGAGCTTTCTCTCTCTACTCATACATTCACACCTGTCTTTGGGAACAAACACAACCACTTTATTTATTCCCAAAAGCACATTCTCGACATGCACACTCATTCCAAAAGAACTTTTTTTAAGTTTACCATTTTACCATTTCAAAAAAAGAAAAAAGCTACTAAAATCTTACTTATTTCATATTTACAAAAAAAACACAACTTTGTACAGCTTAAAAGAATCAAACTATTCACCAATCAAAAAATTAAAAACAAAATAAGGTTGCATAGAACTTTTTTAAAGAGCAAAAGGTCCAAGTTGATTGCCACTATTTACAAAATCTACTATTTACAACGACAGAAACCAATATTTACAAAATACTAAATCTACAAGTTACATAAAGCTATGTCCCATAAACGATTAAACAATGAAATCACACCTCCTCCTCCTTGCGATCATAACCCCAGGGCATGCTGGTGAGCAGGTCATTAGCCCACACACGTTTGTTATCCATGGAGGCGAGGGTGCGTTTTCTCTGTTCCACAAGATACAAATGATGGTTGCTGGATTGTATCCTGCACTGTGTATGAGACATAGTGTAACGTGTTTTTCGAGGGGTTTTATGCAACTGGCATAAGTCAGGAGGAAGCCATTCTATATTTATTTACGCGGCAAATTGTTCAGCCAAGAGAATTTTTCATGTTAATTTATTATTATTATTAATTTATTATAATTATTATTAAGATATTTTCGGAGCATTTTATAAAAATTATAAGCATACAGATAGGTTTTCTATGTCTTAGAAAACGCTAACAAGCAAATTATTACGAACGACGATATCATAGAAAATTATCTGATTACGGAATTTTACGGAGTTTTGTCAGTTAGGGTATTTGAGAGACATGACTCACTGGGAATTCTAATACAAGCTGATTCCTGTCGAGAAGCATGACGCAATCCTGGGTCGCAAGGTCTAGAAGAGGCGAATTGTTGAAACGGAAAACGACTTCTCCCTCTCGCCCGCGGAGTGTAATGAACCGGAGGAGGGGAAGTGGCGGCGTGCTCAGCCAATCAGCGGAGACAGCGTAAGCTAGGAGACTGCTCCGGAGTGGGGGAGCCGACAGGTGAATATATCGTTCGACGCGCCGTGAGACGAGGACTATCTGTGAAATACTTGAGGAGTATGGGTGCAAGTGCGTGTCGCTCCGATGTTCAGTGGAGTTCGGGACAATCTGTGTAGGACTTGCAGTGTACGGTCGCAAGTGCGTGATGCTCCGATGTTCAGTGGAGTTAGCGACGAACTTTTGTAAAACGTAACCAGTGCGGTTTTACGAGAGTTTGGGTCCGATGTACGGACCATAGAATTATATAATCTACCAGGATATCATCAAATTTCGACGGAGATGACGACGTCCAGGAGACTGTGGGAAGCACACAGCATCATCAAGAACGAGGGAAATGCATTGGGAATTTCCAGGGGTAAGCGCTAATGACGCAGAAATACGCAATCTCTCATTTTTCTTTGTTTTATATTTCATAATTCAGTAACTTCATAGCTTGGAAATAAGAGTAAAATCAATTTATCAGACTCCGTTTTCACGTAATTTTCTATCGGTAATATTCAAATCACAACGCTCCAATTTAAATGTTAAACTTATTATTATTAATTTTGCTATACTTGTTTTATATAATAAATTCATTTCTTTTACAATGCAATCTTTGCTTTCAGTAGGTAGCATTAGATATAGACCAATTCCTTCTCCTGATACAATTGTTTGTTGGGTTAATGATCAAATCATACCACGATCTGAGTGAATAGAGTCTTGAATGTGTTCTGCCAGAGCTAGACGTTGTTAAATACAAATTTAGATTTCAACATTGCATTGAGGTCTTGGCGCCCATTAAAACAACATAGCTTAGGCAAAGGTAAACAGTTACATTTCTCTCCCAACAGTGTGGGCTAGCGAAACCATTACATTTGTCGCTACCAACATGGGGCACTAATTACCATTACATTTGTACGCTCAACGTGGAGCAAAGTAAATACCGTTTCACTTGTCATCCCAGCCTAAGCCAGACTGCTACAATTGTCGCCGACAACTTGGGGCTGAAAACCTAATAACATTTGTGGAAGGAGAAGGGTATATATTTCTGTGCCTGTATTTTGGGGGTTATTTGTCTTTATCAGTGTATATCATTATGGGGGATGAGAAAAAAAGACAGATGAGGTTACGTAGTGGTCATCAACTGGAGAATGATGATACGAGCAGTATGTCGAGTGATGGTAGTACCGGGGTAGCGGAGGTAAATCCCGATACTGAAACAGGGAGTGTAGGCGGCCAACCAGAATTAAAAACTTTACTTCTCGAGTTCATGTATCAGAACAAAGTTAGTAGTGATGCTTTAAATGCAAAACTAGAACAGAATAATGCAAAATTAGAACAAAACAGTAGGGAAAATAAAGAAAGTACAGAAGCTTTAAATGCAAAATTAGAACAGAATAATGCAAAATTAGAACAGAATAATGCAAAATTAGAACAAAACAGTAGGGAAAATAGAGAGAGTAATGAAACTTTAAACGCCAGATTAGAACAAAACAGTAAGGAAAATAGAGAGAGTACTGAAACTTTAAATGCTAAATTAGAACAAAACAGTAGGGAAATGAGTGACAAATTCGAACTAATTAGAGGTGAGATCAGGGGGGTGATGGAAGAAAAGGCTAAAGAGATTATTGCAGATGTAGACAGAAAATTAGGAAAAGTACAGGAGGAGTTGGAAATTAGAATCAGTACACAGGCTGAAAATTTAAAAGAACTAGTGCAACTGGAAACACAGCAGGTCAAAAAGCAATTGGGGGGAGAAATTGACAAAATTCAGGTAGCTACTAAAGAGGTTAAGGAACAGCTGGGGGGTAGAATTGAGAAAGTCCACTCACAAGTAGTTGCAGAAGTAAATGATTTAAGAGAGAGTAATAGGGAAAGCATTAGCAAGATTGAGGAGAAACAAGCAAAGCTATATGATAAAGTAGAAGAATCAGAAGGAAACATTAAATTAACAGTAAACAGTATTGAGAGGAAGGCTGAGGAGAAAATCGCAGAATTAGAATTAAAATTAAAAGCTAGGATCAGGCAAGAAAATAGTCAGAATAGGCCAGTTTTTGTGAATAGCACACACAGGGAGGTAGAACTGGGTAAGTTCAGCAATCGACAGGGGTGCCCAATGGAGTTCATGAACACTATAGAAAATAAATTCGGGGAGAGGTTGGAAAATGGTAGTATTGAGTGGTGCCAGGTAGTTGAAATTTTAGAACAAGTGTTTGTGGGGGAAACGAGGAATTGGTTTGCTGTCTACAGAGACAAGTTTACTGATATCAATGATTTTAAAATGAAATTCTGTGAAAAGTTCTGGAATGAGGTTATTCAGTCGCAGAATCGTGAGGGAGTAGTGTGTGGTAAATATAACCCTAAAGGAAGCTCCACCATGACCGAATACTTTTTAGGGCAGGTATTAGTGTGTAAATATCTGGATGGCTTGAAGGAGGAAAGTGATGTGGTAAGGTTGCTACTTAGGCACTTTCCCTATAGGATCAAGGAGGCTGCTTGTATCCAGAATGTAAAGACTATATCGCAAGTAGAAAATTTGTTAAGCACATTTGATGCACTAGGGAGAGGGGGTTATGAGGACAATTTCAATCGGAACCAGGGTAATAATAATAATAGACCTAATGAAGCCAGGCATCAAGAAGTTCAAGGGAACGGTGGCGAAGGGGCCAACGCTCAAAATAGAAATAATAATAATCAGCTAAATCAGAACAGAGGAAATGGCTATGGTAATCAGTATCAAGGGAGGAACAATGATTTCAGGGGAAATCAAGGGAGGAACAATGATTACAGGGGAAACCAAGGGAGAAACAATGATTTCAGGGGAAATCAAGGGAGAAATTATAATGACAATAATTACAACCAGAATAGGGGTCAAGGAAGAGGACAGCCTAGTGGTAGTAATATACAGCCAAACAATGACAACACAGCCCAGAACAACCAGACCAGTTTAGTAGTTAGTAGTACTACGGCCAGCTGTAGCGGTTCTTTAAACGCGAACCAGGCTGCGAAGTAAGGTCAGAATCTCAGTCTGTAGCATGCCCTGTCCATACAATTATACAGGAACCCTATGACCTAAATGTAAGAAATGAATTATTACATGAACTAAATGATGAAGGTATTATTCAGGAAGTGGTTAGTAAGAGCCCCATAGTTAAATTTAACGTGTCCGAGGCGTACACAGATGTTTTAATTGATAGTGGTTGTATGAAGAGTTGCATAAGTAGTGCATTTTATGATAAAATGAAAGGAACTGGAGTAAATTTTGAGGAGATGCCAATTAAAAGCACTTTTGTTATCACAGCTGTTGGGAAGAGGTCTAAAGTAATTTCTAAGCAAGTTTTAGTAGACATTAAAATTAATAATCATGTAGAGAAGCAGATTTGCCTTGTAATTCCAAATTTAGTATTCAGTGTTATCTTGGGTTCAGAGTGGCTAAGTAGAGTGTCTGGTAACTTATGTTATGATGTAGGGAGTTTGAGATTTAAATGGGGAGATTCTGAAGTAGAAGTAGCGTTCAATGACCATATTCAGAGGAGTAGTATTGTAGGTGTGATTTGTACTTTAAATGAGATATCGCCAGCCGTAGAGCGGGGTTCTCCATGTTTTGTGGGCAGTGTGATTACGAACGGAAGTCTAGAGGACTCGTTACGTGATGCTGCATTTCAGGGTAATATAGAGGTGGAACAATGTGTTCGGCTCTACGATGTGTTATGGTGTAATAGGAGAGTTTTTGAGGATCGCATTGGTATGGCCAATTGCTATACACATTCATTGAACGTTATTGATAGGTCAGTATTCACAGGACATAGATATCCTGTACCTTTCGCTTATCAGAGTGCAGTTGAGGCACAAATTAATCAGATGCTTGAAGATGGGATTATTGAGCACTCTAACAGTCCATATGTTAATTCTTTGATCACGGTACCCAAGACCGACGGCACTGTTCGTATTTGTTTAGACGCTCGTTTGGTTAACAGTAGAATTAGTTCAGATCAGCTGAAATCTATGTCAATAGAGGAATTAATGCAAACATTTGAGGGGAAGAAGTATTTCACTTGTGTAGATTTGAGTTCCAGTTTTTGGCAAGTGCCACTTATGTACGAAGATAGACCATTTACAGCTTTTAGTCATAAATATAACCTTTATCAATTTTGTAGAACACCTTATGGGTTAAAGAGTAGTTCAGCAGCTTTAATTAGGGCTTTAAACATCGCATTAGGGGATGGCACAGGAGAGTTTGTAACCATTTACATAGATGATATGGTAATTAGTTCACGCAGTTTTGAGGAGCATCTACGTCATTTAAATATAGTTTTTCTGAAGTTAGATCAGGCAGGGTTCACTTTGAAGCTGTCTAAGTCGTCATTCTGTCAGTCAGAAGTGACATTTTTAGGTCATAGAGTGTCGAGTAGAGGTGTAACACCAGAAGAAAGTAGGGTTAATAAGATACTTAACGCAGAGGTGCCACAGAATGTTAAACAGTTAAAAACTTACCTGGGAATTTGCAACTTTTTCAGGAGGTTCGTTCTTAAATACTCAGGGTTGGTAGAACCATTCAGGGAATTGCTTAAAAGTGGGACTCGGTGGAGGTGGGAGTCCAAGCATGATCAGGCTTTTAGAGCGCTGAAGGAAGGTTTTGAGAAAGCTGTAGTGCTGAAATATCCGTTAAAAGATAAGGAATATGTGGTTATGACAGATGCTTCACATATAGGCATTGCTGGAGTATTATGTCAGAAAGATTATGAGGGTAATCTGTGCATTGTATCTTTAGCCTCGCGAGGACTGACAGCAGCAGAGAAAAGATACACGATTACTGAGTTAGAGCTTTTAGGTATTGTTTTCAGTTTAGGGAAATTTAGAATGTATTTAGTAGGGGGGAAATTTGAGATCCACACAGATCACCATGCATTACTGTATATGAGGACTTGTAAGCTCAGTTCTAACAGAGTTAGTAGGTGGATTCTTGCTCTGCAGGAATACGAATTCACAGTAAAATATATTAAAGGTAAAGATAACATTCTTGCAGACATGCTATCGAGGGACACTAATTTATGTAGGGATTATCCTGTGGTTAAAGCAGAGGACGGTATTTTAATATGTGCATGTGTGGACAGTAGCAACAGGGCATCGTTACAGACACTGAGAAATATGCTAGTGGAGCAACGTGATGACGTTAAGTTAAAGGAGCCACTTGCAAGGTTGGAAGCAAGTGACACAGAAACATTTATAGTTTCCAAACGTATTGGGAAAACAGCATATGTGCTGGAGAATAGTGAGGGAAACAGATTATACGGGACGTATAATATACATAGTCTACGAAAATATGTGTCATAAAGTGAGAGTGTTTAGCTGGCGAGCCAGCCTATCAAATGAGTAAGTGTGGTATCTGGTGCGTGGAGGATCTGGTCTTAAGGCAGGCGTATCGGAAGTCACACAGGGGGGTAGTATGTAAGTAAATGAGAGTTTTTAAGGTACAGGGAAATATGACGGGATTGTCGGATGCTGTTGAGCACTAAATTGTCTCGATGCACCAAGGCCATTTTGGCAGCGCTGATGGGTTCCCATTTATCTCCAAGAGATGGGGGAGCGCTTGAATAGGGCTTGTTAGCTTAAGGCGTCCACGAGATAAAAGATGGGCCATCAGAATGCGAGACAGTCCTTCATGAAACTCATACATATCAGCACACGTGATTTCTGTTTACGGCCTCGCCATGTAAGATTTGTAAGTGTGTAATTTAAGATAATTTGTACAATGGTATTATTTGTGTGAGGAGAAATGGTCTGTGTTGAGAACTAGTATTAAGTAGAATATGGTGTACGGGAACTTAACAAGACAGGGCGATTACGGCACAGAAATATTTGGTGTTATATGTAATGCGCATTTACTGTTTTTTTTTTCAGAAGTCAATATTAATTTAATCTACTTCAAAGAGAGATTAAGTATTATGGTCACGAGGCGCTGCCACAATAGTGTGATCGTGTGCCCAGTGATAAGTGGAATTAAATGTCACCATAAGGAGGGGACCTCCAGTGAAATTAGGAAGTTCTATGGTGATATAAATATATCAGAACACCTTCAATGCGTGTGATATGACATCATAAATACATTGTGCTCACACATTAATTATGTCTATTTCTCCAACATAGAGCAATTTGAGAGGCGGAAATATCCGTGGAACACTATTCCATATGTAAAACATTGGACTGGTTGCAAAGTGCAATCCATAGTGACAACAAACTTTGACGCAAAGTGCGTGAAGAAAAAATATGAGTGTATATATCTGTAATTTAGGGTGATTTCATTTATGTAATATGTATTTTGGATGGGGTTTATTAACGTGTCTGGGATAATCGGATAATGGACCGTCGTCACGGTAAATCATCCGATGATCCGAGGCGAATATGTAACGTGTTTTTCGAGGGGTTTTATGCAACTGGCATAAGTCAGGAGGAAGCCATTCTATATTTATTTACGCGGCAAATTGTTCAGCCAAGAGAATTTTTCATGTTAATTTATTATTATTATTAATTTATTATAATTATTATTAAGATATTTTCGGAGCATTTTATAAAAATTATAAGCATACAGATAGGTTTTCTATGTCTTAGAAAACGCTAACAAGCAAATTATTACGAACGACGATATCATAGAAAATTATCTGATTACGGAATTTTACGGAGTTTTGTCAGTTAGGGTATTTGAGAGACATGACTCACTGGGAATTCTAATACAAGCTGATTCCTGTCGAGAAGCATGACGCAATCCTGGGTCGCAAGGTCTAGAAGAGGCGAATTGTTGAAACGGAAAACGACTTCTCCCTCTCGCCCGCGGAGTGTAATGAACCGGAGGAGGGGAAGTGGCGGCGTGCTCAGCCAATCAGCGGAGACAGCGTAAGCTAGGAGACTGCTCCGGAGTGGGGGAGCCGACAGGTGAATATATCGTTCGACGCGCCGTGAGACGAGGACTATCTGTGAAATACTTGAGGAGTATGGGTGCAAGTGCGTGTCGCTCCGATGTTCAGTGGAGTTCGGGACAATCTGTGTAGGACTTGCAGTGTACGGTCGCAAGTGCGTGACGCTCCGATGTTCAGTGGAGTTAGCGACGAACTTTTGTAAAACGTAACCAGTGCGGTTTTACGAGAGTTTGGGTCCGATGTACGGACCATAGAATTATATAATCTACCAGGATATCATCAAATTTCGACGGAGATGACGACGTCCAGGAGACTGTGGGAAGCACACAGCATCATCAAGAACGAGGGAAATGCATTGGGAATTTCCAGGGGTAAGCGCTAATGACGCAGAAATACGCAATCTCTCATTTTTCTTTGTTTTATATTTCATAATTCAGTAACTTCATATCTTGGAAATAAGAGTAAAATCAATTTATCAGACTCCGTTTTCACGTAATTTTCTATCGGTAATATTCAAATCACAACGCTCCAATTTAAATGTTAAACTTATTATTATTAATTTTGCTATACTTGTTTTATATAATAAATTCATTTCTTTTACAATGCAATCTTTGCTTTCAGTAGGTAGCATTAGATATAGACCAATTCCTTCTCCTGATACAATTGTTTGTTGGGTTAATGATCAAATCATACCA
Organism: Meconema thalassinum; assembly: GCA_946902985.2. NCBI lineage: Eukaryota > Metazoa > Arthropoda > Insecta > Orthoptera > Tettigoniidae > Meconema > Meconema thalassinum. The sequence continues at coordinate 156,225,575 of OX336396.1, read as the reverse complement.
CGATCTGAGTGAATAGAGTCTTGAATGTGTTCTGCCAGAGCTAGACGTTGTTAAATACAAATTTAGATTTCAACATTGCATTGAGGTCTTGGCGCCCATTAAAACAACATAGCTTAGGCAAAGGTAAACAGTTACATTTCTCTCCCAACAGTGTGGGCTAGCGAAACCATTACATTTGTCGCTACCAACATGGGGCACTAATTACCATTACATTTGTACGCTCAACGTGGAGCAAAGTAAATACCGTTTCACTTGTCATCCCAGCCTAAGCCAGACTGCTACAATAGCTTTGCCAGTGCGTAAAACCGCTAAATAGTCATCAACACGTAGCGATTTTACCACTGCCCTACCTACACCTTTTGCTCTTTTGGCTTCCTTATAGTCGAGTGTGCGATAAGCATACATTTTCGAAGCCAAACCTACGAATTCCATCATAATGGAATCACCGCATTCATCTTTTAAAACGCACATTTCCTTCTTGTTTTTTATGGGTAGCTGAAACACGTTGTCAGCGCTATAGCAAGAGGTGTCGAACCAGTCACTATGTTGCCTCATGACGTCATAGGGGTTGCAGTGGCGAATGTGGTAAATGAATGAGTCCGTGTCCATATACAAAAGAGAGACGTCCTCAAAATGGCGTTTCGCAAACTCATAGTGGAATCGATACATGACCGATTTAGAAAAGTCTAAAATGACTTGACCCAAGTAAATGGGTTTATCCATGGTCACGCTTGTCTTACTCATTTCAATAGTAGCCAAATCCTTATCGATAATTTTGATCGATTTGAAATTTGGCTTGGCAATGTACCGCCGGGCAACCCACCGCCCCTCCCAGACATTCACCAATTTAATGTCACGGTATTTGCGGACATTCTCCATAGACTTGCCATAGATACAGTTCATTAATTTAAAAAAATTAATTTCAAACTGCTGTGTTGCCATTTGTCGGTGCTCTGTGTTTAGTCGCATGTATGGCTCAAGCCATGCTTTTTGAGCAAAAGAAATACCCCTGTGGATTTTCTTCAACACCAAGCCTTGGGCGAGGCATTGCACCAACATTTGGATATGTAGCACATACCGATTTTTGTTGTAAAGTGTGCCCATGAGGTTTTTCAATTTTCAATTTACTGTCAGGGGGAACCATTTGCTCAAGACAGAATGGGAAATCGGCATGTTCATCATACAAGGATGAGGGATATTCAATATCCACTTCTAGCACATATCCACGGCCTGTTTCTTGGCTAGCCTTGTTCACATCAAATTCTGACACTTGTTTGTCTGTCAGCCAAGCAAACTTCCCATAGGGCAAAGGCTGACTCATGGCGTAACCGTACAAATTATTCACGTCATAGTACATTAAGTACGATTCTGGTTTGTCTGGTGAATAATCAGGCATGTAGACATTGTTCGCTTTGGCTTGGCGTTGGTTAAGCAACACAAAGCCGCCACGAATGCCCTTTTCAAAAAATAGAACCATGTCTACGTCAGTGAGTAAATCCAATTCCGCTTGAGTGTATTTCAAAGCGGCATCAAACGAGAGTCCAGGACATGTATAATAGTGAGCCGGGTCAAGACCGTAAATGTGTTGACACAACTCACGGAATTTTTCAAACACATCAGTGAGCAGCAATACATCCAGTTTTAGGTAATGCAAAGCATATTCACTTAGCGTGTTCACGCCAAACACTCGCCAAATTTGACATGCATGTGCATAGTCTCATCGGAAACGGTACTGCGTGTTAGTTTCGAGTAAAATTTATCTTGTGGTGGGAGTTTTCTTTGCTTTAACACGTCCCAGCTGTTGCAGAAATCATACGGGAATATACCTTTCCGAATGCACAATTGAAATTGCTCAGGATCATTAAAATGCATTCTAGTATTTTTTAATTCCTCCTCATTCAAGCCATTCACAAGGCTGTCTAGCGAGGATGCCATAAACTTAAAGGAATCCAAAAATCGAATGCTAAAGTCGCCCAACCACCATGTCAGGGCTGTAAAACTCTCATGGTTTTGGGGAATAATGGTAAACGAGCCCTTGTTGACATGGCCCAATTCACGAATCAAAAACTGAATGTCATAATTTGCCAGATTGTGGAAAAAGACACTAATGAAACGAGGAGCTGGAAAGTTCAAATTGCATTTACTATGCGCAGCTCCACGAAACTCCCCCGTAAAGTGTGAGTGATCACGAACGGTGTCTTCAGCACTGATCAGTGGCTTTTCGCAGATATGACATGTCATGGCATGCTCATACTGCTGCTGTTGTTCTGGAGATAGGCTCATAGGTACTGGGTGGTCCAGTAATTCCTGTACATCGTGAGCCAACTTCACAAGTTCATCCAAGAACCATTTGGCACAATCTGGCCCCTCACGGTATTTGTAAACAGATTGTGTGTGGTCATGGGCACACACCACATTAAATCCAATGGCAAAGGGTTCATGTTTTTGAATGGGTGTGGTTGAGCTCATGGTGGGATTTGGTTCACATCCCGCCATGGGTGTGGTGAGAGCTTCGAAATCTGCATACACCACATAGGGAACAGTGTCACGCTTATGAATGTCCTTAAACTTTAACACAGCCTTGTCCCCTTGTGGCAATATCAATCTCACCGCTTCCTGAGAAACGCAATCTACCCTATGACGTTCCAAAAGCGTAAGAGTGGTAAAATATTGCAGACACCGATCACAAATATGTTTTACACCAGTGTGCTTAGATACTTGTCTGCTTAGCAATCTACTCAGGCTTTTAATCAGGCAATAGTGATTCACCTCTCCATAAGACAGATATAAAAGATGAATGTGGTGTCGTTTTGGTTCTTTTGTGGCATATAGAGGACCCACAATCTCATCACCATCAAGGCCATACACCATGAACGAAAAGTCCTGGTTGTCTTGTTCAAACATATGGATCTCGGTTAAGTCCATAGGGAACGATACTCGAGTTAAATTTAAAGTTTGTTTCAATTCATCAAACTTGGCCTTGTACTTTCCCGGTCGAGAACCATTACGGTCTTGTGCTGGCTGCAAATACGCGGCCACACACCACAGTAAGCAATCATTGTCATGGTTCTCAATATTTACCACTGCCTTTTTCGAAGCTATTGCTGGTGGTGTTTCAATATAGCTAGACCCAGCATTCAACGGGTTGAAATGACAAATGTTGATTTGCAAATGATGAATTTTGTCTAAGGCAAGGCCTCTGGGTCCTTGTTGCAGTTTATCAAATTTTGATAGCAAGGCATTCACCACATGGCTTTGATACCACTCGTTCAGATTATCGGCTACCAAAAGCTCTTGCATTTTACTGCAAATATAAAATGTCTCTTTATGCTCTACGTCCTTCTTTTTATATATGAAATCGCACACCA